>OY776306.1:13764617-14364617 GCA_963675345.1 Trididemnum clinides | reverse complement strand
AGTTATCAATCCCCACAAAAGGGGAAGGTGCACCATCTTTCTAAAAGTAAAACTCGGCATCTCGAAATTGTTCTAGCCGACGCAGTACAACAAATTCTTGTAACAGGTGGATATAGTGTGTACATATTTTTTCGAGACCTGTACAATACGCTAAAAACGGTTTTTTATTATTTGTCTCTACATCGCATGAGGTTAAACGTGCGCGATGCGTGTCTGTCGCACGCCACGTGCTCTGCATCAAACTATAACCAATCGGCATGAAAATAAACTAGTAGTCACTTACTTTGGTGATTTCAGTAGTGGTGACTGTGTGTTCCGTTTCAGATGAAATAATTTGGCTGCTGACCAGATGAGACTCAGAGTTTTGAAACGTAGCCGGCTTCGTGCTTTCGTATGTGATCGTTTTCAGCTCGGTTTGAACAACGGGAGGCTAAGGAATTATGGAACATGGATTTAACTTGAATTGTTTCCTTGAACGGAAGCCTGTAGTTGTTGCTCAAAGCGACAGAGTGATGGCCTCAGAATCAAGTTTAACTTTCGCTCGGATTACGCGTTGATGTGTCCTTGGGAAAGACACTTCACAGCGACTCTTCTGCTTGGATTTGAATGCCTGCGGTTGAAATGTACTGTATCAGCAGTACCGGTAACTCCGACGCAAGTCTGAACACAGCGTTGTTCTGCAATGAAATTTATTTCGGCTGAAATAGCAAAACATTGTACAGGAAGATAGAAAAACAGCATCAAACACATCAACAACTTCACACGGAATTCCAGTGAAGATACTTCCTGTAGAAGTTAGCGTTGACTAGGGTAGTGATGTAAAGATCCGCTAACTAACTTGCTTTGTCTGAGAACACACATTAACTAACATTTACTTACATTTGTGGTTCCTTTCGGAGTTTCTTCAACGTACGAATCAACCACCAATGTCGCTGTTTTCACCGTTGGTGGCTACAAAAACAAACATCTAAATATGCAGCGCGTGAATAGTGATGAATTTTAAAGGAAATATCTCGACGACTTCCCTTTTAACTCTTTCGCTCCCGCGATCATCAATTGATGATTTTTGCGCTATAACCCTTTCGCTCCCGCTAGATCATCAATTGATGATTTTTTTCAAAAGTTGAAAAATTTAGTTTATTTTAAAATTGATTTCTGACTTTATTTCTCAACCGATTTTAATAATTTTTTTTTTAAATTAAAGGTTATTTCAAGGCCATTCCAATAATGTTTTAATTATTTCTCAGTTGTTTGTATTTATATTGAAAAAATTGACCTATATTACCATGAGTCGAATTTTTTACCCCCCTTAAAAATTGATAACCTAGTACAAACAGGTACATTTAATGCATAAATAATGTAATATCCTGACAACTGTTAATATATTCAGAAAGCTCAGGAAATTAGCTTTCCAGCAATATGTAGTTTTAAATATTTTAAGCTCAGGATTAGTTTATAATGGCTAATAAAGTAATGGCATGCACACACAATTTTTCATTTTTTGAGAAAAAATTTTCGATTGCATTTCAGACAATTTTTACTTGTGGCAACACTAATTGCTTTGGCGCGCTTTGGCTATTTTTCCTGAAATCCACGGTTGTTTAGCTGTCTGTATCTAGGTTTTCAGAAAGATTGATCGAAAAATGAAGTCTGTGGAATTTTTGATAGATAGCTGACACCAAGAAAAAAATGATGATTTTCTGCAAAAAATAGGGGGATCAACATGGTCCTCTATCATCTTCAGACACAAACGTTTCCTCTCAAACTACATATCATCTGAATGTCGAAGAAATTTCCTTTCCAAAAATGTATATTGTCGCATGGTTCAGGCAAAGAGTTATCCTATAATGACTGTTGAAATTGGTAAATTTTGTTGTCCTAATCTGTTTTTGATACCGGTCAAAAACAGTCAAAATTTGGGTTTTTGAGCCTCACAAAATTGCAATTTGTAGTTTTTCCGATACATTTTGGGTATTTTTCCTGAAATCCATGGTTGTTTAGCTGTCTGTATCTAGGTTTTCAGAAAGATTGATCGAAAAATGAAGTCTGTGGAATTTTTGATAGATAGCCGACTCCGAGGTAAAAAATTAGTGATTTCTCCCCCAAAATAGGGGGATCAACATGGTCCTCTATCATCTTCAGACACAAACGTTTCCTCTCAAACTACATACCATCTGAATGTCGAAGAAATTTCCTTTCCAAAAATGTATATTGTCGCATGGTTCAGGCAAAGAGTTATCCTATAATGACTGTTGAAATTGGTAAGTTTCGTTGTCCTAATTTGTTTTCGATTTTGGTCAAAAACAGTCAAAACTTGATTTTTTGGGCTTCACAAAATTGCAATTTATAGAAAAACTAATTCCTGTGGTACATTTTGGGTATTTTTCCTGAAATCTACGGTTGTTTAGCTGTCTGTATCTAGGTTTTCAGAAAGATTGATCGAAAAATGAAGTCTGTGGAATTTTTGATAGATAGCTGACTCTAAAAATATGGAAAGCAAAAAATTGATAATTTTCTGCAAAAAATAGGGGGGTCAACATGGTCCTCTATTATCTTCAGACACAAACGTTTCCTCTCAAACTACATACCATCTGAATGTCGAAGAAATTTCCTTTCCAAAAATGTATATTGTCGCATGGTTCAGGCAAAGAGTTATCCTATAATGACTGTTGAAATTGGTAAGTTTCGTTGTCCTAATTTGTTTTCGATTTCGGTCAAAAACAGTCAAAATTTGGGTTTTTGAGCCTCACAAAATTGCAATTTGTGGTTTTTCTGATACATTTTGGGTATTTTTCCTGAAATCCATGGTTGTTTAGCTGTCTGTATCTAGGTTTTCAGAAAGATTGATCGAAAAATGAAGTCTGTGGAATTTTTGATAGATAGCCGACTCCGAGGTAAAAAAATTAGTGATTTCTCCCCCAAAATAGGGGGATCAACATGGTCCTCTATCATCTTCAGACACAAACGTTTCCTCTCAAACTACATACCATCTGAATGTCGAAGAAATTTCCTTTCCAAAAATGTATATTGTCGCATGGTTCAGGCAAAGAGTTATCCTATAATGACTGTTGAAATTGGTAAATTTTGTTGTCCTAATCTGTTTTTGATACCGGTCAAAAACAGTCAAAATTTGGGTTTTTGAGCCTCACAAAATTGCAATTTATAGAAAAACTAATTCCTGTGGTACATTTTGGGTATTTTTCCTGAAATCCATGGTTATTTAGCTGTCTGTATCTAGGTTTTCAGAAAGATTGATCGAAAAATGAAGTCTGTGGAATTTTTGATAGATAGCCGACTCCGAGGTAAAAAATTAGTAATTTCTCCCCCAAAATAGGGGGATCAACATGGTCCTCTATCATCTTCAGACACAAACGTTTCCTCTCAAACTACATACCATCTGAATGTCGAAGAAATTTCCTTTCCAAAAATGTATATTGTCGCATGGTTCAGGCAAAGAGTTATCCTATAATGACTGTTGAAATTGGTAAGTTTCGTTGTCCTAATCTGTTTTTGATACCGGTCAAAAACAGTCAAAATTTGGGTTTTTGAGCCTCACAAAATTGCAATTTATAGAAAAACTAATTCCTGTGGTACATTTTGGGTATTTTTCCTGAAATCCACGGTTATTTAGCTGTCTGTATCTAGGTTTTCAGAAAGATTGATCGAAAAATGAAGTCTGTGGAATTTTTGATAGATAGCCGACTCCGAGGTAAAAAATTAGTGATTTCTCCCCCAAAATAGGGGGATCAACATGGTCCTCTATCACCTTCAGACACAAACGTTTTCTCTCAAACTACATATCATCTGAATGTCGAAGAAATTTCCTTTCCAAAAATGTATATTGTCGCATGGTTCAGGCAAAGAGTTATCCTATAATGACTGTTGAAATTGGTAAATTTTGTTGTCCTAATCTGTTTTTGATACCGGTCAAAAACAGTCAAAATTTGGGTTTTTGAGCCTCACAAAATTGCAATTTATAGAAAAACTAATTCCTGTGGTACATTTTGGGTATTTTTCCTGAAATCCATGGTTGTTTAGCTGTCTGTATCTAGGTTTTCAGAAAGATTGATCGAAAAATGAAGTCTGTGGAATTTTTGATAGATAGCCGACTCCGAGGTAAAAAATTAGTAATTTCTCCCCCAAAATAGGGGGATCAACATGGTCCTCTATCATCTTCAGACACAAACGTTTCCTCTCAAACTACATACCATCTGAATGTCGAAGAAATTTCCTTTCCAAAAATGTATATTGTCGCATGGTTCAGGCAAAGAGTTATCCTATAATGACTGTTGAAATTGGTAAGTTTCGTTGTCCTAATCTGTTTTTGATACCGGTCAAAAACAGTCAAAATTTGGGTTTTTGAGCCTCACAAAATTGCAATTTATAGAAAAACTAATTCCTGTGGTACATTTGCCGCGCCATGTTTTCGTGCATAAATATTCAAAAATCTATCATGGAACATGTGAAGTTGCCCTTCGGTTGAAAGGCGTACACTGTACAAAATTGTTGCCTATAAATGTCATTTGCAGAAGGAGCTTTTCAAGTTTTTCACGAATTTCTTTCATCAGCAAAATCTATTTCAATTTGTCGCGGTTGATATTTTTAAATTGATGGACGAGCAATTACATCTGTACGAAAATTTTGCTTTCTATCTTTTGCTACACAGAAAGGTCCACTATGACGTCATGGAAAATTGGAAACTTTACGCGTGTGTGGTGTAGAAATTATTTCATATCGCGATAATCATTTGTCAGTACAAGGCAGTCAAGAAAAGACCGAATTGGAATTGTGATGAGCGGCATTTTAGTGTTTTGAAAGGCAGCTGCAGAATTTTGTTATCGTAGTGTAAGCTGCTAAGCGTCACTTGTAGCTAAAAAGATGTCGGACACAATCTTCGGTGTTCAGTGGTTTGAGGAGAAACATTTACAAACGTTTGTTGTAGGAAAATAAATTTCCAATAATTCATAGACTTACTAGTTGCTAGCCTAGATAAGGGTAGTGCAGTCTATTTGGAGGCAATTCTAATCATTCAATTTTTGTCAAGAGACTAACGCCGACTCCCTAGCCTGCGTTATGTTATTTGAATCGCATTATTTTACTGGAGGGAGGGAGCTGACTGCTCAAGGAAAAATAAAAATGTTTGTGCTTTTGAGGAATCACTCTGTCAGTCACCCATTTTCAACAATTTTGGGGCAATGGATACTAAAAACAGTTTTTGGGGACGGGAGCTGCGTCCCCAAAGCTCCACACTTTCATGTCTATACCTACTCGTGTGTAATTACAATACTTTCACTAAGCTTATCTGTACATTGATATTTGTTTTTCCAGTTGTAAAGTAAAGCTAATTAAACTTTTATTGGTAAAATAAGTGGTTATGTCTGATGAAGATATCGAAGCAGTTTGTACCTCGAGCGATTCAAGTTTCGACGAGGACGAACTGCTTTATCAGTCGTCAATTAGCGAGAGTGACGGTAAGTTTATTTCAACACCAATTTACGGTTAATTGTACCATTCAGCGAATACAGTGGTTAATTAAGATAAAATAAAGCTTCCCTCTATTGATGGCAGAACATAGCAGGCGTACAATTCAGTCCATTTTCTTGGACAAGGAATTCTAATTCTATGAACCTTCCGTGTTGCAGACGTGCTCAAATGAGATTAAGAATTCTTGTGATTATGTAGCCTACTGATTTTTCACCGTTCCAACAATTGAGATATGTGAGTTCATAGTTATTTTTAAATATGTATTACAGACGAGAATGAAGGTGGGGTTGACACTTACCGTCGGTTTTCGTTGGTCCCCACCATTTCACTGTCGTCGTCATCAATGCCATCGACGTCTGCTACCGTAGCAATTGGAGGTCAGTGTTACGACTAATAGTTGACAGTTATCTTTATGCTGTCAACCTTCAGTGTAGATTTGCCAATCATATTTGCAAAGTTTTGTGAGCCAAATAGCTTATGAGCAGTCTGCTTATAAAGTTCATGTTTATGTAACAAGGCCGCGATGAAGAATTCCGCAACTTTGTTGATCAGGGGCTCTTAAAGTGATAAGCACGCCTCTGTGAAAGTGGGGAGAAATTTATTGGGAGGCGCGAGGTCACGGAGCAAAATTTAAGAAATCTACGCTTTGATAAAAGTTGATCCAAACAAAAGAAACGTCTAAAACGTAAAAATTCGAGAAATCTTGCCGTCGTAAAAAGTTCATCTCCAAAAAAAGATCTTCATGTAATCTTAGGATAAAATTTTACCTCTGAAAACATTATTTTGCAACTAAATAACAGGGGTGTTCGAAAAGAAAATATTTTGAAATTTCGTTTCGCTTCAACACAAAATTGCCTTGTTTTGGTTTCGTTTCGTTTTGAATTGACTTAGTGCATAATTTCGTTTCGTTTCGAAGTGCGGTCGAAACCAAATGGCCTTCTCCGGTATGACGAACATGCTATGCACGCGAACCTCATTGAACACACAGAGCGGCTATTTACCATTGTCACATGAATTTTCGGAGGAAGACGATGACGTATGAGTAACAACGAAAAAAATTTCAAAATATTTCCACCCAAGGTTTGGTTTCAAACTGTTTTTTCGGTGCTACTGTAGCATGAGGTCTACCGCCATATCTTACCTGCCGAAGTGCAGGGTGAGGTCTACTGGTTAGGGTTAGGGTAAAATTTCGTTTCGCCCCAGTAAAACTCGTTTCAAACACCCCTACTAAATAATCATTATCAAGAGGCATGTGAGCTTTGCTGAAACCTACCAAGGTGGACGTGAGTCTTTGTTGAACCTGCTAGGGGGCACGGGGCTTTGTTGAACCTTTTAAAGGGGGTATTTCAAAAAGTTCAAGAGCCACTGCTGTAGATCATGGAAAGTTTTTACGTTTCTGAACATACTTTTTGACAAAGACATTTTCCAAGTTATAAAAACTACGCACCCACGTGCACATTTAATTGCGTAGAGTACGCATTGGCAGTATACATGATTAGCACTTTTCAAAATGAAATTGAGCACTCTTTTACTCATGGTGATTATACAGTATTCGGTTAGCGTTCGTTTACTGAAAATGACCTGGTCATGCGAAGTGTGACGTCACAGTTTTCCCGCCGTATCATTCTAAAAACGTGGCGCTTATGATTGTGAGAGTGTGTGTGTTGTAACATTGACTATGTGCAGCATCTTATTTGTTGCGTGGATTGTTTGATAAAATATGACATACGCCTTTGACAGCACCCCCTTTTGTGGCTGGATCCACAAATTGCGGTCTTCAGAAGATGAGATTGTGTTGACTTACAATCAATGCTCTTCGATTTGTTCTATTTAGAAATTCAAAACGTTGTCAAAGCCAAACTAGTTTTCAGCAGTTAGTTTCTAAGTCCGTGTTTGTGACGTAACAGTGGCACGGTGAAGAATTCCGCAAATTTGTAGATGTTGGTAAGATTGTCATGTCTTGTAATAGAACTTGCTTTTGAGAAGATTCCTTATAAATTTGTGTTTGTGACGTAACAGTGGCACGGTGAAGAATTCCGCAAGTTTGTGGTTGATTGCAGGTGTTCATGATTTTGTAGCTTCAATGTACCTGTTGAGCAACACGTTTTCAAAATTATGAAAACCGACCATTTCCATACACTAGCAATGGCGCAGAGTGCCGGTTGGGGGCGAGAAGGGAGGGGGCGGCAACATTTTTTTTGGGTGGTTGCGCTTTCGTTAATCAAGTGAACCGATTTATTGTCTCAAATTCGCGGTTGCATGCATAATCTGTTTTGTTCATTTCTGCTATCACTATTTTCCATGTTGGGATTGGCCGAATTTTATTTATATGCGCTGTTTACCTGCTATTCTAAAATGCTTACAAATAATAGATTTTGCAAACGGTGTAAAGTTTTACTGACCACATTTGTTTAATTGCTTCTATCAGCGTATTATCTTTACCAGCTTGTGTCAGGGTTGTGCAATCTTACGTTAAGGCCAGCCGAAAATTTTGAAAATAATTGTACAAAATTGGGAATGAAAAAACATAAGTCTCCAATAAAAGGTGATCTTTGGTCTCTTTGTTTTAAAACATTTCATAGGGCTCAAGGGCGATAGTTCATGATGGTAGTTGCTCTTGATTGGAAGACTCGTTGTTTTCAGTGTACCCCGCGTAGCAGGGCAGGTAGGCTTGAAAGACAGTGACTCGAGATATGAGTGACAACATTTTAAACTGTGTTGCAGGTAGTGTGGCGGTTTCGCCCCCCACTCCATCAAGAATGCGTGGTCGGCCGCGATCCAGACGTGGCAGAGGTGGTCGTCCTACAAGACAGCTGGGAATTCCATCAGACCCTGCCGCTGCTGTTATTCCATCTGACGTTGGGATATTTCAACCTCCGTCGCAGTGGCAGGGCAATACTTGCATCGCTCCAGCGGCTCCTACTTTCATTGGCCGTCGCCAACATCACCTCCCGGCGGCTGATATGAGTCCGCTGGATGTTGTCCGGCTGTTTTTGGACGACCGATTCTTTGACGAAGTTGTTGCTGCCACCAACGAGTACGCTTCTCAATGCTTGGCTGGATCCGGAAGACCTAGAAGTGGAATGCGGGAGTGGGAAGATGTGGACCGCCAAGAAATGGAAAAATTTTTTGGGCTCTTGTTTGCAATGGGGTTAGTCCAAAAACCCACATTAAAGGATTATTGGTCGACAGATGTCGTAGTGCGGTCAAGTCTTCATCGGGAGGTTATGTCTCGTAACCGATTTGAAGACATCTTGAGATACCTGCATGTCGTTGACAACAGGTCGTCTCCGGATTCTTCCGCGACACATAATCGCCTTTGGAAGATTAGGCCGTTTATCGATTGCCTTCTGTCGACATTCAAGACTATGTTTGAACCTGGTAAACAGCTTAGTCTTGACGAGGCTACCTGTGCGTTCAAGGGCCGGGTGAGTTTTCGAACGTACAATCCCAACAAGCCAAATAAGTGGGGCATCAAAATTTTTGAGGTGTGTGATGCTGCAACAGGGTACTGCCTTAGCTTCGATATCGCTGCAGGGGAATCCCGTACTGTGTACAATATAGTACTCGACCTAATGCAAGACTACCTTGGAAAGGGTCATGAATTGTATGTAGATCGGTACTATACATCGATTCCGCTGTTTCGAGAGTTGTATGCTAAGCAGACTCTAGCAGTGGGAACATGCCAGATAAACAGACGAGGGATGCCAAAAACCTTTTTGATGCAGAACATTCCCCGAGGCGCAGTAGTGGCATGTCGACAAGGGCCTATTCTAGCTCTGAGGTGGCGTGATAAGCGTGATGTCATCGTGCTTTCTACGAAGCATACGCCAGCGATGACGACTGTTTCGATAAGAACGCGAGGAGGTCGCGTTTCAAAGGAGAAGCCCATGGCTGTCGACGATTACAACCGGCACATGGGAGGCGTTGACAAGAGTGACCAAATGTTAGGCTATTACCCCTTCACCCGAAAAACCGTGAAATGGTGGAAAAAAGTGTATTTCCATTTGCTAAGTCTAGCGTTGGTCAACGCCCATAAGGTTTACGTTATGCAGAATATTGAACCCAGCGACCAATCGATGCCCCTGAGCACATTCTTGATGGCGGTTGTTAGAGACCTTGTTGGAACGAGACTTCGTATTCAAGTGGAAGATGTTTCCCCCTCTCATTCTTCAGTCAGCATTAAACACTTCCTAGAGTACACTGAGGCAACTTCCAGCAGAAACCATGCCCAACTTGAATGTAAGGTATGCTCAAAGAAAAGAAGGCTGGCTACTACTGAAGGGGGATCCTCTGAAGGCTCATCCCGGAAAATGACCGCGTTCAGGTGCAGAGCTTGTAAAGTTCCCTTATGCGCTGTCGGTTGCTTTGAAGCATACCACACAAAAGAGAATTACTGGGAGTAGTGGTAACCTACGCTTGTACCGGTACTTTCTCTTACGTGTGGCATGTTTTCAATCTCCAAATTTATTTTCTATCTTTGGTTTCTTCTTATCCTTCTAAAATAAACCTCATCTACTACGGTAGGCCCATTGCAAATAATGCGCTAAGGGTCATTCAAGCATTAGTGTCAATAGTAAATCAAAATTTTTTTGTAACTTGTTCACGTAAGAACATATTCTTGATGCTGTAGATCGTTTTTGCTGCAATAAAATATTTGAATGACCTTTGTACCAATGTTAGATATTTTTGTTGACGTGTTGAATTTGCATCAGTGCCATAATGTTGTTCATGCTTGGTTTTAATGTTTGTGGTAGAAAAGACTGTTTTTGATGATTTTACGCTTTCGTTAAACCTTTCCTTTTCCTTCAAAACTTTTTCAACACCAAAATCTTTCTCTACAAATTTTGCAATCTTCCTGCATTTGTGCTTGAAAACTTTTTATTTCGATTGCAATATACTCTCTTTTCACGGGATAACGCGAAAGCAAGTTTTCATTAGCAGAAATTGCACGATCACATTTGAGATAATCGCAGAAGTAAAGTCGGCCGGTTTCCTTCAAGTCTTTTGATACATATGTCTTGTTCTGTGCGGTTGGTTGCTGCTTTTCATGGGGATCTGGAGCAGCTGTTCATGATGGCAGTTACTCTGAAAGGAAGGATCCGTTGTATTCAGGGTACCTCAGCGTAGCAGGGCAGGTAGGCTTGAAAGATAGTGACTCGAGATATGAGTGACAATATTTTCAACTGCATTGCAGGTATGTGGCGGTTTCACCCCCCACTCCATCACAAGTGGGGACTATTTTTTCTTACCATGAATAAAGTGTAGAAATCCTCTCTAACTTTACTTGCTGCTACAGAAAATGATCGCTATTATTGATTTCCATCCTGAAAGTTTCATCTTCTGTTTTTAAGTTATTCTCTATGAATTGCATTTTTTGTGTTTCAGAAATTGGCACTGCTGTGGAAATAACTAAAAAGTTACTATTTTGAAAATGCATTGAATGGCTGGAACCAGATAATTGTATTGATAATACAATTCAACAATAATACAATTGTATTGAAAGCTGGGTTACATGAGGTGTTGCCTATGATTTCGTTGCATTGCCACTTGACTTTATTTGACAGTACTGCTAAGAAAAACGTTTTGAAACTCATTCAAACTGAAAGAACTTTATGCTCCCGCAAACCAGCAAGCTGGAGGCTAGGTTTGCAATGCTGAACGACCAAAAATAGGCGGAATGTAGCTTCAGAAAGCATAAACTGGCAGCATTGATTACATTGATAAGATAATGTTAAAGTAGTGGCTCTCAGTGAATGGTGGTAATCATTAGGTACTATGTAATTCAATGTACTGTGACTGAGCAGAATCGTTGCAGTTTTAAAGTGAATGTAATGTGTTTTTATAATAGTTTGTTGATGCGTTCTATGTTGGCGTTGACCGTAATGCACACAA
Organism: Trididemnum clinides; assembly: GCA_963675345.1. NCBI lineage: Eukaryota > Metazoa > Chordata > Ascidiacea > Aplousobranchia > Didemnidae > Trididemnum > Trididemnum clinides. The sequence continues at coordinate 14,353,238 of OY776306.1, read as the reverse complement.
TGAAACTGTTGAAATTGGGAAGTATATTTTGTTTTGTATGAGTGATAATTTACTTTTGAAAATGTGTTGCACTTGCGGTTGATCCGTCATATAGTATTGTTCGTCGTAGTCGGTTTTTGCTTTTGGAATTATGTTGCAGTTGCCGGAATCCGCCCATCTCTACTAAGGGGACAGCACTGGATAAAAACGGAATAAATACTACTTCTACTTGTCAATGCCTGATATTTTATCACTCACCATAATGAGTAAATAAAGATTCATAAAATAAATGTTTTTTTTCTACAGTAGTCTTATTACCAATGTGACTTTTGTGAGCTTAGGTTTGTACGAGATTTACATATGGACATGTTCTCTTTTACAGTATAATGATAAATATTTGAAACACGATATTCTAGTGCAACCTTGCGTTCAAATAGACTATCTGAATCGTCCGCTATTATTGCTATCGAGCTGCTCTTGATGGTAAAAACAGCGAGCCGTGACGACAGTCGTTTACGTCGGCGAGTGGGAGAAAGTGACACGAAATAAATGCATAGGTGATAAAGTACATTTGTTCAGTAAGCGCAAACGCGTTTGACGTCATAATACCAACTGGCAGGGGCCCAATAGCTGAGATTGAGTACGATCTTTGCAGCTTATTTTCGTTACTCTGAAGTGGTATTGACAAACCCTTACAATAACACGTTTATCTTTGTAAGCACGTAGAGTGAACACCTTAGCATTATTGGTGATAAAAAGATGCCAATGCAAATGAAAAATTGTTACCCTCTCAACAAAATAGTGGGTGGTAAAGATGCTTGTATTTTATCTTTAGCAACAAAATAATCTTTCCAAACCACATGCCACGTGAATATTGAAGACAAATGCTTTTCAAAAACATGTAATGTTAGATAGTTTGGCTTACGCGTTTCTTTGCGACAACAGATCAAATCGCAGGCCTAAATGCAATATAAGTGATTTGGTAGCTGTGAAATCTGTTCAAAATTAGGGTGCTGGGCCTCAGAACAGTGCAATTTTTAGAAAAAGTACACCCGTTAAAAGTTTCAGAAAACTTTTCCACGGTTGAACGGCTCATTGATTTCAACTGCGTGAAGTTTGCAAGAAAATAGTCTACTGTACAAGTTTCGAAACAATTTCAAAGCTAAGCTAATGAAAACGAAAAACTGTTACTCCCCAACAAAATAGTGGGGGGTAAAGATGCTTGTATCTTATCTTTAGCAACAAAATGATTCTTCCAAACCACATGCCACGTGAATATTGAAGACAAATCCTTTTCAAAAACATGTAATGTTAGATAGTTTGGCTTACGCGTTTCTTTGCAACAACTGATCAAATCGTAGGCCTAAATGCAATATAAGTGATGTGGTAGCAGTGAAACTTGTTCAAAATTAGGGTGCTGGGCCTCAGAACAGTGCAATTTTTAGAAAAAGTACACCCGTTAAAAGTTTCAGAAAACTTTTCCACGGTTGAATGGCTCTTTGACTTCAACTGCGTGAAGTTTGCAAGAAAATAGTCTACTGTACAAGTTTCGAAACAATTTCAAAGCTAAGCTATTGAAAACGAAAAACTGTTACTCCCCAACAAAATAGTGGGGGGTAAAGATGCTTGTATCTTATCTTTAGCAACAAAATGATTCTTCCAAACCACGTGCCACGTGAATATTGAAGACAAATGCTTTTCAAAAACATGTAATGTTAGATAGTTTGAGCTGAGAGTTGATTGATTATGATTGATGACAAATGTAAATAAAATAGGTCCCAGCACCCCCAAAACTCTCCAAAATTAGTGTGCTGGAAATCAAACTATTGGAAATTTTAGAAAAACAGAGATCTTTGCTACTTTTTGATTATTGTTTGTCGAAAGCTTGGTCTTTTAGCCTCATCTGGCGACCGTTTTCAAAAAGATTTATCGAAAATTGTAATCTGTACCAAGGTTTGTAGATAGGGTACTTTAAGCAAAAATTGCTTCCCCCCCAACAAAATAGTTGTGTGTAAAGATGCTTATGTTTTATTTTGAGCGAGAAAATCTTGTTTCTAAATTATATATCAAAAAAATGTGGATGAAATTTCCTTTCCAATGATATCAAGCACTAGAGAATTTGATGAAGGCTTGGTTTCATGTTGATTGATCGAAAACGCAGTTCCAATACACATTTTTTCAGCACAGGGCCAAACAATTTTTTACCACTTGGGTGATGGGTTTGAGAAAATTTCAAATTGTAGAAAAACGGAGTGGTTTGGCGCTTTTTGACTATTTTTCCTCGGGAGTCTGGCTCTTTGGCATGATGTAACCGCCATTTCCAAAAAGATAAATTCAAAAATAAAGTCTGTGGAATTTTTTGAAGTTGAGTACTTTTATATCGAAGATATCTGGATACCAAAAAGGGGGGGGTTAATTTGCATAAATCATTTTTTTGAACAAAAAAATTTTTTTTGGAGGTTAGCATATTCTTAATCACAATGAAATTTCCTTTTCAGCGATATAACATAATCGATATAATAGCTAATGGCCTAAAACCAGTGAATGATAAAAGTAAACATGATTAATGGTTTTTTTATGCAAATTAGCCGTTTTTTGCATCTGTTACAAGGAATTTCAGGACTGCTTCGCGGGAGCGAAAGAGTTAAAGAGGTTATTACCAGCAACTGTAAAAAGACAGGCTCGCAATTCAACCATTGCTATTCAATAAAAGGGGTGTCCGCAATTTGAAAGTTGTATCGCTTCAGTAAAAAACTCCCATTCGAAAGCGGGTGGATGGTGGCAGAAAAACACTGAACCATCAAGTCAAAGCCTGGAAATCGGGAAATAATGGACGTAAATCAAGCCGTTTCCCTCAAGTGTAAACGTTGTGGCCAAGTGCCCTGTTTCACTGCAACATGGTCGCGGGTACAAATCATCCGATGGCTGTGTGGTTGTGCTTTTCAAATAGGCAATTTACGGCAATTGCCCAGCTTGTCGTAAAAAATTTATCAGTGGAGCTGGAAGTAGGGTAACTTCAAAGTGTTTTCCAAGTCTATGCACGCGTTTAATCGTAAGTCTTCTTGTCACTGGGAGACAAAATATACAGTAAAATAACCTCCTTCATTAACAGCGTTGTGGTGATATGGTAATCGTTACTGACTTCGAAAGAAAGTTTTGGAGTTCCAAACTCCATAAAAGCACCAGTGGATGTCGTCTGGAATGGCATCGGGAATTTAGTTTTGTTTTACTTCAGTAAAAAGTCTTGTTTGAAAGAAGAAAGTGTGTAGTGGCAGACATGCACTGAACCAGACGCCTAAACCTGCAAAAAGTGAAAGAAAAGGACTTAAAATCGACTTTTCAAAGTCAATCGGCAAATGTTTAAAAGTATGTGGTGATTACCTCATAACATGGAGCTTGATCATTGTTGCTATGGGAAGATGCGGAAGACAAACTGCTTACGCTGCTCTGCTCCTCCTCATCCGTTGCTAAGGCAACTTGGCCGTCAGTGGTAAGTGACACTTGATGAATCTATGGAAAAATATTTCATAAAAAATTTGCTCTATACCCGTCGCTGTGGTTCCAACATATCATTCTAAAATGATGCATGATGGGGTCGAGGAAACTCAAAAGCTGAGCAACGTTCCAATTGGTCCTAATCTAAACTGTGAGAGAAGCAGGAGAAAAGAATAAAAGGCGGCAAATATACATTTGCCAAGCTTTTTGAGCGATCTGAGGATGACGATCCACAACTAGCCACAATTTGATTTATTCATGAGGGTGAGCTCATGCTCTGTTCGCTAGCCTTCAGTCATGCTGAGAAACCACAAAAGATAGACTGCTCGGCGCCAAGACGTGTCTGCGACATAAACGCGGGGGTAATAGCTTTACCAAAAGCAAAACCAGCGAACTTGCTGGATTTTCTCCACACTATTCCTTTCGTGCAGCGCGTCAAACAAGAAAGCCGGGACCATTTTTAAAAGCAAAAGGTTTCTGGAATGGCCTAGCCGAAGTTTGATACAACAGCCTACTGCATTCTACGAGAATGCTCTAGCCACTATGCCTACAAAGCAGTCACTGCATCTTAAAATGCATAAGCACCTCGTTTTCATCCTTTGGTATCACCACTTCTTGTACTCTCACTGTCCTTGTTTCTACCGTGGCGATTTGAATGGCATCATCAGGATGACTTGGTGATGTCTCATTCTCTGGAAAGGACACAATATAAGAATCCGACTCCTCTACAGCCGATGTGTGGTTTGAAATTAATGGAAGAGCATCATTCTCCAAAATTTCTGAAGAAGAAGAGGAGGAGGAGGAGGAGGAGGAGTTCTGTTCACTAGGAGAAGTAATAATAGGAACGGGATCTTTGGAGGAACAGAAGCTTTCTGCATCCGCTTCTTCATCTAAATCCTCTTTTAGGAGCTCTTCAGCATCGTGGGAAGAAATTGTGCTCACGTTGGAGGATACAACGGCAGAAGCATCTTCCTCCCCCTAAAAAGGATATCAAATTGAGAAGTAATTAAAATTGCTTTACAGATTCATCATAAAAAACCAAACCAGTGCACTGCTGGACATTTTTGGAACGTTTTGGCGATTAAATCACTGCATTCTGAATCGAGCAGAAACAAATTCAACACCGACGTCAGATATCAACGTTGAAGGCACAAAAACATACATGAGAAGCATCGGTGGCAACAAAAAGCACTTTTTATTTTATTCTTGGTCACAAGGGTATGCCTGACGATTAGAATACAACAACTTTTGAATTCAGACACGGTTTGTAGTTTATAAGCACAGCTACACAATCATCGCAACAAATCAATTAATTTCCTGGGGCCAAGCAGTCTACCCGTCGTGGTGGCCCCAGTCTAACTAATGACTTGCAAACCGAGCGTGACCGCTAACGCAGTGTGGCCTACATATACATCTTCCTGCATAAAGCTCACAACAAATCGCTCAAACGACGAAGAAGAATTAATTTGCATAAAGTACCTATCCCATTTACTCCAGCAATACCACAGCGGACATTGAATTTAACAAGCTTAACCATCATCAAGCTACGAAGAAAAGTACTCTTACCGTTTCTTTAGCAGTGGCCACTTCTGAAGTTGTCGTGGTAGTGGTGACAACTTCGGTACTAATTTCAGTTGCGGTTGCTTTAGAAGACTCCTGTTGAATTAAAAAAAGGTGATGTACATTACTAGATAGCGGTGGGAACTAAAGCGACTGACGAAAGAGCTAGTCAGTTTGTTTAACCCCTACTCTGTCCTGAGACAGAAATGCGGCATGAAACGATATTTAACCGACAAATGTCAAACCTAATCATGACCAGCATAGGGGAAAGTGGTAGCCGATTCCGAACCTCTCACGAAGACCAACTGAAGGCTGGTAGCCTTATTGTCAACAGGGTAGACTGCCAATGATGTGCACCCAAAAGTCGCGTCTTACATCACGCTGGGTGAGCAGTTTCACCATTCCGGTCAGATAGTGCACGGATGGTTCTTGAAGTTGATTCTTAGGACACGCAGTAGATTAAGCAGAGCTCTTTGCTCTAAGTCGGCTGTTACAATTGTCAATTGGAAAGCAGGTCTTGAAGTCGATATTTTCGCCGGACACCAGCAACAGCAAACTTCGAATTTATATTCTTGCATGTGGCCGAGACACACATAAGGCAGAATTAAAATGCTGTGTTGCTCTCGTAATACATGACGGAATTAAAATCACAAATAGCGAGTAAATAGTGGCAGACACACTCTGGTCCAGAGTGTCTTAATCACACCGTAAAAGTTTTTTTTATCCAGTTTTGTATGTTTTTTTGTCCGGTTTTATGCGTTTTTTGCTCTCAAGCCTTTTCAAAGGGAATTTTCATCCTCTCGCATGTTTATCTGGTGCAGCACAGTCACTTATTGTGTAAACATTTGGTTTTGTACGCAAAGTATACACCAAAAAAATTGTTGTACACTTTTGGTATGTACTGTTGTTCTTGTCGCTACCTGACCCCTTTTGAGGGATGGGGGCATGGCGGAAGACCATGGAGACCCAGAAGCCGGGCAACTCCCCAGAGCCTGGGCCAGAGGTCGTCGAGAAACAGAGAGTCGCCAAAGAGAGAGTGGTGCAAAGAGTCCGTGGCTGGTCAGTGCAGAATGAGATGAGAGGTGTCCTGGACGAGTGTCCACAGGCGCTGTAAGAAAAATTCTCGATTCTGCAAATTCTAGAGAAATAAGAGCTTAACAGTAGACTGCGTACGTTGCAGCGAAGACGAGAGAGGACACAGCAAGTGTGACAAGGGAGCACAAGTTCTTCAATAGAAATCGAGGGAATCTGTGTGTCGAAGAATTTACATGAGACAGTACGCCTCCAGTCCAAGAAGAGAAAAGAGTGGATACGAGAGATAAGAGACTACAAGGGATTACATAGGGCACGAGTAGCGCTCCCTGTCAGGCAAATTCATCAGCCGTGTTGTTCCTCGGGAGAAACGAGTATCTGGGGACCCATTGTAGTGTGATAGAACAGGAGGAGAGAGAAGATGGTTCCTGCCAGATCTGCCAGAGAGACTGAGGTAAGAAAGGAAAGATGGAGAAGACAAGGTGGTGAGGACAAAGCGAGAGTAATTGAGGAGAAGAGAAGTGGCAGACTTGTTGATGCTGCCGAGACCAGCAAAGAGCTTGCAAAATGGCGCAGGCTTCAGCGAAAAAAACTGCACCAATAAACAGCCGCCACAAAGTGGTGGTGCGGTACCCGACCCCGTTTGGGTTGGGTCGAAATGGGTGTGGGCCTTCCCAAGGATCCCAGCTACCCCGGGCACTCTCCTGGTAAGTACTTCGCGGACAAAACGAATGTTCGAACAGCAATAGCAAAATAAAATGAAGCACTATACAAATATTGAAGCGGACGACATCTTTGTACTAAAAGGCACGAACAAAAAAGACTTGTAAAAACGCTTTTAGCTGTCAAGCATTTTTACACGCTTGAATACTTTGTCATGTAAAAAACCGGTTTTGTCAACAAAAATCTTTTTGTCCTCAAAAACGTATACGCTTATGGTACGTACTTAACTGACAAAATTGTATATTCAAACAACAGCATTTACTGCAAAGCATCATGTAAATATTTAAGCGGATAAACATTTTCGTGCAAAAATTTACAAGGGCAAAAAACATATTCTGTGTACACAAACCTTCAGCCTGCAAAGTGGAAAAAAATGGACGTAAAATTACAGTTTTTTCGAGCCTATCTCACACTTGCACGGCATAAGACACCTAAATCATTGGAAGAGCCAACGTTACTTAAAGCTCAAATATCATTTCAGCCAAAAAGCGTAAATTGTAGTAGACAGCACAGAAAAGGCATTTTCAGTTGCTAATTCCTTATCCTTAAGACTACGGCAACAAACTCTGTGGGTAACACATAAAACGAATAGTGTTGTTAAGCAATACTGCTGAAACAGTAAATTACCACCACAGGCAACGCATGCACAACTAAGCAGGGAGAATGACTGTAAAGGGCCTTTCACGTGAATGCAATATGTCTGTCATTGTAAAGTTTAAACGCAAATCTTTATAAAGCAACGTTCTAATTAAACTTCTCCACTAGTAAGTGGAATGAAAAGCAACAAAATGAAGCCACATAACAGACACTCAGATATATTTTAAAAGATATGTGATAGTCGGGCCTAATCAACTGAAAAAAGAGCAAAAGAATAATACAATGCTTACCTCTGAGTCATGCTTTTCAATAACTGGTTGCTTTCTGGGTGATAATCTTGCGTCGATAAGGTCAAGCGAACCGGTACTAGATGCCTTAGATGGTGAACCAGCTTGAAGAAACTGCACTGAAAGGGTAAGAAGTGTCAAACATAGTTGTCAAATAGTCATTTTTCATAAAGACAGAACGATTTTTTAAAATATTCACGTTTCTAGATCGAACGTAAGACGCTTCAGTAACTTTGCAACCCATCACGTAAATTCTACCAGCTCTATTTGGTCGACAAGATCTCTTTCAAATAATCATTTCTACCAGCGCTCGGACAATTCTTTCCCATTGACGACATGTTAACGATAGGCTATTCTATTCATTGCAGTGGTGCATTGTCAAGAAAACCCAAACCAATCACGAACAAGATAACCGAGTTACGAAAGACTTTGCTTCATCACTTGACCCCGTTGACCATGAAAAGTTGGGTATGCAGAAGCGTGCAAATTGATACAAAGAAGAGCAGACGATTAAGAGTTGATTCAGAGACAATTAAATTGGCTTTTCACGTTTTTTTATCGCGAACGACTGTACTTGCGAAGAGAACTATGCATGTTTTTGCAATACAGTAGTTACTGGCGCAGTCAAACAAGCAAACGGTAGTCAATTTATTTTTTTCTATCGTCTATCTCTTGGAAACTTTCTGCACCAAAAAATTTGCCTTGCCAATCTACTTGTGCTGCAAAGTTAATGCTTTAATTGCTGGTTCTAGAAAGACTTACTTTTCCACCCCCTTTCAAGAGGGGTATTTCAAAGCTTTATCTCTACAAGAGACAACTTTAATTCTGGTTAAAAACCTTGATTGTAGCTGTTCGAGCAATAAATTTGAGATTGCGCGGTATAAACTACTGCATGCTACAACTAAATTATTAAGAATGAATGCAAAAATTAACCTTTCAATTTCAAGAAAAGAACAGAGCTTTTTATCCCTTTAGGTCCGCCTCCATCAGAATGAGTTTCTAGCGTTATCTGCAGTAATCTCAATTCTAGGCACAGAGTACTAGCACCTTGTTCCACTTCCCTATTGCATAATATTCGACCAATTTTTTGATGCGGTGTAACAATTGCCCTCGAGAGTAAGTAGACGAAAATCCGGCAAAAAATAGATTTTGGGCACCATGCGGTGCACACCTGTCGGTGGGGTTTACAACTTCTAAAGTTCCCTCAATACATGACCGTGTCTTCACTGCGCACAAATGATAATGTACACTAAATCCTTCATAGCATTAGAGCATTCCTAGTATTCCTATTGCCTGCAGCTGATGCCCATCAATTTTAACTTTTTTGATTTTATCACACAAAAAATCACACAAGCCACATGCACTCTCAAAACAATTTTCGTTCTTGTAATGGAGAGAAACCAAATGAAGCCATAACCTAGTGATTCGTGATATCTCGATCGCAAAAGCTTCGTCAGAATATCGAAAGCAACAAAATCCCACAATAACTTGCATTCGATATGTTCCGTAATAGAAGCTTTTCGTGATTCAACTATCAGAAGCTGTATCGCGTCAAACGGTACAAGTTTGAGCAACAAGCTTTTTTAAAACTGGGCGCTATCAACAAGCATTGTCTTTTAGTAGCACGTAATTTCAAAAAATTAATCTAACACCCATGTCAGCTCTTGTTAGCTGCGTAACTGTGTACTGGCAGCATGCTCTAGTTTCTAACGTGCTCGAGCAAAAAACGAAAGCAATTTACTGCAGCTAATCACTGCTACTAGCACACACAGCTAATTGCTGTTCCACACAAAAAGAGCTACTAGCACCAGATATTCAGCAGACGAAAATAATGAATCTTTACTTGAAAGATTCTTGAGCAACCCATGCAGTAAGAGCAAGACGACTTACCTTCAGTGTCTTGCTTTTCATTGCAAGCTGATTTAAAAGCAGTTAATCAAGATTTCACCAGCGAAACCCAGCCAATTTGCACCAAAAAATGCAAATTCAATTCTAACTATACAGTACCCCACGATTCTTTACAAGACCAAGAGATAACAGTAACAACCTTTCACGTTTCCAGTGCCCAAAAAGACTATTCGTTGAGAATACCCAAGAAGATGTTCTCAGATTTGTAATACTTCAAGATGATTCTTTGGGACTATTAGTATGGAGCTTCCAAAATTGCAGTACCCCACCGCTATGAATTGGGATTACAAGTACAGATAGTTCCAGAACCTTTAGATTCTCCAAACTATTTTTTGAATATGTTTTTGAGTTCCCAGAATTGAAGTATTGCAAAGTTAAGGCTGGTTTCTGTTAGGCGTAAATTGCAGGCGTAGCGTGAAAAATTCTTTGTTTCTCTATTTAGTTTATGCGCGGAGATCTGCGTATAAAACTACCGGTAAATAGAGAAACAAAGAATTCTTCACGCTACGACTGCAATTTACGCCTAATGGAAACCAGCCTTTAGTCTCTCGGATGTTACAGCACACAGATAGTCACAGATTTTGAGTAAATTAATGTTTTTTCCTGGAACCCTAAGCTACATATGCTCCCAAATTTGATTATCCGCAAGTTTTCTACAACACAAATCTGTAACTACTTATAAGCACACATTTCATTCACACAACAATGAACGGCTGCGTTTAAACGTGAGGCATGCCTCCTACTTATGGTCAAGGCTTAGTAAAACACTAAAAATGACGCTAAAAAGCAAATCACTGACGATGAAACTACAACTATGATAAGCATCATAACTATCCAAGCCCTCAACATGCTTCAGAACTTGAAGATCAGTAATACTGCAGGAAGTAGGTGCATAAGAAAAGATGGGAGCATCTCCTACTATTTAACATTCACGAAAAATGCATTATCTAAACCATAGTATAAGAGCCTGACATACATAAACATAAGGAACATTAATCTTAAGGCAAGGACATTAAAAACAAAGCAAGCCTACTCAAGAAGGTAATGCAAAAAATGGTATTTTCGCTCATTGCTAGAACTATTTCTTTGGATTCAGAAAGCACGGGCATGCATTTATAAATGAGATGAGATTGCAGTTCGTTTCACAGCATTAGGGCTGACATAATACTTTAAGCACGTGTTTGAAGCCATTTAGATACATGCGAGATAAATTTAGAATGAGGTTTCCATTAGTGGTCACTTTTGGAACAATTGAAATACGAGAGCCAAAAAAAATGCGTTTAATTCAGCAAGCGATATGCGGAAATTTGACTTGGAATAAGTCTAAGGCTAACTTTAGTTTACAATGCAGCAACTCCATTGAAATAAAAATTCAAGCCTGGCTTAAGATAGGTCCAGTTCATGCACACCACACTAAAGTAGTAAAGCTAGGGTTGTAGTGCAAGTTACTTACTTTTAAGTTTATGGACAGCTTTTTGATGTGGCGTTAAACTAGGGTTGGAAAAATATGGCTCTGGCGGCCCATCTTCTGAAGCTGATGACAGGGAAACTTGATCATCTTTGATATCAGGCTCAGGCTTTAAATCCTATCAAGCATAGCTGTGTTACATGGTAATAGTTTGCTGAAATAAAAAAATAACTATAGGCCAACTTCAACTAAAGAAAACTTTCAATCAATTAAAGACACCGAAAATTTCGCCTGCGTTTAAGGCAGCCATTTTACGTAGTTTTGATCTCAAGAAAGGTTATTCGCATGTTTCATTGCTTGTGGGAGAAAAATTAGACCGACTGCGCTGGCAGTACTAGCAACTCCTAAGCAAGTCTAAACGCAAATCGTTGGACGAATGAAGTAATAAGATCGTCGTGTAAAGGCTGGTTTTCATTAGGCGTAGATTGCGGGGGTGGCGAGAAAAATTCTTTGTTTCTCTATTTAGTTTTATGCGCGGAGTGACGTTCGCGCCGCGCGTAAAACTAAATAGAGAAACAAAGAATTTTTCGCGCTACGCCTGCGAACTACGCTTAATGGAAACTAGCCTTAACTGGTAGACAAAATATACGGCTAAAAGCTTAGCAGTTGTCTTCATTGAGCGAAGGTTTCTAGAAAGGAAGGCGAACTATCAGCGACCATTTCAGAGTTGTACTTCGTTAACCCTAGAACGGGAACGTTGCCTTTTTGCTACGACTGTAGCAATCGATCCGTGTAGTTATTTATTTTTCTCTTCCTTTACACAACGGCATGGAACGAAATGGTTTCAAGATTCATGCAGAAAACATAATCGAAGTTAGGCTAGGGAAAAGCGGCCCTCAATTTCGAAATAGTCACAAAAACAAATTGAAAACTGGTACCTTCACATTTAACAAGGCAGATTTGCACTGGTTAGTTTTGAAAGTCGCCTTTTACCACACGCTGGGTGCACTAGATTCGTACTTTATTGACAACAATTTTTGGTGCAGAATGATCGAGCTGACACTCGAATAAAAGTAAGCATGCGGGGTTGGTCAGTCAGCTCAGGGCATCTTTAATCGCATCATGTCCTGCCCGTTGCTGTGATCTCTTTACGTCGCACATTTTCGATTTATGATCTCTGGTGGTAGGCCGTTGAAATTAGCCGGAGTCCTGGAGCTGCATGGTTTGCACTCTTCTCCGATGCTTTCATCCAAGAAAAGAGTCGGGGTAGAGGGTCGAACCTACGATTTTACTACTTTAGCAACATCACATGTAAAAAGCAAGCGATTTAGACAAGGTACCTGATCTTGTTTTGGGGCTGATGGGAAAGATGTAGTTTTCTTCACCTCTACGGTCTCAGTCGTTGTGGTAGTGATGGTCTCTTCTGTGATGACGTCTTTTTTTGGAGAGCGTCGAGTTTTAGCAGGAAGCTGAAAGGAATTGTTTTTATAAGCACACAATAGCAATAATTTTGCATGCCGCTGTTGTATATGGTAATTGTTTCTGACCAGCAAAGTTTGATTCGAAAGCGAGCGTGTTGTTGTAAACCCACACTGAATCACCACGTCATAAGGTCGGAGTACACAGTCAACGTTTTTGTCTGGTTGTGTACGTTTTGCTCTCATGCATTTTTGTACGAAAATTTTTACCCACTTGGATATTTATTTGGTGCTTTACAGTACATGCTGTTGTTTGAATATCCGCCGAGTACATACCATAAGCGTATACGTTTTTGCGGACAAAAACGAACAAAAAGAGTTTTGTTCGCAAAATCGAATGTTTACATAACAAGATATACTGTATAACATATTTTATATAATTATTACTGTTATATTTTTATATAATTATATATTTTATATTTATTTATATAACAGTATTTTTATATAAATATCCAAGATAATGAAAATTTCCGAAAAATACTTGAGCAAAAAACGTACAAAACCGGATAAAAAACGTGCAAAACTGGACAAAAACCGTACAAAAACGTGTACTGTGTACAGCCACCTTAAGTCTCCGAAGAAGCGGAACCAAAGAACGTAAAATCGAGCAAATAACTGGAAAGATTCAACAAATTCGTTGGCCATAGTGTATTGAAAAAGTTACAAGAAGCGCATCTGAACGAATGTCATTTAATCAATAACTGTAAAAAAAAGTAATTCATACAATAACTTTTGGTGCATAGGGTGGTGCCAATTTCCCGACTGGTTACCTTTCGTCCACGCCGCGGCTTCAACAGTGATTGCCACAGCAGGGGCTGGCCTTCCGGTAGCTCTGCATGTTTGCTTTCTTTCTCACACCCTTCTTTTACCAAACGTCACGAAGGAGCTGACAACACCTTTTTTTAAAAGTCTTGGGTATGATGCCGTTCGGGAGTTGAACACAAGTTTACTGCACTAAAAGCAGACGATCTAATCATACGGCCAATAACTCTAAAAAAGTCGATTCTACATTTTCCCCGCATTTTCTCAGGCTTGAATAAGTTGATTCAGTTTATGTCTACCACTACACTCTTGTTTTCAAACCAGACTTTTCGCTGGAAGATCGCACCACTTCAAATTCCGGATGCTCTCTCTGAAGAATACCAGTCATAATCTATCTAGACCTCTTTTTTTGAGGTCAGAACAATTACTACTACTCCACGATTGCTCATCAATAACTGCAAAGGTACTCAAAAAATATAGAAGTAAAAAAAAATGGGTGAAAAAGTTTAATCGAACACGTTATCGCGCTACTACACAAAGCATTACAGGTTTTCCTTATAGACTAGTGGTTCTCATCCGATAATTCACAAACGGGTTCTCGGGAGAGTCATTTGCATTTGCGCAATGCACTAAGGCCTATGCAGCAACAAAAAGAATGTCGTATGTGTGCTCTAAAACCAATATAAATCTAGATGGTTTTTCGCAGCCAACTACAGTAGTTGAAAAAAGGTTTGAGCAGCTAACAAGTTACCGGTCCGGAAAAGATTTACTGCGATGTTTACCGGCGCACAAAAACAAAAAAATTGAGAACCATCGTTATAGGCGTTCTACCAAAAGATATACATATCAACTTACAGCAGGTGGCTCGCTAGGCTCTTCTTGCACAGGATTGAGTGATTTCTTGACCGACGATTGTCCATCTGAACCTGCAAGTGCAAGAACCAGCTCAGTCAGCTCTTCGAAATTAAGGTAAGATAGAGCCTAGCAGCGGTAGGTCAAAATAAAATTTAATAATGCCATGTAACTGATTGGAGCTTGAACAAGCAGTTGTCTTTACAGCTTTTTGTTTTTAGGATGAAAACAGTGTATTGAAACGCGATTTAAGTACACAGCGAACACCTGACCGGTGGATGGCGTGGTGGTTAGAGCGTCTGCTTTGCAGTGGGTAGACCTGGGGTTCTTGTTGTTGTCGTTTTGACCTCTTCGAGAGATGGGAGCATGGCGGAAGACCATAGAGACCCAGAAGCCGGGCAACTCCCAACAACCTCAACTAGAGGTCGCACAGAATTTCCAAAGAGCGAACAGTGCAAAGAGTCAATAGCTGGACAGTGCAGAATGAGATGAGAAGTGTCCTGGGTCGGATGACCGCAGGCACTGTGTGAAGGATTCTCGATTCTGCCAATTCCAGAGAGATGAGACCTTACCAGAAAACAGTGTCCGTTGCCACGAAGACGAGAGAAGGCACAGCGAGCGTGACGAGGAAGCACAAGTTTCTCAGTAGATACCGCGGGGACCTGTGTGTCGAATTTAGATGAGACAGTATGCCTCCAGTCCGAGAAAAGAGAAGAGTGGATACAAGAAGTTAAAGGAGAAAAAATTACAAAAGATTGCAGAAAACAGGAGTAGCGCACCCGACCTGGCCAACTCATCAGCTGCATTGCTTCTCGGAAGAAATGGGTGTCCACGGACCCACTGTAGCTTAAAAGCAAAGAAGAGAAAAGGCAATTCCTGCTAGAGAGTGTAAGGTAAAAGGAAAGGTCAAGAAGAGGACAGAGTGGCGAAGACAGAGGGAGAGGGAGAGGAGGAGAAAAGAAATGGTAGACCTGTTGGTGTTGCCGAGACCAGCGGAGAGCCTGCAGAATGGTGCAGGCTCAGAGGAAAAACTGGAACAAACTGGGCCTGCCAAAAAGGAAAGAGCAGCCTCAGCGCCACAATGTGAGAAGTTGGCAAATCCGCCTTTGCCAAAAAGAAAAAGAGCAAAGCCATTAGTCCAGATCATGATATGGGAGAGAGTCAAGGTGAGCAAAAGGCACACTTTGGCGAGAATGAGGGGGTTCAGAGAGAAAGCATAGAATTAATGCAGTAGAAAGAGTCAGCTCCACACTGAAAGAGAGCAAGTTTCCACGTAAATAGGGAGAGCCAGCAAAGAGAGCCTCCCGAAGACAAGGGGGAGAAAGCATGAGAGTGCGAGTGGAGGGAAAAGCCCTCCAGGAGGGTATGCACAGCCTTGGTTTCACTCTAAGTCTGGCAAAACCTGAAATAGGAAGTGAGATTGGGAGACAAAGGGACCGCACATAAGATGACAGCGTATATGAGTCAGAGTGACTCATAGGGGGGTAGAGATGTCTCAAAGAAAAAGTGGGATAAGGGCAAACGAGGGCCAGCTGGTAATGGCGAGACTCGCAGCTTGGTGAAGGCGTTCCAACTTGGTAATGGCACGGAAAGAAAGCCGTCCGGGTTAAGCATAAATAGTGGCGGAAAAAAGCTTTATACAGAAAAGAGGGGGCTCCTTAGAGGGGCCCCATGAGGAAGCAGAGGTGCAGCATAAGAGCTTGAGATGAAGGAAAAACTTTGCCTTTAGTGAAGATACATGTTTAGAAAAGGAAAGAGTGCGGTCGAAGGTGATCTCAAGGAAACTTGATATAAATTGAAGCGGCGAAGGGAGTTAAATAAGAAAAGATGGGCTAGAGGTTAGCTTCACAAGAATCTACTGAAGTTTTACATTTTCTCAAATTAAGAGGAAGACACCAGTCCTTAAGACAAGCGCTCCAGTCGAATCAGAGCTCCTTGAGTAGCCTCCACAATAGTAGAGACCGAGGGGAAAGAGAACCAGATAGCTAGGTCGTGCGGGGAATGTCAGGGTCACTGCGGGGAAGGAGGTCTGAAGACAAGACCAATCGAATACTTCTTCTCCGCACAATCAGAAGTATCTTTCAATTCCCAGAGGAGATGATGGCACTTGAAGTCCTCCTGTATGTAGAGATTTCTGGAGGAAGGAAGAACAGAAAGGGAAAAGGAGTCAGTTCTGCTATCCATTAAACAAGAGCGAATTAGTGGAGCACAAACATTAAGGTGGAGCAAAGAGAGAAAGAAGAGGTGGAAAGTTCAGAAAAGAATTGGCCCTGCCTGACGAAGATGATGGCACCACCGCTGGCGTGTGGGTCATCAAGAGAAAGAATGCAAGACTGGGAGTGAGTGCAATCATATTGCAGAGCATCCAAGGAACAGGAAAGAGGAAGATGAGTTGGGGTTGGATTCCTGGATAGAGACAAGATAAAGTTGAAAAGTTCAGCGCTTCTGGCTCAAAGACCTCCAGCATTCCGCTGAAGTACCCTGATCGAGTTAGGGTAGGAAGAGGAAACAGGAGGTACATAAGAACAGTCAGAACATAAGAGGGTGGGAAAGGTACAGAGAGGAGTTACGAGGTGGGTGGAAGGAGATACAAAATTCTTAGCTGAGGGTGGGGTGGCAGCGCTGCATTAGCAGAGAGGGGCCAGATTGAGCAGTGGATGTATATGTGCTGGGGAGTCCTAACAAAAAAGTCACAGTGTCGGAAGGTTAGGAGAAGTAGAGACGCAGCAAGGACAGCCCCAGAAACGAGAGGTGCATAGAGCATTAAACTTGGAGGAGAGTAGTGAGGACCTTGGACCTGAGCAGGGAAAGACGGGTCCTCAGTTAGGATGAACATTGCCGCTTATTTGAAAACGGAGGGTAAGAATACGGTTAAAGAGAGGCAGAAAAGAAGAAGAGACAAGAGAACGATAGAGTGCTATTCTATACGGTCGTTTGGAGGGCAGCATGGTGAAAAAATGATTGGGATGAGAGAAGTGCCCGGGATAACTGGACCCTTGGGAAGGCCAACAGCCAGCCATTTCGACCCACCTCAAACGGCACCACCACGTTGGGGCGGCTGTGATTGGTGCAGAGACCTGAGGTTTATTTCCTTTGTCGAGTCGTATCAAAAGAATTAAAACAATAGTTTCTACAGCTTCCCTGCTTGGCGCTACGCACGACAAAGACAGTATGTAGAACAAGCCGGCAAATTCGGTTGTTGAGTCCCTAGGCATTGCCAAGTATTCTACCAGTCGTAGTGGCCCATGACCAAGTCTAGGACGCAAATAGAGCACGATCTCATACGCAGTATATGTACAGCTTCTCTGCATAATGCTCAGCGCGATAGCTAGAACGAAAAAGAACTGTACACCTAATCTAGATCAAGTTAGAAATGACAGCCCATTTTGAACTAGCTTTGTTACAAATTACTGAGTGATATCTACACCACCACCAAAGTGGACTGTCATCGAACGAGAAGCAGCCTATTTGGACTTGTGGGGTGAGTAGCTTTAGTATTCTAACCAGGAAAAGCAAGTGTAAGTAGTTCAAGGTAGAATTAGTTGCGTGGTAATCTAGTGTTTGAGCTAACCGTCATAATTATAAAGCCTTTACCACTACTCAACAAAAACCTTGGATATGATGCTATATCTAGATTAAAACAGAATCCTAACTCAACCTTAACCCAACTTTATCCTTAAATTCTTATTTAATAGTTTATTACATTACAAGTGCCGGAAAGGAGAAGGCCTCAGACAGAACAACAATTGGGAAAAAGGGTTAAGGTACCTACCCCATTTCAGCCTTCTGCTGTCGGTACGAACTACTTTCGGCGCAACTCGACGCTTATCTTCAACAACAGCCATTCTTGTTTCTTGTAACGTCTTGCCGCTGTAGCGAAATTTTGAACCGACCCTGGTCAGGTGAGGTCTGCGAGGTCCTTCAGATCGAGCTAGTCTAAAAACAAGCAAATTCAGTAAATTATTGTCGACAAAAAACAGAAAATGGTGCTACTTAACATTAAAGTGAAACACAAAAACTATATGCAGCATTTGATACGGAAATTTCATTGGAAATTTACGTAGAATTAAATTTATCAAGCTTCTACTACTTTCTACGTCTTCTCACCAGTTTTGTCTCACTGTGCAATGAACAATTTTATGTTGTTTTTGCCCTATTTATCACCTGAGATTACGCAGCTTTTAGTGAGGTGCTTTTTCAGAATTCTGTTCGACTGATACTACATTTTAAGCCTAGGACCTATTCCACATGGATATATTCAGATCTAACAAAATGGCCTGTTAAAATTTGAAATCAATTTTATAAAATTTTTTAGAACTGTATTCGATCAGATAAGAAATCTACATCAAGTCGACTTTCCGTCAATATTTCCCGTGTTTCCGCAGGCTTTGACAAGCTAATTTAGTGAGTGTCTACCATACGAAACTCGTTTTTGAATTAAACTCCTTGGTGAACCAATGCGGCACTTAAAATTCTGGATGCCCTTGCTGGAAAATATCAATTGCACTTGTATGGAGTTTCAATCCGCGATCTTTTGTTCCCGAAGTCCGGAACTACGGCCTGTGCATTACAAACTAAGTTGGCACAACACTTCAGTGGTATGAAACGTTGGTGTGACAAAAAAAATTGTTCGTATGTTCAAATGTTCGTATGAACGTTCGTAAAAATGTTCGTAAAAAACCATGTTGGCTCGGAATAAAGACAATGTACAGCGATTTCCTTGCATGATCACCGTGAGCGAGCAGAAATGTTGTGGCAGCGGTAGTGACGAATTCCAAATGGATCTAAATGTATGTTTCTTAACCTAGCCAGTTTGATAGTTTTTTTACTGTTTGAAACATTTGCTTCGCATTCGGGTTAGACGGCAATGGTGTTAAGACCATGCAGTCATATCGCATTGTGAGAGCTTTCAGCAACACTAAGAAAGTAACACAAAACCTTTCACGCTTCCTTTTAATGCCAAGCGCCAAATTTATAAAGCCTTTAATCCGACCTGACTTGGAGTTGAACTCAGTCTTCAGACTGCGAAGCAGATGCTTAACCACTCTGCCATCCACCCGTAACAGAATTTAAAGTTTAATGGCTCAATGCAAACCAGAGTCGACGTAAACAACGTTAAAATAAAAAGCGTGTTGTTTCAAGTGACGCTACACTGCAAGAATTGCAGCTACGTGACAGGTAAAAAATCAAAAACTGCTACTGCATGCAAATGCTGCAAACAACACGAGCATGCAGTAGCGTGTCATTCCATCACAGATTTAACCTAGTGCTAATTATCCGGCACACAGTAGAACAGGCTATGGTTTTGTAACTAGAGGAAAAAACAAACTTTTGCCTTGCTTAACAAGAAACCCTAGGCTGTTGCATACATGCAATATGCTAGGGATGTGCAACCATTTTTGCAGGTGGGCCAATTCCAGACTTCTTAAATACTGTGTCAAAATTAGCAAGTCATGTCGTTTTTCGACGCAATTAAGCTCCGAAGCAGTAGCTGGTGGCAGTGCTCATCAAAAGGGCTGGTGAAGACCTTCCTTTTTGAAGATCAGTACTTTCAAAGCAAGAGTTAAACTAAATTTTTCTAATTTTACGTGTGTAGCCCAATTTTGTTACAAAGATCCGTTTTTCCATGATGTAAGTGATAGCTTTGCCATCTAAGCCCACCAAATTTCATGTCACGGGCCACATAGGCAAGCCTTTCGGCGGGGCACAAAAATTTCACGTCGCTGGCCGCAGGCTGCACACCCCTGCGATACGCAATAAACACACAACCCAAGAGGCATCCAAGTGTGACGAGAAGCATTTCTTTCAAGTAAAAACATTCAGTCCTGCGCGCGAGGCTTTTATTTCTATTTAGTACAAGGTTTTTTTCAATAGAATCTTTAAGATACCCCCGGCCAAAAAAATGTAACAGAATTAAATTTAGCTCACCTGAAAAAAGCGTAATGCTCAACTGCCGATTTCCACAGTGTTTTAGCAGCACGATGGTTGGGTAGCTTGAATCCAATCATACTTAATTGAGCTTCGCCCTTTACAAAAAGCATGTCGTAAGTTTCCGTGTACGCACTACAAGCTAAGCCGTGATCGTCTTCACTTAATGTCTAGTGCCAACCACGTGCTAGGGAACAAACTAGATTAAATTATGAACATGAGACAAACTGCAGTCAGTTTACTTGCAAAAACGTACCTACAATCGATTTCGCTTATGATTCCAGTCAAGTGTACTGTATTGTTTTTATACATCTTGGTCTGCTGGAGTGTTCAAAGGGCATTTTGCAAGATTTGACGTTAAAACAAATGGAACTTTGCTATGACAATCACGGTACAAAAAAAGTTCTGATTTTAAACAGAACCTTGAATTGTTTTTTAGGTAGGCTAATATCCAAGATTGATTACAGCATGCTAAACCAAAGTTTCAAACCACATTCATACGGCAACAAATTTTTGCATGCTACGCAAAAATAAGATTTTACGTCTTTCCCGCCGATTTTGCAACGCTTAGCGCTCGTTCGAAGTGTCGGGCACTTCCAACCCGCTTTCGAGCCATGCTTTCTGCAAGTGCAAGACAGAACTTGAATTCTCAATGCCTTTCTTGGCCATTACCTAGGGAGTTTTAAACTACACTTTTTTGTTCTGAAGTTCGTCACAATCACTATTACACAACGACGGAAGTTAAGTGTCAGAGCAAAGAAAAATTTATTATCAACACTCAAACTTACATCCAGTGGTCTTATAGTAACATAGAACTTGCTTCTCACGTAGGACAGCTTTATAACACGAGGCCAGGCAAATCGGTTTATCAAAGATCCATCTCTATACACCAGCACACCATTCCAACTGATTCCAACATTAAGCTTAATGCCGTCACTATCCTGAAACCACGTTGCAAGTTGAAAAACATCGAAACTACAAGAGGTTATCAATATATTGAATCTGATTCTCAGCGAGACGAAAACAAACGGCAATAAAATAATGACCTGTCGACAATGGCTCAGCACCGTGAAATATTAGCTCGGCTATCGGAAGGTCTGAAACCCCGGCATGGTTCCAAGTTGTTGTTTGCTTCAAAGACACGCTTTGCAACTCTGCTTGCAAGCGCTTTGCGCTATGAATGCAGTAGTGGCACCTCTGAAACGGATGTAAAAACCAGTTGCCCTCGATGCAACAGTAAAGATCATCTTGCGATCAGCTGATCAAGACATAGTAGAAAATTTAAAAACTTGTTCAGCACTCACCTGCGCTGCATGTAAATCAACACCATAGAACGGCAGCTTCTTTGCATTTTCAAGGTAGTTTTTCTCGGCTTGCTCTGGAGTTTGGCCTCTGTACACAACGTCAAAAATCAACAAAACTAGCAACAATATAACCCACCTACATCACTAGCTAAGGGAAAAAGCATGGAGGATTAAAGGTGCTTAGGTAACGAGACTACATCCTAAATGATGGTGCTAGCTTTGTAAAACAGTCATTTATTACTATCATAAGAAGCATGATCGGTAAGTCTAACTTTGATAGACATTCAATGCCTTGATTTACACAAGTCATCCCAAGGTATGAGGACAGGTTTTGGGAAACGGGACATTCCTAATGCTAATGAAATTCGGCTTTAAAAGCTATGTCGGCTTATTGTACCTGCTGGTAACAGTTATACCACATTTTTACACACCTGTGAGTTTTATGAAGCTCCATTATTTTCTCTTCCAGCTCCTTGGTTTGATTTGGAGCAAACCGGAAATCGCTGACGTAATTTCCTCTCATTTCGCCTCGATCATAATCGCCAAGTTCTGACTGTACCACGTAAGAGCCAAGCATGGCATGCGTGACAAACGAACAAGGAATTCTGTTAAACAATTGAACATTACAGATTTATCGGCAGGGGTATCACTAGAATCCAAATAAACTGGATTAAACTCCAAGTGTTCTCCTCAGATGTAAAACAAAACAATAATTTTTATCAACCACTCCCAAAAAAACAACATAACAAAAGCTGGTCAAGACTAAGAGATCAGTAAGTAGAGCATTGCTTCCCACACTGTGTGCCGTGGAAGATTTGCCGGTGTGTCGCAGGTTTTTTTCTAAATACTTAATATTGATACCAGTTTTCAGCCAAAATTGAGTAAATGTTGCCATGAAGTAATGATCGACAACGTTGGAGATGGTGTTATGTTGCCCGAAAAAGTGGTGATCTCCAAAAAAGAAAAAAGGTCATCACCTTTCTTGCTGTCACCTGTAAAACTTCTCGCAATCAGCATGAATTGATTCATGTAGCTAATGTACCGCACAATTTGTTTAGTCTTTTTTTACTGTGTCAACAGACAAAAAAGTTTGGGAAAAATTGCACTAGAGTGTCATCGATGACAAACTGTTTGGCGATTTCCTTGCTTATTGGTGAAAGTTTATAATAGCTCAAAATTCTTTTAGGAATGCACTCAGTAGCACTGCAGTAAAATTGCTTCAAATGAGAAAACACAACCAAGGAATGGATTTAAAAGGGTATCATTTGGCAGTATCCTCATTTGCTTAAGGTTCACAGATCTATTTCAGCCAAAAATAGCTCAAAGAAGCTTATCTGTGAAAAGCTTTTCGTGACGTATTCATCAGTGGAAGCATCTTGAATGAAACTATTTTTACTTTAGTGATGTACATACTGGCAAGTTCGTCTTGTACAACTTTTATTAAAACCAAATTTTACGGCTATTTTCGGACCGCTGAATCAGTTGCTACACCACCAATTGAGCTAACAGTCAACATATCAAGTGTTGCTTCATCCAGATGTGATTTACACATTTGTGAAGTCAAACTCAAATACGATGGCAATTATACAGTATATGTCATGCTTGCCGTTCAGCAACAGGAGTAATGCACGGAATGAATTATAACTTAGGCTTAAGTTCTAACAGAGCATAGTTTACTTTGATATCGGAAAACAATCGCTTTAAGCAAACATCTAAAAGCTTGAGACATTACAATGCGCTCTGGCATTGGGCAGGGCAAGCTTTAGTCAGAAAGCAAGATAAAGTAAATAATGTCTGACACATCAACTGACAACCTCGATTTTTGGTTCGCAAAATGAAATATTAAAAAATTTCTCAAGAAGAGTTTTATCACGATTCAGAAAGCGAACGATACCGGTACTGCATGTTCAACGCGCTCGGTAAGCATGATAAATATTGCACTTGTTAAGTAGAGGTTCATGTTGGATAGCTCTCTTCTAAAACTTGATCTGTCATAGACAATTGGGCTTTGGATTTGTACCAGAATGCTAGTAAATCATATTCCTTCTGCGTACTACCACTATCGCTAAGCGAAAATCAAAAGATATTTGAGGTCTTTGGTGTGATTCAACACGGAAATGCAACTCGCATAATGCAAAAAGGTTTGACTAAATTTATATTTTCCGCAAACATCGAACAGAATAGATAAGTCACATTTCTCAACTAAGACTTACACACGCGTTGGTGCAAGCACAAAGATTGTTGCAAACCGAACACTCGGCTCTTTACTTACCTAGCATCAACGATGTCATCACGTAATTGCAAAACCATATAATAGCGAGTAATATCTTCAAGTAGCTGAGCGGGATCCGACGGGTAGAACTTGACAGAAAAATAGAAGCACCAGGGACCGTCTAAAAAAATGGCAGCAATTGCAATAGAGCAAAACGTGTCATAACTCACAAAGACTTTTGCACGGTTATGCACAGAATATCTTGCTGCGCTTAGCTTCGCATTTTCTGATACTGTCAGCACATTCCTACCACGCACTGCAACGAAGCAAATGACATTGCATTCAATTGCGGTTCTCAAGGGCAATACAAAAGCTAAAGGCAAATTTTCGAACTCCAGACCTGTCGATACTAAGTTGGGAACAATTACCATTGCACCACGACTGCTGCTTTATTGGTCAAACGTGCAGCGTCAGTAAAACACTGTCAACAGGCAATGGCTTTTTGCAATGGAAAGTACATTGTCATCGTCTTTCAAAAATAACGGCTCGTTAAACAACCTAACAAGCATGTGATAATGCAAAAACTCTCTTTAGAAATGTTACAAATAAAGTACAACCACAAGTATATAAAATATGCAACCTAAACAATACTACTTGTGTGCCCAATCTAATACAGTTAGTATTTATGGCAGCTCAGCATGAGAATAAATAGATTCGCTATACAGAAGTGGTGAATTAGCGTCTGTTACTAATTGTTAAACCACCGGATAAATTACAAAAATATCTTACTTGGTGGTATTTACCGTGCTCCATCAACAGTACGATGAAAGCAACATACAGTACAAAGGCTTATAATTTTGACTTACTTATGACAACTAGACCAAAACACCAAATTTTCAACACTCTAAAAGTAATAAGCTAGTCCCACGATTTTTTCCCCAGTCCCAAAAGTATTTCCAGTCGCGCGTAGACCAACTCAACGTTCAAACCCGGTTTGAATTTGCTAGTTTTGCGGGTACAATGGATTCCTATAAGCACTGCCACTCGAAAAATTTCCTAAAAGCACCCTCTCACGGAACTCTTAAACATTGAACTAAACACCTACTGAATCCCGCGATCTAATTCTTGCTACGATGAATTATGATGGTCACAAAAACAGCCCAAATAAGGCATAAAACTCTTCTAGAATTAAGTTACAAATATAAAAAACAATAATCAAAGGCAACATTGATTCAAAACTGATTAGCTTTCTGATTTCCTAAATCGCTTTTAAAATCAGCGAAATAAATTTTCGATATACGATATTAATTTAGGTTACATGCAAACATCCTGGAGAATATAAAATAATTTTCAATGCAGCACAATTACATACTTTTCACTTGCTTTTTAATAGACTTATTGGCCTCCAACCAATATTTTTGATTTGACAAATCAGCAAAATAAAGTCCGAAGTAATCCCGTTCCACGATATTCAGAAGCTCATATATTTGATCAAGAAGGGCAATGCCATCGGCTTGTTTCTGTTAAAACCAACAGTTTTCAATTCTAATAGATGATGTAGGAAAAGGGTTAATTTCAACCCAAACATACATCAAATATCTTTTTTATCTGCAGATAGACAGATTTTGTGGCAGATTAAAAAGCACACCTTTTTAGACTAGGAAAAAGGAATTGAAACCAGGAAGCATTGAAAAGCTACTCACTGGTGACCTGAGATGCATCATAAAGTAGAACTGTTGACAGAAATTAACATCAAAATGCCTCAAGAATTTCATAAGCTAGAGGTCTAAAATCCAGAATAATGAGCTCACAGAACGGTGTTGTATATGCTTACTCGGCCGCTTTTTTTTATGCACAGTAATAGCAAATACAGGGTGTCCATGAAGTCCGTGTGCACTTTAAAAGATTTATAACTGTATTTGTATTTGCAATAGAAATAATCTGTAAAAAGTGTTATAAAGTTTCATCTACCTAGTTTTAAGTGCAGTTATTGAATGATTCTTTACCACAAAATTAGAAACAGTGTTTCAACTGATACAATGTTTCTACAAAATGGAGCTCCTTGCCACTTTGCTCTGCATATTAGACAGTTTCTAAATCCAGAATTTCTTAAATGATGGATCGAAAGGAGCGGACCATTTTCTTGGCCTCCGCATTTGCCACATTTCACTTCATTAGATTTTTTTATGGAGACTTGTAAAAACAATTATGTGCACAACCAAACTTAGTTCATTACAAGATTTGAAAGTTAAAATAATTAATGTGATTTCGGGTATTACTGTAAATCGGTTGGCAAATATTTTCTGTAAACTGTGAAATTGTATTACCCTTTGCATTGCTAATGATGGAGGACATGTGAAGACTTGTATAAAATTTCATTAAGACCTTAAAAAATCTAGATTTTCTTCTTTCCAATTCTTTTTACAGATTATTTTTATCGCAGATACAAATAAAGTCATAAATTTTTTAAAGTGCACACGAACTTTATGGACACCCTGTATTATTGGATAAAATTTTAAAAACGTTTAAGATGCCCAATATAATTTTAAAATACTTACATTGCACAATAAATCACCCTAACTTACCGAAACGCCGCATCGAAATTGCTGTCCATTTAACAAGTACACCAAGCAATCTTTTTCTTTCTTTTTTCTGCTTTTCTTTACCTTATCCGTCTCTTGATTTGAATCTTCTTTCTCCATGGTTACAAGCATTACAAACTACAAAAAATCTTACAGTGTATAACAGCTGAAAAAAAAATTGGGTGGCAAACGTAAACAAATTTTGCACGAAAGACACATACATCGTCCGAAGTCCCTTTCTATTTGCTGTTTGCATTTTTGTGTGCCACCTCAATTGGAATGTCAAATCTTTAAATAGTTTCTATCCCAACCCCGAATCATGTAAAATGCAACAACAGTAGGTGATACTACAAAATTGGCATATTTGCAGCAAGTTGCGTTGATTCGACGGTTCATGAATAAAAATGTGACTAACACAAAGTACTGCTTGTCTGAGATGCTTCTTCAACCTAACAAAACACGAAATTTGAAACATTTAAAACGGAAATTTTAACCTCACTTTGCAGCACGTGCACAGCACGTCAGGTCAAAGGTGAAGATGCAATCGCTTTAGAAAAAAATAGAAATGTAAGCGAAGAAGCTGTTTGTACAACATGTTGTGAGTACTACTAATAAGTAAAAATAATATAATGTTCTTGGAGATCACTTTATAGAGTGTTATATATTAGGTCATACCGTCACGTTTGATACAGTCTTTGTGTCAAAAGTCTATTGCAGGCAAAAAAAATATCGAAAGGTAGTAATTAAAAAGCAGACAAGTGATAGAGCACATTAAAACACGAATAGTACAGCGCCTCACCAGTATGACAGTCCAAACCAAGTTGATACACAAGATTACAGTTACAAAAACACAATGCAATACGAACGATGGAAACTTTTCCAGTTTTCCAACACATGCCGAGGAGTATGTGGTAATACAAATAGGTTGTGTTCATAAAAGTTGCGTGAAAAGTTTGAAACTTGAATCCCAAAGCCACTAATATGCATTGTGCACTAATCACAGCTTACAGATCTAACATGCTTGCAAGTAGGAAGTGTGATGTACAGCAACTTCTTACGCATATCTACAAACTTTCTAATTAGTAACTACAAGTACGTTACTCAAAACGAATGTTTTTTAACCTATTCCATTGGACGCCCACGATTATCACTATTAAACAAAAAAAGTTTTAAACCACCCACGATTTATATAATCTCAGTCATAACATTTTTTTGAGAGCAGTCAAACATGTTTGTTCTCAATTAAACCTAACTTTGCATTTTCCACCAAATATTTGCCCAGACCATGTAAAAACACTGCCTTAAGTGCTGTCGTTACATGCGAATCTCTTTCAAATAACCAAAAATAGCAAATTTGGATTCACTGAAAATACGTTTTAAACATTCGAGAAACTAAAGCAATTCTTTAGACAACACAGTTGTGTACAATCACTCTACGAAGCTGTATTTCACCATATGCAGCAGGATCAATGATTTTTTTCGCACACCAATCGTCAACAAGTAAGGCAACAGCACTGTTCGGAGTAAATTTCACAATCTTCTTACAGTAACATAGACTTTAAAATCCTCATTCACTTAAATATACATTCCATTTTGAAGTTGGAGAAGCTGGCTAAAGTTATACGTGAGCCCGCTGAAATTTCCAAAGACACTCTGCTTGAATGATCAAAGTAAAGCAGTTAAATTTAATCCAAACAGTGCAATTGCCCAGATCATTGAGAAAATATGCATCAATTATATACCCGAAATATATAACAGTAAGCATAGTATGAGATATGAGACACAAGCCTAGTATATAAAACAGACTGGCGAAATATAGCTTGAAAAAGTCTAAGTAAGCACAGCATAAAACAGTAAGCACAACGCAGTAAAACTGAATTCATTATCCTAGAGCAGTAACAATAGGCATACTATTGATTAATAAGTATAAGCCTAGCCATAGCCTTTAAGTATCCAAACTATGCCCAAGCACATTATTTTATACTATGTCAGGCAGTAATCTGTGTTTATACAGTAGGACGGCCATTGAACTTGTGTTAAAAAAAAAGATATAAGTTGAAGTTAAAAAAGCAATTGATGAAAATCATGAAGTATGACAATTTAATACTGCAACTGATTTGCGCATCAGCTACCAGCAAGTCAAGCGCAGTGCTTCAAAACTAATACCTTGCTACAAATAAAATCGGAAAGCTTAATCTTCGCAAATAACATTACATCATTCAATTACGGATCAACAGAGCATACTATTGGCTTTGATGGAACAAATTGAAAACTGGTACGTACGATACAACCAATATTAAGGTAAAATGAAGATCTAAAACAAAAAGTCAAGAAAACAACAGCAGAGGTAACATATTGGTCAAGATAGCATATTTTTGATGGCATCTTCCAACTGGTCGCAGCTTAATTTCAACGGATCAGGCAGAATACAATGATAGTGTGATACCACAGTTCCACCCAGCTATCTCAAATCGCATGTTTTTGGAGAAGTGCTTTCATTTTTTTTGATATAGCACAATCGACAGGTGTCTCACCATCTTCATCTTTACAACTCGGGTCGGCATTGTGTTGAAGTAAAAATAAAGCAATGTCAAAGTGGTCACACGATGAAGCTGGAAAATATCCGTAATAAAATACTTAGTTTATTTACTACAACATATCCTCCAGATTTGCAAGACAGCAACAGAGGCGGTCTGCACAGGGCAACCGCTTAGACCTGTACGAAGTTTCCATATTTTAACATTCCACTGGAATTGCTCGGTACTGCTTCTAACATATTTGCCTGCTAGACTCCGCCAAGCACGGAAAATAATCACAAAGTGTCTTTCTTCAAGGCTCAACCATTCAA
This sequence comes from Trididemnum clinides, assembly GCA_963675345.1. Taxonomy (NCBI): domain Eukaryota; kingdom Metazoa; phylum Chordata; class Ascidiacea; order Aplousobranchia; family Didemnidae; genus Trididemnum; species Trididemnum clinides. Next base: position 14,324,283 of record OY776306.1, on the reverse strand, counting down.
TTAGTGTGAGACTTGAATAGATGATCTTTCAATCATTGTCGTTCAAAAAAAAGCACTTCAATCCACTCAATCACGCTACCATCTATTTTTCCTTGACAAAACTTGGAACAGGAAACTCTATTACCACTGTTTACACAATTAGAACTTTTGTAGATTGGATCAGTTATTATCATGGTAACCACATGTACTAATTTATGGAAAAATTAGACTACCTAGAAAAAATGGCTTTAAAGCTTGGAAACGGCAAAATGCACTATTAAACTTCTCAATATAGCTCTTCTGATGTGATTAAAAGTTAAAATGATTTTTATTTAGATGTAAAATCCACAAAAAATTCCAAAGAACTCAACGTTTCGAAAAAATGAAATCAGTTTTTCTTCGTCAAGAGTGACTAAAGTTCAAACACAAACAAAGGTTACATAATCAACAGAATGAAACCGTGAAAAAGAAAATTATGGGAATAAACAACGCAAAGAACATCAAAACTAATATAATTGCTTAACTAACAAATGAGGATGTAAAAAAAATTGCACAAATGAAACACGTTTGCTTAAATGGACACCGGATTGATTGGAAAAGTTCCACAATTTTAGCTATTAAAAGCGACTATAAAAAAGACGATTTTTGAAACCATTTTATATACACAATACTGATCTTGCTTTAAACGATAAAATTAACAGTTTTTATCCTCGACTGTACGTATTTATAAATTTTTAACCGCCAGTTGTGGCTGCTACACATATTTATTGTCATAATTTTCTTTTTCTCTTTTTCATTCTGTTGATTATGCAACCGTTGTCTACGTTTAAACTTTATAGTCACTCCAGATAAAGAAAAACAGATTTCAGTTTTTCGAAATGTTGCGTTTTTATGAATTTTATGCGGATTTTACATCTAAATAAAGATCATTTTAACTTTTAATCACACCAGAAGAGCTATATAGAGAAGTTCGAAGGTGCCTGGTGACAAAAGCAAAATACATTGTGATATCAAAATTAAATTGCAATATTGTCCGCCAAAATGTCTCTGTTTTGCTGCATTGGTTGCTATCACAAGTCACAATTGCGTGAATAACAAAATTGATACATCATTGTTACGGGGAGTAAAAATATACACCACAACAACAAGATATTCATCTCTAAAGGTAAATTTACTCCAGGTTAAAAATACTGGTCTATCACAATAGGCAGATTTAGGGATAATTAAGGCATAGCAGCTCAAAATTCACCGGAACTGTCATTTTTGATTTCAACATAGAATATAAAATAATAGAAGTAATTGGCAAAGAATTGACCAATCAATTTGATTTATCTTTCACTTCTGTTTTAAGCTCTCTTTAGCTATAAGTAATCACCATTATCACATTGCAATTGAACAAGTTACGCAATGTCTTCGTATAACTTTTTGACTCGTAGTGAAACTGAACTATTTCGAGTAGGCCATGAAACAACTGTAAGTAAAAAGTCAAACTAATTACGCACAAAAACAGTAACAATACCGTAATGTAATGGCGTAGATGAGTCGATGTCCTTGCAGTTTACATCATGACCTTCATTAACCAAATACTCAACAATATCAACATACCCTCGATCACATGCCCAGTGTAATAACGTACGATTCTAAAACACGATAAATCTATTAAATAAATGGTGTCTAAAATCTGCAGTTAAAGGGTTTTGATAAACAGGTGAAGTCAACTGATTGCATGTTAAATAAATACATTCGAGGCATACAATTATTACATTCAATAGCACTCCACCAATGAGGTACAGCAGGTATTGTAAATCAAATAAGCATGTGAGCATAAAAAATTCGGAAAACTGACTATACAATCATCCATATTCCACTGAAACAGCAATAAAAGAATATCGTTTGGCAAATTAGAGTAGAATTAGTTTCTTTTAAGTTGATTATTTTTGAAAAATTAGCAATATATCTGAGTACATGAGGCAAATATTCTCCAGCAAAATTGGTTTGCTTTGAAATTTACAATAATCAACTTCTTTTAAAGTGTAACTCATATTTATATTACGTCGTTTCACAGCCAAGTGGATGAAAACAGAGAATCAAAAATATTGTCATCAGAAATCATTGAGTAAACTCACCTCATCGTCTTTTGGAAAAGGTGATGGAAGTAAATTCGCAACATTTTTCAGAGACCCATCTTTACACCAGTCAAAAACATCTTTTTCATTGTCTTCTGGAAACGCTTCTTCATCTGATTTCAACATCACACTTACAGCCACTCCCATTCCAGATCTACCAAAAAAAATAAGGAAAATGCAGCTATCGTCATCTTCTAATCACAGCCAAACCTTCACCATTATATGGTCATCATTCATCACTGCTTTGAGTCTTCAACCATCGATTAATGGAAATCGTGTATTGCCGCCCATAAGAACAACTTGTGTTCAGCTTAACTGGAAGTTCTCAGCATTATTGGCAAAGAGCACACAGGCGTAGCCAGGGGGGGCGAATGGGCCGTGGCACCCCTGAATTTTAAGTCAAATTACAAAACAGTATCAAAAAAATGAAAAAATAAATTTTTTTGCGCCTCTGCAGGTACATTAGAGTTTATTCTTGACTTTTAGCAAGGGGGTGGGTCGGGCGTGACTTTTTAAGTTTTTGAACTTTCAAATGTTATCAAACAAGATGTGTACGTTTTATACACTAAATATCTCCGAAGTTTTTTTTCTATGTCGCAGTCGAGTGATGAATTGATAATCTAAGTTATAGTAACTGCAAGAAATAAGGGTCTTGTTAAGTGCTTTCTTGTTTATTGCGATGCGGACTACTACAAAGACGTGACGTTGCTTCTTTCATCAGAACGTTCAACCTACCAGTGGGAGTGGTTTCCTTAAAATTCCTTAAATAGTGCGTTATACATCACAATTGAAGTTGAACTAATAAAGCGGTTCTTGATAAAACTACATTAGATCAGTGAAATCGCATTCGCACTCTCAGTTTTGTACAGAAATATTTATAGTAGTGACGAGTGTAGTTCATGAAAGGCAAAATGCCGTTATAAGTAAATGACGTCACATTAAAAGTTGCAAAATTTGGACCCCCTCTCAATTTTTTTCTGGCTATGCCCTTGAAAGAGCAGTTCTGTCATGTACACATCAACCAAGCAGGAAACATTGCCATGATGTGCCATCCTGCTGGATGCAACTGCACACCACCCAGGCACTTCTACTTTTAAAGATCAATGCCTTACTGTTCAATGGTATTGCTGGAAAAATGTTTTTTGCAAGAGTACATTGCCTGTATAGAGCCTAACGCAGCATCATAAGTTACCATTTTGTTAGTCAAATTACTACACTGACAAGCAGGGTTAGTTGTTGAACTGTATTTTTATAAAACTGGAAGTAAAAGAAAACATCCAACTGGGGAACACCCGGGACTACCATGTACCAGCACAATGCTATTAGGCATGATCTGCAGGCTTACATATCCCGCATGGTCGAATGTAACCATTATTTGCTCTTAAGCTCGCCATCTGAGTTCAAACTATGTCTTTGGCCAGTGACATCTGCAGATGACTGTTGATTTGAAAACCATACAGATATTTTGCAATATTCCATATCCTTTGTTCATTGTTTATCATTTGTGTGATGCATAGGTAATTTCTCATATTTATTACCCTAGACAGTGGTTAAGCATTTAAAATCCATTTCAAAATTTGAAAAAAACACCCAAGTTCTTTTGCGATCTTTACATAGTAAAACTAATATGTAAAACTATGATCTTTGCAAAGTAAAACTATGTAAAGATCGCAAAAGAATACTTGTTTTTGAAGAACAGTCAAACATATAAGAAAATAATGTGAAATGACATTTTAGCTTTGATGTTAAATAAAGTTTCTTGTTATTTTGAGTAGTTCATTTAAAAATATTAATAGCAATATCAAACTATTTGAATGCAGAAAACACCAAAAGCAATGATTGAGAACCACTTGTAATCATAGAAAGTGGTTGAGAGTTCAGCTACAAGTCTAATTATTGACTTTTAGCAACTTAATGACACAAAATAAGTTACCTAGCAAAACACTTCTTGCTAGTTTAATGATATTTACAAACAATTTATATACAAGATTAAAAAGGTTAAATTGTTCAATATATATTTAAAACTAAATGGCATTTTTAAATAAAATCTTCAAATCCAAGAGATGCGGTTTCCAGCAGGATTCCTAAACTTTTGAGACGTGTCTGTTTTGACAATGCTAAAACTTGTGTCCTCCCCTTAATACATAAAAGCCTTTTTTCAAAGATCATGTTTTTCAAAGTGATCGCTTTCTCGCAATTTCTCTCTGAACAACGCGAAGACTTTTTTGGAAATCAACTTCTATAAAGCATTGATGTAGACAAATTTTTGTGCAAGTAGGACCAATAATTTGTACCCCCCTTACAAACCTTACACACACACACATTCGGTTTAAGAACCCCTATTCCAAAGAGTTTTAAAGATTTCTATTTTCATTCTTTCACTATTATTATCAACCAAATTGAACACTATCCTTATTTAACCATTATAAAAGAATTACCACAGTTTTTTTAGTCTTACATGACTGCTCCTGAGAATGGCTTTCAACCACTTAAATGTTTGACAACTGAAATGTTGATAACTTAATGAACTCATTGAACACGAGATACACAAAGAGGTTGAAAGATAAGTGACCTAACTCTCTCGGCTAGAGTCTACAGCTATGTACAAGTTCAGGGTATACCTGTTGTTGTCAACACAAGCTAAAATTGGCACCGGACAGTAAGTATGGAGCAATGTTCTGTTTTGGCTTTTTCAACTTTGCTTTTGCCGAAAAATCTCAGCTACCAAAGTGCGCTAAAGACTGATTGCACCCAACTATTTTTTTTCTGAAATACTTTCTGCAAAATCAGTAGTATCCAATTTTCTGAAATACTTTCTGTAAAATCCCTTGTTTTACTATATCGCAACTCTTAAAGCTAGTGTAGTTATCACTGAGCCACAAAAACCTGATTTTAGTATATCATTCCAGGTCTAACAACATGAAAAAATGTGCTTTTATTTGAACACATTTGCCCTGATGTTGAATTGGCAACTTGGCATATACCTAAATAAATCAAAAAATTGCAAAAATTTTGACTTTATGGCATAGAGCTTGAAAGCAAACAATGGTTCTGCTTATGCACTGATTTCTGACTACAAGTTTGACTTGTGCCACCTGAAATGAATGAAATCACAATTCAATTTACACCATAGTAAAAGCAATTAAGCAAACCTAATTGGTGGTGATTGATGGTTCCAAGCTGGATCAAGTAACCGTATTTTGTCTATGTATTGTAACATAGCTTGCTCTTTTGTCATCTGCTTTAAATCACTCCAGCAACACCTAATGTCACATAAAGACATAAATGCAAAAAATTAAAACCTTTGATGCTTAACAGTTCAACCATATTTTGGTAAAATACTGAAACGAAGATATTGCATTTACCTGGACAACAGTAAAAGAAGAAAATCTACATATTTATACTGCAATAACCATATGGAACAACTGAATCACAGTAATATGAAAATTCATGGTAAGTATGGAATAACCAAATTATGAAAACAGAAATACTAAAACACCAGAATCCAGATTTATGAAAATTCACATTAAAACATGGGATAACTAACCACAAGAAATATTGAAATCACACTAATACATAAAATTATTGGAATTTATTCTAAAAAAGGACTAACGTAAATACAAAAAGTATACTTAATAAAGTATGGAAATTGTAGATACAGAAATTTGTGTCAGTCAATAAAAAATAAAAATTAACTGATTGGGTAAAGAATATTAGGGTAATTCAAGACAAGATTACTATTTTCCAACTTTTATCCACACCTTTTTTAATTTCAACTTTGATTTAATCATTTTTTTTAACATTTGCCAATTTATTTACCACTGGGCCACACTGCATGTTTGAGAAATTTTTGGACTTAAACAGCAAATAGTTGGTGATTTAGGACAACATTAAACAGCATAAAAATGTGGTAGTAATTGAAGGAGCTAGTTAGATAGCATAGTGGCTTGATCCAATCCAAATCCAATTCTAATTCATTGCCTAGTTCATAACCATCCCCTTCATTGATTCGGACATGGATTTAGATCAGATCTTAAAAGTAAATTCAAAGCCTTCTTGTTTGCTCTAGTTTGTAGTTCTTATCATACGCAGTGGCTTGAGTGCCAGCTATCGCTTTTTAGCTTTCAATTTAAAACAAGCTGGTCTAGGATTTTATTGGCTACATTCAAATTATGACAAAAGCATATCTAAGATGATTGCACAACATTACTGAGTGTCTACATCAACCACCTATCATTAAAAGTGTAGTGAAGCAAAACAAGCCTGACTGGAGTGTAACAAACTGTTCAGAATTATGCAAAGTCAAAGACAACGTATTTGTTTGAATTATGTGAAGTACAACTCAATTTGTTTGACCTTGCCTCACCCCATGTCCCAAATTACTACTCCACCCTAAAATTCGAATTTTTGATTTAAACTATGCATGCTGGTAGCTATTTTACTTCAGCAAATTTTGTAGGTTAATTTAGTTAATATTTTTAACCTATGGTATTTTCATATTTTTGCTTATCCCAAAATACAGATAACTATTAACAAAGTAGGCTACTAAAATTACAAAACAATCAATAAAAAGTACAGTATAATTATCCAACTGGCTAAAACTAAATTGACTGAACCCTTTCACTTTAATTTTATAGTACTAAGTCGATCTGATGGTTCCAGTAATCATTAGATTCCCACCAATTAACATATATTTCTATTTGTACAGAATAGACATTAAAACATTAAAACCACAACAGTCTGTTTCGCCTAGAGGCTCATCAGGTGGTGTGTCTGTTCTATTTGAATAAGACGCACCACCTGATGAGCCTCTAGGCAAAACAGACTGTTGTGGTATTAATGTTTTAATGTCTATTCCATAGCTGTACAAACAAAAATATATATGTAAGCCACAGTGCAGTCATTTGGGACACACCGAAATCAGTTAAGCACCTTTTTAACATTATGCGTACATAGTATTCTTAAGGCAGTGGCTATTTTGCCGTCGACGGCAATTTACCCTCAGAGACTATTTTGCCGTGAGTTATTTGTGATTGGTCAATATTAATGACGTACTAAACATGTGACTTTTGATCGTCTCTGATTGGTCAATTTTAAAAACCAAAAAAAAAATTTTGCACCCCCAGGTCTCTATCCCCCACACCCTGTACACTCCCTTCCAGTGTACACTGCCCCATACATTTACATATCGGGCCTGCCCCTCCAGTGTACACTGCCTTTCTTTTAAAGCCCTGGCCAGCTGAGATTCGAACCCACAACCATGGTATCTCAAGACCAGCGCTCTATCCACTACACCACAGTGTCACTAGTATTATCATAGCAAATTTGGCTATATAAACACACGTGAATGATCACGGCAAAATAGATTCCAAGGGCAAATTGCCGTCGACGGCAAAATAGCCACTGCCTATTCTTAAATGTCAGCATTAATGCAATGCGTGTGTGGAATTTGAACCCACATCTTTGGAACTGGCCTCCTTGCAAGCTGAGTTTTGCTGCCAAGCACCACGTGCTGCTAGCCATGCCTTAAAGCATCGCATTTAGTTTGTAACCTTTGGAAGATCTTTTTATACCTAATCACTGCTTGTGTGATCAGCTTTACATGTGGATATCAGTTTTAGTCCATAGTCAAGCAGCTAGCGGTTTGTCAAAACAAACCTCGTTCAAAAGTAAATGGCACATAAGTCTTATGTGTTGTGTTAGTTTGTTTTATAAAAGTCAATGTTAATGCTATTGGGGGGACCTCTTGGCCCATGACCAGCCGTGCTGATGAGTCCAAAAGGATGAAACGCATCCAGGGATGGCTTTGTATATTTGATAATTAATATCTCTCAATAGCATTGCTTCTTTCAGAAGCCTCGCACCTTGAGCACTAGCTATGTTGTTTTGTTTCTTGCTTATAAGACACTCTCTATCGATCGTAACCACTTGGACTAGCAATATATACCTGGTATATGATTTCTATTGCCAAATACTGGGAAAGTTGTTGTCTTTCGGCTTTTTTGCCAATTAGATGTCATCATAGCAAATGATTTCTGATCTGCATTTTGTATAACATGGCATTTTGTTTTTACAATCAGATGCCCTTTCAGTCACCAAACCTCTGTTCAGAAGAAAAACTGCCCTGTTAATGTGTTGAGTGCCTTGCCCAAGGACACAACAAGCAAACTTGCCAGCTTGTTCTCCACCTCTCTTAAATGCCCAGCACCAAGCAGGAAAACTGAGAACACTATTTTTCAAAGTTTTTTGGTAGGACTTGACAAGAGAAATCAACCCCAGGTCTACCGATTGTGAAGCAGATGCTCTAACCACTATACCATTGCATTGCCTAATCAAATACCGGGTATAAATATTTATAAAGAAATGGTTGGAAGGAATAAGGTTCCCATTTGAGTATTATGATAAAGAAAAGAATACACATTAGCAAGATCAAAAATATTTTAGCTTGGTCTTTAATTTGAAAACGGGCATCAACAAATTCAACTATATTTTGGATGCATTTACTTATAATCCGTTACCAATAATATTTTAAAAATTTTATTTTAGTGATGCCCTTTTTTTTAAGACGTCAGCTTTAACAGTTAGCCAACAATTTTAGCTTTCAAGCATGAGCATTTTGTACCAATACTAGTACAATGATCAACTTATTATTTACTAGGTAAAATTAGCAGTAGTGCTTACCATTTTTTTCGTGCAGCAACATTAAAAAAACTTGGCTTTGGTGTATCACAAGGACCAGCAGTGGCTTGTTTATATCTTGCATATAAATACAATAAGTCATTTTCTTTTGTTGATTGTGGTAATTTGTCCACTAACGTTTGTAAATGAGCAGCTGCAGAATTAAATATCTGTTCCATAATTATAAAACCTTTAAATTTATTTCATCCTAGTAAACCTAAACATTTATTTCAACTTAATAAATCTAAACACGGAATAAAAAATCAAGACACACTTTTCAGATCAACACAAAACAACAGAACAAATATCCAATGCGGCCACTCTGGTCTTAGTCTGACTCGAAATTGGAATCAGAATTGGTAGCTCAAAATGAGACCACTGTCATTCTGGCAAAAAATAAGATCCGCTTTTATTCTCAGGCAAATTGGCGATAAAAATGAGAGGCCTTGGTAACGTTCCGTTACATATAGGGTCCCGTGTAACATATAGGGTCTCGACCATTGGTAACTTCATGTTGCATATAGGGTCCCGACCATTGGTAACTTCATGTTGCATATAGGGTCCCGACCTGCTGCTCATTCGGTTAATTGTTCAGTCTGTGATCTCACCATGCATCCAAAGAGTTTGAATCGCCATTTGAAGAAAATGCATAACACAGAATTCACACCAAGTTGTATTTGTGTTGATGAATCAGAAGGGATATATTTTGTCAGAAAGTCAATGAAAGACGGTATTGTCTATAGAACACATGTCCAAAAAAAAGTTTCTGCTGATTCTGCAACTATGTTATGTGAGGAAGAAAGTTGTGCTGATTCTATGAATTTAGCAAAGAGATCTGGCATGCCTACAGTAGAATGCATTCATTTACAGCTTTGCAGTAAATGCCCACAGTACATTCAGGAAGCAGATTTGTCTTTATGTTCTTTAAAACATTTATCTGGCAAAGGTAAAGTCAAACTTCTTTCCGATAGAACCATTTGGATGTGCAAACAACTTTACGAAAGTGCGAAAAGTCATGGAGCTAGGCTTATAGTACCCGTGCAAGATGGTGATCGCTACATTCATATGCCCATTTTTGATGGTAATACCCATTATTACGCTAAATTGGGCGGAGCCAAGGTTACTGCAGACATTCGCGAAGGCATATTAGATTAAATATAGCAGGCATTCCTCGTATGTCGAGTGTAACGATATTTCAATCAGATCACTTCGTTCTTTCGACAAATTTTCTATTCAAATTTAACGTTTCGCTCCCCTTAGTTACCGGGAAGCTTCTTCAGAACACGGTAGATGTAAATAATGTGACATACAAACTGTACAACATAAAATTACAAAGACTACCTGTATTACTAAACACTAAAAATTATTTATCAACAGGGCAGGCAATCACGTAATAACAAAAACATTGTTACATCACAGATACAGGAGTGGCCAAGTGAAAAGTGTTGTGAGAAACATAGGACATTACTTATTGGAGACAAACACACTATAAACAGTCGGAAAATTCGCACCATCATTGCGATTAATAACATTACATGAACAAGCCTTTTGATTTATCAAAAAACTTTCCGCAACGCGACGTCTGTATGCATGTGATTCTGACTTCAGAATTTTGACATTATCCCAATCTATTCTATGATCGAATTCCATAACATGTTGACTCAGCGCTGACTTTTTAGTGTTAAAAGTCTTGACCGCATCAACATGTTCCCGTTTTCTGGTTCTAACACTACGTCCTGTTTCACCTACATACACAGCATTGCAATCCCGGCAAGAAATTTGATACACCAAACCACGCTTTTGTTCAAAATTAATAACATCTTTAGGTTTGCAAACCTAAAGATGTTATTAATTTTGAACAAAAGCGTGGTTTGGTGTATCAAATTTCTTGCCGGGATTGCAATGCTGTGTATGTAGGTGAAACAGGACGTAGTGTTAGAACCAGAAAACGGGAACATGTTGATGCGGTCAAGACTTTTAACACTAAAAAGTCAGCGCTGAGTCAACATGTTATGGAATTCGATCATAGAATAGATTGGGATAATGTCAAAATTCTGAAGTCAGAATCACATGCATACAGACGTCGCGTTGCGGAAAGTTTTTTGATAAATCAAAAGGCTTGTTCATGTAATGTTATTAATCGCAATGATGGTGCGAATTTTCCGACTGTTTATAGTGTGTTTGTCTCCAATAAGTAATGTCCTATGTTTCTCACAACACTTTTCACTTGGCCACTCCTGTATCTGTGATGTAACAATGTTTTTGTTATTACGTGATTGCCTGCCCTGTTGATAAATAATTTTTAGTGTTTAGTAATACAGGTAGTCTTTGTAATTTTATGTTGTACAGTTTGTATGTCACATTATTTACATCTACCGTGTTCTGAAGAAGCTCCCCGGTAACTAAGGGGAGCGAAACGTTAAATTTGAATAGAAAATTTGTCGAAAGAACGAAGTGATCTGATTGAAATATGGCATATTAGATTGTTGCTGTTGTTCTAGGAAGAGGGGATGCCTTCATAAAGCAATATGCAAATGGTATTTGTATGAAAGCAATATATTGGACATATTCCTCAAAAATAATGGTGATGCATTTTTGCCGACACAAACCTGGGAAACTTCAGAGAAAGACGAAAAGATAGGTCTGTGTACTACCACAATCTATCCTTCACAAGACGTAAACTTAATTGAAAAAATGTGTGAATATTTAATGCAGCAGAAAAAGATACCCCTGAATTACACATGTGATGCAAAAAATGTGCCATTAGATTTTGTGCCGACAGAACCTTCATGCTACTTTTGCAATGTTTCTTTGAACACTGCCGTAAGAATCAGCAAAGTAGGTCGTTTATTGACCATGGATGCAATGGTAGCAGGTGTGCAAATTTATTACAAATCATGTCCGAATTGCCAAATCTGTTACCGATATCAAGAATATTCAGATGGCGTTCATAACTTCAATGACACATTTCTAATTTCGATTGAAGTATGTAATTTTTTACGTGGCTGCTTACTGCAACACATTCCCATTGGCAGTATGGTGAAAGTTTTTGAATCAAAAATCGGAGTTTGCTTAAACGCAAAAACAATTCTAAATGCGTATTTGCATTTTGATGCCCTAAGTGAACACTCATATGAGTACTCATGTATTTTATGTGGATATCACCCAAAAGTTCTTACAATGGATTTAAATAAAAAAATTGCTTTTCGATGTTCAGCTTCTAATCTTCAATTGCCACAAAATTATGATGAAGATAATCACGATACTGTAAATGCTGATGCGTTTTGGAGAATCGTAGAAATCCACATGATAAAACGAGGCTATGGCATAGAAGCTGATAATGTTGAACCGTCTTTGCTTGATTGGGCTCCATACATCGGGAAAAAAACACAAAGAAACAAATTTCTAATTAACACCGAACATAGAAAAGTCAGTCGTCACACACAAGAACTTAAAAAAGATTGCAGAGAAGTAACCGAAGAAAGAATTTTAGAGTTGCTAAGCCAATCCAAAGCTAGTGATGTAGCTAAATTGGCAAAAACACTTGGGTTAAAAAATTGTGGATCCAAATTGGATGCGATCATGAAAATAAAGTCTTTAATAAGTGATAATGATGAGAAGTTTAAAAAGACTTTTTCAAAATTATGGGGATGTTCTGGTGGTTGGCTGTCTGGAACATGCCCTCATGGTGTCGTTTATTTACTAAAGTTTGTTCTTCGCGCAGAAAATCCCAGAGATTATGTGGATGTGTTGCTTTCCATGAAATTTCAACCCAATATTTGCATAATCGACATGGCTCATATGGTTGTGGCACATGGAAACAAAAGAAAACCAAATATGTTTTCGCCAAATGACGGTATGGTTAGTGAAATAAGTGAGGAAAACATTGAAAAAGCCTTGTTGGGAACTTTATCTGTATCACTGCCATGGTTGGAAAAAGAAAATGCATCTACTACATCAGTGATTGATGATGTTCATCCAGTCACAGGATCAAGTACACATCTTTGCCTTTTTGATCGGTTTCACGAACGCAACACAGTAAAAAGAAAAGAAATCTTAAGACGGGTTACTCATGTCAAAGAATTGAAAGGGGTGGTGAACACACAGCGAGATGAACAACTTCATGCAGCCCATCGTTACGACAGTCGTTTCTTGAATGGTATGAAACCTGTAAACCATATATTTCTCCTTCGTTCAATTATTAATTTAAAAAATGCTACTAAAAATATTTGCAAAATTCAAGCAACAAAATTATTATCAAAACATGAGGTGTATCGGGATTCGCTTGGAAGGCTAATGCTTTCTAAAAAGACTTTAAGAAGCCCTGTTGCTTCATCAAACATTAATTCTCAAGTAGATCGTGCACCTTCAAAATTACAAGTAAACATATTGGTAGACTCTATTATAACAATCACTGAAGATGAACCAACTAATAAAATGAAAGTCTTAATTGGTGAAAATACTTCTGCCCATTCAATCGAATGTGCAAGTTACACCAACAACACCATTGAAGAAAATTTTATCACCCAAAATGAGTATTGGATCAAAAGCTTGCTTCTAAAAAATAGCGTTGCATTAATCCTTCAAGACGACAGCGCATGGCTTAATGATTCGATTATCAACGCTGCAATGATGCTAACGAAAAAGGAAAACTTGCACGGATTACAAGATGTTTTAAAACCACAATGTCGAGGATTTCACCATGATATAAACATAGAACAGTACGTTCAAATTGTACATATCAATAGCAGTCATTGGATTACGCTTTCAAATGTATTTTGTGAGTTAACTGAATATCAAGCAGCAGCAGGCTGTACCGTCCGACCAGTTGGTTATGGGAAAGTTTACGACAGTTTTCTCAGTGTCGCTAAAAAGGAAAAAAAAATTAGTTATCCCCTTGTTGTGGAAAAGTCGGTGTGTGAGCTAACAGGGCCAAGGGGTGCGATGAGCATTTCAGTAGAAGATGTTCAGCAACAAATTGGGGGAAACGACTGTGGGTTATTCGCCATTGCATATTGTGCTGCATTATGCCAAAATCTTAATCCTTGCTGCTTGGAGTTTAAGCAGTCCATGATGAGACAGGCATTAATGAAGGGCTTAAAATCAAATGATATTTCAACTTTTTTAGAAGACATTGTAATTTCTCGAAATAGAAATTTTCAAGTTGATATTTTTCCCAAAATGTTCACCGCTCTGCACTGTCATTGCCGAATGCCAGATGATGGACAGCTCATGATCCAGTGTTCGCGTTGTAAAAGCTGGTTCCACCAGAAATGTGAAAAAGGCGACTTTACATCAAAAAAATGGAATTGCATGTCATGTAGTGAAGTGATACAACACGTGGAAAATCGAAAACTTTCCTACCGTAAACATATAGAGGACTTAATTCAGGCGTCAAAACATAATGCTGATAATACAGCTACCGCTCAACTTTTATATCAATCTATACGAGAGTTAATATTGCCACATAACAACTTGCCATCAGCAAATTGCGCAATTGGTTGTGTTTCTCAAAAAGATATAATTCGGATTTTACCAAACTCTACAAAGAAGCATAAATTGTTTGGACTTACAGTTCCTTTAAACTAAAGCCTTTAAACACTTTTTATATTTGGATTTTGCCTGAAACTTTTCAAAATAAACAAATCTTGCTTAAAGTCGTCATCCATGAAATTGCCCATGCTCTTCATGCTTTAAACGGAAAAGCTGGTTACCCACATGGAGATCATTTTAAAAAATGGGATCGCTTTGTTTTAAAAAGAGTGAATAGCAGCATTAAAAAGCTACCCATTCCATTTTGCAATTGCGCCAAACCATCAGTTAAAATTTTAAATGAAAAATACAAAGAAACGTAGACAACTTTGTACAGCAAAGCCTGTTACTGCTGCTGGACAGTTTTTATTTTATTTAAAAACAGCATACACATACAACAATCAAGCCTTTCGCAAGAGATATTTATTGAACAGCCTCATTCTTTATTGTATTATAGCTGTCAACATTTGAAGATGTGCAAAAACTCAACTTTTCGTTGTTAACCATTTTTAATTTTGATGATTTGACTTGTAATTATACAATTTTGAAGTTTTTGATAAAATTCTTCTTGGTTCAATAAAAATAAAACAAAAAAATTTTTCCAAATCAATCAAAATCTATTCGATTTCTAAATCACGAACAGCCGGACCCTATATGTAACATGAAGTTACCAATGGTCGGGACACAACATGTAACATAAGATTGCCAATGGTCGGGCTCTATAAAAAACACCAGGTTACTAACAATTCAAACCTTATATGCAACATGAAGTTACCAATGGTCGGGACCCTATATGTAACATGAAGTTACCAATGGTCGGGACCCTATATGCAACATGAGGTTACCAATGGTCGGGACCCTATATGCAACATGAAGTTACCAATGTTCGGGACCCTATATGCAACATGAGGTTATCAATGGTCGGGACCCTACATGTAACATAAAGTTATCAATGGTCGGGACCTTATATGCAACATGAAGTTACCAAGAGTCGGGACCCTATATGCAACATGAAGTTACCAATGGTTGGGACCCTATATGCAACATGAAGTTACCAATGGTCGGGACCCTATATGCAACATGAAGTTACCAAGAGTCGGGACCTTATATGCAACATGAAGTTACCAATGGTCGGGACCCTATATGTAACATGAAGTTACAAATGGTCGGGACCCTATATGTTACACGGGACCCTATATGTAACGGAACGTTACCAACTCTACTGATAAAAATTGAGCGACAGCAAGCACAAGAAAAAGCTCTCTCATTCGCACTCATCAAATCTATTGCGGAAACTATGAAAAAACTGTTCCAAAAACAAACAACCGCCATAAACCGTTTATCAGAATAACTGCAAACTTGCATACATAATAATCGTCGGGAGTGTATGGCTCGTTAAACAAAGGAGCAAATGAACGTAAAGAACATACGCTCAATCTAAGCCCGGGGGCCACTGTGCCATGGCCCCTCTTTGGTCTCAGATAGAATTATGCACAAAACAAACAATTGTCTAAAAATTTCATGGTAGCGTTGGGCTTGATGCCTGAGATTAACACAAGAGCTTCAAATTTTATATAGTTTTCTTGATATAAAGCAGAAATCACACGAGCAAGTTCTTTTGCCCAAGAATTTTGCAATAATAACCTATCGGTGTCAGACGAGGTGTGCAACAAGTCTTGTGCAACATTGAGAGCAATATTGCACAATAACAAGTAGCTTGCTACGAGTGAAAGCGAGTTTTGTGCTTTCTGGAAAAGTTTCAGAAATGTTGCCAAGAATAGAGCATGTCTCTATTTTCCCCACAAGTTATTTACCAAACTATCTTGATGAGCCTAAATTCACAGCCGATGATTTAAATTTTCTAATTTTAGTCAAAATGCTTTGGACTGTAGTGTGTGGAGGAAACAAAACTATTGATCTGCGAAGTAGAAATTCGAGATTCTTTCTGGAATGTTTCTTGAAAACAATAAAGACCGCAATAAAAGTTTAATTAGTGGACAGAAGCAGCTGAGATGCAACCATCAGAGATAGCACAAGTTACGATAACATTCTCTGGCTTGCAACGTACGCGAAATTCAAACATGCGTCAGCACCACAAAAGACATATCGGAATTTTTTCTAATTCTGAAAAACTTTTTTCGCTACTGCATGCTCAAGTTAATGACAAATATCCGGATTCTTCGCATTCGCGTTTGAAGCGTCATTTTTTCACAAAGTGAATTGAGGACCATGATGCTGTCTTTGTTTTCAAGGAGTTTTATCCGGCAATTGTTGGCTATCTTGATCACCTGTCAGAATCTAGAGATGGATAATTTCTTGGAAAGACTATGTTTTACGTGAAAGCGACAACAACAACTGGGTATTTGGTTAGCCTAGAAGTTATCAATGCTACACTGAATCCTACCAAACCAGTTGCAAAGAAGCTACAGAACATCAAGAAACTATTTTAACTGCTATAAATGCTACGAGTATTACCAATTACAAAGATATGATACAGACTTTTAGGGACAATAAAAAAATAATTGGGTGAGCTATTCAAACTTGCCGAAGGTCTCTACGGGGAGTCTGTACCCATGCCTCAAATTGTGAATTGTCAAGCCAATAAAGCAAATCCACTAGCTGCTTCACCATTGCAGTTTTACAGGCGTCCTGTCTTTTTGCCTTTTATAGACATAGTGCTTGAGCAACTCAGCAAAAGATTTTGCTATGACCTGGTTGATTGCATAAAACTCAAATTTTTGATAACATCTGTTGGTGTAAAGCATTTGATTTGACTCGATCAGAAACGCTGTGAACTTCTATCTTCCTTTTCTGGATGACAGCATTGACGCTGTGGAGGTTGAATTTGGCTGCACCATAAAGATGATTCTTCACCGTACAATGCTTCAGGTGCGTTACTTCTGCTAACGAAATGAAAACGTATTCATCTTTGGAAGTTCTTTTTAAATATTGATCACTTCTCCGGTTACTCCAGCTACAAATGAGCGTTCGTTTAGTGCTCTGAGATATTTAAAAATCTATTTGCGGTCCACAAGGAAAGAAGCTTGTTTAAATGGATTTGCATTGCTATATGCTCACCGTGACCTCAACATTAATTTTGAACATGTGATTGATGAATTTTCACGTAAAAATTGGGGGCTGAATTTCAAATAAGATAAATTTTGACAAACAGCATGAGTAAAATTCTTTGGTCTGCCTATCACCACTACCAATAAGTTTGTAACTGTAAATGCGCCGCACGCAGTTGCGTAAGTGCAAAAGTTTTTTGCGTGCAGTTGCGTTAAACTTCTTTACGTTCTGCTTAAAAATCGCACACACCCCTCACCGCCTGGGGAAAAAAAGCGTCGATATCACTATTTCGACTAAATTCTGAGGGCTTTACCACTGCACCTGGGCTGTGTTGTTCAAAAAACTTTGTCCTCCTCCTTGAAGAAATCCTGGCTGCACCACTGATCTAAGCCGAAATGATCATCTTTCCCGTTGAGGGATTCCGATATAATTTTGGCCTTTGACAACGATATCAATTTGCTAGCATATTGCAAAGTTTCATGGTGGGACCCCCATAAACCACTAATCAGAGTAACAACAAACTAGCGTGATAATGACGTGGCTTGTATGGCTTGCTAAACAGATTGGCGACCAACTATGAAAAACATACGCTCAGTTTAAGAAAAATCGATCATCTTTCCCATTAAGATATTTTGATACTTGACAACGACTTCAATTTGCTAACATATTGCAAAGTTCAATTCGGCTTAGACTGAGCATATAATTTTTGTAGTTGGTCACCAATCTGTTTAGCGAGCCATACACAGCCCGGTCATTATCACGCGAGTTTGTAGTTATTCTGACGAGCAATTTAAGGTGGTCCCACCATCTAACTTTGCAATATGTTAGCAAATTGAAATCGTTGTCGAGCGTCAAAATTATACAGAAATTCTTCAATGGGAAAGATGTTTAATTTGTCTTAGATTGAGCGTATGTTTGTCACAGTCGTTCGCTCTTTTGTTTAGCGAACCATACAAGCCCATTTATTATCACACGAGTTTGTTGTTATTCTAATGATCGGTTTAAGGCGGTCCCACGATGCAACTTTGCAAAATGTTAGCAAATTGATATCATTGTCGAATGTCAACATTATATCGAAATCCCTCAACGGGAAAGATTATTATTTCGATTTAGACTAAGCGTATGATTTTTGCAGTTGTTCGCTCCTTTGTTTAGCCAGCAATAGGCTACACGCGGGCAATTATCACGTACGTGAGTTTGTAGTTATTCTGATGAACGGTTTATGATGGTCCCACCATGAAACTTTGCAATATGTTAGCAATTGTGCACTTACGTTTTTTTTTTTTTTGAAACAGTTTTTTCATAGTTTCCGCAATAGATTTGATGCGTGCAAACGAGAGAGGTTTTTTCTTGTGCTTGCTTATGGGGAGCCATTTGTTCACCGCTGATTACACATGTTTTAGGACAACATTTATGACTAAATCAAATGCATTTGTTTAAATGCACAAATACATTTAACATTTGTTTAAATGTTTATAACATTTGTTTAAATGTTAACATTTGTTTAAATGTTTTTAACATTTGTTTAAATGTTAACATTTGTTTAAATGTTTTTAACATTTGTTTAAATGTACAAATACATATGTCACTCAACCGTATCGTATCGTTCTTTAAAGGGAATGTACTGCGAATAACGCTTTTCCGATAGATTTGGTCATTGGACCATCACGTGATAGGTTTGCGATAGACTCGTTTGAAATGGGCGACAAAGATGTTGTAACTTATATTCATAAAAAGACTGCGAGTTTAGCACTTATAGTTACATTGCATGTAGCATGGCCGAAACGAGTCGGCATTTATAGTAAATTGATTAAACAAGATAATAAAGAAAATATACATCATAGGATATAAAATTAAAAAGGTTTTTTAATGTTTTATCCTATGATTAGGGTGGCCATACGTCCCGTTTTAGGCGGGACAGTCCCGCTTTTTCAGGCCTGTCCCAGTTAAATTATGGAATGTCTGGTGTTTTCGCTCAGTCATGCAGCACAGCTTGACCTAGGGTATGCCAAAGTTAGCCGTGATAAACTAGGGCATGTTGGCAGCAAACCCTACCTGAATGATGATTCCGGCCGAAAATGACAACAAACGGGCAGCGAAATAGGTGGTGACCTTTTTTTTTTGGAGATCCACCCCACCGTAGGCGCGACCGCGGTCTTGAGCGTCCCGATTTCGATCAAGAGTCTATAGTAAGCCCAACTATTTGGCTTCGTGAAAAGCGGCCATCCACTGTCCCGTTATTTGCTCATGCAAAAACGGGACGCTCAATTGGAGGTCTGTCCCTCCTAAATCGGAACGTATGGCCACCCTACCTAGTCATAATAGCAGTCTGCAATAAGCGTCCCGGTTTTGCATTTCGAAAAATGGCCAGCCTACCTATGATGTATATATATACATACATAGTCTTTCATAAGTATCATTATTTTCTGCAAGAAACTGGCAGACTGAGTTCATTGACTAACAGCATAAATCTATACAGCCTATGTTGCACTTTTGCTTCCAGCAGTCATCCTATATCCTATCCAGCAGACATCTTGTAGTAAGAGACTCGGACTTTTGCGGTTGGTGGTTTAATTTGCTGCAGACCACATGTTTCAAGAATTTTAACTATGTCGCGCCTGTCGCCCATTTCAAACGAGTCTGTCGCAAACCTATCACGTGATGGTCCAATGACCAAATCTATCGGAAAAGCGTTATTCGCAGTACATTCCCTTTAAAGAACGATACGATACGGTTGAGTGACATATGTGAATGATACGGTTGAGTGACATATGTATTTGTACATTTAAACAAATGTTAAAAACATTTAAACAAATGTTAACATTTAAACAAATGTTAAATGTATTTGTGCATTTAAACAAATGCATTTGATTTAGTCATAAATGTTGTCCTAAAACATGTGTAATCAGCGGTGAACAAATGGCGCCCCATACTTGCTGTCGTTCAATTTTTACAGCGAGTTTGCCTGAGAATAAAAGCGGATCTTATTTTCTGCCATAATGACAGTGGTCTAAATGGGAACAATTTCGTCAATTTGACATTAGGATGTTTGATAAATCCTTAAATTCTAAACAGTTTTAGCATAGTTTCCTTTAGTGTTTGTGCAATTCTTCATTTTTTGATTCCTTATAAAAACAGTCACGCTTGACAGCTTCTGCATGCTACAAGTTACTTGCTTCAAACGATTGCTCAGCTCAAAGTCAAAGCAAACGAATGACTATGCATAAACCAGTTGATTCAAACTAAACGAATTTAAGAAGAAAGTTAGTGATTGCCGTGCAGAGAGGAAAAAGTATGCAATTAGATACAGAGTATTGCTGATCCGCGGTTTTTGGCTACTTAGTCTAATAAGCCAGTGGACTATTGCCAAAGGGCTATTTTTAAATAAGTTTGTATTAACAAACTAAGGTTTTACAATTTTTGATATGACACCTTCTCATTGTTGTATTCCTGGCTGTAGTTGGTCTAGAAGGAAAGCTGCAAAAACAACTCGACATCTATTTACTGTGTACCGGCTAGATTTACCGGGTAGTGGCAAAAATGTGGATGAAAAAAAATCATCATGATAGCCTTATTAAAAATATGCTTCACAAAAAAATGTAAAAAAAATATGGTTCTAGCATAAAAGAAAAAATATTCACCAGATTCCAATATTACTTCGCAAATATTGATTAATATTTATCCGACACCATAGGAATAAAAAATATCAAATTGATTAATTTTCAAAAAAATTGCTAGCAACCAGAAAACAGGATCCGGTCAGTGATCCGTTTGTCAAAATATGCATTTTGCTTTCCTAATATACAGCCAAATGTAGAACAGGAGTTCTAAATAAGCTTTGCGTCAGCTAACCTTTTTATTTTCAAGGTATACAAATCCTAAACGTAGATCAATCACAAAAATCTAGGAATCTAAAAATTGACATTATTGCAATGCAATTTTGCAGTTTAGTAATTTAGTTGATTTTGTTGAATGCAAGATTTAGCAACAAATGAATTGCGTCATTATTATTTAAAATTTAGAAACTTTGTTGGAAAGCAGCATTTTTTCTTGGCCAGGAGCAGAAGTTTTTCAAACAAAAAGAGTTGCCAAACAGAGTGCGTGGTCATCAAATAGCTAGTAATAAGGCAGGACAAAATGATACCAGAAGAGTACAAGTCGGATAATAAAGAATTCTCACTTGATCTATTGTGAAGAGATATGTTTTCAAAAATGGCTGTGCTTGTTGCAGCAAAGACGAGAGAGAGAGAAGATACTGTAAGTGCAAGAGGAAGCAGTACAAGTTCTTCATTAGCAACTGAGAGGACAGCTATTTCAAAAAACCACAAGAAGCCATCGGTTCGCCTTCACTTTAAAAACAGTGGATACGAAAGCTAAGAAGCTGTATGAATCTGCAAATGATGAGATGCAGACCTGACTAGTTCATTTCAGGGATGTGGAAGCGGTTATTTTTCAAACGCTTCCACTTCCGTTTCCGCTTCCACCAACAAAAAACGAGAAAACGACCGTTGACAATTTTTTTAACTTTTGTGGGTCTGTAGCCTGCCTTCTCCTACACTTTATCATTTTGCGAAAACAAAAACCTTCATTTATTGCTGTTACTTTACCTACTTCGCTTGAGCTTATAGTTCCGAACTACTCTGTGTTTCTTTTTCTTAGATATTGGTACTCGTGTTGAATGTGGAACAGTGCTTTTCAATCTTTTTGTCATCGCGTAACCCCTGATGTACTTTCGCGTTTGTCACGGAACCCCCACTAACAAAAATTTAGAAATCACAAATTCCTTGCAAGAAAATCAAATATTTCGAAACTACAATTCAAAAAATAATTAAACACTTCAACAAATAGACAGTTATTACAAGTTCCTTTACTACTTACAAGCACTTTTACAACAGTTAACCTAATGCTTCTCAGATCTAAACCGTATGACCACATATCACAGCTCTTGACAATAACCTGTCGCCACAACCACAAATTACACCGTATAGCGCTGATTTTCCCTCTCTATTCTCAACTAACTCTGACTTTGAGTTAACTTTAACTCTAACTATTATTACAGACCTTCTGTCCGTCCCCAAAACACTTAGTGTCTCCGGTCTTTTTGGATAGTGAAGTGCGAAATTTCTGTCATATATATAGTATGTACATGTATAGCGAGCAAAATTGAACTGCACCAATCAACAGCCGCCTCAACGTGGTGGTGCAATCCCCGACCCATTTGGATTGGGTCAAAATGGCTGTTGGCCTTCTCGAGGGTTCTAGTTACCCCGGGCACTCCCCACACACAAACCATTTTTCGCCGTGCAGCCCCCTGAACGACCGCAGAAAAGTAGCACGCAGCCTTTTTAAAATCGGCCTGTCTTCTCCTGCCTTTCTCTTGCCCGTCTTCTCATTCTTCTCCTTCTCTTGAAGAGCGGCAACGTTCATCCTAACCCTTGTCCCGTCTTTTCCTGTTTAGTGTTCGCTGGAAATGTGACCTGGCGGGGTAGGTCAGCGCAATGCTGCACATGCTCTAATTGGGTTCATTTAAAGTGCTCACTACTCTCGTTTTCTAGATCCAGAACTCTTGGCAGCTCTCATTTCTGGAGCTGCCCTCCCTGCTTTTTTTGGAGATTCTACACCTACCAGCACTGTGCTTTCCTCCTCGGACTCCTCCAGCTGGTATACCTCCACTGCTCAATCGGGCCCCCATCTGCTAATGCAGCACTCGCACCCCACTCTTGCCTTCAAACCTTTTATCCTTTTTCCGCCCACTTTGTATCTTCTCCCTCCGCACCCTCACAACCGCCTCATGCTCCTGGCTGTTTCTCTTTATCTCCTGCTTTCTCTTCCCCTCCATAACTCCCTCAGGGTTCTTCAATGGAATGCTGGGGGTCTCCGAGCCAGGAGCACTAAACCAATACACTTTATTTCATCTCATCCCGTTGACCTTATTTATATCCCGGAATCTAACCTTAATTAATCTTCCTCTTTCCGAATTCCTGGATTCTCTGCTCTGCGATCCGATGGCACTCACTCCTGATCCGGTATTTTTTCTACTGATGTCACAGATGCTAGCGGCGGCATCATCATTTTCGCTAGGCAGGGCTCATTCTTCTCTGAGCTTTCTACCTCCTCTCTTTCTTCGCTTGGCCCCTACTCTGATTAGGTAAAGGTCGACATCTCTCTAAAGGGCTCCTCCTCGCTCTCATTTCTTAATGTTTATGCTCCCTCATTCGTTCTTCTCCGAAGAATATCAGAATCAATTTCTTTTCTCCCTCGATTCTTCCCTCCTATGTGGAAGCGGAAGCGGTGGATTTTTCGCGCTTCCGCTTCCACTTCCACAGAAAAAGTACCGCTTCCAGCTTCTGCGTCCCTGGTTGTAAGTAGTGAAAGAAGTTTGGTGCGTCCTGCCCTAAAAAATATGAAGTTGGTGAATTACGAAGATAGAGTAATTGTGATGGTTATATCAATAGAAATTTAACTACTTCTTCATTGGCATTCTGCTTCGACTCTAGACCTTAAGTTTTACATATATTTAGCTCCAACAAGATTTTTGTGTTATCAAAAGTCAAAAATCGCAAGTGGAGCGAGAGCTACGTCTCATTTGGCTTCACAAAAGTTACTCGAAATGGTCGTGATTGTCAGATGCGTCTTCACTGCTCGGTCGTAATGTCATTACGACCCTTCGAACTAAAATTCCATCGCGACAAAAAGCATCCCCAAAGGAAGGATGATGACATCGATGCTCTGTCTGCCAAAAGAGTACGTTTCAACCTGGAAGAGAAGCTACCTCACTTAGGATATACGGTAGAGTAGTGTTTCCCAACCTTTTTGCCATCGTGTAGGCTACCAAAATAACGTCATGCGTAGAATGCGCGTACCACTAATTTATTTTAATCAAATTTGGCTGTAAAGCATTGACAAGTCTAGGTCTAACCACTTCAAAAGTAATGCTAAAAACCTACAAAAAGCAATTTTGACAAACTTAACAATAAAAAACAGATACACATAATAAATTTAATGCGATTTTTGACTTTGTTTGTTGTCCACCAAACGATTGATACGCGGTTTAATAGATTCGCTGACGGCACATCGAAAATCTTGCTGAGGGGCAACTAATCGGTTACGCTTTTTTGATTTTATGTTTAGAAAGGTCGAAAATCCTTGCTCACATTCCCACGTTGATGGAAATGTTAACAACTGTGAAACAGCACGAGAGGCCAGTGAGGGTACGATGCAGCAAAGCCAAGCCAGAAGTTAATAGCTCTATGTCTTATCTTTGCCTCATTATCCTCTTGCAAATCTATTAATTCTTCCTGCTCACCGGTTCCAACAGCCAAGTCGTGTGGATTAACTGAAAAAGGATTTGTTATGTATTCATAACTGGCTGCTTCTGGAAAGTACTGTTCCAATTCCTCTTTAAGTGATGCAAGATGACTAGCGATTTCTTCAGAAAAAGAACACTTTATCTTTAAAGATGACAAACATTTGAACATCCCAAGTTGATTGTTTTCTGTGTTCCTTTTCCACAAATCTAATTTTCGAATGAAAGCACCTAGCTTTGAAACAAAATCTACGATTGTCCCATTTCGCCCTTGAAGACAGATTTACGATATTGAAAGCTTCAAAAATGTCTGAAAGGTATGCTAATCTTTGAACAAATTCGTCGTTTTCAAGATCCTTGGAATAAGGGTGACCCAACTCTTTAAAAAGCAATAGCATCTCATTCTTCATTTCGAACAGACGTTTAGTAGCATTCCCGCGAGAAAGCCAACGGACTTCGGTGTGATAAAGAAGGCTGGTATGTTCCGAGCCTAAATCTTCACACAGCTGCTTAAAAAACCGGGTATTTAAGGCTGATGCCTTAACAAAATTTATGATTTTCACTACTTGTTTTAAACAAGCTAACAACTGCGCAGGCAGCACTTTTGTGCATAGGGCGAACCTATGAATAAAACAGTGAACAGACGTGACATTCGGCGAAACAGCTTTAACATACGACTGAAACCCAGACCTACAACCAAGCATTGCGGGAACTCCATCTGTGGTACACCCAACAAGATTTTTCCGGTCTAGTCCATTCTTCTTAAAAAAACTATCCAAGATATCAAAGATATCCTTCCCTTTCGTAGTTGTAGAAACTTCGTGATTCAGTAGTAATTCAGTTTTCATTATATTCGTCTGAGCATAACGGACATAAACAAGTAATTGACAATAATCGGCAATATCTGTTAATTCGTCCAATTGTATTGCAAATCCAAACTTTGATTCCTTTATTTCTGCTAGTATTTGGTCGGCGATATCATCTGACATTTCCTCATTTCGACGCTTGATCGTATTATCCGAAAGGGAAACAGCATTTAACTTTGCGATTGCTTGCTCTCCGAAAACTTGTTTCACTAAAATTTTAGCTCCAAGCAGAATAAGAGACTCTGCAATAGTATGAGGTTGTTTCTGTTCGGCCACTAAAAGAGCAATCTCATAAGAAGCCGCAACTACATCTTTACTTTTCTGCTGCATTTGGCCCGTTTTATCCATACGTTGACGCTTAACGTTGTCAGCCAATTGCTGAAAGTAACTCTTGTCTGCGTTCATTTTGTTTGGGTGATTCCTTTCCAAATGGCGCTTTAGCAAACTAGGCTTCATTAGCCGCATTACAAAGCGTTTTTAGGCAAACCACACACTGTGGTAGAATTTCCGCGTTGTGTTCAATTGAAGTAAAGCCATACTTAATATATTTTGGATCATAATTTCGCTTGGACATGACTGAAGTGGCCAAATTTAACTTTGCGTATGCTATTCTTTAGGTTTGCCAAAATTACTAAACAAATTTTTGCGATAACTTGCTGCACGTGCTACAATACATCTGCTCACTCATTTCTTGATATGACCAAACGCAAGAACGTTCTTTATTACGTCATAGATCTCATTTACTGATGATTTAAGACTGCAAGTAGCAGATTACGCAATTAACACTTTAGCTGCCGCAACACCAGATATCGGGTTTCGCGCAGTTAATTAAATAGCGTGCGCGGCAGTACACTCGGAAAGCGCTAATCATCACCTGCAGCAGCGAAAGTGTTAAACTATGCTGTACTAGTTGGAATAGAATATTACAAACTGAAAATAAAAAATTAACCTTCAAAAAAAATAATTAACTCGCGTACCACCTGATAGACCTTCGCGTACCACTAGTGGTATGCGTACCACCGGTTGGGAATCACTGAGGTAGAGGAAAAGCCTACTCTTCAATCCAGCTACAAGGGTGGCACATCGAATTGCGAGGAGTAGGAAGCCGCATACTATCGCTCAAGCACTTATCAAGCCATGTGCAGAAAAACGGTTAAAATAATAATCGGATTGGGGGCAAAAAAGAAAATCAAGCAAGTTTCGCTGTCTGTTGACACCATTCGCCGACGGATTGACGACATGGTTGCTAATGTGTGCCAGCAAGTTTGCTCCGTAATCAAGCAACCACGCTCCCGGCTATCAGTCAACTGGATTAGTCTACCGATAGCGCTTTAGAAAGCCATTTGATCGCCTTTGCCCGAAACAAGAAAGATAAAAAAATGAAGGAAGAGTTCTTGTTTAGCAATACACTGTCAGCCACAACAACTGCTACTGATGTCAAAGCTCTTGTTGACTCTTTTTTTTGAAGCCAACGAGCTCAGCTGGCAGAATTTGAAGTAGGGGAAGATGAGATGAGTTGAACCAATTTTTAGATTAATTACCTTGATTCACAGAATTTTGGATCTATCATCTACAAATTTTCAGGCATTGTACTAGAAGATCTCAGCTATCTTTCTGTGTAAATTACTTTTCGTTTAAATTTGAGACTTTTTAACAATTTGAGTGTAAAATTTTGAAAATTTTTGGTTCAACTTTCCCCAGAGGTGGGTTAAGTTGAAAAACCATCTAGGATAAGTTGAACCATGTTTAGAAGTCAGTCATATGGAATTAGTAAAAGCAATATAACAATGC
This sequence comes from Trididemnum clinides, assembly GCA_963675345.1. Lineage (NCBI taxonomy): Eukaryota > Metazoa > Chordata > Ascidiacea > Aplousobranchia > Didemnidae > Trididemnum > Trididemnum clinides. The sequence goes on along the minus strand of OY776306.1, from coordinate 14,296,936 downwards.
TATTTTGTAAATCTGAAACAAATACAATTTATAATATAGTGTATTGAAGTTTTCAACTATATACAATAAGAACATAACGCCAAGTACATCGTGGGTTCTCAAGGCAGCACAAATTACTCGTATTCAAGTTAGTCTGTTATTTAATATCAGAGTACATTACATCAAATAACGTCAATTGACGTTCCAATGATTTAAATCTATTGGAAAGACAAACTTTTATTGCCTGTTGGTAGACCCAGTAATATATGGGAGAGGGAAGTATCTTGACAATCGTGGTTCAACTTTCTCCACAATTTGTCGTTCAACTTGCCCCACATGTTGTCACCAAATTATTTACTATATTGCAATAAAACTAGTCAGACTTAAACATTCAGAAAGACGAGGTACAAAACTTTATAAAATCTCCTTCCCCTGGCAACTAGTTCTCAAAAAGTTGTTCTGTAAACTTGCCGTAACAAACACCAAAGTTTTTGTTTCCATGTTTCACTTTCACAGCTCAATAACCTACTTTCAAACCCCACCGGTTAGTATAGAAAAATCTGAAACTGCTCCCTTGTCACAGATGACGGATTTCCAAGTAGTGAAAGAAGATGGCGCAAAAACTTTTATTTTTGATTTTTTTTATGCTGGGTTAGGAGCGGTGCAACTTACGTGCCAGTTCAACTTACCTCATCTTCCCGTACCTCTGTACTGACGGTGCCCTAACGATGATTGGCGTCAAATCAGGGTTTGTCACACTGTTGAAGAATGAATGGCCTCATGCGACGTCCTCACACTATTCACTACACTCTAGCACCAAACAATCTACCTCAACATTTGATGGAAGTTATTGACGTTGCGGTCAAAGTGATCAACTTTATTCGTTTGAATGCAAAAAATTACGGGCTCTTCCAACTTTTTGTCAAAGAAATGAGAGCGTAACACGTGGAACTTTTTTTTATACCAAAGTCCGTTGGCTGTCGAGAAGCAAATGCCTCTCTCGGTTGTATAAACTTAAAAATGAGTTTGAAAAACGACTTGCCGGTGCCGAAATGTTTTACATTTTTGCGATTTTTTGCGCAAACATTGCCATTTTCAGGATTTTTACACATTTCAAGTTGGCAACTATTGAAGATGCTGGAAAATGGTGAGACTGCAAAATTTCACATCAGCATTAGGTTAGGGTCCAGCAACGTCGATAAATGATACATAATACATGGTATTTATTTAGTGATGTTGGGGTCAAGGCGGCCTGTTGACTCGGTGTGAGTTAAGTTTGGGGTTAGGATTTTCAAAAATAAAGGTTAGAGTCAAGTCTGCAGAATTTCTGCGTTTTAGTATTGCTGTATTCTTTAACTAGGCCTTGCCTGTAGAACAAAAGCTAACTTGGCGTTTTTAACATTTAGATAGGACGATGTTGAGGCCTGTCATAGTACAAAATAGGGCGCTTTTTGTTTTTTACCCCAGGCTGGCGTTTTGAATGTATTGGGAAGAATCGCACCCCTGGTGTACACTCCACTACATTCACATACCGGGTTCCCCTTCAGTGTGCACTGCCTTTTCCAAGTACCTTGCCAGTGAAGATTCAAACTCATAGCCATAGAATTTTAAGTCGCATTTGATCCAAGATGGCGGCCTGGGGTCACAAACAAAAAAAACTCCAGAATGGTAGGCTACATCTTTACAGTGGCATTCTGGCACAAGTACCGTAAATATCAATGCTGTACAGTTTATTTATAGGCTGTTTATTATCTTGTAAGATTACTAGTGCCTTTTTTCATGAAGTTTGAGTTAAATATTGATATTAAATAGACTTGATTAATGGTTGTGAGATGAAACTTAGGTATAAATTAGCATGTGTTTTTGGTGTATTATCTTTACTTTTGGGCTTTTATGTTCACCGTCGAATTCCAGCTGATGTTCCTGATCATCATTATTTTCAAGCTCTTGTGAATTATTTATCTGCTGTTGAAATTGCAGTAAGTACCTGAGTAAGCCTAGTCTATAGGCCTATTTAGTTGATTTCAGAAAATAATAAATTGTCAAAGTAAGCCACTTTATAGACTGCATGAGGCCCTTTTTGATAAACTGATGAAAAAAATAACTATTTTAAATGTAGTAAAGATAAAGGCTCTGTTAAATCAATCTTTTGGTAACTGGTTCAGAATAATCTTATTTCTGTGTATGTATCTAGTAATGTTAAACTGTCAAATCTCAAACAAAGTTGAATTTAGTAGGCTGCTGCATACAGTTAGTGACTGATTTACATAGTAAGCTGCAGCCAGAGGTGTGCAGTAGATACCAGTACTTAAAAAGGGGTCCTACTTACATGTCCACATTGTGCACAATACACACAATGTCCGTGATGACGTCTTCCAATCCCAGCTAACTCCAACCATAAGTGTAACCCTTGCCCAAACTTAGTATAAAGTTTATATTGCAGATCTGTACTAATTCAAACTATTTTTTGTAAAATGTTGTGGTGCCATTTTTCTGTGCATGATAAGATATATATGTTTGGAAAGTGTACTCCAGGTATAAAATTTTTGTCAAATCACTTGTTTAATACATCATAGAAATTGACCAATCAGAAATGACCAAAAGTCACATTTTAATTCAGTCATCAACATTGACTAATCTCAAAAGTTCAACGGCAAAATAGATTCCAAGGCTAAAATGCCAGTATAATTGTATAAAATTCAACACAAAATAGCCACTACCTAAAGTTGTGGCTGTGGCTGGAGTGGCAGCTTCAGCTTTTTAGTTTTCAACTCTAAAATGCCAATCAAGGATTCTTACTGATTACATTTTACAAATGATAAAAGCATCACTACATTGGGTGCATGTCATCACCTCATGTCACTGTCAGCCAATCTTCACTGTGTGTACTGTTTAGCAAAACTGCCAGAAACTTTTTAATGGTCTGAATAATCACGTGAGGAAGATTGCCCAATTAAGTTGAAAATTAGGTGAGTTCTAAATTAGGAATTTAAAAAAGGTTTGGCATTTCAGTCTTTGAATAAATTATTAACTGCTGCCAGATTTATCAACCACATAAAAGGATTTTTTTTATAAGAAAAGAGACATCAGAATGTTGTGTTAATTACATAAATTCCACCAATATCTCAAAAAATCAGTGGAAAAATCAAATGTGATGTGTGACCTCAAAGTTTTACTTGGTTTTCAAAACAAAGCCTTTGCTAGGGAGCCTATTGAAAAATATTTCACCTTGGGTACTTGCCAAGCTCTTTAGAATCAGTCTTGAAATACTCAACTTGGAAATGTGCTTTGTGCACTGAGGAGCTACAGATTACCGAGACTTGTTGTGACAGGGGGTTGTCATAACAGTAAAGTGTACAAGATTGAAGAAGACTCCCCAAGCAACAATGTTTTGTTGAAACTTACTCAAATGCCTGATTTCTGTTGAATAATCGCTTTTTCTCTTCCTTTGTGTGGTGATGATCTACTTTTAGTTTTTATTTGGACTTGCCCAGGTATTTTAGTTTTTTAGCAAAACTAATGTGTTTTCTGGTATTTGCTCTGCTGCAGACGACTTAATCTGTCCATTTTTAATTACTTTGCAATTGTTTAACAATTGATTGAATTGTTGTCCATTAGTTTCACTGATACATGATCAGTGTGAGCAAGGATAATCTGTTATGCATGATAACTTATCTGTTAAATGTTATGCAATTAAAAATCCTGTCATGTGCAGTAAGCATTTTGTGACGTTCTAATGTCTCATTTCCAATAACAAACTCATGTTTTGTTCATAACCAAAAACAGTTGTCAATTTCCCCAAAGAAATTAATGCATTAAATGCCTAACCATTTTTAAATCCAATATTTTAAACTCAATACATTTTCAACTAAATCGTGCATTCTTTCTCAGGTGATTATTCCTACAATCAAAAGTGTCTCACAGTGTTGCTAAACAGGACACTTGGCAATTTGCAGCTGATGTTGACATAATGCGAGGATATGCAACCAACTTAGTGAAGCTTTTATCTTGTGTCAAATGTAGCCAGTAAGAATCCTTGACTGGCATTCTAAAATTGAAAGCCAAAATACTGGTGCCACCACTCTAGCCACTGCCAAAAGTGAAAGGGGTACAGTGCTTTAGAAAGAAATATTTTTGTGAATTTGAATTAAGAATTCACAAAATGTCATATGTCATATGCATGGAAAGGTTGAAGCACTTGAATGTAGTCTATCAATACTGCCTGTGGGCTGGAGAGAGACGCTATGTTGTTGTTATTACCTACCCCTTTCTGAGGGATGAGAGCATGGAAGAAGACCAAGTAGCCCCAGAAGCTAGGCCACTCTGCAGAGCCTGAACTAGAGGCTGTAGAGAGACACAGTCGCCCAAGAGTCATCGGCTTAAAGAGTTTGTAGCTGGACAGTGCAGAATGAGATAAGAGGAGTCCTGGGATGGATGTCTGCAGGTGCTGTAGGAATGATTCTAGATTCTGCCAATTCTTGTGAAATGAGATCTTTACAGGAGGCTGTGTACATTGCAGCAAAGACATGAGAGTGAGTGAGACGAAGCACAAGTTCCTTGGTGGAAATTGAGGGAACCTGTGTGTTGAATTTAAATGGGAAAGCACCCCTTTTGTCCAAGAAAAGATGAGTGAATACAAGAAGAAACAGTGGAGAGACTGCAATGGATTGTGGAGAACACAAATAGCACTCCCTGTCTGGCCAACTCATCAACTGCATTGTAATTTGGAAGAAATAAGTGTCCAGGGACCCATTGCAGCCTGATAGTAGAGGGGAGAGAGAAGACAGTTTCTGTCAGATCTTCCAGAGAGTTTGAGGAAAAAGGAAAGACGTAGGAAAGGACAGAGTGGCAAGGACATAGCGAGAGTTAAAGAGATTGAGAAGAAAAAGAAAAATGGCAGATCTGTTAGTGCTGCAAAGATCAGCAGAGAGCTTGCAGAATGGTACAAGCTTGAGTGAAAAACTTGAAAGTACTGGGCCTGCTCAAAAGGAAAGAGCAGCCTCAGTGCCACAAAGTGAGCTGGCGAGGACACAATAGCTGTCTTTGCCAAAGGGAAAAGGAACATAGTCATCAGTCCAGATCACGAGGTGGGAGAGAGCCAATGTGAGTGAGAGCTGCACCTTGGCAAGAGGGAGAGGGGGATCAGAGCGGGAGCATGGAGAGGAAAGGGTTGACTCCACACTAAAGGAAGGCAGGATCCTGGGAGGGAGGGAGAGTATGCAAAGAGAATATCTGTAGAGGTGCAAGAAAGCACGAGCAGGTGTGTTGACGCGAAAGCTCTCTAAGAGGATTTGAAGAGTCTTTGTTTCACTCCAAGTCTGGCCAAACCTAAAACGGGAAAGGAGGTTGGAAGGCGAAGTGCCTGTTCATAAGATGACAGGACAAATTTAGTCAGGGTGAATCATAGCAGAGATAAAGACACCTCTAAGTGGAGAAGAGGGATAGGGGAAGAAGTGCAGCCAGAGATGATGCAACTGGCCACTTTGTAAAGGTGTTCCAACTTGGTAAAATTGGTAGCTCTAAGAAAAGGAAACCATCTGGGTGAAGCGTAGGTGAGAAGGGGCCAATGAAAAGCTTTATAAAGAAGATGGAGGGACTCCTTAGAGGAGCTCCATGAGGAAGCAGAGATGCAGTGTAAGGCTTTGAGACAAGGAAAAACTTTGCCATCTGCAAAGATACATGTTTAGAAAAGGAAAGATCGCAGTCAAAGATGACCCCAAGAAAGATTGGAGTGGGAGTGAAGTGGAGGTGGGAGTTGAATAAGAAGAGGTGCAGCTGGAGGTTATAGTTTGGTGGAGATTCACGAAGAAGAAAGAGGCCTCACATTTGCTCAGATTGAGAGGAAGACAGCAGTACTCAAACCAGTGCTATAGTCGAATCAGAGCTCCTTGTGTAGCTTCCACCACAGCAGGGACCAAGGGGGAGGAGGACCAAATAGCTAGGTCATCAGCATAGAGAAAACAGCTGGCAGAAGAAGGCAGAGAAGCAGGAAGATCATTAATGAAAAGAGATAAAAAGAAAAGTACAGGACCAAGAACAGATCCTTGCAGAACACCTTGATAAACTAGAAAGGAGCAGGTTTTGTGAATTTGAAAAACCACACAAGCATGCCTGTCAGAAAAAAAAGATCGAGTCCAATGAACAAGGCAAGCAGGAAAGCCAGCTGAAATAAGTTTGTGAAAAAGTGCCAGATGTCAGACAGAGTCCAAAGCTGTGGAGAAGTAGATAGTAGCAAGAATCGTTTAACAGCCCAGCTTGGGTTTGTTAAACCCATCTGAAATGGACTGGAAAAAATGAAGAATTTGATCAAGAGTAGACTATCCAGATGAGAATCTGGGCTGGCAGGGAGAGAGAATAGAGTTAGATTCCAGACAGAAGAGTAGATGCGATGGAGTGATGCATTCGAAAAGCTTTGAGACACAGCAGGTGAGAGAGATAGGTTGGAAGGAAGCAGGAGAGTCGAGAGGCTTTCCCATCTTAAGGATGGGACTAATAGAAGATGCCTTTTAGATGGAAAAAAAGGAATGCAAAGACCAGGAAAGATTAAAAATGTGTAGGATAAAATTTATGCCAGAATGAGGAAAGTTCTTTAGCATAGCATAGGCAAGTTTGTCTGGGCTAGTGGCATTGAATGAGGAGAGGTTTGTGGGAGCTGTGAGAAATGCAGCAGGGGAGAAGAGGGAGCAGAAAGAGAAATCAGACTCCTCTAAGCACACAGCTTAGCAGAGCTCGTACAGGTAGCCTCTGGCTCTTCTATGTAAGGCCTTTGGTGGCAAACAGAAAAGTGGGATCTCAAATAGTCAGCAAAGACCAAAGCCGACTCCCTGGGAGAAGAACAGTTGGACGAGTTGGGATAAGAGGAAGAAGAGCCAGCGACAGAATGAAGGAGAGAATACACAGATTTAGTGTTAGATTTAGGAGAGATAAGCAAGTCACTTGTAATGCCTCAGCCTTGGCCTTGGCAATGACCGATGAGGCATGTTGGGAAGCAGAGATGTAAGCCTGACGATCTTTTATGAGTGACAGCAAAAGTCTTATGTCTTTTGCCTACTGCTTCTTCCACTTCAGAAGACCACCAGGTTTGAGGTTGGCATTTAGTGCGGCTGAAAGGAATGGAAAATTTGGCTGTATTTAGTGCCAGAGAAGTAAAGAGACCAGTAGCAGAGAAAAGAGGAAGAAAGGAGTAACTCTCTGCAGAATGACAGTGAGAGTTGAAGTAAAAAGCAAAGTCATCCTAATGAGCCTTCTGAAGATTGAAAGAAAGGGGACATCTATTGGAGCCAAAGACCAGAGAAAGGGACAGTTAGTAGAATTGGTAGGTAATCAGAGCCAAAGTCCTGAAGCACCTCCCAGAAGCAAGATAGGAGGGAGCAAAGGAGATGCCAGGAGAGGAGCAATGGAGAAAAGTTATCATGAGAGGGTCATTGAGAAGAATGAGGTCAGAGGAGATGACCCAATTGAATACTTCCTTCCCATGGGTTCAGAAGTACCTTTTGAGTCCCAGGGGAGGTGATGGCAGTTCGATTCCGCCAGAATGAAGAGATTTCTGGAGGAGGAAAGAATGGAGAAAGAAAAGAAGTCGGTTCTGCTATCTGTTAAAGAAGAGTGAATAGGGGGAGCATAAATATCAAGAAAAGAGAGTGAGGAGGAGTTGTTTAGTTAGATGTTGACCCTTACATAATCAGAGTAGGGGTCAAGCAAAGAGAGAGAGGAGGTAGAGAGTTTAGAGAAGGATAAGTTCTGCCTGATGAAGATGTTGACACCACTGCTAGCATGAGGGTCATCAGGAGAAAGAATGCCTGATCGGAAGTGAGTGCAATCAGATCGCAGAGCAGAGAATCCAGGAATCACAAAGAGGAAGATAAGTTAAAATTGGATTCCTGGATATAGATAAAATCCACAGGATCAGACAAGATACAGTGGCATGGCTCAGTACTCCTTGCTTGAAGACCTACGGCATTCCACTGAAGAACCCTGAATGAATCAGGGTAGGAAAAGGAAGCACAGGGTATAGAATAACAGTAAGAAACATGAGGGGGTGGGGAGGGTACAGAGGGAGGAGATACAAAGTCGGCAAAAGGAGGGTAGGAGGTTTGAAGGCGAGGGTGGGGTGGGAGTGCTGCATTGACAGAGGGAGCCAGATGGAACAGAGGAGGTATACAAGCTGGAGAAGTCCAAAGAGGAAGACAGTGTTGGTAGGTGTGGGATCTCCAGAAGAAACATGGAGACAGCAGGGAGGAGAACTCCAGGAGTGAGAGCTGCTTAGAGTTTTGAATCTAGAAAAGGAGAGTAGTAACCACCTTAAATCGACCCATTTGGAGCTGGTGCAGCATTGCACCAACCTACCCCACCCAGTTGCATTTCTGGTGCACACTGAACAGGGAAAGATGAGGTCAGGATGAGAATGAACATTGCTGGTCATCAGGAGAAGAATGAGAAGATGGGCAATAGAGAGGCAAGAGAAGAAAGAAAACGGTTGACCAATTTCAAAGAGGCTGCACGCTGCCCTTCTGCAGTTGTTCAGAGGGCGGCATGGCAAAAAATGGTTTGTATAATGGGAGTGCCCAGGGTAACTGGGACTCTTGGGAAGGCCAACAGCCATTTTGACTCAGTCTCAAATGGAGTCAGGGACTGCACCATCACGTTTACGCAGCTGTTGATTTTTGCAAGGGAGACACTATTAGTGGTGCAATCAAAGCTATTGGAGGGTGGATACTTAAATCAAGCTATTATTCCAGTAAAAGCCGTTTAAGAGGCTACCAAAATTTTGTCACTGAAGAGCGTTTTTGAACAAAATTTAGATAACATGCTTTGTCCGTTTAAATTTCAATTCATAAACTTTAATTAAGTTGATTGGTTTGGTTGTTTTTGAAGCCAATAGAGGCCATAGCACATGGCTCAATGTCCTAAATTTGCAAGTGGTGGATAATTACTTGTCAGATGATGAATTATATTTAATGTTATGTGATTATGGTTGCAAAATGTTATTATAGGCCAAGGGGAAGGTTTGCAAGAAAACATTCAGCAAACACCATACAAGGAAAGAGGGTGAACATTTCACCCAAAACCTTTGTGTTAGTTTAGGTTGAACCTTCCCTAAAATCAAGTTCAATAAATTGTTTTGGGATGCGTGTTTGAGACAACATTGATTAGTGGGGCAAAAATGCATCATGTTGGCCTCATAAAGGTGTAAAGAGTGTAGACGTTTTGCTATAAGGCATCACATAGCATTAGTAATTGCTCCTTTGGGATAAATAATTCATTTAAATAATATTGGAATTCTTCTCTGCAAATTTCATTTTACTTAAGACGTGACAATTTTTAGGTCCTAAAATAGAGCAAATTATTTTGGAAAACGACTTTAAATTTTGTTGTATTGCAACAAGCATTTGAAAATGTTCATCACTTAGTCCAGCTCTCTTAGGTATTAAAATGTCCTTACTCATAAACGAAATAATCTTTCTCTTCATTGCAAGACAAAATTAACATTTTAACAACTATTCCTTGAAATTATTGTCGGAAAAGCTATAGTTTTTTAGTCCTTTCTGAGGCCTCCCTAAAAGATTGTTCATAATATTTTAATGGTTTGCTTTTTTTTAAATAATTTTAAAGAACTATCCAAAGAACTTGTCAGTTTTATAACATCAAACTAAATGCTGCTGCTGATACTTTCTTTATCAAGTTCTGCTTTGAGGTTTTCTGCCAAGCTCAGCATTAAGCTGACTAGAGTGGTGTGTACGCTTGCCAGGTTAGCTGAATTTATTTGCTCACGGCAGCCAAAACATTTGGGATTACACAAAATTAAAAAATACAAATTGTTTATTCAAAAGTCGTACCAGCTAAAGAAATCAAAAAATGTATCGCAGTGCTGGTACCATTTTAAAAAACACAGTCGGTATTGGTACTGGTGCAAAAAATACTGCTGTACGAATGTGCTTCTGCACTGCCACTTTGCCTAAAATGTATTCAATGTTCGTCTATGTTCTTCTGTTAAATTTTAATACGATTTGACACCTGACAGTTTCTTTGTTATGTCGTGTAATAACCTTGCTGTAACAGTAGCCTTGCCTATAGCTAAAATTTGTTAATGTTGGTACTTTAACAACGTTCTTATTTGTTTAAAGTTTTTTTCAAGGAAGAGTCAGTTTTTATTGGCTGTACTCATAAGTTGGACCAAAAAGTATAATATACAGGGTGTTTCATCTCAATATGTCACTTTATGACAACTTATATCTCAATAACTGTAGAAAATATGAAAACCAAACTTTTTTTTGAAAACTAATCATCGTAAGTTTACGCAGCAAAAATTTGGACTCAAAAATCAAAGAAATAAACGTTTTATTAAACTTTTCACAAATGTTCAATATACGAGCCCATGGTTACATGGCACACATTGAAATGGTATTCTATTTCTTGTCAAACTCGAACAAGCATATCGGGATCGATGGTTTTCAAGGCCTCAGTTATCTGAGTCCTCAGATCATCCACTGACGTTGGAAGAGGAGGAACGTAGACCAAGCCTTTTACATAGCCCCAGAGAAAAAGTCACACAGTGTTAGGTCTGGAGATCTAGGGGGCCAATGCAGGAGCATGCAATCATCATTTCCGGCATGTCCGATCCATTTGTTATGCAGAGTAGTGTTCAGATACTGTCTTACATTGAGACTCCAGTGAGGTGGTACCCCATCCTGTTGAAAAATGAAGTCTGCTCACTCTCCCTCAAACAAAAGTTTCATCAACCAATTTTGCAGCATAGCAAGGTACGCTTCACTGTTGACCATTGTTCCTTTAAAAAAGAAAGACCCACACACACACACTTCTTTGATATGGCACAGAACACGTTCACCTTAGGAGAATCTCACACATGCTCCTGTATTGCATGAAGATATTCAGTTTCCATATGCGTGTGTTGTGTTTGTTGACTTTGCCAGTTATGTGGAAGGTTGCTTTGTCACAAAACACAAGACGGTCATCAAATCCATCTTCTTCCAACATTCCTGCATTTGGGTACAAAAGTCTTTGCGAGCTGATTTGTCGGTGTCTTTCAAATGCTGGAGCAAATGCAGTTTATAAGGTATGATATGCAGGTGTTTTCTTACCACTTGCCAAACGGTTGTTGAAGGCATCTGAAGTTCAAGACTAGATCTCTTATTTCCTGGGGCTCTGCTGGAAGATGTTTCGAACTCTTTTGATTGTTTCAGTTGAAGGTGATGGAGCAATTCTTTTTCGGGAGCACAAACATCCCTCCTTAAATTTTGCATGCCATTTCTGTATGGTATGTCAGTCTGGTGGCTGCTTTGAAAAGCCTGTCCGAAATTTACATTGAACACATGTCCACAAGTTGTTTTCATCAAATTCCGAAACACAAAATGCTTTCTCCATTCCCGTAAAAGACATTTTAAGCAAATAAGAGGCAAATCAGTAAAAAGGCATTTTACGCAAAAAGCTTAAGCCTTGATTGTGACATAACAATGGTCTGGCGAAACCACCGCAGCAACAAAATTGGAGATTTTACCTTTCCAACAAAACCAATTTTATCCTGCTACTTTTGCCAGTTACTGAGATATGAGATTTTCTAAAGTTGACATATTGAGATGAAACACCCTGTATTTTATATGCCTCTTTTGTTTGTGGAAAAGCCTTTATATAAATCACATTATGTTTGGGTCAGCTTCTAGTTATCAGTAGGCTACCTCTGGCGTATTGTATCTGCACCCTCAAACATACATTTATTTTGATTTTATCAATAATCTGGCAATATGTTTGTCAATGTATTTGCCACCTGATGGCTGAACACATATTTTTGAACAAGTTTAAGTGCTTTTTTCTTTAATGTTTTCGGGATATCTTGAATCAAAAGTACTAAAATTTCTATTAGTTGGATAAATAATTATATTTTTTTTAAATAATATTTTAGATCGACAATATGGATGTTCTTAATCTTCTGCTAATGGCCAAGAAGATTAAAGACATCCTAAACTATCACAAATTTAAGAAGTGCCTGAGCCACATAGAAAAAATTTGTCACAAAGTTGGCTGCCTTTCTGATGGATGCAGCAACACAGGCCTGAAATCCCAAATTTATTAACTCATGTTTGTAAGTCAGTTAGTCTCATCAACCTGACGTATATTTATGCCACAGTAGCCTTCAATCTGAGGTATAATAAGCTATATTTTGGTTTTTCTGTTATCCTACCACACAGTTTTTTTTTTGTAGGCATCTGTTACAGAATGGTTAGGATTTTCAAATCGGTGGTGGTCGTATCCTGGCAATATTGATATAGCATTGCCGATAAAGTCACCTGATGGAATGAAAATGCAAAATATTAAATTTGCTGATGTAGACTGTATGGTTTTTATACCAAAAGGTTAGTAAACCGAGCGCAGTCTACAGCTCTACGAAATAGCTGCAATATGTATTTTTCAGTGCATATTATTAAAATTTTGTAGTTTTATTAATAGTATTTTCTGTCCATAAAATAAGATATTGCACTGTCGAGTGCTCGTTTTATGATTTTTCTGCTTGGCATGTGCTCAACGTTCTTAGCTGTAAGCATAGTAATGATTTTGTGCTTATTTTTAAGCTTTATAATCATTTTCATGTACACCATCTTAAAAAATATAAATATGATTACTTCTAAGGAGCATGTCTATTTTTGAGTTACGTGCTTAGTTTGTTTTAAGAAATATTTTTGTCTTAAAATCTTATTTCTAATGTGCACATCAAAAAAAGGGTCACAAAATTTGATTTATTGGAGATTATGTATTCTTGCATATGATCTCGTACAGTGTGTGCTTATCTTTAGCCTTATGACGAGTAGCCTGCTCTGCCTCACCAACTGACTTTTACTTAAAGATGTAAGAATATTGTTTAGTGCCTTCACTAAAGTCACAACAAGCAAACTTGCTGGTCCTTTCGCTATCCTAATCTTTTGATGCTAAGTCCTAAGCAAGAAACCTTTGAATATCACTTTGGAAGTCTTTTGAATGACTCAACTAACGAATTCAATCCAGTTCTACCGTTTGCGAGGCAGACACTGGAACCCAGAGGTGGATAAATATTTTTTAATTTTGGTAGATTAGTTCGATGAGTGCAAAAATGCAATTCATTATAATGTCATAACACCAATGGAAACTATGGTGCAAAAATAAAACAAATGGAATGACATTCAAAGTTTATTCTTATTGCATTGCGAACAATGTTATACTATCTTCAACCACTTTAAGAAAGTTAGGTGTTAGTAAGGTTGAGGCAATTCTTAGAATAGATCTGCGATGTTTATTAGTTAACTGTGATCTGGAATGAGCTTTGTTGATGTTCATCATGCTAACTGCCTGCTCACATGTATATCGAACCAAACAATGCAAGTATGCTCAGTGCTGTCTTCTGCAATTTAAGAATTTAGTTTCACTTAGTGAAACATAAAATTCATTTTTTTCTCCAAACCGAAGTCACAATGATGATCAGTTAGCCCAATTACAACTTTTCCGGAGCCCTTTTTAAGTTTTTTTTCAGGAGCGTGAGACAATATTCAGTGAATTGTGATTTTTTTCAAAATCTGAAAATCGATGGCAGATTTCTATGTAAAAGTCATCTAATTGTTTACTGTATTTATTTACATGTTGTAAAGAAACCTCTTTTGTTGCGGCTAATCCAAGGAAATATAAAAAAGCTGTTAAATTTTTGTCTTGAAAATAACTTTAGTTCGGTTGTGAAAGCTAATTTTTAAATCCTATTCCTTACATAGAGCAAAACATAATTAATCGCTAATTCTACCTTTTTATTGTCCATCACTTTATGCAGCATTAAAATGAGGATTTGATTTAATTACTGTTCTAACTTCTATATATGATTGTAGGCTATATCTACCATCTGTAATTGAATTTGTTGTTTTCATTAATGTTATATTGCAGCTGCAAATCAACGCACTTCAGCTGGTCCTGCCTTGATATTTTACCATGGCGGAGGTTGGGTCTTTGGAAGTTTAAGTATGTGGCTGAATGTTTTTTCTCTTCAAGAGTTTAAAACTTGACAATACATTATGTACTCTGAAGTCACAGAATTCAGTGTTTGAGATATATTACTATCACGTGACTTACTATTTTCCAGGAGTTAGTCATTTTAAAAGTGTTTCCGTATATCTATTGCCTTTGCCAGTGGTTTCTAATCAGGAAGGGGTTTTATACTTAGGAAAGGAGTTTTTAGTTTCACTGTTTACCAATCAAGAGTTTCACGTTGTTTGATTTTGTTGCATCTAATGGACCATGTGCGTTTCAGGATTATTTCTTGCATTTGCTTAGCTTTTAAGTAATGTATTCACAAACACACACAAGGGGATTGAAAGATACAGAGAGAAGGGGACAAGCTTTGCTGAAAAGAGTATTATTCATCATTTGACAGGTGTTTTTACTTAACATGGAGACAACGCTTTGGAAAATATTTAAGAGTATATCACAAGTGCATTTTCAAAAAAGAAGGGATAAAGGATTCCTTGGTGCAAGAAAATCTCTAAAGGAAATATATCTTGAACCTAATAAAGATGCAAAAGCGACCCCACTAAAATTTTACCTCAAAAGTTAATGAATTTTTTTACATTTTACAAAATTCTAGAAAGTAACTTTAAAAATCAATATTTTTAAAGGAAAATTTTGCCCTCTATATTTTGACATCCCTTCTTTCACAATCATTGAGCGTACTACCTATCAAACATTTTGTTCTACATATATGTGACTTGGTTTATTTTGCTCAGTTATTTACCAAGAATCATAACATCTTATCATTTCTCCATTGAGAAGTTCTACAAGGATTATTTTGCACGTGTATTGAAAGTGCCAGATCTTTATGTGAGCATGATGATTAGGGCAGTTAAAAAGATGTTGGTGCAGTGCCACACTTGCAGGTGTTTGAAGTTGTGGAATAACCCAATGGCTGCTAAGGTGCGACCTACTCTGTTGCAGAGACGATTTATGCATTTTCATTTGACCCTAAAAAATCATATGAGTGGTGTGGAGGAATCAGGTGGAGGGAAATCTCATGTTATGGTGAGGAGGTTCTCTCTCCAAAGCCACATTTTTTTTTGGAGGGTGATTTATCCAAGGCAGTTGGTGTGACTAAGAAAACTTTTTCAGTTTTATTTATTGTTTCATTGCACTTTGGCCGTACAAAAGATGTCTATCATCACTTGTTTGCTTTCAACATTCCACACGGCTGGTAGCTTCCCTTCTGATCTTTGGTGGCGTAATGCTGGCTTGGCAAATTTTGGTGTTATGTATAAGCTTGATGTAGCCAGTCATGTGGTCATAGGTGTTGCTAAGGGCTCAGTTGAGCTTTTTGGCATGGCAAGATCTTTCCTATGCGAGGCAGGCATATTACGTTGTTGAATAGCAAAGGTAAGGCTCGTTAACTTTAGTAGATATGATTTGGCATCTCACTTTATTGTTTTATGTCTTCTCAAAATGTTATTCCTTGTAATAATCTTTGCTTTGATGATGACACTATATTGTTTGTATGTCCAGCTGCAATCCGGTGTTGCACTGACGTACATAGGGTTGTGACTGTATCAAAAAGCATGAGATGTGAAAAACAAAGTCTTGTCTTGTTATATTTTATTTCAAAATGAGAGGAATGAAAGGTTTCAAATACAAGCGAGGAAGGAATTCATTGAAAGGGTTGGAAACCACTAGCTTGGACCACTTTAGTGTGTGGTATAAAATTGACTATCTTTTTATTTCATCTGCTAAAATCGCTTGCAATACTGTTTTCAAGTTGGTTTTGGGACTGAAGTTAGTAATAGTGATTTTTTAAAAATCTAATTTTAATTGAAATCTAATCTGAAATTTCCGTAAAAATATGAATGAAGATTAATTCTACATTTTATAAGATATTTGATTTACCTTATACGTTTATAAGTTGCACCCTATTTTTGACAGAAAAAGTTATAGAAAATTTTTTTATCGAATTACTACGGGAAAGAAAAAAAATATAATGAGCAGTTGTGCATGTTGTCTTGTTGCTTTTTGTTGAGCGTTGAAAGCATTTATTTGATCAAAACAGTGCAAAAAAGCATACCTCGTTCTTTTACGTGCCAACGTGGATTGTAAAGCAGTTTTACAATGCAAAAGAATTTTATGTCCTTAACCTCATATTCTCTCACGTATATGTCCCACCCACAATTTGATGAAGACTTTTTTGTACAAAAAATGTGACTTTTAGATGCATGTCTACAAAATTTTTAACCGAAATTTACTTCCAGATACTTACAAAAGAGTATTTGAACAAGCTGCTGAAAGGACTGGATTTGTGGTCATGGCTCCAGGGTAATTTATTTAACTGATAGTTAAATGTTATAGAAGTCTTTTATTAGTTGTTGTTGGTGGGGTTTTCTTAGTTGGGCCAGTGAAGCTATATTTTCTCACACTGCTAGGGTTTGAGTTGAGGTTGTAATTAGATTAAGACAAACAGTATATTGTTGATTTTAAGTTTAAGTCAAAGACTACTCCAAGGAAAGACATGCAGTGCTCCTTTTCTGACTTAGCTTGCGAAGGCCATTGAATTTGTTATCAATAAACCCTTTATAATGCTTAAGTGTGTTGCGAATGTTGTCAAGTACAAAAAGTAACACTACAACAGTAATTTTCAAATGTAAACATGTAAAAAAACTTTATTAATTTCAAATTAGCAGGAAAAAACAGGACAGGAGAACATTTATAACCACTTACTTACAAGAAATTAGTGGTTATAAATGCTGTGATGGATTAGAAATAACACCACGAGTAGTAGTAGTTCAATTTCTATTCGTTATCGTTCCCTTAGTGGAGATGACTGGATTTACCCATTCCTTCTACAATAGTTTGTACTCCATTTCTTCACTTTGCTTGATTCAGGGCATCCTTCTTTGAGCTAGTCTTCTTTGTCTCCTCTTCCACTTGCTTCTTTGGTCGTCCTGGCTTTCTCTTGCCACTCACTTCATGATCTATAGCGACTCTCAAAACACTATCATCACATCTTCTCAGCCCATGTCCATACCATTTAACTCAATATGCTATTGCTAACCGATCTACTGTTTCTTTCAACCCCAGCATGTCCATCAGTTCTTTAGTCGTCTTTCTGTCTACAACTTCCTGACCGCACATGACTCTCACCATTGCTCTTTCTGTTCTCCTAAAAATTGCGTTTTCATTTTAATCTTTTTCATGACTGTAATTAAAAACTGTAAGTATGAAAAATACACACCAAAGTTAGTTTGATTGGTGAGCCCTTTTGGTAGAAGTCTCAAGGAGCATTGCATTTTCTTTGTTCATCTTTCTCAAGATTATGTAGCCCGTCAAGTAGGACATTGGCTAAATGTCTAAACGGTTTCTTACATGCGAGGCCAAAGTCTTAACTCTTTTGCTCCCGCGAAAATAGCGAAAAAAATGTCCGTAAGGTGGTAGCACGAAAAACTGTCATAATCAATCATAATTAATCATAATTATGTACCTCAAGTTTGTTTGTAAATCATTACTCAGCTGTTTACTTCTACATTAAGTGTGATATATCGTTGAAATCTGCATTTCTTAAGGATTTCAAATAGAAAAAAAATTTTTTTTTTGAATATGCAAATTTTATGCAAATGAACCCCCCCA
The DNA here is from genome assembly GCA_963675345.1 of Trididemnum clinides. Taxonomy (NCBI): domain Eukaryota; kingdom Metazoa; phylum Chordata; class Ascidiacea; order Aplousobranchia; family Didemnidae; genus Trididemnum; species Trididemnum clinides. The sequence goes on along the minus strand of OY776306.1, from coordinate 14,279,332 downwards.
ACTGGGGGGTAGTTGTCTTTAAAATTAAAGAGGTACCCTCACCTCAAAGATCACTACAGATTTAATTTTCTACCAATTTTTTTAGAAATGGTCGCAAAATGATGCTAAGGAAATAAGCTTTCAAGGTACATCACTCAAAACTTACCTAAAAGTCTAGGTTTTCTACAATTTGCAATTTTCTGAGACGAATGACTTTTTTTATGACCGGTACCGACCGGTACCAAATTTTGGTAGTTAAATTCAGTACCTAAAATATGATCAGTTATTATCTGCTACAGGTTAGCCTAAACCATGTAACATTATGTATTTTTGAACAGGGAATTTCTTCAAGATTCAGAAAATATCAAGTTTAAATAGAATATGCTGTCACTGACAATGAAACAGCCGCTTGTTTACACCCTTCCCATTTCTTGAGAAACAAGGGGGATACAGCAAACTTTGATTTACGAAAGCCAAACTTGTGCTAGCTTTTAAACTTGTATTTCGCTTCTTGTCTCCTTGGAAATTTGATACAAAATGACGACTTTAGTAGTGAAACATTTGCAATTTATTTTATCTTTTTATAGGGTGTAGTTTTTGTAAAAATTATAATTTAGTGAAGGCAAGTCGAAAAATTTTGGGGGTTTTGAACTGACATGATGTACAGTACTCCGTTTTGATCAGTAAATATCATATACCACTTAGTCTAAACTATTTAAAGTTATATATTGCTGGAAAGCAAATTTCCTAAGCTTTCAAATGAGACCAGTATTTAGCAACATATGATATTTTTTACACACTAAATTTACTTTTATCTACTTACCATTCAAATTTGTTTGGGGGGTTTTAAGACCCCTAAAAAATTTGGAAATTCGAAAACGTAAAATTTATTATTATCGCTTGAAATTTTGTCAAATGATGCCCCAAAAGAGTAGTTTTCAGACCGTGTTAATGATAAAGGGTTTGGTTATGTGGTAAAGATGTAATCTCAATTTGATTTTAGCGTAGTTGGCACGTGCTGAGAATTTGGCCGATTTTGTCGTCTGCAACTGGGTTGTTGGTCCTTTTAACCGTTTTTGGGTATAAAAATCCAAAAATTAGGGCACAAATTATACATCTTCCGATGCGTGAGGAAATAAGCATGATCTTTTGAAAATTTTATGAAAATCGGATGAAAAATAAAGTCACAAATCGATTTTTTATTAAACTAATTTTGTAACTCAATTTAAAAAAATTTGAGGGAAACACTGAAAACACGAGATCATCAATCGATGATCGCGGGAGCAAAAGAGTTAAAATACTTCCATGATTGACATAATGTTCATAAGTCTTTCATGACAACATGCTCTATGTGTGGCTCTCTTTACAAAGCACAGCCCTGTTCTCTTTAGTTCATGAGTACACATTGTTTAACGTGCTCCATGCTACCCAGCTAGAGTATGAAAAGTCAATGTTCTGGACAGCCTCAGAGCATTGATCCCTCCGTTTCCTGTCAAGCCTGGCAAGCAAAGCTGTAGCAGCTCTGCTAGATTCATGCCCTTGAGGGTATTGCAAGAATATTTGGTAAAGGTTTTCAAACTCGGCATCCCAAGTTCCCAACATGGTATATAATTATTTTGTCGGCCACATGGGATACTCTTTCTTGCCGCAGTGCTGATGGTGTTACAGAAACACCGATATGCCTGATCCATATCAGGTGAATCAGATGGCGACAAAGTCCTGGCAAATTTGTTTGTGAGAGCAGTATAGTGGCTCCACCTGACCTTGCAAAAGTTCCATTGCTTTACTAGCTTGCTTGGTACAGGACGAGCAAACCTGGGTGGAATAATATGTGAGGGTCGATGTTGAGACCTTTGGAACTTTTTTAAGACATGTTTGTCAAGTAAACGACTGCCTAAATCGATACTGACGAATGCAAGATCTGGGTTAGCACTTGTATTCCAGCAGCCAGAGTGGAAGCTGGCGGCATCCTTTGGGTTATGGAGTAGGGCATGATTGTTGGTATTTGCCCAGCCAACCACGCATTCTCCATCTGCACTCTTGGCATCATAACCCCAGTCAACATGCTGGCAATTAAAGTCACCAGCATAGAGACAGGGATGTGGGAATACTGGGAGATCAGTTACTTGCAAACAAATTGGTGGTGGTTTGTAAACGTTGACTATCTTATATCCATCAATGTTGATGCACAACCACTCAGTCTCCGATGTAGGTGGAAATTGGTTGAAAAGTGTCCACTTCAATCGTTCATGGACAAACATAGCAGGACCATGTTTCCTGCTTAAAGAGAACCCAGCTAGCTGGTAGAACTAACCTCTGCAGACGTGCAGTGGGTCTCCTAGAGTAGGATGATAAGTGCCTCACGCTGTGCAGCAAGATTGTAAAGAATGCTCATCTTGCTCGCAGTGAAACCTTTGATGTTTAGCTGAAGGATGGGAGGCTTTCGGAACTTGTTGATGATGCGTTTTGATGCGTCGCTCCACCCTGAAAAGGGCGTTTGCCACTTATAAGCCATGCCAGAACATTGGTAACAGTAGATGCCCTACCGTTTGGGCAGATTTGGATTCGGTCTGTCATAGGAGTTTGGAGGACAGGCATACTCACAGACTGGGCTATGAGAAAGCATCTATCATCCAGTCAACAATCTTACTGGTAGGTCACAACAATCCCCTCTTCAATGTCCTGTTTTAGTAAATTTTATTACTAGCCAGCCGGTAAAAAACGGGAAATACAAGGGTGCAAATTGAGAGATTTCTCGATCCGTTATGCAGGAATTGTCTGACCTTTGGAGGGCTACTGCTCCAGATGCAGTCAATATAGTAGTAGTAGTAGTTGGCAATCTCAGAAGATATTTCTCCAAGAGAATTTGCTGTTGCCTTCCACCACTTAAAACCAGGTAAACCTCCAGGCCCTGACTTTAGTTGTCCGGAGCTTTTAATCCATGCTGGTCCCGACTTGTAGTTCTGGCTATCTGGCTTCTTTTCTTCCTGTTTGCGTCAACTCAAAATTACAAAAGTCTGGAGAAGAGCGCTGGTAGTTGCGATCTCTAAGCCCTCAAAATCTGTGGAGGACCCACAGAGCTACTGACCCATCTCTCTGCTCTGCGTCCCTTACAAGATCCTGGAATGACTGATGTACAATCGTGTTGAGCCAATAGTCAACCCCTTGCTTCCAAAGCAGTGGTTTTCAACTGGGGTTCCGCAGAACCCTAGGGTTCTGCCATTACAGTCCAGGGGTTCCGCGACGTTACGAGTAAATTTTTACTGACTATCATACTAGCTTTTTTTTTTGAAAGATTTGAGAATTTTAAGTGTTATAAATTGTATCAAAATTTCTCGTGACAAGGCCAGGCCACCTAACCTAGATAAAGTTTTTTAGTTTTCTATGTCCGTACAACCGATTTATGATGTCATAATACTTTGTCAAATTGTCAATTTCCAAAAATAAGTCTGCTTTGCTGGTAGGCTACTACTTTAAGTTAAAAATTTAGCATGAAAACAGTAGGTTATTGGACGACAAATAATAATGTGAAAAAATGTTTTTATATTTCTATTGTAGGCTATTTTTGCTAAAATCTAAAACTAACGAATTTAATTATTACATACTGTATTACCGTTACTAGTTGCAAAAGACGATTAAAATTGTGTTTAATGTGTGTATTGGTAGGCTACTAGGCTACTTAAAATAAAGAGCTTTAGGTTTAATTTTTGCAATTCTGCACAGCCCTTTGAATTATGGAAAGATTTTTGAAAAAACGTAGATTAGAAACAGCTCAAGAGATTGAGGATTTGAGACAGCCTGCCGGAGCTGCAGCCAATAGTAGGGATGCTGCTTTGTCCAGACTACCAAAACATAATGAAATAAGCCTACAAGTAAAAGTTCGACAATATTGTGAAAATTACATAGCTCTGGGATTTACTTGGACTGGAAATTCAGACTGCCCTTTACCTTTGTGTTATGTTTGTGGGGAGAGGCTAGCTAATAGTGCTATGGCACCAGCAAAACTGAAGAGGCATTTAACAACTAAACATCCAGAATTGTCAGGCAAAAATGAACTATATTTTAAGAAAAAATTGGCATCAAATAAAATGCAAGTTTCTATGTTTAACAAAAAATTCAAGTTGAGTGACAAAGCACAAGAGGCAAGTTATGCTGTGTCGGAGATAGTTGCAAGCAAAATGAAATCCCATGCCATTGCTGAAAGTGTAATTTTACCTGCATGCCAGCAAATAGTGAGAATAATGTTTGGAGAGGAGGCTGCATCAGAACTAAGTAAAATTCCACTTTCTGACAACACAATAAGTAGGCACATTCACGGCATGTCAGAAAATATTGAATGTAACATCAAGTCAAAAATACTAAAACATAAATTGTTGGCACTTTAAATTGATGAGAGTACAGACATCACTGGTAAAGCACAGCTCCTTGTATTTATTCGTTTTATTGATGATAAATCTATTGTAGAAGACTTTCTGGTGGAAAAGAATTGCCAGAAACAACTAAAGGACAAGATATATTTGATGTTATAATTTCGTATTTGGAGCATTGTGAATTGAAATGGAAAAATTGTGTTGGTATTTGCACTGATGATGCTCCTTCAATGACAGGGTGTCTCAAAGGTTTTGTCTTCATCGCACAAAAACAGAATTCAAATATTATTCATACTCACTGTTTTATTCATAGAGAAGCATTTGTTGCTAAACTTTTGGAACTGCACTAAACTCTGTATTGGATATGGTTGTGAAAATAGTTAATTACATCAAAATGAGGCCACTAAAGCGTTGACTATTTACAAAACTTTGGGTGAGTGTGGAAGCACAACATTATACTTTAATCCAGCACACCCAAGGACAATGGTTGTCAAGAAGGAAAGTATTGTCTCGTTTCTGCGAACTAAGAGAAGAGCCATTGACCTTCTGTTTGCTAGAAAATTTGAAAGATTTTGCAGAATGTCTGAGTGATGACCATTGGTGTTCCAAATTAGCATTAGCATATCTTGCCGATATATTTCATGAACTAAACCTCTTGAACAGTGGCATGCAGGGTAGGAACGAAAATATCTTAAGAAAAAGAACTTGCCAGTATTTCAAGTGATAGAACATTAAAGCTGAAGGATTCTGAGTTAAGCCTGGATGCATTCTGGTTGTTGGTTGAAAAGGAATATCCTGCAATTTCCCAAAAAGCTCTGCGACTTCTTTTGCTATTTTCCACCTCCTATCTGTGTGAGTTTGGATTTTCAGCTCTAACAATTATCAAACACAAGAAGCGAGCGCAATTGCTGTCTGTGGAAGATGAGCTTCATGTGTGTGTCTGTCAAAAACGCGACCCGATCTTAAAGAGTTGTGTAAGAAACACCAGGCTCAAGTTTCTCATTGAACTTTTTATGAGAACAAATGTACTTTGTTTACAGTTTGTATTTTTATTGTTAATAAATCTAAACATGAGTTTGTTTGTCTGGTTCATTTAATTAACTACTTGGTTTGTGCATGACAAATAAATTAATGCACTGGGGTTCCTCGAGCCTTCGAATGTTTCATTGGGGTTCCACTCAACCAAAAAGGTTGAAAACCACTGTTCCAAAGGAACAGGCTGGATTTTGACATGAAAAGTCTACTGTAGATCAGGTCGTTTTGCTTATGAAAACATTGAGGATTTTTTTGAGACAAATAAGAAGTTTGATGCTGTGTTTGTCAATCTGACAACTGCTTATGACTCTGTCTGGCACCGTGGTCTTTACTGCAAGCTGCTGGGACTTCTGCCGGACAAGCGCATGGTCTGGATGATCATGGAATTTGTTCACAACAAAAGCTTCACTCTGACCATTGGTGACAGCAAGCCAACCAGGCTCCGATGTCTAAAAAATGATCTCCCACAGGGATCAGTCTTGGCTCTTCTTCTTTTCAACATATACATATACGATCTGCTTTCCATGACCACCAAGAAGTATGTCTACGCTGACGACTTGGCAATACTTTATTCATCTGGAGATTGGAAGGTGTTGGAAAGAACTTTGCGTGAAGACATGACTACACTTTCTGCATATTTCAAGACTTGGCGGCTAAAGCTCAGCCATGCTAAAACGGTGATGGCAGCCTTTCATCTCCACAATCAAGAGGCCAAGCATGAGCTGAAAGTTAAGAACGTTGGTAAAATCTTACCATTTTGCCCAGTGTCAACCTATCTTGGTGTGAAACTGGACAGACGTATTGTCATCATCTTGAGGCATTGCGCAAAAAACTATCCACGCTCGTTTTGCTGCTGAGGTGACTTGCGGGTTTAGGATGGAGCGGTGGTTCCAAGACATTGCGCACAGCTGCCTTGTCCCTGATCTACTTGACTACTGAGTACTGTGCACCAGCTTGGTGTCGCAGTGCACATACTTGCCTCATTGACAACATTCTTAATGGCACTTTGCATATTGTCACTGGATGCCTACGTCCCACTCCAACAAACAGCCTTCCAGTTCTTTCAGGCATCCAGCCAGCTGTGCTTTGCCGCCAAGGAGCGATACTCTCCTTGGCTAATTGCAGTTCTTTGAACCCTGATCACATTCTGCATGGTCAGCTGACTGAGCTGCAAGCTACTAGCAAGGAGAGACTAAAATCTAGACACCTGTTTGTTCCTGCTGCGTGGAAATCTGAGTTAGGCATTGGTGCTGCCCAATAGACGAACTTGACATGGGGCACATAGTACTCCAAGAGTATGTCAGTGCTCTGTGTCCTTACGGCTAGCACAAGACCTATTGAAATCAGTTTGACCAGAACAGCTTGGGTCAAACTCAATCGCCTACATACTGGCGTTGGTCATTTTGGTTCGTCTGTGCACAAATGGGGTCTCGCTTCTTCAGCAAAATGCAAGTGAACAAATTGCAGACCACATTATTTTAGCATGTCCCATACATCAGGCACTTCGAGGAATAATGGGTCTGACAGTTTTGGGTGACAAAACAAGGTGCTGTCTCAACTGCATTACTGCCAGCATCTGATCTAGGCAACACAGCAGGCTGGGGTGGTAAAAGGATAAACCCTCGGTCCTCATCCCTTTGTTGTGTCTGACCTGGATCATAGATACCCTGCCATACAAGGAAGAAGATGAGTACATATATGAGGAGCTCTTAAAGATCCTCTAGAAACATCTTCAGTGAAGTCTTTTAATTCACTTGTGGGCATAGGTTCATCGTCAGAGAAAATTATCTTTCTCTCACATTTCTTTAGCCATCCTGCGACAAAGGCTGCAGACCTCTTTTCATGGCATGAGAGCAAAATGTCGACTATGCAATCTTCGATGGATGATGTGTGTTCAGCTGTAGTTGGACCTACACAGGTGTGTGGGTTGTCACTGGTGGCATTAGATTTGATTGATTTTAGATACGTAGCAGTGTGCAAACTAATTGATTATGTGTACACTGAAAATTCTCCTTTAATTCTGTCGCTATGAATCTCACGAAGCCAAACAAAATCAAATCCGCAGTGAACAATTGCTTGCATACAGCTATCAATCTCTCTATCGTTTGCTCAAGAGCTTTTTTAGTGTCATTAGTTACGCATTAACGACCAGAGGCACCATTCTCTGATTGTGCTGCTTTGAATTTTTTCAAGAAAACTTGAGATTGGTTGAGTTTTGATGGTGAACACAACAGCTGGGATCATTTAGTGTAGCATCTTGACCCTTGGCATTAATATTGACAGTGTTTTACCAATCCAAAATGAGTTGGATAAAACTGGCTGTGTCCTCGGCACCTTGTAATTTGAATGTGGTTATTACCCTGTCACTAGAAACTTTCAACACGTCATATCCCTTCTGCTGTTGGAGTTTAGATGGATAAACTGCAGAGCATGTCAATGGTGTGGTTTTTAAAATAGTGTCTTTTTCTGCCTGGTACAGATCTTTCCCATTCAAGAAGGAAGGAACTGAATTTTTATCAAAAGATAGCTTTTGACATTTTTCTGTAGTCCAGTTGTTGCGGAGACATTTTAGTTGATGGACAGTGTTATATAAAAGATACCAGCAGCATGTATTGTCTGAAGAAAGAATAGTCTGGAATTCACGGGTTCTGTTGTATAGCTTGCAAAACTGCTGGTTTACATTGTCATTGCCAGTAATTGTTTTTAAAACAACCCAACTGATTTTTTCAATAAGGAGACCGGGTTTCACAGCATCGAATTGGTACTCTGCACTCAGTTTATGAATAAGTGTGACTGATATCGTAGCACTTGGTTCACCGTAAAAGAATTTTAGCATCACTCATGACATTAAGGTTGCCTTTTAATCTGGGTCATGTTTTGCTACACCATTCAAAACAACTTTGGAAAAAGGAAGAGTTGGGCGAATTTCCTCTTCGTAAACTAACAAGTCTTGTTTTGCTGAACAGTTTTGATTTTTTAAAGTGTTTTTTAAAAACTTCATCAATGTTTAAAGAAGACACAACCGATTGACATTCCTTTACCTGAAAGCACTTATGAATTTTACAGCTGTCCATAGTTGCATGTAGGATATTGACTCTACGGCAAAGTAGTATTCAGCCACACAGAAGGTTTTGTCTGTCTAGAGTTGTAATTGTCTTCTAATAAACTTTAGATTTTTTGCCTGTTTGATATCATTTAAGTGTGAAATTTGAGCGTAAAGAATTAACAAAACTTTATTTACAACATCATCCAACGGAAGATCATAATTGTAGGCAACATGTACAGCCTCAAAAAACTGTGAGTAGAAGTTCGGCCATTGACTGGATTTAACATTTTTCTTGACGATACACTAATCTCATTCTTAGAAGCCGAAAGAGTCAGACTTGGTATATCGTGAACAGTCAGTGATAAATGACACTACTTAAAATCTTTTGACATAAAAATACACATAAATTTGTCCTCTGGTTTAGATATGATAAGGTTGTCATATTTTTTCTGTGACTCTTTGTCTGGAAAGAAATCACAAAGGAAGGGGTTTTATCTTTCTTCAGAAAATAAATCAGGTGCTGATCTTCCTGCTGGAATTACGAGAAGTAGGAACATTAAATATGCTTGATGGAACAGGTGATCGAGTAAATCCTCCGGTAGCTTGACATGTGTGGGATGATTGAAGACCAATACCGCAAATAATGGTTTAGAGGGATCCATCACTAAATCTTTACGAGATGATAGCACACTCAACCATTTTTGCTCATCTGTCTCTTCTCTAGGCTATTTAAAAACACAAATGTTATGCTGATTTTAGTTGCCATTGCAATTTGCTACACCACACTTATTTGTCATAATGTTCACCGTAATCAATTTTGCTTTGACAGATTGGGAAAACTTACATAAATAACGACAGATATTTAAATAAACTAAAATATCTTCAGATACATAAGAAATACAAAAATACATAAGAAAATATTGGTTTGGGTGGTCGAAATGGTACAGGGGTAGTTTTAAAAATATCCTGGAGAGCGCATACCACTTTTAGCAAAGTTGTGACGATACAGTGGAGCAAGCATTGATACTGCAGTACTTGATAATATAGCATTGAAAAAAGCTGTTTGAGCCATAAGCTTTTCGTGACGCTTTCATCAGTGGCAATATTGCGTCAAAAGGGAAGATCTAGAGTGAGTAAGTGTTTTATCTGGTTAATTTGGACGTGAGGCAATCAAGACGAGCCAATGATAGCGCTAGTGTAGCAAAGCGCGCAAAAGAAAGATTTTGTAGTAGCGAAAGTTAGAGAAGGCACAGCAGGAGGCCAAATACGGAGATTATCGAAAGAGTTTGAGAGCGTAAACAAACTCTTTCTGTCTGCATAAAGCCGGGTGCTTGGTCCTGATATAAGCAGCCGCTAAGAGATTAAGGTGGAAAGAGCTGCGTGCTGTGGTGAGGATTGAAAACCGCTTGTCATCATAGTTTAATGCAATTGATCATTTTCTGAAAGATGTTTATCAATGGCAGAGTCACAATCCGGTTTCATGCCTTTTCGTTTACACGATCTGTGTGGTTGAGATTGGCGTGGACGGGTCAATTGTTGTCTTAACCATTGTGGAACATGTTGCTTGATGCGATTCTGTAGCCGTTGAGATGTTCGCCCTACTTACCGACTATCACTGTGGCATTTATATTCATATGTGACTGAACTTTTCTGAGTGGTAGGCGGAACAGCCTTGCCGGCCACAGACAACATGCGGTTTGACATAAAGACCAAGCGGGTGTTGACGGAACCATAGCAGCTTTCCACGGCGGTTTTGACTTCTTTTTCCAAGTTTGTGGAAGAATTACCAATCCAAGAAACCCTCAAGTACACCGAGCACTTTTCTGGGCCGAATCGCTTCAGGGTGGAAAACTGAGCGATTTTCTTGGTGATCTGAGTGTTGATGACGTTTTTAGAATAGCCATTGTCCAGTAATATTTTCTTGATCCGTTCTATTTCTCCATTGAGTCTACACTTGGTGCAAATCATTAGGGCTCGATACACTAATGCAGATATTAGACTTATTTTACATTTGAGAGGACTAATGGACTCCCAACGTAAATACTGGCCGGTGAAAGTGGATTTCCGGTATACACTAGTTTCAAAGCAAATATCTGTTCTTTCGACGTAGACATCAAGAAACTGTAGACATTTTCTTTTCTCTTTTTCAAAGGTGAATTTGAGGAACGGGTGAAGGCAGTTAAGTTTGGCCAGGAATTCATCTGCTTTAGCTTCGTGATCGAAGATGGCAAACGTGTCGTCAACATATCTGAAGCATGTTGGAGGCTTGTGCGTTAGAGAAATAACTTTTTTTCATAATATTCAAAAAAGATGTTAGCCAAAGCCGGACCAAGTGGTGATCCCATAGTTACTCCGTCTGTTTGCTTGTACATAGTGTTATTGAAGCTGAACTCAACCGAGGATGTAGCGCTCTTTATCAATTCAACAAACACGTCCCTTGGAATGAGTGGTTGTAAATTAGAATCGTCGTCAAGGGCATTTGAACAGATTTTGATGGTTTCATCAAGGGGAACGTTAGTGAACAAGCTGGACACATCAAAAGAACACATGAAGTCATTAGAATCGATGTCAAGATTTTGCATGGTCTTAGCAAACGTAAATAAATCTGAAATGTAATGTGACGAAAACCGCTCCAACACAGGTTGTAATAGGCCAGCCAACTACTTGCCAAGTTTACAATGAGACAAACCTGTCATAGACAGTATAGGGCGAAGTGGAGTGCCTTTGTGTGTTTTCAGCAAACCATACATTCGAGGTCTTTGCGATCCAGTTGGTCGTATTGCGTCACATATCCACTTCGGCATAAGATCGGCTTTGACTAAGTCAAGCAGCCGCTTCTGAAGGCGCGATACCACTTTTTCGTTGTGAAGGCGAATTAATATGAACTAACGTCTCTGAACTAAAGGCCATGTTGCTTGGCCCTGGCATAAATGCCGCCATGCAAAGAGCAAACTAACTCGAAATGAAGCACTCACAGTTACGTTATTGCAATAGCCGAGGCCCCCATTAATAATGTCGTGGTTGAGAATATCAAATCAACTGGCTGCTGCGGCAGCCTCGCCCAATTGCAAAGGAAATTGCTTTAACATTTAGGTCATATGCAGCTCGACATTTACATTTTGTTGCAAACCATAGGATAGGACCATTTTTACCTCCTCTTTTCCTTGAGTGATCACCAAGTCTTTTGGTTTACAAATTAAAATTTGTAGACTTCATTTTTCCTTGAATCTTTTTGAATGTTTTGATGGATAATGCCAAAGATCCATGGTATCAAGAAAGAAGAGCCAAGATGTACTGAAAAACTTAGTTTTTCTAGGAATTGGAATTTTGTCAAATGTAGGCAACAAAATTTTGCGTTTTTTTAACCGGTAGACTACATTTCATAAACATTTACAGACTTCAGTTTTTGATGAATACAGTATTTTTGAAAACATCAACAGATAATGCAAAAGAACCATGCTTGTGAGGAAAAGTAGTCAAATTGTACCAAAAAACTAACTTTGGTTTAATAATTGCAAGTTTGTTCGGTCAAGTAGAATAATCGTTCAACTAAAAATCAAACATGATGTATGGCAACCAATTTTTGATCACACATTATAAACTAATCTTTAACCCTAAGTAATTGGAGTCACATATTGCTGAAAAGCAAATTTTCTAAGCTTTCGAAAGACGGTAATTGTTAGTACCTCACTATGACGTTGTTGTATTAAAGTTACCTGTTTTTACTGAGCTTACCACTTTTTGGTAGAGGTAAAAAGTTACATCTCATGTCTTAAAGTTAAGTTTTTTCAGTATAAAAACAAATATTAATTGTGCATATTGTACACTATCGGAATCGCATTGAAATAACCTTTAATTTGTTGAAAAAAGTTTGAAAATCGGTTGAGAAATGAGGTCGCAAGTCAGTTTTTTAGTAAACTGATTTTGCAAAAAGGTTACAATTTTTAAAACCATGTTCATATTATGATCTGCGGTAGCCAAAAATTTGTGTTAATCGTACGGGACATATGACATCATAGAGCCAGTTTTAAGCGCGCAATAAAGAATAGAAATGCTTGGATGGCTAGGAGTGCTTAAATAAAGAAGTGCGCATAGCATTGTCAAATAAGCAGTAATTGTTGTAGAATTGTTTTTGTCCAAAGAACCTTATTGATATCTTTTGAAAAAACGTTTAATCGCGTTTCGGCGATGAGTACTTTTTGAGAAGGAACCAAAAACAGATTATTCAGTGAATGGTTGATTCTGACGTCATTTTAGACCCAAAACAAATAAAAGTTTTTGTAATGTGGTAAATCGGAAACTGGTATTCTTTTGAGCAAAAAGCGATTGTCCCCTGTCAAGTAATGCAAATTAAAAAAATATTTTTGATTATGACGTCATCGTGACGTCACCAACACTCTCATGATACTCACCACGGGGTGGTGATCAATTATGCCAAGTTTGATGCTTGTACCTGTAGCAGTTTCAGAGGAGTTAAAACAGACAGACAGATCTGCGCTATATATTAATATATTAGATTCATAGTCAACAAGCAATTACTGTAACTGCGAAGATCTTCTTTCCTGTTAACTTCTCTCAAAGGAGTGATACAGGTTTCTTTGAAGTGCGATTTCTGCAATAAACATGGCACAGTACATACAAAACATATAAAAGCTAACAAGCATCGATAGAGCTGAAAATGTGTCAACAAAACTTATTGATTGTTAGCGACAGTATATATTCCGACACCTTACCAGTTAAAGTTTTCGACACCTTACCAGTTAAAGTTTCACATCGAAAAAATGTACCAAAATTCTTACCTTTTCACAACATTAATTAATTATGGCAACAGCAAAGATATTTAGTTAACAAACTTAAACGTATAAGTTCAATCAGATTTTAGGTCCCACTACGTTTACTGTATAAGCTGATATTATCACTGGCATTGATTGTAAAGATAGTAAGCTAACTAAAAACAGCAGTCTACAATTCACGCGTTAAACACAAAGCGTTGAACATGAGCTCATAAATCTCAACTGATGTCTAAATTACTGGCGAACAGTAACATCAATCTAGGTCGGAAATCTCGTCTGTCCAATAATCAAATTCAATGGCCTCCGCTGGCGACGTCAGAAAATGAGCACTGCATGTTCTCTGTAGTAGCTCTTGGTTTAAGCTTAAATCTAATCTGTTAGCTCATATCATAATACTATGCCTAAAATAGAATTAAGCCAGAAGCTCCCAACTAGAGGTAGGAAAATAGATTTGAAGGGGAACGATTATTTTTTCCGGTTTACGTTTTTATCACAAATTTCATTTAATGTTGTCGGAGGGATTCAAATTGGTCTAACAAAAACGTGGAATGCGGTTAAGGAAAAATGAAGCCCTGGTTTATTGTCCAATAAAATAACAATAATGCATCAAAAATTGTATTGTAATGAAGATGATGTCGGTTTTAAGCATGTTTATTACGGTACAGATACAGAAGAGCTCCACATCATCCTTTTCCGATTCCGCTTGAAGATTGCTTAAACAGTACATTAACGTTTATAGAAAATGCTCGTCACTACAATGTTGATCCAAATAAGATTATAGCCATAGGAGATAGCGCTGGTAAGTGTCATTGCTTTTGTGTATTTGGCATTCATTTTTTATGGTAAAAAATAGGAGACAATAGTTTTACCTTAACGACTGCTACAAATAATTTATTCCTGCATCAGTGGTTAAAGTACTTTAGTTCCAATCTTTGTCTCATATCTGATGGATAAATATTAGAAATTTTTGAGCGTCTTTGGTCATATGCTGCATTATTCAAAAGTATGGAAATACATCATGACATGGTTTTTTGAATTAAACTGTTAATAGTTTAGACTGAAATTCTTCGTTGCAACCTATTTTTGACGGCTTACAATTGCATTTTTTTCAGGTGGAAATCTTGCAATGTCAATTACCCTTCAGCTTATAAAATTAAATAAAATTGATCCAACTATTCCTATACCTGCTATGACCACTCTCATATATCCAGTATTACAAATGATGGATTTTAGATTGCCAAGTTACCAGCAAAATGAACCATTTATCTTTTACCGCGCCTTAATACCGAAGTTTTGGCTCTCATATATTGGGTAGAAATGTGATGTTTTTTGCCGGTGTAACTGTTAAATAACTAATCAAATACTCTAAGCAGCTTTATTTTTGGTAAAGGTAAAAAACTATTACAAAATGTTGATACAGGTTAATTTGCACGAAATTTTGCTAATCACCAACAACCGATATAGTGGAAATCGGATTCTGCGATTTCATAAATATTTTGTAGAATTCACGTAATTGTGTAGATAGTGATTTCCTGTATACTGCGCCAAAGCATGATTATTGCCAAAATGCTGGCATTTGAAGCGGTATCTAGTTTGTCTTTGTTAACTTCACTTGTAAAATATATCTGTTGCATTCTTTGCTGTCTTTTTCAGACTCAATGACCGCATGGACTTGGCAGATATTGTTGCTGTTAATGGACACGTACGCCCTGAAATTCAAAAGAAAATGACTCACGTCAGTCCAGATCTAGTGCCTAAAAAGTAAGTGTTGCTTTGTAATTAATAGCTACACGACAAAACCATGTGTCGTCTGAAATAATTCTTCACTGCTTGAAGCCTCTATTAACTTCGTAAAGTGCCACAAGTCATTAGTGGCGTTTTTATACGTCTAATTTGAAATGGTGCCCTGTTTTCCCCAAATCTGATTGGGTTTGCAATGCAGTGGTGATTCATTTCACTCCGTCCCAAGATCGATGAAGGATAGGACAAACTGCATAATATGTTGATACACTGTATGAGTCAATTATAAGTTTTTATCTGCAATCATATTAGTCGACATGGCTATGCAACCTTCAACATACGATACCGGTAATTAACTTTCTCATCTTTAAACACTAGCTGTTGTTTGCTTCAAAAGCAACGTGATTATTCATTATAATAACTTTAGCAACAAATTATTCAAAATAAGACACTCGTGATTGTGAATTTCGTCGCAGTGAAAACAAATTCTCCACAATCTGAGTCCTAGTTTACCAGTCAAGAGTGTTAAATGTTTGTTCAGAACCCATTGCATTGTGCGGTGTTTTGTTTCGCTGTTGGCAATTAGGCCCGATAGATTGTGTGTGCCTGAACATGAATGAATGAATGCTGACTTGCACACCTTACGGTCATTTTGCAGCCTCTTTAACGCTCCGTTTATTTTGTCTCTGTATGACCAATGGAATGTTATCATCAAAGTCAAGGTTTACATAGTTTTTACGGCTCTGTGATAGATGCAATGCGTTGCAAATATTACTGTTTTTTCTGATTCATTTTTTATAACTTTTGTTAGGTGTTATGATTGTTATCTTGTTATATTGATAAGTGTTTTTATCGATGCTTATTTTTTCAAGAGATAAAGTTCGAGGATACAATGCTACTAAAATACCTCTGACTGAAAAGCAGAAAAAAGCTCTCGATGGTGATGTTATGAAAATATTGGAAAACGGCTACACTGACACCAGAATTGCGCCTTTGATGGCTCTAGATGATGAATTAGCTCGATTTCCAAAAACCTATATTTTAGTTTGCGAATATGACTCTCTTAGAGATGATGGGGTAAGTTGTTAAATGGTTAAGCGTATGTCTAGTTACCCAGTTTTCGGTGCTCATCCGAAGTGCGTCTGACGCGAACAGTAATATTCTCTTGTCCAAGCAAACGTATTGTCGGTTATGCATAGAATAGCTTGTTGTTCAGACCCGCTACTTTAACACACCTCATTTCTATCGCAAGCAGGGAGAGTTGTTACAAAAAATTAGTACCGTTTTAAGGATCCAATGGGTTTGCTTATGGAATGTGCAATATGCAAGTGTAAAGATTAGCAGTATTTGAATTTAATTTTTAGCATGCTTATGCTTCACCAGGATGTCGTAAAAGGAGACTCGGGGTAAATGGTGGTCCACCTAATTGGCGATAGAGCTACCAATCTACAATTCGCATTCTTGACCCCCGCTGCACTTGGTTAGGTAGTGGAGCTGCTCACCAGCTTGTTGTAGGAAGAGACTTTTATGTATACACCGATAGCATTCCATTTTGTTGATGGTGAATTGATGGGACTACTAGTCTAGATTTAAATTACATATTTGTAAAATACTGGTTTAAGTTGTGGTTTGTTTGAAATGTATTACGTCTTCTATCGTGGTTGTGATCAGGTTTTCGGTCTGAATCTCAATTGGAGTTTTCAACTCTTTTTCATCTCAAGCAGTGTGCTCTGTAGCATTTTAAGAAGCACATAACCGTATGCGCTAGTAAGAAATACTAGCAAATGTACAAAATTTGACGGATATTGATGAACAAGGCGTTATGCCAGTCTAAATAATTTAGTTTGAAGTTGTAGAAAAGGATTTTTTGATGCGGATATAGCTAAAACGCAGAACATACGCGTGCAAACCCTAACCGTAATTCTAACCATAACTAACTCTAACCTCTAATCTACAATTCCGCCGAATTTCTGCGATTCATTCGTACCCAATTTTTTTGGAACGTTTTACCGATTTTCGCGTTTTATTATATTGGTTTTGATATTCTTTTGGTGTATCGGCTAAGCTAACAAACGATCACATGTCTTTACCCCAATTCAGTTCACGGGTCCATCGTCCGAACTTCATTTGGGCAGCTAATCGTCTTGTGTAAATAACTCGTGACCCGGTGACGCAACAGTGGTTTGCAGCTACAAGCTCCACGTTTTTTTCGGTACAAGAGAATTAGTCTCCAACAGTTTAATTTATTGCATCAACTTGCTTATGATAACGTAGCGTTTCCCTTTGTCCTGTAAAATTCCAATTTTTTGCGCACAGTGCATAAGAGTTTGCTTATAACGTTGATTTGCGTATAACTGCACTCTTTATTTGTCCCCTAGGCATATTTTGTCCGTTGATTGCGGCACTCCATGTCTAGTTTAGTGCTTTTCAGCCGTTTTGGGCGGGTAACCCACTTTTAAATTAAACGGAGGTCTATGGCTCGGTAACATTTTTTGATTTTTAAATGAGACCTTAAAATAAATACAAACTTAAATTTTCCAAATTTCAGAGTTGTTGTCCAAATAAAATACTAAAACAAATTGTCAAGAAAACTTTTTCGATTGCAGTCAGGATGTAGGCTAAGTAAAGTGCTGACCACGACCCATTGGTTGAAAGTCACTGGTCTAGGGCTGTGCTGTTTACTCTTTTTTTAGTAGTACACCCAATTTCACTTTGCAAAAAATCTGCGCATTTTAGTCATGTTTAAATTAAATAATGGTCACATAAAATCAAGTTTGAACAGCATTCATCCGATAGCAAATGCTCATTTTAAAGTTAATCTCCAAAAGTGGTCTTCTCACTATAAAAGCTGGTACGCCCATTATTTTGGTAGACCCAGGGGTGTACTTTACACCCGGCTGACAAGCAGTTGTCTAGGCCATGTTCTCTCACGAATGATCGTCATTTTTTGATCCGCTTGAGACTCCACTTGCGAGTTGCCTCTCTGTTGCGAGGTGCGGCTCTCGCTCTCCTTGACTCCCTCCCCTTTCACGATCTGTTGCTCTGGACTGACGGCTCTGTTCCTTTTCCTTTTGGCTAAGGCGGCTCTGGCGCACTTGCCAACTGCTCTCTCTGTGGCACCGAGGCCACTTTTTCCTTTTCAGCAGGCCCAGTATGTTTAAGTTTTTCCGCTGAAGCCTGCGACATCCTGCAAGCTCTTTGCTGGCCTCGGCAGCACCAACAAGTCTGCCATTTCTCTGGCTCTCGCTCTGTTCTCACTACCCTTCCCTCTTCTCCATCTTTTACCTCAATCTCTCTGGCAGATCTGGCAGGAACTGTCTTCTCTTTCCTCCTGTTCTATCAGGCTACAATGGCTCCCCGGACACTCGTTTCTCCCGGGGAACGACGCGGCTGATGAGTTGGCCAGACGGGGAGCGCTACTTGCGCCCTCTGCAATCCCTTGTATTCTTTCTCCTCTCATCCCTATTATCCACTCTTCTCTTTTCTCGGACTGGAGGCGTACTGTCTCATCAAAATTCTTCGACACACAGGTTCCCTAGATTTCCACCGAGGAACTTGTGCTCCCTCGTCACATTCGCTGTGTTCTCTTTCGTCTACGCTGCAACGGACACAGCCTTCTGTTAAGCTCTTATCTCTCTAGGATTGGCAGAATTGAGAATCCTTCCTGCAGCGCCTGTGGACACTCGTCCCAGGACACTTCTCATCTCATTCTGCACTGTCCAGCTACCGACTCTTTGCGCCGCTCACTCTTTGGCGACTTTGTCTTTCTACGACCTCTGGTCCAGGCCCTGGGGAGTTGCCCTGCTTCTGGGTCTCCATGGTCTTCTGCCATGCCCCCATCCCTCGGAAGGGGTCGGGTAACAAAAACAACAGTTGCCTCCCGTTTACTTTTCACAGCATGAATTCGAGTTACTGGCGTCTCAGATCTCCGAAGATGACCTAAAAGCAAATCCAAAGCACTGTTGTACGGGCATGGGAGCCGAATTTTCAAAATTGGGTGGGGGGTTAAACTCTAAAGTTTCGCTTCGGTGACGTAATAATTCGTGTGATCATATTATCCTTAAAGTTTGGAGACGAGCAATCTACCGGCTCGAGACCGATGGCCGCAAAGATCTGGTTATTTCAGTTTAATAAATGAATTTAAGTTAAATATGATCTCTCAAGCTCACCGCGTTCGCCAGAATCCTTTGTCAGCATATCGGAATGTCAGGTTGACAGTACATGCAAATAAGATTAAACTTATGTCCACATTAGCATGAGTAATATAACTTTTATGAGATATTAAGGTATTATATGATTGGTTATCGCGACCTGCACTCGAAACGATTGCTTGCAAAGATCAATTGTTGCTTGCTTATGGCAAATAACAACACCGTATACAATCTCCTATCTTTATTAACTAAACAACAGGATTTTGCAATTGCAAGTAAGCTTTTGATCTAAAGTTGGAGATGGTTAGGTAGATGATCACGCCGCAACTCGAAAGGAGTTAGATTTTTGAAAGATGTGGTATATTCGCTGTATATGTGTCTTGCTCTCTTAAACGTATCTCAGAAAGCAATATTATTGATACGCGAAAACCGTTTCAACTGAGTAATGCCAACCGATTTCACAAACAAAGCACAAAAGCGAATGTATTCACTTTTTAGGAAATTTAGTCCCAGTTTCAAAAACACACTTGAACGTCATTACTTGAATAAGTGTTGTAGCGAAAATAATAGTAAACCGTTTTAGGCTTTTCTATAGGATTGGAACGAAAGTCTTGTCCGATAGAAAATAATATTTATTTAACTAATAAAAACAACATATACATTGAGAAATGTAAGCAAAACATCATTCGTCCGAGGTACGAAATGCAAATTAAAACAGCTGTCAAACGCTGTTACTTTGCAGTTGAACCATGCATTGTCTACACCACCAGACAACTTCTGCCTGTAGCCAAAAAGGATGTACTACCCGCTTTTCATCAAAGCAACATTGTTTACCAATTTTTGTGCCACTGCGATAGTCGGTACGTGGGTCGTACGTCTCAAAGGCTACAACAGAGGATTAAGCTGCATGTGCCCAAAACGATTCTCCAGGAGCATATTTCTCAGGACCAAAGCACAATGGCCCGCTCTTGCCAGCCAATCAGAAGCTTTAAAGCTGAAACCCCCTTTTCTGCTATTGCACAACATCTTTTACAAAACCCTACATGCGCGCGTGAATATAGTGATAACAAATTTTAAATGATTACTATCTAAAACAATTATTGAAACAAACATTTAAACAAAGCATTTAATAATGCATTTAAGCTAAACTTTTCTTCACAGCGATGTTTTGCATATATTTCTCAATGTATATGTTGTTTTTATTGGTTAAATAAATATTATTGTCTATCGGACAAGACTTTCGTTCCAATCCTATATTTAAAGCTTGTTTACCAAACCCTGGAAAACAAATGCCTGCTTATTTTTTTCGCTCATATTCAGTTTTAATTAACCCTTTAACAAATGCGTGATGAAGTCGCAAGTATTTGACCTCAGAATTTTTATCTTTGTGAAAATGAAACACGAAAATTGATTGAAGAGTAGTTAGAGGTCGCAAATATTTGCGAGCTAGGTAGACGTAACTTTTGTAGTTTTGTAGAAAAAGTAAAAAGTTAATAATTGTAACTAAGTGTAAAAGGTGCTGTTCGTCACTTAATACTGCACTAAATATTTTGTGCATTCTCCATTTACAACCAAATACTTAATTTACGAGGAAGCTGCCCTCTACTGAAGAATTTTTCCATGGGCTTCCGCCTACCTTACTCGGCGCCACTGTGTACGGGCAGACGTGAAAGACTAAAATGCATGAAATAACCGTCTGCACACAAGCACGCTCATGAGAAGGCTTTCTTTGTAAAGTGAATTTTCTTTGGCGTTTTCCATTTTCTTGGTAAATCTGATTTAACGCCTTTGCGTTGAATTTTAGGGTGGTTTGCAGCAAACGGAAGTTTTTTACAATACTCTAGAGGTATGGTTGCAAGGGAATTTTGCTGTATGACAAATAACCTCTCAAGCAATTAAGAAAAACCAGGGTTATATTTTAACGTTAAAGTTTTAAAGGAGATCGAATCTAGCATCATTTTTTCTTCACATTTCAAGACCTATTTCTGTTCAGAGTGCTAAGCTGTCACAGAACGTAGCTCTCAGCTATATTTGTACAAAAAAGACGGAACTCCAAAGTAGAATTGGTTAAAATTATATATTTTTTGTTGCTCTTAGTTTTCATAGCTGGCAATTGTGATGCGATTATTTGTAATTTACAAAAGCGAGCCATTTCCTCAAAAAATGGTGTTTTTTTGGTGCTAAACTGAATCCAAGTGCTGCTTGCTTTTATGGCTTAACAGGTAGGATTGGAATTAGCTTTGAAACATAGCGACAAAATATAGGTTTCAATCAATTCTCGTTTCGACTCTCCTAGAAAAGTGATGTCTTGTGGTAAACTAAAGTTAAGAAATAGTTGCTGTTATTACCCGTTAATTTCGATTAAAATTGGCGGAGAAACATAAAGAAAAAACTTTTTGATGTTTATGTGAATTCGAAAGAAACGGGGTAACGGTGCGCGTGTTGCATGTGTTGCCGTCAACTGCTGATGTGGGGTAACGGTGCGCGTGTTGCATATGTTGCCGTCAACTGCTGTTGTGTTACGACCACGCGATGTTAACGAGTTGCCTTTGAACAAATATCGATTGAAACTAGGGGAAAATTAAAACTAGGATTCCTCTTCACTATTTTTCACTCATTTAACATTTGTTTGAAGATTTTGCAAGTAAAATTGTAAGAACTTTAACATACTGAAAAAAAGTTACCAAAAATCGCCGGGTTTTTTCGCACCGCTGAATTTTAACTGCGAATCTGCCGGACATTTTTTCGCCAATTTGCACTTTTTTTGCGTTTATAGGGATCATCGATTCCAATGAAGAAGATTTGTAAACACACCTACACTATGCGATTATTGCCACTGTAACACTGCATTCTAAATCACTAGACCGCATTGCTAAGTAGTTTTTCATTAGCACCACAGCTGCTTTGCAGTAGACGTAAGCACAAGCAAGCACTTCAAATATTTAATCGCGTAGAAGTATCAGAAAAGTATAGATAAATGACCATCTTTATTTAAAATGATCAACGACTACGTTTCAACTCTTACGTTACTTGCCATGTACGAAATGGCAGAGCTTGGTCAAGGGTCAATAAACCGTTTAGTTAATAGGTGTTACTCGAGATTACGAGATAGGGGCAGGACTCCTAGGGTTGCTGTCTTAGCTATCATCCAACGAGCAGAAAGCAAGTTGAAAAATTTATGGTAAATTTGTTGTTATTTAGATTATTCTACATGAGCGGTTAAAGAAATTAAAAAAGGACGTGACGTTGCAACACGTGCCTGACGCTCTTCACGCTTCACTAAATCTTGGAGCACTGTTTCCAAGCACATATTATGGAAAACAGAATCGGATTATGTATGAAGCGATCAAAGATGTGTTTAATTAATATTTACTGATGAAGCTTATTTTTATAATCTTTGCTGTTACTTAAAAAATTATTTTTGATATATTCTGTGATTTTTATAGCAATTTTGATGCTCTGGATTTTCTAACGTTTTGAGTGACCAACAATCTCAAGAGATCACTTGTAGCTGATCCGTGCCTATAACAGCTGTGAAAATGGGTTTCCACATGTCGCTTGCACAATCTATTCATAGTAATTATGATATTATATAATGCTCTGCCCATGCGTGTAGGCTGTAGAGTTTTTGCTATTTGCTAATAGTACCAGCATATTTTTTAGGAAATGAAAGAAAATTACTTACATAGCATGAGATTGAGAGCGTGCAATCAAAAACCAACTTTAAATATTGAGATGTATGTTAAGAAGCCATTTCATTTTGCGTCAAGGTGTTATCAAGAGTGCAAAATTTTTAGTTTACTTTCACTGCTAACAATAAACAATGCTGTTGAACTGTTAAATGTGCGTTTATGTTGTTCTCTGTAAAATTTGGATAGAAAGATCTAATGAATGCTTCAACCATTAGTTTTACGTGCAATGTTTTTATAGACAGATCAGAAAATTTGGCTGCCTCCTTGACTTGTTATTATCAATGGCCGAAACTATCCAAGTGTATTATTTGTGAATGTTTAGTGTTTTTTACTCGTGAAACCGACGTTTCTATGCATATGATTTTTGCCGGCGATCGATCGTGCTGTAGTTGTTTATGACAATGCTATATGACAATAATGGAATTGCGTTGCTATGTGTTAACATGCTTATTTAGGTACTTGAATGCATTTTATTCACCATATTGATTTAAATCAGTGTTTTTAATTGCACAGGATTTAGGTCTAAGTATGTTTTAAGAGTTGTGGAATCATGTAATTTTGCTATTGAAATTAGCTGGATAATTTTGAGATCTACTGTGCATTTACAACAACAACAACGGCATTATGTATTCACCGGCGGTAAGTTAAGCGCTATGTTGAAGTGTCTTTGTGAAATCTTTATTTTTGCTAAAGCTATTCTTTAGCGGTGTGTGTCCTCAGTTTCTGGCTACAAAAAGCCCAATTCGGTTTACATAAAACAATTTTAGATTTGCTTTATAGTTGTCACGATAATGTGTTTCTACCATAAGCATTACTATGAAGTAGAGCAGCGCTTCTCAACCGGTGGGCCGCGGCCCACTGATGGGCCGTGAAGGTCCTTCAGGTGGGCCGCGAAACGTTCTGCCATAAATTAAAGATTGTTTTGGAAAAAAATTATGAATTACGAAAGCTAAAAATGTACAATAAACTTAACACTCTTTCATTTTCTTGCAACTTCCTTCCTGGAATAAATGATTGTTTTGAAACAAATTTTGCATGAAGTGGGCCCCAAAACAAGGTCTCGGCGAAAAGTGGTCCATGACATCAAAAAGGTTGAGAAGCACTGAAGTAGAGAATCTTTTTCTTCAAAGACAAAACCATACAAATCTATGTGGGTTTCAACCATTTTACTTCTCTTTTCTGACCAAGCTATCATTGTGGAAATGTAGTCAGTCAAAAGTAACTTACATAAATCTGAACAAACCAAACAAGATACCGATTTGACCGTATATTTTAGGACGTATGTCACATAACGTTTTTTTCTGTGTGTTTAATGTGGTTAAAATATGTTTTATTGCTTATACAAATCTACTATAAAAAGGCTAAAAGCTTTTTGTCAAGCATTTCTCAAAAATATTTTCGCGTTAAATTTGTTGAAAGTAAAACATCGGATCAGTTGGTACTCATATTGGAGTTGCTGTTACTGCTACCACAGTGAATTTCGGGCACTGTAGTCATGCTGTATTGCCACTGATGATTGTGTCACGAAAAGCTTGTTGCAAATTACTTTTCAAGACTATTTGAAATTGAAATGTTTTTGTATAGGTTGGAGTTATGTATATTTTCAATCTTATCGTGGGCACCGGTGCCTTGACCTTACCAAAGGCAATGGCTTCTGCTGGTTGGTTAGTCAGTGTCGTCTTGTTAATTCTCTTGTGCTTTATGAGGTATGGATAACTGTTCTCAAACTGCTTTTAAGGCAAGCTGGGTAGGCTAGCTTTTCGGTGCAAGGGTGAAAATACTGTCAACGCAGTCATTTCATTCATTTATTCATTTCATGAACTCGTGCTCTGTTTGCGTGTCTTTTGTCAGACAGTATCATTTTGTTAGATATAACTAGTCATATCCATCATCTGTTTGCCACATACAAGTCGAAGAATCTCGTCAAATATCTTTCCCAAGGACACAAAGCGAACTGGCTAGCAATTTTTCTCATTATTCATTTGGAATTTAGCGTCAAGCAGAAAAGCTGTGAATATTGTATTGTTGCTCCCTTTATAGCGATTTTCTACGCGCGCTTGGTTTCAGTTTTTGTGATATAAATGCATTGTGTCAGTGGTACCAACGTCCACGAAACTGGCCTGAACCCATGTTGAAAGGTTTTCATTGCCTGGAACAAATAGTATTACCAATTCTACGTTGTCACCTTTTTCCAAGAACGTATTGATGTGTCATCTCGGTAGCCAAGAAATTATTTAATAACATTTCTTAGTATTCTGGTTGTTCTTTCAACCAATCGTGATTGCTTTCAAAAATTTCATGCCAAAAATCTACAACGTACTTAGTGTGAGGTTCATCTTTCCCGCTTCGTCTTCATTGACGAAGATGGCCAGATTTTCTCACGGACATGCAATAAATGTGCTGCTACTCCTTTCTGTCAGTTTGCTTCAATGCTCGTAATGAATCGTGAAACTGTGAAGACATTTAATTACCACCTTGTCAACATCAATAAATATTGCTTTCTTTATTACAGCTATATAACCACAACGTTTATGGTTGAAAGTTTGTCAATAGCAAATGCTTTTTTAAGGCTTCAAAAGAAGGAAAATTCGTCTGAAGTAATTTATGACAGTAATATGATTAAAATTGCGTTAAAGTGTAATGAATTAGTGATAGTGATATTACGTCGTTATGCATTTGTTAAACAAAAACATGTTGTTGACTCCTTTGCTTCTTATTGGGTTAGAGCAGTGGTTCTCAACCGGTGGGCCACAGTACGAAAGTCGGGTGAGCCACGGACCTCTGCGTGTTTTGAAAATGGGTTTGCATGCCGAATAAGGTTGAGAAATACTGGTCCATGTGATCAGTCATATGGACCACTGCCTGTGAAATGGAGAGGCAATGACCTTTTTTTTGGAGATCAATTTCACAGCCATGTTATCTTATGTTTATCCCAGTGACATGGTAATTATTACATTAAAGTTTTTATTAAAGTGGGCAGCAAAAATTTGTGGTCCTTTCAAGTGGGCCACGGCACAAAAAAAGGTTGAGAAACACTGGGTTAGAGACACAGCAAGAACATCAGTTCATGTCCGCGTCGTAAACTAATCAAAAACAGGTGAAAGAAAAGTGGCGACTCGTTGCGAATCAATCACGAACACAAATTTTAAACTGGTAGCTCCACCATCTACAAGGTGGACTGCCATTGTTTGTAGCGTGAAAGTCGCATCCTACCTCGTGTTGAACGAGCACCTTCGCTGTTTTAACTCAATAAAGCGCGGGGAGGCAAAAACATGGTTTTGAAAGTGACCAAAACTCAATTTTTACAAGGAATAATTGTCAATGTGAAACCTGTTAATCTGCCCATTGAGGATGATAATTTTTGTTACATAAAGTGGAGGCACTGTGGGAAATGGAGCATTCGGAGCAACTTGGCGAACCGTGCATGCAAGTAGTTGCTTGATTGCATTAGGGCAAAGCAGTAACTATGTTGAACAAGTATAAATTGAACTGTCCACAATCAAATAAAGTGAACTGTCATTGTGGTGCATTCGATAGGCTCCTTTTTTTTTGGAGCAGAATCGCTATTCCGACCCAGCGAAGCACGGCTAGAAAATGTTTTTAGTTGAGCTATTTGTATACGTGCTGTACTTCTGTACGTTGCGTGGTTTTGACTACGTGTTTAATAAACAAGTTTGCTGACTTTTATTGCATTTAAATTACTCTCAGGACAGCGAGCCAGCGTCGGATTCTGATGGAGGTTCAACGCCAAGAGAAGTTAAGCCAATTTTTCATTCTGAACGCAGCCCACTGCTCCATTCTTCATCAGGTTTGTTGTCTGCTGGATGGTTTGCAAAGTAGCATTTTGAGCATATTCGGGAAGCCAAACGGTAAAGAAACAAAATCTCTATCTGAAATTTAAAAAACAACTCTGATCGGTTGTTGAAAACTTTATTTAAAAACTTTAGAATAACTGAAGAGTTTTGAAACGTAAAATAGGGCCAAGTACAGACTTTCTGTAGTTTTTTTCATGAAACCTAACGTCCATAATCTGCTTTTTCTTTGGAATTTTAAGTTTATCTTTAAGGCAAGCATTTTTATTTGGAGTTGCTGATGTTTATTGGTCGTGAAGAAATGCAAAAGTAGATGTTGATGGTAGACGTAGATCATATCAACCACATAAAATTTGACATTATTGCAGTTGAATCATCTTGTCGTTCCACCTCAGTTAATTCATCGTCGTCGAACAGATTCTTTATCACACAAGCTGTGGAAATGGGGCAAATGGCAGACATGTTTTTCAATAAAAGTGAGTAGGTCTGTGCAACTTATGTGTGGTTGTAGCATTTATATACTTCATAGTTGATGTATAATTCCCTTTTTACATTGATGATCTTTTCAAGATTTATTTGTGGTGGGGGACCTTAAACATCTGCTATAACTCAAAAACTGAAGGTTGCTACGGTGTAGGGACCTCTTGAAGATTTTTTGCAGACCCCATTTTGAGAACCATTGATATATATCGTTATCAAGCTGATTGCTGAAACTTTAAAACTCCGACCACAATCTTGTTTTATGCATATCGCCACTATTGCTGTCCTGTTATCCTGGAACAGGGGTGCCCAAAAGTGCGACCCGCAGTCTGCAAAATAGTATTGCGGCCCTCGAGTAGACTTGATTTTGAAGTTGATTCTAGGCAACTGAGTGCCATAAAGTTTAATTTGATGTGTTACGGTAAAAAGTGGTTTCTGTGGCCCGTCAAGGGTTTAAATTGAAGAAATGTGACTCACGTGAAAACTTCGGCCCTGGTCAAGGGAAGGTCTTGGCAGCCTTACATAGAACAACTTGTTGAGATCTGCTTTCGAGTTGTCAGTGCTACTGACTCAGTGTATTTTTATCACAAACACTCCAGCCAATTTCGGAAATTGCGCTGAAGTGTTTTTCCTAGATAGCCAAGTGACTTGCTTATAAATGCTTTACCGAGGTTTGCATTATCAATAGCTAAAATACAAAATATTTGGCACTATTATGAATTTATCAGCAGCTTAATTTTGATGTTCAGTTGGGCGAATTCTTTTCTATCTGTGTATCATTATTTACCTGTACGGGGACCTGGCTATATATGCTGCAGCAGTACCTAAGTCACTGAGAGATATTGTTTGGTAAGTATGCTCTGTGTAATAGCGTTTTCTGTGTAATATCGGGTTCGAATAAATAGTACTGCCTACTGAGCATGTTGTGAAAGGCGGTTTTCAGGCATGTACCAACGGCAGTCTGTCGTGTAGCTGCTGGGATAACAGACTGTTTTGTGTTCATGATTGGTTCGAAATGATTTGCAACATTTTTTTGACTGGATCTTGAATGCAATCCAGACCTGGAAATCAATTTCGCTTTGCGCCGCTGTCCCGAGAAATGAGAGTGGGAAAACAACAACTTGTACTTAGTTACAGTGTTCCCTTTAAACGCAAAAAAAGTGCGAATTTGCGAAATTATGTCCGGCGGATTCGCAGTTAAAATTCAACAGTGCGTAAAAAAAGTCGGCGGTTTTTGGTAACTTTTTTATTTTGTTAAAATTTTTGCAATTTTGTTAGGAAAATCTTAACCAACTGTTAAATGCATGGGAGACAGTGAAAAGAAATCCAAGTTAGGACAGATGCTTTTTCGGAGCAGTGCCACGTCTCACCCAAACATCGCGCGGCTGTGACGGCGACTTAAATATCGCGCACGCCTTTGCCTCACTTTTTTGTATAACAAATATCTCTCCAGCAATTAACCTCAAGTAAAATCAATTTTTTTGTTTACTTTTTTCCAGCCGATTTCAGTCGTAGCTAAAGAGCAGTAATAGCAAGCAGCTCTCAAACTTCAGTTTTAACATAAGACATCATTTTTCGAGGGAAGTTTGAAACTAAACCTGCTTAAAATCTTTATGTTTTCTTTACGTTTCAACGCTAACTTTCAATTGTGCTTGTTAAGATAAAAAAGCACATAGTTCTCGCTTTCAGTTAAGTACAAAAAACACCATTTTTGAGGGATTGGTTCAGTTTTTGTACGTTACAAGTAAATGACCTTCTTTTGCTTGCCATTTATAAACACTAAAAATAAAAAAGAATACAACTTCCAACCAAGTTAGTTTTGAATTCCCTTCAAACACTTTCCGAACTGAGATTGAAAGTTTGCTTGCAATTGGAAAAACCTGTTGTGTAATTGATTACGATAAAGAAATATAAGTTGTCTAATTATTTACCGTAATCAAGCAACAGTTAAAGTTCGCAAGTAATTTTTGTTGTGTCATAGTCGTAGTAACCTACCTAACATCACATTACTTCATAAAAGTTCTAGTTCTCATGCTCATGTCGGGCGTCGGCGAAGGGTTAATTTTATTTACGCGCATTTTCAACCTGTCATTCCAATGTGCTTACGAATCACTGTTGCAAAGGTTGTAAAGTTTGAGACCAAATTTAACCACAATTAACTTACTGAAGAAACATAGCCAGGTATTTCGCCGCCGTGTTATAATAACCGATAGGCTACCTGTTTGTGAACATTTTGGGGCTGACATAGTCACGCTAATTATCACGTCCCGGAAGCGAATTGTCACAGTTTTGACTTTCCTTTCCCTGCAAACTTGTCCGGCGGTTTTCGTACATTTGCTAGCAATTTCGCACTTGTGCCGGCGGTTACGCACTCACTAAAATCTTAGAGGGAACACTGCTTAGTTAATGAAAAGTAAATACTTTCGCGAGACGTGGGCGATTTTTTTCGTCATGCTTTTTTGAAAAAGTGCCTCTTGGATTAGTAAACTTGTTTTGAACTAAGCTAATTCGTTTAGCGGTAATTTGACCTGTGGTTCTTCTAATCGTTCTTCAAAGCCAAGTGACAGCGACATCTGCTGGCACCCTAATGTCACAAGAATGGATGTGTACAGAGTGTTTTTGGTAAGCAACTTCGCTTGTATATTTTTGCAACAATTTTGTTGGTAAATACAGTATGCTGTGAATCAAAGCAATTTGTTTGAATTTCAATCGTTTTACCGCACAAGTTGCAATGTAAAAACCTTTGGCAATACTCAATTTCATGAAATCAAAAGATGATCAGTTTTTGGATTTTTCTTTTCAATAAGTGTAGTAAAAAGATTTTGCTATATTCCGTTTAAAAATTTGACTTCGGCTAGATAATAAATGAAAAAATGCAGGGGTGCAAAAACACGGTCGTGCGGCTAAAAAGTTTACGCGCGCGACCGAAAGGTTTACGTGCACTTGATGATGAAATTTCCAAACGATATAAAGACGAAAGTCAGCAAGTACTTGTGGTCGATCTCAAAAAAAAGGCCACGGCAGGATAATCGCTGCTGCTACGCTTGGCCTGCCTCTCGGTTTAGGTAAATTCGGGCATGTCCTTGAGGTTGATCCCCCAAAAGAAGTCAGCTCCTGTTGATCATTGCCGCAATGGAACTTTTACCTCAAAGTTCCGGTAATTTCGACCACGATCCTTCTTTTGTAAAATTTATGTGAATTGGGAAAATTTTTTGAATTTGACTTTGTTGGGGAAAACTACTAGCAATCATCTGGCAACGCTGGTTTATATATGTGTATGCGACCTAATATTTCTACTCGCTACTAAATTCCAAAAAAAATTTTGCACTCCTGGAGTAATGCATTGTGGAATACGCAGAGACCAGATTTGGTGGTATCTTTGAATAGTAGTAATAGTTTTGCCGAAGAACATTTACCATGCTGTTGCTTCAAGAAAGCATTTTTAAAACTGGGTCTGAATTAAAATTTTAAGCTTACCATCTCTACCACCTGAAGTATGAACTTAAGCTGTCGACAGAATCTTTAGTAAAAGTTTTGATTTTTGTACAGGCTGCTTTCACTGTCTGTCTTGGTCCATTTGCCTATTTTGATGTTCAGAAGACCAAGTACTTACAAATAGCAACATCATTACTAAGATGGTTTGGTAGGTCTTCAAATTTTATGTATTGTAATACAACCAAGACCTCTTTGCAATGTAGAAAAATGGATTTTCCATCTGGTTAAAGCATTGATGTAGTTTGGAAGAATCACCCTTAATGAAACTTTAAAAGGATGATCCTAAGCAATTTCAGACACGAGTTATATCTATTTGTTTTCCGATCTCTGATAAACTTCTACGGGTGTACATAGAACAACTATACACAGACATGTTTTTGTGATATCGTTTCTGCTGGCAGAGTGCATTTCTACCTCAACTATCGCTCTGTAACTGTTCATGTTGCTTTTTAACCATGCAACAACAATCATTTTTCTGTGCTAAATGAGTTTCAGGATTGTTATTCCGGTTCTAGGACACTTACCCCAGTCACATGCATCCGGTCATATACCCCCCCCCCCCCGGGCTCCTACTCCAACCCAACCTTAACCCAAGAGACGGGAGATTAATGTCCAGGGGGTAACTGTCCAGATACCTGTTAGTGCGTAGTGCTTTTGTTACTAACTATTGCATAGAATTTACCTCACGAAACACCAGTAAGTCTTATTTTTTAATAAATCCGGGTGGAACGTAAAGATTGCATACCTTAAATATATGATTCGACGGCTGTGGTTTTGATCTGGTTGTAAGATAAACTTTTTTTGTTTAGCATTTGGTCTCATGATTGTACTTGCAATAATACATATATCTGAATCGAAAAGCAACGTTACACAACCACCGATTGCCGATATCAGCGGCGTGCCAAACCTATTTGGAGTTTCCGTGTATTCCTTTATGTGTCAGCATTCTCTGCCGTCATTAGTAACCCCGATAAAGAATAAGCGAGGACTGTCAAAATTACTTGCAGCCGACTACGCCCTTATCCTTGTATTCTACATGCTTCTGGGCTTGACCGCTATTTACTGCTTCTCAAGCGATGTACTCAAAGACATCTATACTCTAAATTTCCAGGTAAAATTTGCATTTTATATCGCAGTGAAGGACTTAAAACTAAGTCGAGGTTCATTATATGCTTCAAGCGACATCGGTATTTGTCGTAAAAAGACATCAAAATGTATAGGCTCTCTTGACTGGTTGATTAAAATTAAGTAGTTATACTGTATAGGCTTGCAGCACATCTGCAGCATGCAAGCTTTTGTGTACCGGTACTATTGTCGCTGTTGCTGTGCTTTGTTTCCTTAAGAGGTGTAGGCACGGCAGAAACGTTTTTCTGGTTAATATCACAAGCCTAATCGAGATTAGACTTGGGAAAAGCGGCAGTCTATTTCGGACCTGACATGAAGGTAAATGGCAGGCTAGTAGTCTTACATGTAACAAGACGGATTGCTGTTTTGATGGTTAAAGCAGCTTTATTGTGCTAGGTTTATGTGAGCGATAGAAAAATGTGCACTGTTGTTTCAAAATAAAATTAATGTCAATATGCACCTTGTATAAAAGTTCGCTGCTG
Organism: Trididemnum clinides; assembly: GCA_963675345.1. Lineage (NCBI taxonomy): Eukaryota > Metazoa > Chordata > Ascidiacea > Aplousobranchia > Didemnidae > Trididemnum > Trididemnum clinides. Next base: position 14,247,132 of record OY776306.1, on the reverse strand, counting down.
ATGTACGGTACTGTGTTTTACAAATATAATCACCACAGTTCGTGATTCGTATCAAAATAATGAAAACAAAGTCTAATGTCCGTACACTGTCTGCAAGCAACTCTACGTTGTGTGAAAGCATTGAAAGCAAACTTTCAAATATAAGTCCTGTAAAACTAGATTTTTATCTGTAGGGTTTAGTTTGTTGCTCGTTCAAAAACGCAGTGGTTCGAGCGTTGCAGTCGATGGCTTGCATGGGCCCGAGGCTCAGTTCCAACTGAGGTCAAACCCAGAACTCGACATATTTGGCAGTTACAGCTTGTTGCGGTCTGGGGCTCGACGATTAAAAGAAGGGTGAATGGCTTTGTGAGGTGAAAATCGAAACAAACAGACTCTTTTTGTCTGTTTGTTTCGATTTTCACTATTCTTGTTGTTGCTGTGAGCCGTCAGCAGGCCTACGCAATTTGTTACGACCCCGACAGACAGACATTTGTTTGGTCCATGAAAACAAGAAAATGCAGTGCAAAAGAAATCTTACTCAGTTGCAAGCCATATGAGCCAGAAAGCAGTGAAGAACTAACGTAGTGATTTTTTAGTTCATCTTTCTTAATTCAGACCAAGTACCAGCTTACTCCCATCGTCGTATCGTTTCTGCCCCCTATTCTTAGTGTTCATCATTTATTGAAACAGAATAGATTGATACACAGCGGTGCTTTGTAGTTCTTTTTGAATGCTTTTTAATATGCGATACTTCATCGGTTGTAAAACTCATTTCCAGGATTCATGCGAAGCGACAAGCGTTACATTTTTCCGATATTTCCTGGGTTTGTTTCCAGTTTTCACCCTTTCAACTAACTTTCCGATTATATCAGTCACACTACGCAACAATTTAAAGGTAAAAAGTTGAAAATTGAAAAAGCAGTCTTGCTCAAGTCTTGGTAACAGTAATTAGTAGCGATGTTAATGAATGCATCTCAAAAAGCGTGAAAAAAATCCTTTTTCGTGAGCTATGTTGTCGTTTATATAAAGCAGCTTTTTGGCTACTCGGAAATTTTATCGTTTCCTGGCGTTTTTGGGCGTTGAGTGTTTGCGGTCGGTTCAAGCCGTAATTGGACCGAAGCCTTGAATGCAAGCCATGGCTTTGTTCGCTCTGCGGGGTGCACCATGTGTTGAACTCTGCAGAACCCCGATTGGTTTAGCGCTCACTTGATTGCGCCACACCGATGAATATAGATTTGCGGGCCTCGAACTCGCCACGTTTTGATCCAGAGACCATCCATTAAGTTGTTGTGTTACATTGATTTTTTGCTATTTCATGCGATGTGCTTAGCACATAGTAAATGATTTAACGATAGAGAAGAATCGAAAGTAAATGATTGTTTAAGTTTATGGTTAGACTTGCAATAACTTGTAAATAGCTGACTAGCTGCATTTGAAACCGCTGTGCAAGGATCACATCATCAAACCTTTCGGGTAGTTATTTGGAATTGTTGACCGGCTTTACATCAATTAACCCTCTGACGGATACTGGGTCATATATGTCTCACAATTGTTAATTGTTGATGCCATTATGATGTAACCACTTTTCTGAAATTCAGTATTTTCCCATTGTTCCCAACAATTATGGAATTTTTTCAAATGTTGTCAATTGGAATCTTATGATCCTTAAGGGTTAACAGATCTCGAAAGAAAATTGTGATTGTTGGTGCAAAGTTAATTCATGTTTCTTCCTTGCCTCTGGCTTCAATCTGCAGGCATAAGCAGCTACGAGGGTATTATATAGTCAGATTTGTCAAATCCAAATGGCACTATATACTCATTAGTCCTAAAATGCATGTAAATAGGTGTTGCATTTTACTTAAAAGCTCAAATAGCCACCATTAACAAAAGCTTTTCTAACATTTGCAGGTTTTATTGAACTAGAAAGGGGAAAAACCAAGCTTAATTTATCTTGTTTAATAAAAGCTTATTAGTCAAAGTTTTGCTGCTTACGATTTTGGCATAATGGCTATATAGAAAAATCGTTTTTCCATCAGTTATTCTACAAATTTTGACTTTAATGATATTTGTAGCTAGGACTTCTATAATTCTGTACAAGTGCTTTTAAATTCGAGCTTTTGTACATTGTCTGCCGTTTTTGTCTTATAGTTTTCAGTTTTAAAGTCCCAGCTTTGGGCTCAAACCTCTCTGGCTTGTCCTATCTGCATACTTTCTATGGGTGATTGCTGAATCGTAAGGTTGTTTTGCGGTTTTCCAAACTCATTTTAGCTTGTGTTCGATAAAGGTGAACGAGTTCTCGTAGGTTTTATTTTACCACTTTCCATGCTACCAATTCCTCGTCAGAAGTATGATTTTTAATATCTTTCTGTATAAAAGCGCCAGCCTTCGATTTGTGAGTGTCAAGCGTTTTTCATTTCAATAAACTGTGAGTACAGCTAAATTTTATTTTCAGGCTTTACTTCCGGCTTTTTCCAACCCACTTCTCAATCGTCTGGTGTTTCCTACGCTTGCCTTGTTACCACCAATTGCTGTTGCTTTTGGTACAAATAATTTGACAACATTGGTTGGTATAACTGGCTCGTACGCTGGCGCTGGCGTGCAATATATTATTCCCGCTTTTTTAGTCGTAAACGCTCGTAGAGAAGCTTCATTACGTTACAATAGAGCTGCAGTGCATCGCAACAAACTCAAATCTCCTTTTGGTCGTCGCTTGTGGGTCATTGCGGTTTTATCGTGGGCTGTTTTGTGCTTAATATTTGTCACAACTAATCATATTTTAACATGGGTTTAAGTATTTTGTTCTCGTTAGTGTTGAATACTACGCATCATTTTATGTGCAATACGTTTTTATGATCCAGCTTTATTCCACTGTCAAGTTCTGTGGGTGGTCATAATATTTTATAACGCCAGTGGTAGATTTTGCAAAAGTTAACGATTGCCATAAGATTTAAACAATAGCTTTGTTTGTATGACTGAAAAGTGCTCATCAGTTCGATGTTACGGTTTAAATTCTGGTTTTAAAGTTCAGTTTAAACTTACTGCTCCGCCCTAAACCGCGACCCAGCACGCTATGCACTAGCAACTTCCATTTTAATCTGAGGTTTGTCTTGGTTCCTGCCTTAAGTGTTATATATGCCCAAGTTCAACAATGAAAAGACGATGTAGATTGGCCTTGCAGAGTTATGGTAGCGTCATTGCACAATATTAATTGTTGGTTTTGGTTGTTACTTAGAGCTTTCGCAAGTCATACTTACTGCAATGCCAACAGGTTTTAAGACCCTGTTTTTTTTGGCAAATCATTGCAAACAAGCCTTCCTCCAGGAGAGGTCAGTTATCTAAATATTCTATTTGCAGACCCCTGGGGTTAACACGTCATGACACACCCCCGGTTTAAACCGCGTTCAGTTGCCTTGGTTGGTGCTCTTTTCGTCGACTAATAGTAACAACAGTCATAGATAGTACTCTTCATGCTGCATGCTTTATAAAGAAATTGTACTATTTTATAATCGTGATTGCATATTTTTAGCCAGCATTTAAAAAAGTGGCGGTCATTTTATGTACTTAATAGTGTACGATGGATACTTATTAGTGTACGATAGAGACTTTTATTACCGTATGTAACAACGAAGAGCTTATTTATAGAAAATCTCTGAATCTTACGCTGATAGGGATTCTTTACTGCTTTTGTGTACTGTACCCCTTTTTTGGGTTGGAACATTTTTCACCCCTCAGCAATATTCTGAGAAACTTTATTAATGCGAACAAGTTGACAAAAGCTAACTTCGCCCCTTAAAATCTAATCTCGTACGAGTACTTCTCTTTGAGAACTACTGGCTAATAGGAATCAAAACCGTTACCGGTAATTAAAATTTGCGTTTAGAAATATATCGTTTGCCTTTTTTGTTATGCAGCATAAGCCTAAGGTTTATCAATAATAACTACTAATGCCGCTTTGATAGCTGTAAACTGGTGTCTTATGGAATTGGTTGATTAATTTAATTATTGTGGAAATCATCACGTGCCTAATCTGTATTAATTACCTATTGATATATTGCAAAAATTTATCATTAGTTCAGGATGCACTCAATCAGGTGTTTTCACTTGTTTTAAATTTCTCGTAAATAAAAAATATAAAAACCAGCTTTGTATTATGCCCGGCTAAATATAACAGGTTTCCAGTTGACATGTATGAGTTGTCATCTGTTGGCGAGTTGGAATTTGTAGGCTTGCTAATGAGGTAGAAGTTTTACTTGTTTTCGCGATTATAAAACTACACATCAACCAGGGATGTGGAAGCGGTTATTTTTCAACCGCTTCCGCTTCCACTAATAAAAAACGAGAAAACGACCATTGACAATTTATTTTTACTTTTGTGGATTTGTAGCCTGCCTTCTACACTTCATTGTTTTGAGAAGACAAAAACCTTCATTTATTGCTATTACTTTACCTACTTCGCTTGAGCTTATTGTTTCGAACTACTCTGTGTTTCTTTTAGATATTAGAACTCGTGTTGAATGTAGAACAGTGCTTTTCAATCTTTTTGTCATCGCGTAACCCCTAATGTACATTCGCGTTTGTCACGGAATCCCCACTAACAAAAATTTAGAAATCACAAATTCCTTGCAAGAAAATCAAATATTTCGTTAGTACAATTCAAAAAATAATTAAACACTTCAACAAATAGACAGTTATTACAAGTTCGATCACTACTTACAACCACTTTTACAACAGTTAACTGCTTAGATCTAAGCCGGATGGCCACATATCACATCTCCCAAAAATAACCTGTCGTCACAACAACAAATTACAAGGTATAGCGCTGATTTTCCCTATATATCCTCAACTAACTCTGACTTTGAGTTAACTTTAACTCTAATTATCATTACCGACTTTCTGTCCGTCCCCAAAACACGTATTGACTCCGATCTTTTTGGATAGTGAAGTGCCAAATTTCTGTCGTACATATAGTATGTACATGTATAGCGAGCAAAATTGAACCGCACCAATCAACAGCCGCCTCAACGTGGTGGTGCGATCCCCAACCCCGTTTGGGTTGGATTAAAATTGCTGTTTGCCTTCCCGAGGGTCCCAGTTACCCCGGGCACTCCCCTCACACAAACCATTTTTTCGCTGTGCAGCCCTCTGAACGACCGCAGAAGGGTAGCACGCAGCTCTTTAAAATTGCTCTGTCTTCTCTCTTCTGCTCTTTTCTTGCCCGTCTTCTCATCCTTCTCCTGATGAGCGGCAACGTTCATCCAAACCCTTGTCCCGTCTTTCCCTGTTTAGTGTGCGCTGGAAATGTGACCTGGCGGGGTAGGTCAGTGCAATGCTGCACATGCTCTAATTGGGTTCATTTAAAGTGCTCACTACTCTCGTTTTCTAGATTCAGAACTCTTGGCAGCTCTCATTTCTGGAGCTGCCCTCCCTGCTTTTTTTGGAGATCCCACACTTACCATCACTGTGCCTTCCTCCTTGGACTTCTCCAGGTGGTATACCTCCACTGCTCAATCTGCCCCCATCTGCTAATCCAGCACTTGCACCCCACCCTCATCTTCAAACTTCCTATCCTTTTTCTGCCCACTTTGTATCTTCTCCCACTGCATCCTCACCACCGCCTCATGCTTCTGGCTGTTTTACCTCCTACTTCCTCTTCTCCCTAACTCTCTTAGGGTTCTTCAATGGAATGCTGGGGGTCTCCATGCCAGGAGCACTAAACTGCTATACTATATTTCGTCTCCTCCCGTTGACCTTATATATATCCAGGAATCTAACCTTAATTAATCTTCCTCTTTCTGGATCCCTGGATTCTCTGCTCTGCGATCTAATCGCAGCCACTCCCGATCTGGTAATTTTTCTGCTGATGTCGCCGACGCTAGCGACGGCGTCATCATATTAGTCAGGCAGGGTTTATCCTTCTCTGAGCTTTCTACCTCCTCACTTTTATCGCTTGACCCCTACTTTGATTATGTAGAGGTCAACATCTCTGTAAAGGACTCCTCCTCGCTCTCATTTCTTAATGTTTATGCTCTCCCTATTTGCTCCTCTTCAAAGGATCGCAGAACCAATTTCTTTTCTCCCTCGATTCTTCCCTCCTATGTGGAAACGGAAGTGGTAGAATTTTCGCGCTTCCGCTTCGGCTTCCACATCCTTGGCATCAACAAAAACAACCACCATAATTCCCAGAAGCAAAAATTACCAAATAGCTACAAAGTTATAGAGATATTCATCGGCTATCAGTTCTTAAAAACTAGCAATATCCTGGTAAACGCGTGATTTGTAATGACGCTACTTCGCTTGGAAACGCAACGTAATACGGTTGAGTATCGCGTGAAATAAAGTAAATTGATCTTAAAGCGAACAGGTAATCTAGAGCAGGTTGAAGGACATGGCGCAGTTTTGGACGTGCTGTTTTTTTGCGTTATTTATGTTTCTTGAAGACGGAGCTACGGCGTCAGAAAGTTTTGAAGGAGCTGGTGCCAGTCCATCAAATTTAACTGAGCTGGAATTGGAGCTATTAAAATCTTGTGATAATTATTGGTCTCAGTCTATCATAAAAAAAACAACAAAAAGTCAACTGAAGAGTAGCTTCTCCCTGTTTTTTTTTTTATTCAGCTTATGTAACTCTAGCACGACTATATTTTACGTGGAATGTTGAACGAATCATTGACTTTTACTCAAGCAAATACTGCAAAGATATTTTAATGGAGCTAAAGTAGAATCCAAGCCTACTTTCAAAAAATTTACTCCTCTCGGCTGAAGTCGGAGCCCGTGGCTAAATGTATGAAAACCTCTGAGCTAACCTGGAGCGCATCTTTGCTTTGGTAGTTCCCAAGCTCTGCTTGAAAATAAGCAAAGGATTTTTCGTTCGCATATTTTTCCTCTGATAGCGGAGAAACTTTTTGTCGGTTATGCGCAAGATACTCTGTGTTTAGATTAAATTTCAGTTCAGGAGTAGCTCGTTGTTCCTCTTCACCTTGGTAATCAAACAATCTTCTTTTCTTTCCACTTCTTGACGGAGGAAAAGAAGGATCAATATCCAATTCCTGTGCTATTTCAACAGCAGATGTTGCGGCACTGTCATAACCCGTTGTGCGATAGTTTTGCAAAAACTTTTCAGTTGCCTGGATTTCCGTTTCCATTGTATGAAGGGAGACTCCATACGATTGAAGAATCTTGCTTGCTTTATTGACTTGGAATAGGACATCATACCAAATAAACACCGACAAAAGAAAACACCATTTTGATAAATGAGCTATCAACGATTTTGTTTCTGAGGCAGCTCTTCCATCTTTTCTTCCTATGGAAATGGCTTCCAAGTCTTTCAGTGCCAGCAACACCTCTTTTAAATTGTATCGAAGAGGTTTGATGCATTTAATTCTGCTTTCCCAACGAGTATCAGATTGTGACTTTATGGACAGCTCCACATGTTTCTTCAAAATTTCCCAACGCTGAGCAGAGGAAGAAAACAGCACATACAACCTTGTAAGTACTCCAAAAAATGTCAATGCTTCCGTCGATCAATTAGCACTGTCAACAACAACTAAGTTAAGGGTATGGTTTGCACAGGGCACGTAAACAGCTTTGGGATTGATGTCTAGCATTCTTGCTTGGACCCCAGAATGTTTTCCTTTCATGTTAGCACCATTATCATATGACTGACCTCGACAATCAGACAATTCGAGTTGCAGTTCGGTCGCTTTTTCTAAGAAAGCGTCCAACAAGCCTTTCCCAGTACTGTCACTTATTCTCAAGTAGCCAAAAAATGTTTCTTTAACAACAGCAGCTTCTTCATTACATAGTACATAACGGAGAATGACAGACATTTGTTCATGATGTCACATATCTGGAGTGCAGTCGAAAATTATAGAAAAATATTTTGCCAATTTCAATTGCTGTAAATTTTCTTTTTCAACTTCTGTCGCTAGCAATTCAATTAGTTCATTTTGTATGGTAGGACTCAAATAGTGATCTTTAGTGTTTTTATTCTTGATTCTGTCTTGAAGCTCTTTTAGGATCGGATCTCTTCTTGCCAAAAGCTCAAATATACCCAGAAAATTTCCATTGTGAGGAGATCCTAAGACTTCTTCAGATCCTCTAAAAGCAAGATTCCTTTCCGATAGAAACAAGGCAATGTCGATAAGTCTCTCTAAAACATTTCTCCAAAAACGTCTTTCATTGAAAAAAATATTCATCTCGCGTTTGTCGATAGTGGATGAATTTCTTATCCCTTCAGCTAGCAACATCCATTAACTGCAGCATTCTTGGTGGGAAATGCCGTTTTCATGGTCTTTCAGTTTTTTCGAAAAACCCTCCCATGTATTTATAGCACTACAAAAGGGGCTTAGTGTTTTTCCAAATAGCTTACAACAAAAGCAAAAAACTTGATCTGATTCCCCACAATAAACTAGCCACGACCGTGAAACACTTTCACCATTAGGTAACACACGTTTATAATGGTTGGAGGAAAAACGTCGCCTTGGAGTTGTGTCGTTATATGGAAAATTCATTATTAGTTGATGTGGTCCACGCTTTACTATATCACATCGTTGAGCATCAGAAATACTTTCAGGCCATTTACATGGGTCATCAGGGATAGGGGTAAATTGAGATTCAGTTATTTTTGATATTGAAGGTTGCGTATTGGCAGGTAAATCACAACTTAGATTTTCTGGAAATTCACAATCACTTTGATGCTGATCGTCATAGTCTTCTTTTTCTTGTACACTATAGTTTTCTTCATCCCTCTCGGTACTAGTGCCAGGTCTACTCTGCTCAGTAATCTTGAAAAAATCTGTCATCTTGGGCAATTTCGCTACAGCATCTCGAGCAGTGGCTGCTTCTTTTCTCTTTTGAGCACCACTTTTTGAACGTTTCATTCTATACAATGTCAATAAAATACTTTATCTGCACTCTGCAGTGTATATATATTGTCCCGGTATTTATAGCCAAACAGAATTCCAGACCATTCTATGATTGTTGCGTAACAACGGCATTGTTACGTCAATCGAATATTCAAGATTCTACCAGAAAATCAATCGAAATATTCTAGATTCTGCGAGATAAAATGACCTAGCATTCACTTATGATGTCACAAGCCAATTTCTTCCTACAGTTTAAATCGGTTGTGAACAAGTCTGCTGAACTGAAAATAGTCACGTAGCCAAAAAGCAATTTTAGACTAACTTGGGCCCGCAAAGTTGGCCTGGCCCCTCCCCCAATTGGGGGGTTGGGGGGCGGCTGCTACGTCTCTGCTTACTGAATCCTAACTCTCTAAGCGATGCTTTTTTTGCTAAACCATTAAAAATGCAAGAAGCGTTGCGGTTATGTTCAAATGACTTAGGATACCTCGCTTTTGCCGTGGCTTTTAACACTAAGTGCATTTGCTCTGTGGACTGGGTAGAAACAGTTATGCACGTGATATTTTTGGTTTTTAACTTGGTGAAAGTAGTATTTGGTTGTCATATTATTGCGATGATGAAGTTTGTAGGTACAGCACTTGCAGGTTTAGTGGTACTCTGCACTTGCAAAGATAAATCAGAGTATCCTATAATGCTGCAGTGTTCAAAGATGTCTGCTCTTGCCACAAATTATCATAAAGAAACGGTCAATCGATGGACAAATTTAATTTTTGCCGGTCTGGTCGGGTTGCAAAAATCTTTACGAGTTCCATTTTTGATTGAGGAGCAAAACTCGAATTTTTGAAGGTTGTATTCAAGTAAATAAAAGATCACAAAAAGCCGAAAATAACAGTTTCCAAGTTTTGCTTTGGGCACTGGTCAACTCCTCAATGATGCTGACAATATTATGATTGATAGCCAATGCATAACTACAAAAAATGCCCACAGTCTCATCTAAATCTGCTGTGCAAGACGTCTATGTGAAAGACGGGATTCAGACGACATTAGAAAACGCCACTGGGAAAAAAAAAGAAGAGCAACGGTAACTTAAACACAAAGCTCAACATAATTTAAAAGAGGATAATTACGGTAGACTTTTGTAGAAAGCAGTCAATGAATCGTATACAGTAGCGCTTATTTCTGTTTAATTTCAACAAATGCTATGAATGTAGGCCTAGGCTACTTCCGATGTGCTAGCTATAGGCTTATTTTGATGAACTCTGATTGTATAGCGTCGGTTAGGCCTAGTGTGCAACCTGCGGCCGATAAGCCAAATGCGGTCTGCAAAGTGAAATCTTACGGCCCAATAAAAAATGCGACTTTTGGCTCGTGACTACAGATCGCATTTTAAGGTCAACTTTTCTTAAATTTAGCTTTGTTGAGGCCAACCTCATCAGTTGACCTTTCAAACAAAAATTCTAAAATGTTTCACTAGTAGCGCAGCCAACCCATAAAACATTAACTTAAGGGTTAATATCATACCTCTAGGCTACCATCGAATTGACGTTCACGCCTCTGGCATCGGAATTAGCAAAAGAATTTGAGCACATACTAAAAATTGGTATTTTAACAGAATTTTGCTGAAATAAGAACCACAACTGATTGGTACAATATCTGTTTGCAAACAGTTTTGTCAGTTTAGGAGGCGTGCATCCTTGCATTCACCCCTGTTTTTTATTCGCAAATTTTTCAAAAACATCTGGTCATTTTTTATTTTGGAATGCGAACTCTCTTCCTATATTTTAACATAATAAACAAATTTAATTGGGTGGCAAAACTGGTCCAAAATCTCATAATCCTTAAATTTGTCTTCAAACTAAAGCTGTAGTGTAGGGTACGTATTCATCCGCGACACTGCTTCTGTCTGAGGAGGCACATCAACTTATCAAGGAGACAATAACCCGGGTTTCCCTCTTGGCGTCGTACCTGAGGCTGTAGGCAAAACAAGAGCGGGTTGTACTGTCGGTACCAAAGTGCTTTATTTGTACTGTAGTGGCATAAGCTACAATTTAATTGGGAGTGCAAATTGTTCCTAAATTTCAAAACAGTTTTAATTTTTCCACAAACTACGGCTGTTGAATGCGTTTTCTTCCGGGGCAATGGTGCAGTATTAGGGCACAACCACTGAATTAGGGTTTTGTGTTAACTTGGCGTCGAGTTTTTATCGGCACTAAAGGCTTGTTTTCATTTGGCGTAATTTGCCGGCGCAGCATAAATACGTGCAAAAACGCTCCGCGCATAAAATTGAATAAAAAACAGAGAATTTTTACGCTATATGCGCGTAATGGAAACCAGCCTTTAAACTATCTGCGAAATTTTTTCAAAGTATATCAGCCCAGATAAAAGTTACTAATACACAACTGCTCTTTCGCAGGTGACAAAACAATCGTATAGATCAGTGGTTCTAAAACTGTGCGTCGCGACGACCAGGTGTGTCGTTTCAATTTTTCTAGGGCGTCCCGCGACAATTTGGTTTTGTGTCAACAATTTTTATGTAGCGCAGTTTGGAAAATAAATTTTTCGCGGTTTTGCTCGGGAAAATTGTCTATTATTGTGCACATCTTTTTGCAAGTGCACTATTCATGTGCTCTTAAAACAAATAACGTTTTTTCTTTAAATGTTTTTTGCGCTCGTATTTTGGTCGTCGGTACAAAATTAGGCCTATGTGCGCATAAATACATCACAACGACTTCTTGCGCTAAAAATTTGCTTCACTGAACACAGTTCTGTGAACAAAAAAGGCGTAGCGACAAACACTACGCTCATTCTTTGCTTGGCTGAACAAAATTATGCGAACATCAAAAGGCGTCTTGAGATTCTTTTGCGCGCATGTTTGGCGTAGCGACGAAACTTAGGCTACCTATTTTGAGCGATTTGGAAAACAGCTAGCGTTTAAAGAAAATGTTTTATGCAAATTGCATCTTTTATTTATGGCAAGCATTTTGATTTTATAGCTACTGAAATAAATTGAAAGATAATGATTTGCGGTACGTTATCGGGCTTTTAGGACATTTTTATTAGTAAGACTAGAAGAGGCTAGGTCTAGATCAGGTTTGTTTTTTGATGTTGCAAATAACTATTTATGTCTTCAACTGGTTTTATTTTTAGTCATTTAGCCGTCACCTCTATATTGACAGGCCTCACAATCGAACTTTACATTTGTAAGTCACTCTGTCACACTTAATTGACAATTACATACATGTAGCTTATCACAGTAATGTCACCAGTATGATGCGGTAGTAAGCATATTTAGGGGGTGGTACTAAACAGGCATATCACAGGCGTACTATTCCTGTTCTATGCTTTCGGATAATAGAATTCCAAAAATAGGTCTTCTACTTGAGAGACAAACGTGACAGCGCTCGGACTACGATCATAAAGTGTTGTCCTCCTTTTTCTTGTCAAAAATATGATAATCAAACAAATGTGTTTCAAAAAGCATTAAAAAAGATTGCTAGCACTTTATTAATATGATATGTAAAGCTTCATGTTTTCGTTTTCACCCCGTGATTTACCACTTAAACTGTGGCGTTTCAGTTTGTTTGATGGCGAGAATTCAAGCAGTCTGGTGAGAATGACGTGGTCTTAAATTGTGGATACTGAAATTTCGAGCCACCTTTTTTACATTTGAGTAATATTTGGGCTGCCTGTGACCGTAAACCAAAATTTAGATCTATTTTTATGATTCACACGGGCAGCTCAGATTTTATGCATATGCGTCTATGCATTGTTTGAAACGTAACTCCGGTTGAGTTGATTATTGACGAAAGCGTCATCTCAACCGGGAGAGGGTTTTCGTCTCCTTGTTGCTAAAAAGCCATTCCGCCAAAGCTTGCCATGTATTGGTTTCGTTTAACCGGTTGGTTTACTTCCTGTTTTGGTTTTGCGTTATTTCTGGAAATAAGCTGGCTTCAAAAAGCAGCTTAACTAGAAAACAATTATTCTGGTTTATATTACGTGTAAATGATAGGTAATTTTTTTACTTCTCATTTTCTCGTTGTTGTGGTCAAAAATAAGCAAATGTCTGTCTTACTGGTCACAAGCGGTTAGCCGACGCGATGGTGTAGTGGTTAGAGCGTCCGCTTCGCAGTCGGTAGACCTAGGATTCATTTCCCTTGTCGAGTCATACCAAAAGACTTAAAAAAATGGCATCCGCAGCTTCCCTGCTTAGCGCTCGGCATTTAGGGGAGGTTGTGGAGAACAAGCCGGCAGGTTTGCTTGTTGTGTCCTTGGGCAAGGCACTTAACGGGACGCCCCACCTTTATGTGGAAGACAAGTGGCCCATAAACCTCGAAAAAGGCAACTCCCAAGCGAGTGCGGACTTACCGTTCAAAGTATAGCGATACAATTCGCTTTCTCGTGAATGGAGGATAAATATGGCAAATAAAATTTAAAAAAAATAAATAAAAATAAAATGTTGCTGCATTTGTGATCCATATCCGCTTTTTTAGATTTTTTTTGTCTTTCCGTCAAATTTTTTAGTTGTCAAGGTTGGGAGCAAAATTTGGTAGTGCAGTGTGATAATGCTCATAGGTGATGACCTCTATAGTTTATTATGATCAGCAAGAAAATTTATCATGCTATAAACAGTACTTTAGTCTTGTGATTAAATGAGTTGAGCGTTTGGTATAGCGAGTGCAGTCTTTGAAACTGGACAACAGTTATCAGTAGATGCCTTTTGAACTGTTGAAGTAGTACAATAACGATCTTAAGCAGAAGCTAGAAGCCAGCTCTGCTTTCCTCGGTGTAGTGGACTGCAGCATCTTTAAACAAGCAACATCAGGCCCTTCGTGTTGTTACTTCCCGACTGTTGAGCAAGGTCTTTTTTGTAGTGTTAATCAAGTCTTTGTGTCAAGCTCACTCATTTATCTGTTTATGGCCAATGCAAATGCACTCTTGCAGAGATGGTATGGAAGACATGTTGCAACTCCAATGCAATCATGCGCAGCTATTGCAGTGATATGACCAAGCTTTTTGGTTACTTGTCAGCTCAAAGCATAACCACTAGCAATACACAAATTCATTGATATCAACAAAGTGATGGACATAGAGGGAAAGCAATCAGGCCTGCTAAAGAATTGGCTGTATTGCTCACACCAACCTTAACACTAGAATTACCAGGATTTTTTATACCTAGAGTTAACACGGTGTCCTATAGGACACCATCAGTAATGCCGCCTTTTGTGTGTGTAACTCATTTAACTGCTGGTGTTTTAACTGTTATTATGCATTCTACATGAAAAGAGTTTCCAAAGAACACATTTGCATGCAATTTGTGTTGTAGAAAACCAATTTCAAGAACTTTTTATTTTTGATGATTGTACTCAGCAGCATCATTGCTGTCGCCATGCTGCACTACTAAAGTGTCTGAAATGTAAACATAAAAGACTTGCTGCTGCGATTTTACACACGTTACTGATTAGAGAATCCACATTTTCCCTGAGGAAGAAAACAAGATAACTTCATAATTATTTAGTTGTGACAGGCAGCTATTGATAAAATAGTTTTAAACTCAAAATTAAGGTTAGTAGGCCAATATGTAAGTGTACAATGCTTTCTGGTGTCCTATAAGACACTGTGGTAATTCTAGGGTGAAAAATTGAGAAAACGCAATAATTCCTCAAACAAATATTCTGAGAATTCATGCAACTGAGCAACATCAAGTAAAGTAAATTTCATTAAAAGTCAAGTAATTTCAGAACAAAAGCTCTTAATCTGAAGCGAGAATTGCCAATAAAGGAAAATCCGCTGTCCTATAGGACATCTTGGTAATTCTAGTGTTAACAAGTTAATCTTAATTCTAGCTCTAACTGACCCTAACACTTATTCTATTCTAACCCCAATCCTAGCCCTAATTTTTACTTGCTTTTACCCTAATTCTTATTTCTAAAACAAAGCTAAAATGTTTTCATGTTAATAATGTGTATTCTATTGTTTATTATTGTATATATTGCGCAATATGAATTATACTCGAATGTTAGAAATGGTAGCATAATATATCTTCCAACCATTTTATTTTAACTTTGTTTTGTTGATTTGTAGGCCTAAAACGTTTGTCAATGTTTCCTAATTTCAGTAGTATCCAGTTCGACCTATCTAGCAATGTGGCTCACTTTTTTGGTTGACCCAAGCAAATTATTGTATGTAGCTATCATAGTAGCTAGGTGACTAGTTAAATCATTGTAAAGAATGCACTCTTTTGAAACTAAACAACAGTCAGATCCCTGCTGAAACAATACAACATATATAGGTGACTGTTGACTCAAAAACCGTATTCTCATAAAGTCTCCCATACTTTCTGTTTCTGCTGTGTTCAACGAGTTGTAAAAGTTCTCATTGATTCATTTTTATTTGTTTTTCAAATTAGTTATATCAAATCAAATTTCTGTAGCTTTTGCAGTACCAACCAGGGTACTTGTGGGTTATCTGTCACCACTTTTTTCACCAGGTATTAAATTACTATTATTTAACTTAATTTAAAAGAAAGGCAGTGTACACTGAAAGGGCAGGCCAGGTATGTAAATGTACGGGGCAGTGTACACTGGAAGGGAGTGTACAGGGTGGGGGATAGAGACCTTGTTTACTTTAGGTTTATTAGGTTAGGTTAGGTTTATTAAATTAAAAAAAAAGTGGTGACAGATAACCCATAAGTACCCCAACCAGTTTTGGAAAACAGGCCTGACTGTTTCGGATCAATTTTTTAAATATTATTTTCATTTTTTTCATCTTCTGGTAGTTTTTGTAAACCTTAAATCTTTCTTTGACCTTTCACTAGTTTTTAGAATTAAAAAAGGAATTAGGAATGGAAACTGTTTTACTTAGGCAGTGGCTATTTTGCTGTCAATGACATTTTGCCCTTGGAAGCTATTTTGTCATGAGCTATTTGTGATTGGTCAATCTTAATGAGGTATTGAACACTGACTTTTGGTCATTTCTGATAGGTCAATTTTAATAATCAATTAAAAAAAATTTGCCCCCTTAGTGTGCACTCCTCCTCTCTGTACAATCCCTTCCAGTATACATTACTCTGTACATTCACATGCCAGGCCTATCCTTTCAGTGTACAATGCCTTTCTCTAAGTGCCCTGCTAGCCAAGATTCCAATTTGTGACTGTTGCATTTCAAGGTAGGTGCACTATCCACGCACCACTGTGTTACCTGCAGAATTGTAGCAATTATGGCAATGTAAACACACATGAATGATTTTTGAAGAATAGTCTCAAAGGGTAAAATGCTGTCAACAGCAAAACAGCCACTTCCTTTTACTTCAGGCAACATAAAACATGGAAATTAAGATTTACAGAAAAACTATACTAAGAATAATTAAGTCATCAAAATATAGAAAAGTATGCTAATCTCTTCTTCATCTATGGCAGGGGTGTCCAACCTTTTTGGCCAAAGGGCCACATGCAATTTACAAATGATTGCGCAGGCCACTTGATTGTTTACTGCTAATACAGACAAAACCCTCACACTAAAACTCTAATCTTAGAAATTTGTATTATCCTCTTTTACAATTATAAGAACAATAAACATACCAACAGTAAAGTCAACAAAGCTTTTACTACACTTCGACATTTCAATGTGAAGTTTGGCACTGTTTTTCTCTAACAAGTTTGGCAATATTCGGCAAGATGGACGAGGTAGCAATCCGAAGCAAATTTTCCATATGGCTGTCAGAAAGTAGCGATCTTACAGGGGATTTGACATGGCTCATCTGCGAAAAAACTTGCTCGCACAAGTAAGTGCTGCCGAATAATGAGGTCACGAAAACTGCCAATCTGTGAATCCTCTGATATTTTTCTTTAAAGACATACTTTTTGTAAAATTCTAGCAGTGGAAAGTCTTTGAACTTCTCCCTCAAATCAGATGAGCACTGAAGATCAATGCACTCCCTCTGTAGGTTTTCAGGTACCTCTTCTATCTTCACAGAAAAGGGGCAGGAAAAGACATTGAAATGCATTGCAGACTTTTTAAAGTCGGCGAATCTGTGGTCGAAGTCGTTCCTTAGTTCTGTTGTTACTTTTGCGTATTTCTGAGAGTTTTGAACTTGAAGACTCTGTAGAGAAGGAAAATTAACGAAGTTTTTGTTGTATATCTGCGTTTCCCACAAGGTTAGTTTCACAGCAAACGCGTTGACATGATCAAACACGGAGTGTATCAGTTGCCCTTTTCTCTGCAGATGTGAATTTAGTTCGTTTAGATGGGTAGTTATATTCACCAGAAATGCAAAATCTTCTATCCATTCCTTGTTCATGAATTCATCAACACTATTTTCTTTGCTTTCCATAAAGGTCTGTATTGCATCCTTGAGTTCAAACACTTGTTTCAGCATTTTGCCGCGACTCAACCATCAGACCTCCGTGTAGTATGGAATGTCATCAAAGTCAGCATCCATGCTATGCAGTAGCTCTTGAAACTCCCTGTGGCGCAACCCTTTGGAACGAATGAAGTTGACCGTTTTAGTAACAACTGACATGACATTTTGCATTTTTACTGACTTGGCACAAAGGTTCTCTTGATGTATTATGCAATGGAATTGCATGACAGTGTCATTTCCGACTTTACTTGCTTCAAGTTGAAGTAAGTTTGCTAGACCCTGCTGTCTTCCCACCATTGATGGGGTGCCATTAGTTGTAATTCCTGAAAGCTTCGACAAAGGTAAGCCAAGGCGCTTGATTGTTTTCATCACAGCTTCTAACAAATCAATGCCTCTAGTCGTGCCTTTCATTGGGACAATGGCCGCAAGTTCTTCGGTAACTTCAAAATCATCATCAACTCCTTGCACAAAGAGTGCCAACTGAGCAGTAGACCTGACATCAGTGCTTTCGTCAAGTGCCAAAGAATACAATGAAAATTTTCGTGCTTTTGCGATTAAAGTTTCCTCTATAGAATTTCCAAGCTCTTCAACACAACGAGTTATGGTCTGTCTTGACAGACTTATTTTGGAAAATGTCTCTTTCTTTTCTGGACATATGACATCAGCAACACGAACAATGCATTCCTTAATGAATCTCCATCTGTGAATGGTTTTGATTTTTTTGCAATTATTTCTGCCACCAAGTAGCTCGCTTTCACAACTGACTCCTGCTGCAAAGACACTTTCGATAAAACCATTTGTTGTCCACAAAGAACTTTTGTTAATTCTTTCACTTTATCTTGTCTAAACTCATTCTGGTATTTTTCATAAGCTGATGAATGTCTACTAACGTAATGTCTTTTTATGTTGTATTCTTTGAATTCTGATACAGGTTGATTACATATCAGGCAAATTGGCTTATTTTTGACATCCACAAAAAAGTAGTCATATGTCCACCTCTCTTGAAATATTCTGTTAGTGTTAGCATTGCTTGCTTTTCGTTTCCTATTTGACATATTCTATGTTACTGCAGAGTGCAAAAGATACAGTCAAACCTCAGTTGTCGAACAATTCTGTTCTTGACTAAGTCGGTTTCCGACCAACAAATTCGAGATTTTTACGTCTCAAACGTCAAACATAAATTCACATCACGACCAAACCTAGCCTATTACTGACTGACTGACTCTTGAAGCATGAGCACGATTGTGTGGAAAGGATGTGGACGTAACAATATGGGAAATGTCAGGTGAAACAATGTGCATTGTGATACAATAAAATTAACTTGAAAGAAAGCAAACAATATATGCAAATTTCTCGGAATGTAAGTTCACCGTAAATTACGTAGCAATTAAGTTGATAATATTGGTCATTTTGGAAAACTTGCGTGGGTCACTCAGAACCTTCCCGCGGGCCACGGGTTGGACACCCCTGATCTATGGCAAGGTATCTATGATCGAGGTCAGACACAAGAAAGGGATGGGTGTCGAGAGTTTATTCTTTACCACCCCAGCCTGCTGTGTTGCCTAGATCAGATGCTGGCAGTGATGCAGTTGAGTCAGCACCTTGTTTCATCACCCAAAACTGTCAGACCCATTATTCCTTAAGGTGCCTGATGTATGGGACATGTTTAAATAATGTGGTCTGTAATTTGTTCACTAGTGCCACACTTGCATTTTGCTGAAGAAATGAGACCATATTCTAGACAAACCAAAACACCCAATGCCAGTACGCAGGCAATTGAATTTGAGCCAAGCTGTTCTGGTCAAACTGATTTCAATAGGTCTTGTGCTAGCCCTAGGAAAGTAGACACAGAGCACTGACATACTCTTGGAGTACTCCATGTCCCATGTGAAGTTCGTCCATTGGGCAGCACAGATGTCCAACTCAGATAAGTTGTGCAATAGTTTCCATGTGGCAGGAACAAATGGGTGTCTAGATTTCAGTCTCTTCTTGCTAGCAGCCTGTGGCTCAGTCAGCTGGCCATGTAGAATGTGACCAGGGTCCAAAGAACAGCGATTAGTCAAGGAGAGTGTCGCACCTTGGCAACGAAGCTCAGCTGGCTGGATGCCTTAGAGAACTGGAAGGTTGTGCATTGGAGTGGGACGTAGGCATTCAGTGTCAATGTGCAAAGCATCATTAAGAACAATGTCAATGAGGCAAGTATGCATGCTGCAGCGCCAAGCTGGTGCACAGTACTCAGTAGTCAAGTAGATCAGGGACAAGGCAGCTGTGTGCAATGTCTTGGCACCAGCGCTCCATCCTAATCCCGCAAGTCGCCTCAGCAGCAAAACATGCGTGGATAGTTTTTTGTGCAATGCCTCAAAATGATGATAGTACATAAGTGCTCTGTCCAGTTTCACACCAAGATAGGTTGACACTGGTCAAAATGGTAAGATTTTACCATCGTTCTTAACTTTCAGCTCATGCTTGGCCTCTCGATTGTGGAGATGAAAGGCTGCTGTCACCATTTTAGCATGGCTGAGCTTTAGCTGCCAAGTCTCGAGATATGCAGAAAGTGTAGTCATATCTTCACTCAAAGTTCTTTCCAACACCTTCCAATCTCAGATGAATAAAGTATTGCCAATTCGTCAGCATGGGCATACTTCTCGAAGGTTATGGAAAGCAGATCGTATATGTATATGTTGAAAAGAAGAAGAACCAAGACTGATCCCTGTGGGAGATCATTTTTCAGACATCAGAGCCTGGTTGGCTTGCTGTTACCAGTGGTCAGGGTGAAGCTTCTGTTGTGAACAAGTTCCATGATCATCTGGACCATGTGCTTGTCTGGCAGAAGTCCCAGCAGCTTGCAGTGGAGGCCATGGTGCCAGACCATGTCATAAACAGTTGTCAGATTGACAAACACGGAACCAGCCTTCTTATTTGTCTCAAAACAATCCCCAATGTTTTTGTAAGCAAAACGACCTGATCTACAGTAGACTTTCCGTGTTGAAATCCAGCCTGTTCCTTTGGAAGCAAGGGGTTGGCTATTGGCTCAACACGATTGTAGATCAGTTGTTTGAGGATCTTGTAAGGGATGCAGAGCAGAGAGATAGGATGATAGCTGTGTGGGTCTTCTACAGGTTTTGAGGGCTTAGGGATCACGACTACCAGTGCTCTTCTCCAGACTTTTGTAATTTTGAGTTGGTGCATGCAGGAAGAAAGGAAGCAATGTAGCCAGAACTTCAAGCCGGGCCCAGCATGGATTAAAAGCTCTGGACAAGTAGAGTCAGGGCCAGGAAGTTTACCTGGTTTTAAGTGGTGGAAGGCAACAGCAAATTCTCTTGGAGAAAAATCTTCTGAGATATTAACTGCATCTGGAGCAGTAGATCTCCAAAAGTCAGACAATTCCTGCATAACCGATCGAGAAATTTCTGGATTTGCACCATTGTATTTCCTGTTTTTTACCAGCTGGCTAGCAATTAAATTTGCTGAAACGGGACATTAAACAAGGAGATTGTTGTGACCTACCAGTAAGATTGTTTAATGTACTCCATGCTACCTGGCTAGAGTGTGAAAAGTCAATGTTCTGGACAGTCTCAAAGCATCGATCCCTCCGTTTCCTGTCAAGCCTGGCAAGCAAAGCTGTAGCAGCTCTGCTAGACTCATGCCCTTGAGGGTATTGCATGAATGTTTGGTAGAGGTTTTCACACTCGACATCTCAACATGGTATACAATTATTTCGTCAGCCACGTGGTATACACTTTTTTGTTTCAGCGCTGATGGCGTTACAGAAACACTGATATGCCTGATCCATATCAGGTGGTGGCAAAGTCCTGCCAAGTTTGTTTGTGAGAGTAATATAGTGGCTCCACTTGGCCTTGTAAAAGTTCCCTTACTTTACAGGCTTGCTTGGTACAGGACGAGCAAACCTGGGTGGAATGATAAGCGAGGGTCGATGATGAGACTTTGAGAAATTTTTTAAGACATATCTGTCAGGTAAACGACTGTCCAAATCAATACTAATAAATGCAAGATTCGGATTGGTACTTGTATTCCAGCAGCCAGAGTGGAAGCTGGAGCACCCTTTTGGTTATGGAGTAGGGTAAGATTGTTGGTATTTGCCCAGCCAACCAGGCATTCTCCATCTGCACTGTTGCCATCATAACCCCAATCGACATGCTGGCAATTAAAGTTGCCAGCATAGAGACAGGGATGTGGGAATACTGGGAGATCGGATACTTGCAAACAAATCGGTGGAGGTTTGTAAATGTTGACTACCTTATATTCATCACCGTTAATGCACAACCACAATTATGCTAATGTTTGGAATTAATAAAGAACAAAAATACAAAAAGTTGTGCTAAAATATGGAATTACTGAAATACAAAAAGTACTAACTAAAGAAACATTAAAATCATAGAAACATGTAAATTTTTGGAAGGTGATAAAAAACTAGAAATGTAACAACCCAGTGGGATTAATTAGATAAACTATGCATCTTGGTATTTAATCACTTGGTCTGAAGATTAGTCATTCAATTTTTAAATTTCTGCAGTTTTTGTAATTTGGCTAATATTTTTCCTGTAAATCTACATGTTGGTACTGCTCCTTTATTTACCAATGTATGCACTCCCTATTAGCTATGCTCATTGTCTACCTTTAAATATCACTGCTTATGTAATTATGCATTTTGTGACACTGTTGCCAGATGTTAAGTTGTTGAATAGTATTTTTCCTGTTTTCAGTGGAAGATGAGTTCTGCATCTAATGTAGAGAAGCCTCTCTGGAAAGAAATAAAGAACTTGTTTTGTAGTGCAAGAACCCAGAAGAAAATACATTTTTTTCTGGTCAGAGCAGGATGGCCAGCAATATTTTATTCAATCAAGGGGCTAGGACTGTATCTTCTGTTTTTCCATTACCTGGAGTCTTTTCCAAAGTACCACAATTCCGTTATTCGCAAATGTTACGAAGACCGAGGTATGAAATGTGTGATCTATTTTTTTGCTGCACTAGCTATTTTAGTTTGTGTATTTTGTAAGTCATCATGTTTTTGTTGTTGTTGGAAAGTATCTTGTTGCAATCATACTGTACAGATTTTTTGGTGCTTTCTAAAGAACTGTAACTTATCATACTGATACTTTTTGACCAAAGTAAGAACTCTGCTGATGTTTCCAAGTAAGAACTAAGTTTTTGTCAACGTCCAAGGCATGCAAAAATTTTTACTGGGTAGCTGTGCCTAGCTTTAAAACCTTGCTCATTTTTTTTCTTATAGAAAACAAATGTCGCTTTTAGCCAAACTGGTACAGCTTGCAGTTACCGAAGTAGATTATTCAACAATATACTTGGTTACATTGAAGTAATTGCAGTTTGTCCATATTGCATGTTTTAAAAACAAGACTGGGGGTAAGGTTCATACCCACATCCATACCGCCCAGTTTAACAATAATCGTTGGATTTAGGTATAGAGCGTGGCTTTACTGGAATTTCCATCTCAATTTTATTTCCTTCAATCATATTACATCAAAAACATCAAAAAGTACTCCTGTTGTAATTTTAAAACATGCATACTGGCATTAAGGTTGGGATGTGCCCCAGTGAATCATTGATTTTTTAAAACAAAATTGACCTAAGGAGGTAGTTATGTTGTGGCAAAAAAGTTTTTTACTAAAAAATTTATTTTAGTGTATGCACGCGTTTTGTGTTCTTTGTTAGAAAAGGTAGTGTATAGGTATATATCCCAGAACGGTTGGTAACATCATTGCATATAGGTAAGTAATACCTTAGATTTAAGGTTAGGATTAGGCTGTTGCAAGACCACTTATACCTTTCTTACTTACCTGTAAGCTAGATATGTCGCATAACATTACAATGACGTATTTTCTATAAGCGATATCATTTATACTTATATATATATATATATATATATATATATATATATATATTACTCTTGTGCAACATATTTAACATGATGTCACCATGATGGACTTCCCTACAAGCAAGGTAACCTTATCGTTTACCATTTTGCTAGATTACTCATTCTTATTGGCTATGACTTACCTATATGCAACAAATGTTACCGATCTCATATTTCTTGTTTGTTTATTGAGTTGGGAGATGAGAAATCTTTGTATCTGCAGTAGCTCTACCGTGATATGGTAAAACCCAGTGTTCCTTATAGACACAAAAACATGTCAGGTGAATTCGCAGTTTAAATTCAACAATGCGCAAAAAAGTTCGGCTGTATTTGATAATGTTTTCACTTGGAAAAAATTTTTGTAATTTTGCTTGCAAAATTTTCAACCTACTGTTTAATGTGTGGGAGACAGCGAATCGGAATCCAAGATTGGACCAATGCTTTTTTAGGGCAATGGAACGTCTCACGAAAACAGCGCGTGGCTGTGACGCAACAGCAAGTGACAGCGACTTAAATATTTTTTGTATAACAAATTGTCTCAAGCAATTAATATCAAATAAATCAAAAAATTTTTTTAACTGTTTTTGGCCAATTGTAATCGTAGCTAAAGAGCAATAATATCAAAGAGCTCTCAAACTTTAATTTAACACAAGACATGGTTTTTCGATAGAATGGTTCAGTTTTTGTTAGTTACAAATGATTAACCTCACACTTGCCAATTATGAAAACTAAAAGTAAAAAAGATTACGACGTCTAACCAACTTTAGTTTTAAATACCCCTTTAAATGCTTTTTAAATAAAATTTAGAGCTGTCAGCTACCAGTCATGATTGAAATAAGAAAAAAAATTTTTTTTAGCATTTACAAAGAGTCATTATCCGAACAACGTTAGTGTGGCAAAATAGGTGGGATCATCTCTCAAATACGGGTAATAAAGCTGCATTGTCATCACTGAGTTTCATGCCAAGTGTAAGATACTTTACGTGGCTCCCGGCCATTCCAATATCCAACATAGGACTGTATACGAAACAAACTCTAGCAATCCAACACAAAGCGCAAGACTTATGTACAGTTCACTTTTAAACCAGGTTTCTTTTGGTGTTACTGCTAACCGTGCAAGTATGAACTAAAACTATTGTCCTTAAATGAAATTGATCACACAAAAGGTAATAAGCATAGAAAAACCTTCCAAAGATTATACACTAGATGTGGTGCTTTAAGACATACATGGCAGTACGTGATTACCTGACAGCAAGCCTTGGCACGTGCAGGAGCGCAGCTCAAAAGACCCGGGTTCTAATCTGACAGGAACCAGACACGACACTACCCACCTCCGGGCAAAAATTAGTTTTTACGAAGGGTCACCATCTGAACAACGTTAGTATAGTGCAGTGTTTCTCAAACGGTGCGCCGTGGCGTTCTCAAAAAATAAAAAGATCAACACCCGGTCTGCCATCACCAAAACATGGCATGCGGAGTGGACCCTCCCTGAGATCCAGCAGATAAATGAAATGTGAGCCAAGACCAAGCAATTTTTGCTAGACATACCATGGGCTGGGAATTCCAGAGCACGCGATGACCTTTTTTTTTTTTTGGAGAACGCCACCAAATTGATGGGATTGTAAGTTTTGTAGTTTAAGAGTGGCGCACCCGCACGAGTGCGCCGCAGCGCAACATTTCAGAGGCGATGGACTATATGGTGAGCCCGCTGTTATTTGTGGTATTGAAAGTGCGCCCAGACTGTATAAAGTTTGAGAACCACTGGTATAGCAAAATAGGCGTGACCATCCCTGGATTCAGGTTTTGGCTTTTTGGCCTCATCAGCAAGGACTTATATAGCCCAATGCAGTGCCCCCGGAGGGGGCATTGTGTTCATAGAATTAGAGATTAATGTTGCTCCCTGCATTGCAAGTGGATGTGATGCATGACTAGAGAATGAATAGCTGCGGTTTTGGGGTTGAAGGATGAGGTATCCCAAAGCATAACAACGCAGTGACCAACGTTGAGATGTTAAAACGCGGCATAGATTTTAGTTTTGATCTCTTTGAAAACTTTTATAGTAAAATGCAGCCATTTTTATGTCACTTGCATAATTATTTGTAATACAGTAAAATTTGCCTATAACTTTAGGGGATTGTAAAAATTTACCGTTCACGACTGACTATTTCAAAACTGTCTTTTGATTCAACATTAAGGTGTATCATCCAATCACGTTTACCAGCGTAAAGAAAAATCACTGAACAGGCAAAAACTTTGAGAAAGTTGTGCACTGCCCCCCTTTAAAGAGCAATTGTGCGCACGCAGCTATTGCAGTCTTTTAGATCTGTCGGTAGTCAGTGGCACAGAATAAGTAGGCAGGATCCTCCAAAAATTTTTTCCGGATAGGGCAGCCCCCATGTAAATGCTGTGAAACTGTGGTTTACAATGAAGAATTTAGCCTGGTTTTTTGCAGTAAGCGCCTCTATAGGTGAGATTCTGTAGTTTATGCATAGTTACAAATATCAGCTTTTCAATTTTTTTTTCTAAACTTCAAAGCTTCGTTTATCAAACTCCCGCATATTCGCATCTATGAATTTCTCTGCCTCTACTTTGGTCAAGTTTCGAATGCTTTTCAACAAAGATCGAACTTCGGTCAAGTTTCGAATGATTTTCACCAAGATAGAATTTCATATTTCAAATACTTGCGACGTCTTTTTCACATTCGTTCAATATTAATTAAAACTTCTTAGGAACATAAAAAATATTGGCCAGCTATGTTGCCGCAATTATCGTCGACGTGCCTGTAAACAAGCTTCAGCAGTGTCTCAAAACTACCATTACTTTCGCCTATACAGGGTGGCCCAAAAGTAGGTATACAGTTATTAAACTATTTTTTATGTGCTTTGAAGTTACCAGCAGTGCACTTTATGTGGCCCAAAAGTAGGCATACAGTTAATGGAGAGAACTATTTGGAAATTCTTTGTGAAGTGGTAGTGCCACAACTTCAAACTAAACCTAACTTTGATGAACTCTTCTTTCAGCAAGATGGAACTTCTCCACATTATGCGTTAAGAGTAAGAGATTACCTTAACAAAGTCTTTACACAGCGTTGGTTCGAAAGAACAGGTAGCATTGAATGGCCACCATGCTCACCTGACCTGACACCAATGGATTTCTTTTTTTGGGGTGTTGTAAAGAACAAAGAGTATGTAAAGAACAAGGAGAAGAATCCCAAAACAGTAAATGAATTAAAAGATTGCATTTATGACGCATTCAGAGAAATTGATGCAAATTGAAATTTGTGCTGCACGGTATGTCAGAGTGTTTTGAACAGATGTAAAGAAGGACATTTTGAGCACTAAAAAGATTAAACAGTTTCCATTTAAGATATAACTATCATTCTAGAGGTTTAAAAGTGCCTACATAAGAACTACAAATCTACTTTTGGACCCAAACCCTACTTTTAATAACTGTATACCTACTTTTGGGCCACCCTGTATATCTAGCTAGATTACAACTTTTTGTTATTTTATCCCATTAGGGACAAAACTTTCTGAAAATTAACTTGTTTGTTTTCGTGCGTGGTTTGAAATTAGTTGACAACACTAGAGTGAAATTTGTTAACGTTTAATGAAGAAAACAAAACACCTATTATGACAACTACATCCTACAAAAATCTTGATTTTCTTCTAAGTTACGCGGCGTTGGTCTTCAAATACTATCGATTTTAGATGGAAAGTTTGCTTGCAATTGCAAAACCCTGCTATTTAATTGATTACGATTGAGAAATGCAACTAGTTTGATTATGTTACCATAATCAAGCAACAATTGAAGTTCGCCAGTAATTTTTGTTTTGGTGGCATAGTCGTGGTAACCTACCAAAAATCTAATTATTTCAAAAAAATCATATTTTTATGTTCACGTTGGGCGTCGTCATAAAATTAGGTTATTTTAGTTACATGCACTGTTAACTTGATATTCTAAAACATTTACGAATTACTGTTGCTCAGGTCGCAGAGTTTTAGCGACCAAATTTAACTTATTAAACAGAAATAACCAGGTATTTCACCGCGGCCGATTGGTAACCGATAGGCAACTTGTTTGTGAACTTTTTTAGGGCTGATATAGTCACGGGAATTCATACGTCACCGAAGTGCAACTCACGGTTTTGCTTCTTTTCCCCCCCCACGAAAATTTTGAAAACTCTGCGTTTGCACCAATATATATGTGTTTCGGACTTGTTTTTAGTTCATCTTTAAAGATTTTTGACACACAGTTGACTCTAGTTCCTGCTGCGAAAGACGTAGCAGAGTAAACAAGTTACAGCTTGCAAGTTGGCGTCTTAATCGAATTAAAAATAGAGATCATTCGTGACAGATGATGGTGGCCTAGATCATCAATCTCACCACAGTCTTCACGGGGCTAGTACTTTATTTACCGTTCATATCGAGTGTAATTGAAAAATTTTTTTGATGACTTGCTTTTATATTTTATTTGGACATCCCTGAAATTTGCTTTGATAACTTTTTTGAGGTCGCCTATGAAATTGAGAAAAATATGTAATCGGGCCACGTGCCTCTAAACGTTTCGAAAATGGGCTACATGCCAAAATCGGTCGAAAAGCACTTAACTAAGTTCAAAGTGCTATAATCGAAAAAATACGTCTTGAGGGAAAAACAAAAGGTGCGGTAATATGCAAACCAATGTTGTAGGCAAACTTTACAGTATCCGAAATATTGGAATTCTGCAGGGACTGAGAAAAGCGTTGCGTTGTTCTAGGCAAGTTGAAGTCATCAATGAACCCGTTAGACTAATTCTACCGCACAATAATTGCGTGGAAACAGTGCACGCATAGCTTGCAAATCGCTGTTGCGTTGCTATCACGTGGTGTTTACGTCAGACGCTTAGGCGCCTTCGAAAAACTTTTGGACGAAGGATCCGAGATCTGAATTAGGGTAAACGACGTGTTTTTTTAGCTTAGCGTATGCACCGAACAGCAGTAGGTTACCAAAAACATCTTTTTTTACAACTTAAAAATAGGTTACTCAGGCTGGTGTAGCGGTTTGTTCAGCAATGTCCAACAATATTTGTCCGGCTATTTTCGTAGATTTGCTGGCAATTTCGCATTTGTGCCGGCGGTTACACACTGACTGAAATCTTACAGGGAACATTGGTAGAACCTAATATCTACAAAAATCGTGTGTTTGTGTGTATTGACGTAGTTGTCCTTTATTATTGCTCAGCAAGGGAGCAACAGTACCGTTTTTTTTAGTTTTGCCACGAACCACTAACTGTACGAACATTAATCTGTTCTTCGCGTTTACTGATCAGCAGCTTCACATAAACTATCCAAAGTCAAGGTTGTTATGAAATCTGAAATGTAGCTGTAAGGTTTCGGAATATCATAGCTGAGCTGTACCTTGAAGTTGTTCTTAGAAGAGGATAATGCCACCAATGTTTTGTATTTTTCAGAGCGACGTCATCTCCAATACATACAGGAAAATCCCAGATATGTCAGCTCTCTTTTGCACGGCTACGAAGTGCTTCGACCACCCAAATAAATCCTTTTAAACCAAACTTTAAGACTGTGTTATCTTCTTATCTTTTAAATTGTAGTTTTTGTGTGAAAAATTCTTCTGTGTTATCAAGGCGACCTTTTTTTCGAAATTATCATCACATAAAGCAAAATTCCCTCAAAGATAATTCAGTCGTCAACAAGAGACAAATACATAGAAATGACAGCATAAGTGAATCAACGGCTCCAAAGTATTTTCGCACTGCAGCCATGACTACTGCAGTAAGTATAAAACTATTGTTTGCCATAGAAAATTTGGTGATCAGCGTGGATCAAGTTTGTACGAAGTTTTTTGGCTGAACAAAATCTTAACAAATGCACGCAGAAGTTTTGTTCAGACCTGCTTCTGTATTGCCAGTATTTTCACTGCATTTCTACCACGAGCAGAGAAAATTGTGAGGTGCTTACATGCCAATTTATGATGACGTAGATCTCTTTATTGTAAGACCAGAATCATCATTGTCAGCTTGATTTTTGTTTTGTTTTTTCAGTTTGTTTTTGCTTCGTTTGCGTTTTCCGATGTGTGGCATGTCATTATTGGTGTTGGAAAAGATTTAGTGCAACGAATTATGAAAACTAAAAGCGTGAGTTTTCCTGTGCAATCTGTTTTTTCTTTTTTAGTATGCTTGTAATTGGCGTTCAGGCGTATTTTTTATTGGTATTGTTGGGCATCATTTTGTGGTACAGGGACAAAAACTTGAAATTAGTGTTGAACATCCTAAATAAACAACAGCTTTTTGGCTGTAATCATTAAATTTCAATTAGATTTTTGGGAAATATAGGAATGCTAAACTGCTGTTGTGGCTGCAATATCCTCAAATTGGACGATAGGTTTGGAGTACTCATCTTAGTAGCCAAAGTTATGTTTTCAAGCCTAGTAATATAACTGTGATGATTTCTTGTTTAAAAAGCGAATTTCAGCGTTTTCCCCTGCTTGTTTGCAATACTTGGTTACTACGAGGTATATCTGGACATAAAAGTGTTCATGAAGTTATAAAAAGTTGGTTTTTCGTATATTGGAAAACAAAAATCTTAAACTCTACTGAATATAAAACTACCAACGACTACATGAATGCTTAACCAGTTTTGTTTCAGTTTATTTTCATCTATATTAGAGGCAAGATTTTAGCTACTTCTGGGTGTTATGGCTCGTTAGGATGTGGTCTGTAGAATGATGTGATCAGAGTTTTCCTCCCTCTGGTAACACGTTTTCGAAGTAGTAAGCAAGTAATAGCAATCCCTAGCGAAAGCTTCTCAGCTAGGTATTAAATTTGTCGCATATTTAGATGAATTTTAGTGATCATTCGATTGCACAATACCTCATCATTGGTGTTAATGTTGGCGTGTTTTGTCTCTGGAAAATTTCACGCTTTCGTAACACGATGGTGCAATATGCCATGGTGTCCAAGAACTCTGGTATGTATTGGATAAATCATTGTTGCACATGTTCTACATTTTTTTATAGTAGTTTTTATTATGGCTGTTATTGGCCTCTTGTTTTGCCGATCCACGACAACTAGGCGCATGCAACTGGACGTGAACAAACTAGGAGTGTGCATCTAGGCATCAGACAAACTTAGCGCTGGACCAACTAGGCCCCAGACAAGCTGGACGCCTGACAAATTAGTCACGAAACAAACACGTAGCAGTTCAGTTTTTGCTTACAAAAATCAATAAAATAAGGTATGAAGCTGTCTGAATGTAAATATTTGAGTTTTTCATACTTGTTTTATAATAATCTTATTTAATTTTGTCGAAAATATTACTCGTCCTCCTGCCTTCTTCCATCAGCTGCTCTCTTTACGCTGACGATCTGGCCATTTGGTCCTCCTCTCCCTCGGTCCCCACAGCGGTAGAGGCCTCACAAGGAGCTCTGTTTCGATTGGAGAGCTGGTCTGAGTACTGGTGTCTTCCTCTCAATCCAAGCAAATGTGAGGCCTCCTTCTTCTCTGTGGATCTCCATCAAGCTAACCTCCAGCCCAATCTCCTCTTACTTGGCTCCCGCCTCTGTTTCAACCCAACTCCAACCTTTCTTGGGGTCACTTTCGACCGCACTGTTTTTTTTCTAAACATATATCTTTGCTGAAGGGCAAATTCTTTTCACGTCTCAAGGCCTTATGCTGTATTTCTGCTTCCTCATGGGGCCCCTCTAAGGGCACGTAAGGAGTCCTTCTCTCTTCTGTATAAAGCTTTTCTTCAGCCCCTTCTCACTTATGCTTCATCTGGATGGCTTCCTTTCCTAAGCGTTACCAATTTCACTAAATTGGAACGCCTCCACTGAGCGGCTAGTCGCGCCATCACCTGCTGCCTCTCGTCCTCCCCTATCCCACTTCTTCTCCGAGACTTCTCTACTTCCCCTACGAGTCACTTTGACTCACTTTACTCTGTTTTCTTATGAGCGGGCTCTTCGTCTCCCAACCTCATTTCCCATTTCAGGTTTGGCCAGACTTGGAGTGAAACCAAGACTCTGCAGATCGTCCTGGAGAGCTTTTGCGTCCACTCACCCGCTCATGCTTCCTTGTACTTGTTCTAGGGAGGCTCTTCTTGCTTGCCCTCCCTTTACTCCCTGGAATCTTCCTTCCTTCACGGTGGAGTCCACTCTTTCCACTCCATGCTCTCTTTCTGATCCTCCTCTTGCAAGGTGCAGCTCTCGCCCACTTTGACTCTCTCCCCCCTCATGATCTGGTACTCTGGACAGACGGCTCTGTTCCTTTTTCCTCTTGGCCTCTTGGCGAGTACTTGCCAACTGCTCTCTCTGTGGCACTGAGGCCACTCCTTTCTCTTCGGCAGGCCCAGTATGCTCAAGTTTTTCCGCTGAAGCCTGCGCCATTCTGCACGTTCTTTGCTGGTCTCGGCAGCACCAACAAGTCTGCCATTTCTCTTTTCCTTCTATCTGACTCTCGTTCTGTCCTCGCCACTCTGTCCTCTCCTCCATCTTTCCTCTTATCTCAAACTCTATCGAAGATCTGGCAGGAACTGTCTTCTCTCTCCTCCTGTTCTATCAGGCTACAATGGGTCCCCGGACACTCGTTTCTCCCGGGGAACGACACGGCTGACAAGCTTGCCAGACGGGGAGCGCTACTTGCGCCCTCCGCAATTCCATGTAGTCTCTCTCCTCTTATCTCTCGTATCCACTCTTCTCTTTTCTCGGACTGCAGGCATACTGTCTGGTCTAAATTTTTCGACCTGTAGGTTCCCTCGATTTCCACTGAGGAACTTGTGCTCCCTCGTAATGCTTGCTGTGTTTTCTCTCGTCTACGCTGCAACGGACACAGCCTTTTGTTAAGTTCTTATCTTTCTAGGATTGGCAAAATCGAGAATCCTTTCTGCAGCGCTTGTGGACACTCGTCCCAGGACATCTCTCATCTCATTTTGCACTGTCCAGCTACGGACTCTTTGCGCCGCTCACTCTTTGGCGACTCTCTGTCTCTGTACGACCTCTGGTCCAGGCCCTGGAGAGTTGCCCGGTTTCTAGGGCTCCATGGTTTTCCACCATGCCCCCATCCCTCGGAAGGGGTCGGGTAACAACAACAAGACCAACAGAAGCTTCTTGAGTTAAAGTATAGATGTACAGTTAATAATACTTCAAAGAAATCTATCTTGTTTTGGGCCAGTTTGCCTTCTTGTTTCGTATCAGGCCTCTAAAGTTCTAAATATGTTCGAATCCACTTGTCTCTGTGGTGCTTTATTTTCGACGCTTATTGCCATCGAGCTTTCACGTACAGCAGCATGCTAAGAGCTGAAGGAGACTTACGTTGTGCACTCTCTTGTATCAAACTATGTATTGAAGATGCAGTTACTAAGAACCAGTGTCAATTATATCACAACGTACTTAAAAAAAGCCTGGTAAAAAGGTAGAGAACTACAGGTCTGTTTAATTACGCACTACTATGCTGTGCTTATTCAGCGTTTGCTTTCGATACAATGCAAGAAAATACGCAATGGATTGCGATGCATATTGCGTAGAGGTGAATTGGTGCAGAACCGAATAATAAATCATTATAATCTTGAATTAATTTTTTATTAGTTTTGTGTGTAGGTCGAAAAATTAACTTCACCATTTCAGCTAATCTTGCAATTTAACCTCTCGCTCCATTTGCAAACCAGTAAAGTTAATCTGTCAATTACTAGGACTACACTACGTCTGCTTTAACCTGTTACTAAATCAGGGACGTGTTTGATCAGATCAAAGATTTTTGTTGCGAAAACCAAAGGCATCTGATTTTTCTTGAGACGCGCCTTGAACAAAAAGATAGTGAAACTTAATAAATATTGGCAAACAAATGTGGTCACTAGGGTTGACAATCAAAAAGCTGTTGACTGCTAGTTATTGTCCAAAATTAGCATTAGCATAAGTTGTTGCGTACCTTACAAGAGACACTTTATAAACAACGTCTATCCAAGTGAAGCCAAGCAGTCCATACATCGTTATGGCGCAGTCAGACTATCTCCAATCTGGTATCTACAACACTTTCTTGACAAAATTCCACAGGATTTCCAATACTTTCGAATAGAACATACTTAGGCGTATAGTACACTGTAATGAAGGAGGCGCAAAATCGTTTTCGTTGCCGTTTACGTTACTGAAAGCATCTAGTTAACATTGACAAAACTGTTTTTGTTTCCGCTCATGCCGTCTAAACACGGCCGCTCGCAATGTTTACATTTTCCCGACTCTGGGCGGGCAGTAAATTCATTTGAGATCTAGGATAGCAACACGTCTTCGATGCAGTTTTATGTTTGCGCATCGAAAACGCTATGTGTCTAGTGGTAGCCAGTCTAAATTAGGTTCGGTCTCGCTTTGCTTTAAAGGTTTTTTTTTAAGTCATCGAGGTCTACTTTGTTCGCCATTCAGTTTGTGTGGTTCCTAGATGCGCACGCCCAGTTTGTTCACGTCCATTTGTCCGGCACCGCTGCTTTATCTTTTAGATCTCTTGGTATGGGACTTTTATCTCAGCGGGACGTACATTTAAAGCTTCATTTACAAGCTGGTGGGGCTTAAATTAAGGGAGAGTAGAAACCAATAAAAACTCAAGCTATTACGTGTTTCTTGGGCTTAATTTTCAGATTCACACTCAGCATACCGCTAGTTATTGTTTGCATCGATTTCATCTATAATTTTTTACTTTTTAGGATTTAGTCAGAAGCTTTTTGCAACTTTCAGCCACTCAAATTTCCTGCATATTTTTTTAAACATGTACGTCTTCATGAGTTTTGCGAGAGCTTGGGAAGAGTTTTCGGCTGTTAGTCGATACAAACTACCCAGGGTATGTTGCTGTTTTTCTGTGCATTAGCACCTTCATGCATTAACTTTTATCAGTTCAGATCTAAAGTCGCTTTCAGATGGCTGTGCAAATTGATTACGTACGTAGTAGAGTGAGCTTTACGCCGACAATGATTTAATGATCTGGCATTCACACTTCACGGTAGCTTTGATTTGGCTATGAAAAGACACTTTGCTATAGCCTGATTGCAAATTCAAACAAAGCGTGAATTTATTAGAATAATTCCAAGCAGTTCAATTTGACTTTTGAAATTTGGAAACTCCGAATGAAGTCAGAACAATGCTAGGCTTGAGCTCTGTTACTGTCTTGCAAGTCTGAAGGATATAAGTATACTACTAAATACCGTCATATTGAATCTAGTTTTTATCCACCATTTTCTCTTCAAAACACGACTTCGCTTAAAAATCACGCCCTGCTTAAAAATTACGAATAAGGCGGGGCTGAATATGGTCATGATACCTAAGCATTTGGAAATTTGTTAAATAGAAGTTTCATAAGTTCATGGTCATTTTGAGCCATATTTTTCGTGCAAGAAACTGTGCTGATGGACGATAGAACTAGCACTTTATTTTGTGGTTCTTTCGGTCAATGAACCAAACCTAATAGCTTTTTATTTTAGGACATATTGTCAGCGGATAGATTTCTTTCTTTTTATCTATGTGCTGGCATTATTGCAAGTACTGGAAGCTGGCTAGTTCAAAACATCAGCAAAGCATCGTTCCGTTCCCTTGGCGCTTCGGGTAAGTAGGCTGTTACAATTTCAACCCGTTTGGCTTCGTCTCTTTCCGGATGCAGCAGCTATGGAATTCCTTCGATTGGGAAAATCAAGATTGGGCCGATAAATTAATATTATAATGCCAATTGTAAATATGCTGCAACAAGCTTTAAGTTAGTACTTAAAGGCTGAAAAACTCTTTCAAATGGAAATTTAAATGCGGTTCTGCGTTGGTTTCACGCCTTTTGTCGGCTTCAATAAAGTAAGCAAAAGGTTTTGAAATTTTGGAGAAGTCACGTGATCTCAGCTTTCTGAAACTTGATGATCATCCTTAGTT
Organism: Trididemnum clinides; assembly: GCA_963675345.1. NCBI lineage: Eukaryota > Metazoa > Chordata > Ascidiacea > Aplousobranchia > Didemnidae > Trididemnum > Trididemnum clinides. The sequence goes on along the minus strand of OY776306.1, from coordinate 14,212,153 downwards.
TTGCTTTATAACCTCACGCTAGCTTGAGAAGTTCAGTTTTGATTTCAATTCGATTTACTCGTGAAATCAAGTGGACAAGTAAGGTAGTAAAGTAAGCTATTCTAATTATAATAGCTTTCATTACCATAGAAGGTAGGGTAGAAGGTATTATTAGATGGACCGGGTCAGAAACAATCAGTTGTAGCACGTTGCATCGTTAATTTGGATTAAAATATTACAGCAGTGACAGTGGATTTAATATTCGCCCAATTAAAGAGTACAAAAATAACAATTCGTTATAAATTTCTGTTAAAGCCTTGTCCAAACCAGATTATCTTTCAGCTTTGCCTGTCCTACAGCCTTGACTTTCAGTGCCTACGTGCTGCTGTAGCCAAATTCGGCTAGCCTGCGATAATGCAAGCACTTTAGCGGACAAAAATACCGCTTCATTCCAAAGTGTGGTATTGGTTTTCCGGGTACGTCTATATCACGATGTTGGGGTAACCAGTTAGTCGATCGCTAAGTCTCAGCTGGTCGAGCGCGTCTGATTTTGCTGTGACTTGACATACTTTTTTTAAAAAGCGTTTTTCAATTAATATTCCTGAAATTGTCCGTAAACTTAAACAAATTCAAACAGCGCTTTAGTAGGTTGGTGCTAAAACGAAATATTTTATGTCCACGCTTATCGAATCATATTATAACGTAATAAGAACAAGCTTCTAGCTGGGGAGTGCCCGAGTTTTTGAAATTCTGGAAAAGGTAATTTCGACCCTACCCATTGCGATCAAAAACTACAACACGACGTTAGCTATTGATTTGAGCAGAATCAAACATCAACGGCTGCTTCTCATCCTGGCTTACGTCTTTTTTTTTCAGAAGTATATCTGTTGCTCCTGCCTATCACCCGGAGTCATTTTACCCTGTCTTCCTACGGGAGTGCCTTTTTTGTTTGCCGATTTCTTCCTATTTCAAGTCCGGTTAAATTAAAAGTGAAATCAAGGTTTATGTAGAATATCTGAAAAAGCTTTTCGTATACTCGCCTCTTACTCTATCTTCCTCCACCGTTTTCTCGCTTGCTCTTCCCCCTGAAATCTCATTTCATATAGCGTAGAACGTACTCTTTCACCCCTTATGTTATGGATTAGACCCTTTTCTAATTCGGCAAGATGAATCTCTTGATCACATTGGCTCTCTTCCACATCACGCTGTTGATATTTGGATGAATGGCTTTACTCCTTCCCCTTTTAAATAGGATGCCAGTTTGCTCCATTTTTTTGCTGTAGTTTTCTTTATTCCGCAAGCCTTCCACTTGTCGACAGCATTAACAGGTACACCTTCTCTCTTCTGATTTTCATCGACTCTTCCACTATTTTAGCTATTCGTTCCTATTTACCGCCATTTCTTTGCATACTCTCTGGAATATCAGGCAGGAATTATCCATCCTCTCATCTTGCATAGGCCCCTGGTCACTCATTTTTTTGGGGCATCGACACAGCAGATCAACTATCCAGATGAAGTGCGCTACTTTTGGTTATCCAGTCGTGTGCTGCTCTTTTTCACCGTTTCTATTCACTCATCTCTTACTAAAAGCGTATTGTGTCCTCAACATTTTTGCACCCCAAATATCCCCTGAGTCCATGCATTCAAGAACTTCAAGAACACATAATTCTCCCTGTGTTATCTCTATCCTTTACTGCGACTGGCACAGCCTTCTTTTGAGTGCTTATCTTTTTGCCATTGGAGAACTGAAACTTTTCGGGTAGCGCCTGCGGTCACTCGACCTAGGCTACTTCTCAACTTATTTCTTGCTGACTTTACTTTTTCTAACAGCAGTCTTGTCCTGCTGCAGACTTTATGCCGCACTTTTGTAGCTTATTGTCTTCGTGCGATATCTCTTCCTGGCCGTGAAAAGCTTACCCCACTTCTTTGGCTTTATAGTCTTCTTTCATTCCCCTATCTCAAGAAAAAGTTTGGAGGACAACAAAACTAGTTCTTTGTTGGTGACGTTGTTACCGACTTGTCAATCACGAGTTACCAAGAAATTTTTGTCGATCTCAATAGAAGAAAAATGTGCCACCCCTCACATTAGGTTTCAAATATAACCGTTTATGGTAGCAGAACGTTCTAGGTAGTCTAGGCTACCTGGACCTACAGCGCGGTAGAAAGCCAGAAATTAAAAATTATTTTATTAAATGCATGTGAAGTCAGCAAAGTTTGGAAGGCATAGATCACGTGTGTTTGTCTTTATTTTGAAGTTGAAAACTATTTTTATTGAAGATTTTAAAAGGTTTCGAATCAACACACGGCTGGTATTTTGATTTTTTGACAATTGATTGATTTCGTGCTTTTGCATCTTACGTTTTCATTCAATTATGCCTACAAGCTCATGCTTTGTTTGCTTTTACTTAGTTTGCTTGGGCCTACGGGTGGGTAGATTACTCGACCCCACCACATGTCTTCCACGTCAAGATGAAGGCGTCCCGTTAAGTGCCATACCCAATGACACAAAAAGTGAATATGCTGGATATTTTTCCACACTGTTCGTCGAGCAAATAAGCTTTGAATACCGTTTTTAAAGTTTTGGTTGTGATTCGATTAGGAAACTGAACGTCACTCTACTGACGCTTTAACTTCTACACCACCGCACCGGTATTTTAACAGCGGTAACTTAGCACATGACGTGCTGTAATGGAGAAGTCGAAAAAGTAGTGTTTTGGCTCAACAAATTTCAGTGAAATTTTTTCTGCTTGTTTGCAATTGTGTGAAAAATGTTCTGCACTGGCTTGAAACGGGGCTGAACCGAGTTGAATTTAGAGCTTTTTCCATGACTGAAAAGTGAATGTGTATGACTATACTAGTAACTACTCTGCATTATTCAGGAGCAATTTTGGGTTTATTTGGATATGTGTGCAGTAGAATGCCCGATGGACAACTGAGCATTGCGTTTTTGCCTCAGTTTTCCTTCTCAGCTAAAAACGGAATGATTGGTATAGCTATGTTTGATACTGTTGGACTATTGGTTGGTGTTTTCAGCAAGTGGAAGTATATGATATTTGATCACGCTGCACATTTGTCCGGACTACTATTCGGAATGTAAGTGTTTCTTGTTTTGTTTTCCCCAACCTGTGAAAGATGGGGGCATGGTGGGTACCCAGGAGCTGGACAACTCCCCGTGCCTGCGCGAGGAGGTCGTAATAGAAAAACGAAAAGTCCGTAGCTGCGCAGAGTGAATACTTCGATTAAATGAGATGCAATTGTTCATGTCTGAGGGCAAGTATTAGTCGATGGCAGCATGACACGATGGACTGAGTTGTGCTACCCGACCCCTTCCGAGGGATGGGGGCATTGCGGAAGACCATGAAGTCCCATAAGCCTAGCAACTCTCCAGCACCTGGACCAGAGGTCGTAGAGAGACAGAGCATGAACTGAGTTCGAAACTTATTATCGAAAGAATGCCAGCTGAGCGCTTAGGGCGTTACGTTGCGTCGGTCATGCTCGAGCGAAACCGGCGTTTGCGCTGACGCTCACGTTTCGAGTTTAAACAATGGCTTGCGTCCGCCTCACCGACTACCGTCAGTGTCTGCTGACTCGAAGATCTTAAAGTCACGTTCCAGTCTCACAAACTTGTTTCCTCTTTGTTTTGCCTAAGAAACCTGTTTCGTTGGTAGGCTTGTAGAAGCGTGATTCGCGAGTTGCCCTGCTTTACGTCCATGCTGCTGAGTGGACAGACCACACTAGCGCCTTGCACTCACTTATACACGCTGAAAACCAGAGCGATTATACATAATACAACTTGCGTTGCGGCCGGCTTTAGACTGGCCAATTCTACTTGCGCCTTGTACGGGTGAACAACTTAAAGTAGAGTTGAGCCAACTGCACCTAACTGGAATGCATCGCGTCCACCAGCCTGAGTTTTTACGATAGAGGTCTTTTGCAAAGCAATTTGTAATTGGAGCCTTTTTAGAATAAACACCGTTTTCGTACTTTTTTTTTGGACCGTGGCTCGAACCTACGATAATTAAAGTTTCAGGTCGCAAGCCTTAGGCTGTTTGCCTTATGTTCATAAGTTTTCTTATATCACTCCAACTTGATTAAAATGCCTTTTGTTGAATCACCCTGAAATAGAAAAACTAGCGCTCAGACGTCTGGATCTCAAAAGTTTTTGGGCGTGTCATACTGACCTAAATGGGCGGTAAAGTCTGGCTTAGATCATAATTGCTTAAATCAAACTGTTGTGCACCTTTATCTAGGCCATACTTTATTTGAAAAATGGCTTTCATGCCAAACATGTGGTGTGCTGAAAATTTAAAGCGAACAATTCTGAAATTTTTATAAAGGATACTCGAATGTAATTTATCAGGGTTTAAGTTTTTGATGTTACTGAAATTTATGGCATTTTGCTCCTTATTTCCAGCGTATATGTTATTAGTTTGTATTAACTAGCTAAGTCTACAGAAATTTATCAGATTCCTTGTACTACAGATGGTATGCAAACTACGGAGAAGCTTTTCTTTACAATTGGACGAAATATGTAAGGAGCAAACGTTGATTCATTTTTGTTTTCATTTCGGTTGAAATATACTCGATGTCTGTTTTAAAGATGAACTACTGATTGTTGCTTGGCAGAGTTGATAAATCACCGTAATTGCGGACGTTGAGAATCCAGTTTTTGAAGTTAATGTTGGCCATTTCAGTTCAGGCTCCGTGCAAGCAGTGCCGGTTGCTCCGACGCGGGTTTGATTTCAACTTTGTTTCGTTTCAGCCGCCGTGTTGTAGTGGTATTGTTGCGGGCTTCTGAGCGGAAGGCTTGGAGATCAAAACCATAGAAACACTATTGGTATTCATCAGAAAGAGCATCCGGTATTTGAAATGCTACGTTGCTTCAATGCAAAGTATAGTTCGAAAGCGAGTGTGTAGTGATTAAATACATTCAATCAGCACGTCTGAGCCTGCGAAACGCGGAAAAATGACATAAAATCGACTTCCTTCTCTCCTTTTATCCCGCGACCAATAAGATTGTAATAATGATGCGTTTTTCCGTAGATCAAGGTTGAAGCTTCTGCGCAAACGTTTGGCGAAACGATTAACTACTAGGGCTGCATTAACCAACGTGAGAAGTTTTGCATTTTTAATTTAAATGAAATAAGTTTAACTTTTGCGTACCCCATGAAGTCAAGATTAAACTACGTGCTTAAAAAATAAGTCTATGATTTGATTGGGATCGCGCTTACTTTAAACATGTAATTTTTCATGCCTCTTGAGCCAACTTCGTGTTTATTTAAATTAGATCAGAAATTGCGGAGTAAATTAAATTCAATTAGTACGCGGAGCGCTAAATTTGAATCTGTATAAATTATTCCTTCAGTTTCAACCAAGCTTAAAACCAAACTGCCTTAAAAAAGCTGTTGGTCATACTGCTTTGCAATTCTTTAAAACAGACCGGTAATGTCTGAACAAAAAATAAAACTGTGTAAAACGTTTCGACAAGAAGTAACAGAGTTTTATCTGGCATCGTCTTATTTGTAATTGTACGGAAGTAACGGATATTTGACGAGAATATATAGCAGGGCTACTCAACTAATTTTAACAAAGGTCCAGTTGGATAAGTTCGGTGTTTCCATAGGTCCATTAAGGTTTTTGACTTGCAATAACATAAATGAAACTATCATTATCAGTATATTCAAAAAATGCTTTGATTTTCTCTAAGTCCACACACTCTACACTAATCATCGAAATCAAAAATAAAATAAACTTATGGCACTTTATGCTGATAATTTTGTAAAAAAAAGCTCATTGCTTATTTTTTGAGAGTTCTTAAAATTTGGTCTATAGAAGTAACAGCAAATCAAAGGGGGTGATGGGGATTTGGCCTTTGGTACCGTACAGTAGGCTATCGTATGCGGCAGTAAGATCTGCCAATACAGTGCCCGATTTATTGTTTTCTTCAAAGAGGTGTTCAACGTCATAGGTAGTTTAAGCACTTTTTCGGTTATGCATTGACTATGCCTAAAGCCAGCTTGTTTGCTAGGAAGATGGGGGTCAAAAACTGGTTCTAGACGCCTCTAGAGTAACCGCTTGAAAAGCTTGTAACCAGCGATATGGGCTGAAAGCTCTTTCAGTCATCAGCAGCTTTGCCAGCTTTTGGTACCGAGAAAACTGTGGCCAGTCACCATGTTGTGACGATTGTCTGGTTGGCCACGCAGGCTGTGAAGAGATTTTGAAACTATGCGAGACATTTGGGGCCACGGTGCTTCAGAATATATCTGGCGGGATATTGTCTGGGTTTTGAGCTTTACCTCACTTGATTAGTTTAATTGCAGAAGCAAATTTTTAATGGACGAGAGAGGCATGGATAATAGACCTTTAGCACTGGGAAATAGTTTTTCTCCTGTTTTTCATGCTGATCATGTTATTTGTTAGTCCTAAAGGTGCCGTTAGTCCATGCTAGAAATGTGCAGTTGCGCCGAAGGCGCAAAAATGTTTGCTATTTTGTATGAAAGCAACTTGGTACTGAGATCAAATCAACAAATTTTGGAAAAATGAGAATGGGCTTTTGCCCAACCGTGGCTGCACTAACTGTTTCTCATCCTGGAACTTGAGGTCCAGTTTCAATTCTCAAAAGGTCCGGATTCGGACCGCGGTCCGCCAGTTGACTAGCCCTGATATATAGTGTAAGCGGTTGCATACCGGAACTCTAATCAGGTTGGTTCAGCTTGACATGTACATTAGTGTATTACCGCAGTGCTTGCATATATTTACAATTGACAACTTCATCAACTACGTTTTGCGCATGATCTGAATAAAAGCAATACCGGTAGGCTACTTGCTGTTATTGTAGGTGCCGGTCGGTAGGTATTCCTCTAGCTGAGCTGTGTCGCCAAGCTGCTTCAATTTCTAGGCCAATTGGTCCTACGCGTCAATACGCAATACCGTCCAGGTTGCTGCTACACGCTGATAACAAGGCTTAGATCTGCGTTTATTGACTAGGCACAAGCCGTTTAATACTGGCTTAAAACACAATACCTCAAGATGAATGCATGCACGCAGAAGAAAAATAGCAAAGCAATACCCCAAGGCTCGATATATACAACGTGATGTGTTAGCTCTAGCTACGAGCTAATCGATTTCTAGTTGTCGTATTCTATCTGAGATAGGGCTACAGGGGGTAAAGCAGCCTGGGGAATGGGCACGGTATCAGCTCAGCAGCAGACGAATATGATATCAACGAATATATTATACTACTGTGAACAACTACAATGCCCCAACAGCACCCAGCAGCATGCACCACGTGAATCAATACACTATTATTAATTTGGGTGATGCAGGCTGGGTTCCACAGCAACAATAGATACGGTAGACGGTCACCGGTATCAACACTATTTTAACTATCGTAAGCGCAAACAATGCATGCAAAACCTACCACTAAAACACCTTGAACCTGTAGCTGCAAGGAGAAAGGCAAATAGATAAAGATGCTAGGCCTAGGTAAGCCAGGCCCAGCACTACGAAGCACACTTCAAATACCATACATAGTAGGCTACCATACCTAACTATATCATGAATAGATACATCACTACTAATTACACTAAATTAGCACAGGTTCTGCCTAGAGTAACTGGATAGCGACTAGTAAAGAAATTACGTAATCGCTAACCACGCCAAGAACAGTATCTGGTAACCGGAAAGCACTAACTCTACACATTATCAAAGGATCAATGTACACATAGAGCGAAGTGGCGCTAACATAGCCGGCCCAAAGCGAATTACATACCAGCGACGGTAAATGAGCTTTCACAGATAAAGCGCTACGAGATACATCAACAATTGATCACTAGGTGTCACATGGGAGATCGATGCACAAGGTAAGTTAGCACACGAACAAAATTTGAAACAAGAAACATAAATTCACACATGCCTCGTAAGAGAGTAACGTATTGTGATGTTTTGGCACCACATTCAATGATATACGGATCAAACTAGGACGAGGCTAATGATTAACAATCAATAACGAAGAAACAGCATAACGAGCACGTAAAGACACAAACTAAAACATGATTATCCATGGCATAAACGAATCTGCCTAGTGGCAGCCAATAGTGAAAAGGGTTATGCAAGGTGGCAATCATTGGTCGGCGTGGTCATTAATATCGCCTTCCAGCCAACACAGCTTTCTTATGTCACGCTCATAGGTTTTGCCACTTGCATCACGTACTGTAACCCGCCGCACATGCCCAAATTTGTCAGGGCTAACATTAATGACAATTGCGCGATCATAAACGCAACGTGGCTTTACATCATTTGAACCGACCAACACATGGTCGCCGATTTTAATATTACGTTGCGATTGCAACCATTTTGCGCGCCTTTGTAGAAGTGGCAAGTATTCTTCAGACCAGCGTCGCCAAAACTGATCAGCATGTCTCTGAGAGGCTCTCCAGGAAGAGCGCATACCGTCAGAGGCAACAAACACATCAGTAGGCAGTACAGGATCAACGCAACCAGTCAAAATACTAAGTGGGCTCAGTGCACGGAGATCATTGGGATCAGCACTGACCCGTGTAATGGGGCGACTATTCAATATCAATTGTACTTCACGAAATAGGGTCTCCAGGCCCTTCTCAGTCAACGTGCGCAATTTCTTGTCTTCTTGCAGAGCAGACATGGTTTTTCTGACAAGACGTATCATTGATTCCCACACCCCACCTTGATGGGATGCTAAAGGGGGATTAAATTTCCAGTCGACACCATTTTGCGCCATAGCAGCAGTCATCAATCTCTTGTCTAATCGAGCTAGCCCTCGCTTTAGCTCTGCATGAGCTCCAACAAAGTTCGTGCCATTGTCCGAGTACAGAACTCGGGTGGCTCCTCCAGTGACGGAAAGGAACCGACGGTAGGCCATCAGAAATGATTCAGTACTCAAATCTTCGGCTACCTCTAAGTGAATAGCTCGGGTGGCAAGGCATGAAAATATGCAGCCATACCTCTTCAAATTATTCCGGCTTTGCCGGACTAGAATCGGCCCGAAATAATCGACAGCAGTGTTTGTAAAGGGCCGATTTCTTGACTCAATGCGGGCAAGCGGGAGTGGCGCCATAAGCTGGGCGCTAGGGGCGGCATCACGATTGCGACAGTTCATGCAGAGTAATCGAATGTAGTGCTTTACTGTTCGTTTACCACCCAAAACAAAGTAATTCTTGGTGAGTTCATTCATGACAAACCCGCTAGCAAAATGCCCGATCTTACAATGCAAGTCCATAATTATTAAGCCTGTTAATGCATGACGTCGTGGTAGCACTATAGGGTGCTTGAAATCATACGATAAGTCCGATCTATGCAATCGACCACCAATTCTAATCAGTCCTTCCTCCACATATGGACAATAAGCAAGCAATGGACGACAAACGCCCTTAATATATGTATCACAAACTTTGATATCTCCACATTCTAAGGCATCCGCAACACCAGGAAGTGCGGTGCGCTGTGCAACACAAATCAGAGCCCTGAGGGCTTCAGCATATTCATTTGCAGAAATAGGACCAGATACAACCACAGAGGGAGTACAGTTTTTCAAAACTCTATTTCGCAGTATACGCTTTAAGCGTAGTCACCATGCTGCCGCTCTCACCAATCTTGGGAGCGTACTATAATGAGCGATCAGTTTTTCAGATAAAATGTCTTTAGAAACAGTAATTTCGGCAACATTCACATTAGCATAAGCACATTCAGAAAATTCACCAACATTGTCAGGCACACTATTACCTTCAGTGTCAACAGATAAGGTCCGAGTGGCCATAGGCCAACCCTCTTCCCCTTGCAACAAAAAGGGGGGACCCTCAAGCCATTCTCGAGCACGCTCTGCACACGACGGTTTTAAACCACGTGAGAAAAGGTCTGCAGGATTTCTCTTCGTGTCCACCCACCGCCATTGCGTCGAATTAGTGACCTGAAGTATACGTTTAACACGATTTGCCTCAAAAACCGGCAATCTCTTGTCAGGATTTTTAACGTAACCGAGTACAGTCTGTGAATCACACCAAAATACAACAGAATCAAACTTCCAACCAATTTCACGAATCAGAACAGACGACGTTTTTACCGCTTCTTAGGCGGCATGCAACTCTGCACGAGGAGTCGTAGTACATTCAGCAGGGAGCACTCTAGATCTGCCCATCACGAATGAAAGAGCAATACGCCCTTTATTGCAAGTTAGCATATAAAAAACAAAACCGAAAGCATGTTTACTAGCATCAGTGAAGCAATGCAAATGTATATATTCTGCATCTGTGAGTCCAGCAAATCGACGCGGCAATTTTGTACCATCTAAATTACGCAAGCCCTTTTTCCACCTCAGCCAACGCATTTTTTCAACATACGGCAAATTGCTATCATCCCAACCCAGATTGGAACGTGAAAGACCTTGCAGAATTAATTTTGCCGGCAACAGGAAGGGCGAAACTATCCCAAGGGGGTCGTACCATCGGCTAAGAAAAGACAACAGGCCGCGACGCGTACGCACATAATCACAACTCGCTGCAGATATATGAAAACAGTCCGAACTTGGTGACCAGCACACACCCAAAGTCTTTTGCTCGGGAATGTCCTCAAATCGCAAATCTAGCTCAGCGTACCGAGGCAATAGACGCTCGCTAGCAACACCGTTTAGCAGATCAGGGTGGTTGCTGGAAAACTTCATAAGCTTAAAACCACCACATGTCAACAACTTATCCAGTTCGTCAATCAATGCAACATCAGATAAATGTGGATAATTCTCAAAATCACTTGCAGAAGGAATACTGGAACGTAAATCTGATAGTCTGTCAACCACTTGCACCCTTTTTAAAGTGAAGGATGCAGTCTCGTTGAGACCACGAATCTCAATCTGTGTTTCAAATGTGTCTGATGTGCGGTGTTCCCCATTAGCCATGCAAAGATGACTACGTATGGGAGTTCCCACAAGCGACAGCTCATCATATAGGCTCTTCGAGATAAGGTGAGTGTCCGAACCATCATCCAGTAAGGCTAAGACGTCACGTCCGAGACCAGATCGCATATTTGTAACTCTTACAGGCAAAACCTTCAACCTGGTTCTGCCCCGTGCACTGCGAGCTGTATTGGCATGGGCAGCACGATTACAAGTAGGCTCTGCTCCCACCACTGATGCCACAGCAGCATCGGTCTCGTCCCTTTTGTTTAAAGTCTCAGGGGTAGAGATTTTCTCAGAATTATCAAAACGGTGAAGGAGCGTGTGGTGAGCACCATTACATTTCTGACAACGACGATTACTCTTACAGTCTCTAACAAAGTGTCCCTCACTTAAGCAATTGAAACAGCGTCTTTGTAACTTTGTATCAGCAATACGATCTTCAACAGATAATGCAACAAACTTATTGCACTTCCAAAGTGCATGCTCAGATGGTTTTCCGCAGTCACAGAGCTTCAACTTGGGGTCACGAGATTGAACGTTAACCTTTGCATCCTGAGGACTCATTTCCTTTGAAGCTAAATCCGTTCTTCTCAGGGCTTGGGCCCTTGTAAACTTTGCTTTAGTATATCTGCTCCCACCACTGCGAGGATAGCTACTCTCAGTGGAGCGCGGCTCAAGAAGCAGTCGACCAAAGGTAGAGCTAGCTTCCTTCTTGCACTGATCTACAAACAACAACACATCATCAAACCGTACACGACCGGATGGAGAACTATGATCAACAGTAAATCGCACAAACTGCTTGCGCAGGTCCATAGGAAGGCGCCAAAAGATTGCCTCTGTTGTAGCATAAGCATTCAACTCATCATACGCACCAGCTGCTAGCATTCCTTGTCTACATGCCATCATGTCAATGTAAAGATCTTCCAAACCATCAGCAGTGGCACGAACAACAGGGCCATTGCGAACTTGTTGCAGCAGAGCACTAGCCGTTCTTTGGGGAGAACCAAACGCAGCTTTCAAGTCTTGCAGCGCACATGAAAGTGCATCTCTAGGTGATGGATTCAACATACAATTATCAATGATTCTACGAGCCCGCCCTCTTGTAGCAGCGGCAAGTAAATGTAATGCATGACCAGGATCTGATTCCGCATATACTCTCAGAATTCTGTCTTCCACTTGATACATGAAACGATAGTACAGCTTAGGATCACCATCAAAACGATCCTCCAGAGAAGGCGTGGGCACATCTCGACATCTTATCAGGATCTTGGCAAGATCATCAACTGTCATCTTAGAGTCAACAGATTTGTCAGTATTGGGAAGCTGATTAGCTCCATCATGATTCAAACGTGGAGCTGTAGCAACATCACAGGGTCTTCTATAACCATCAACAGCCGGCCCATGCCAAAGATTCATAGGTCGGGAAGCAGCACTGCATGGAGTACCAGAATCGCAAACTGCCGGCCCATATTCAACCGTGGGTAGTTGGAACTTGCTGCGATATAGGACACTTGGGTCCCATGAAGCTTGTACACACGAGGTAGGGGGCTGGTACTCACTATAGACAGCAGCAGACTGTCTACCCTGAATACCTCCAGCACTGACAGTGCTAGTGCTAACTTGAGGCTGAGCCCATACTGGGGCGTCAGGCCTAAGATGGGAACCAGAATGTGCAACTGGTGAACGAGACATCTGGGCAACCGCATCTTTACTATCCAAAAAGTTAACAACCCTTTCTTGTGAAGTCATTGTCTTCTGTTCGAGCTCACCTAGATTTTGATCAACATCTTGTAATTCAGCTTCAGCCATTATTTCAGCTTCTGCAAGATCTGCCTTGGCACGCAAGATCTCAAGTTTGAGCTTGTGCTCTTGTTCTAATTTCCAAAGGCGTGCCTTTTTGATTTTTACTTCAGTAATTCGCCTCGTGGTTGAGGACTTTGATGAAACTGAACAAGCCTTTTCTGAGGCAATCTTATACGTTTTGCTCTTTAGCTCTGTGCCAAAATTGAAACTCATGTTCTCAACAGCATCACCAACAGAGACATCAGTACGAGCCTGCACACTACAGGTATCAGAACTCACAACAACAGCAGATGGTAAATCACAGACTAGTACCTCATTCAGATTTTCAGTTTGAAGCACACTAAAATCACGCGCCGCAACTCTAGGCGGTGAGTTACTGTCACAATGGGGATTGACACAATTAGCAACAGAATCAGCACTTTCACTATTTGACCCCATGGTTATACAAACAGATACAATAATAAGCTTCTTCAGAAGGCAGTAACGAGCAATCAGCAAATCTTGACAAATTCAGCAGAGCAGATAAACAAACAGCCTGATTCGATAGGCTTCCACAACAACAATCAGCAACAACTTCACCAAACAATGGTGTTTTAGCTATGTTAGCTCTAGCTACGAGCTAATCGATTTCTAGTTGTCGTATTCTATCTGAGATAGGGCTACAGGGGGTAAAGCAGCCTGGGGAATGGGCACGGTATCAGCTCAGCAGCAGACGAATATGATATCAACGAATATATTATACTACTGTGAACAACTACAATGCCCCAACAGCACCCAGCAGCATGCACCACGTGAATCAATACACTATTATTAATTTGGGTGATGCAGGCTGGGTTCCACAGCAACAATAGATACGGTAGACGGTCACCGGTATCAACACTATTTTAACTATCGTAAGCGCAAACAATGCATGCAAAACCTACCACTAAAACACCTTGAACCTGTAGCTGCAAGGAGAAAGGCAAATAGATAAAGATGCTAGGCCTAGGTAAGCCAGGCCCAGCACTACGAAGCACACTTCAAATACCATACATAGTAGGCTACCATACCTAACTATATCATGAATAGATACATCACTACTAATTACACTAAATTAGCACAGGTTCTACCTAGAGTAACTGGATAGCGACTAGTAAAGAAATTACGTAATCGCTAACCACGCCAAGAACAGTATCTGGTAACCGGAAAGCACTAACTCTACACATTATCAAAGGATCAATGTACACATAGAGCGAAGTGGCGCTAACATGATGTAAAAACTAAAAATCCGGGATACTTTAAATTTGCTGAATTGATAACTCTATGCTGGGAAGCAGGAGTTCATCCCTTTTAGCACCAGTTTTCTTAATCTCTTTGAAGGAAAGTCATGTTTTTTCCATTCAGTGCTCCTGGGGGCCTTCCTAGCAAACTTGCTTTTGTCGCACAAATTTGTGAATTACTTGAATACATTTCACTTTGGAGATTTCTGCCTTCAGTTCATCCATTGTTGAGAATTGTTCTGGTAAAAAACTAAAATATTACTGTTGATGTAGCCTACCCCTCAGAGACAATGACCTAGTTTGCTAAAAAACTTTTGCGACTGCTGCTATCCCAGTCACACGGTTTTGGGAAAAGATCTTAGCGCATAATGCAAACTCAATTGCGGTATCAAAAAGCACTCTTGATGATAAAATCAAACGCGAAAAAATCTAATCGATCATGGAGAAATGGCGTCGATACTGCGACAGGCTTTCTAGAATAATTAAACAATTATAAACAAATAGCTAAACCTCACACTTAATTTGGATCCAAATATGAGTAGAGTAGAATGAGTAAAGTAACGAATAGCGATGGCATTAACAGGACGACGATAAATAATAATAATAATTATGCGAGATGATTATAGAGAAGCACTTTACTTTATACACAATTATGCTTATGGCTTTTTAACTGAGATTTAGTGAGATTTGCCACAATAGATGTACGGTATTATTACTGATACTATTACAGTTTTGATCACAAATTAATTAACAAAAATTATATGATAAGGCAACAATAAGGACTCGTTGTTAACAATAAATTCGGTAGCTTGTAATATAAACACTTACTGACTGCATGCGACTTCCCGAAACGATTCAAACTTTAATAGCAGAGATTCACGCTTCGACCATATTTTGACTTTGAGAAAAATACTAAAATGACTGAGGTGGCGCAGTTTTATAGTGCTGCAAATCTCCAGATTCTTACGCGAGCACGTGGATGTAGATAATGAAAACGTCATAGAATTGGCTGTCCTACTGTAGATATTATTTCTTAAAATTGCTAACAGCACAAAGACAAGAATTATAAATGTACTGTAGGTCTCCAGCAGCTATGTGTGGTTAATGTAGAAAAAGGCCTTGTAGTTTTATTAGAATGAGAATCAGTTTTAATTAAAATTCTCATCAGAAGATTTTGTCTGTAGTAACTTTATTTTGGGTATTTCTGGCATTTACAAAATACAATCAACCAAGTAAAATAAACGCAAAATGTCCAGAAGCTAAGGTACCGTACCTACTCAACATCACAATTTCTGCAGATCAGTTTTCCTAAAATTGCTTATTCAACTAGGCAGCGGGGCAAATATTGTTGGGGTGTGACCTTGCCATACAGGCACTACTATTTATCTTCATCTATTGTTTTTCATTAAGCCACATTATTTTTCCTCCTACGAAAGCATTTTTATGAAACTGATCTAAAGAAATGTTGGGCACCGCATTTTACACCTCAATACCGGGGTGTCTAAACAATGATGTAGACTTACTACAACAGTTTTCAAGCAATAGTTTATGAATTGAAAGCAGAAATCAGAGAAAAATCCGTTATCTCCAAAAAGAATGTGTTTGAGCCAGAGACAAGTTTGCCTCCCTCCTCTATTTGGCGCATAAATTGTAAAGAACATGATTTTATTTGAAGCGACCAAGAAAACTGATGCTTTCTGTTTTGGCGAATCAGCCGACACAGAGTGAAGTTTATTTGGCCAAAAATTAAAAACATTTTTTGAGTGCTTTCAAGAGAGTTGTGTTTTTGAAGAGTAAGTCACATTTTGTTATGGATTTTCTTTCAGTGGTCCCCTTGTGGCCCACTTTGTTTACGATGCTCCACCGGGCAGTGTAATTAGGAAGCAGGCTAGATACGGTCATCCATCTTCACTTTGGTATCTCACGATTTGAATCCATGTGAAGTTCAAATGAGCTTTATTGGTAGCTGCGACAAGTAAATGCTGTGCAAAAAGGATCACACTGAAAACCCCACATCGTACCGTATTCTTACCCGCTCTTATACCACTATCCATGACTGGTAGCCACTGGTATTGCTAGAATTTGTGATACTCGGATTTAAATGACGAACCCCACAATCGATAAGCGTTACTCGAGCGGTCTTGAAAATATCGCTATCAAAATTTTTCTCCACGTTTTTTCTAAAAAATAATTGGTTTTCTGTTTTGAAAAGGATGTCACCCCTAAAATTTAGACCCCTGGTGTTAGGCCTACCATATTTTCGTTGCCCAAAAAGAGGACAAGTTTCGTCAGCAAGTAAAATACAAGTAGGATAAGACCATCCCCTAGGCTACATTCAGCAAACGTTACGGCAAAAAAATAGACAATAAAACAAGACAAATTTATTTGTCAGATTCAGCCCATGAATATTTTGCGGTTGCCCCAACTTGTTTCTATAAGGAAGAATCAGCTTTAACGTGATTATAAAATTGAAAATCGCTACGTTCTTTTTTGAAACAAGGATGCTTCTGCCGTAGTTCATCAGAAAACACTTTTTCTCTTTGGCATCATTGTTTAGCTTTATTTAGCTTTCCGAATTTTACTTTATAATAATTATATTAATCTAAATGGTAAAAAAGAGGACATTAGGCTACTTTTTAGTGTCCTCGGAGGACCATTCATTTTTTTAAAAAAAAAAGAGGACAAATCCTCTTAAAAGAGGACGTATGGTAGCCCTACTGGTGTAGCACTACCATATTTTATAGTTGTGAAAGAAAGATAACTCTTTGGGATCACAGTAAAAGCGCCAAGAGGTTTACTAAGCAACACGAAGACAAATTTGCAATCTAAACTGCAGTCCCGTAGCACTCCAACTTCGGGCCCCCCCCAAAGTAAGCGCAAGAGCCCCTGCACACAGGTCATATCACTTTAGAGGTGTAAAATTGAAAAGCTGCATTAAGAAAATACACCACAATTTGTACATAAGTAAACAGGCTAATGTCAGAATAAAGCATGCCGATACCGAAGGTGCAAGTCATAAAAAATTCGGCACCGATGCCAGAGTTCAGTAGGACATTTATGCAGACACTGCGAAACGAAAGCAATGACACTGAAAAACATGAAAAAGTTATAAAAACACAGTATCATTTAAATAGTCTGGAGCGAACCTTTTTGTTCGCAAATGCTGTTATGACATTGTCATAATCAAGAGATCGGGCGCAGTCATTTTCGATTGACAACATGGCTAATGAAGATAGTCTACTGTCTGTCATAGACGTTCTATTAAAAGTTTTGATCAGTTTCAATTTGCTGAAGCTTCTTTCAGCGCTGGCAACAGTCACGGGGCAAGTTAGTAAGATTCGAAGTGCGATGTACACATTCGGATACAATTCAAATAAATGAGTCTTTAGAAGATAGTTCAGAAAGTCTTGAGCCGTTTTGAGATTGCGTTTTTTTTGTAAAATTAAAACAAACCGCTGTAGCTCAGCGCTCATTTCATCAGAATCAATGTCACCGAACTTTTTTTGGAACTCTTTACAGCAAGTAAGAAGAGCATTTTCTTGTTGCACAAGCAAAAGTTTGTCTCGTGTGTACAAAAACGAAAAGGCGGAAGAAACCTCACGTAACAAATTAAAGCGCTCCTTTATTGACATAATAGCCTGGTCTACTAATGGATAGAAAAAGTTGCTTTTAAATTTCAGTTCAGGAGTAGCTCGTTGTTCCTCTTCACCTTGGTAATCAAACAACCTTCTTTTCTTTCCACTTCTTGACGGAGGAAAAGAAGGATCAATATCCAATTCCTGTGCTATTTCAACAGCAGATGTTGCGGCACTGTCATAACCAGTTGTGCGATAGTTTTGTAAAAACTTTTCAGTTGCCTGGATTTCCGTTTCCATTGTATGAAGGGAGACTCCATACGATTGAAGAATCTTGCTTGCTTTATTGACTTGGAATAGGATTTCATACCAAACAAACACCGACAAAAGAAAACTCCATTTTGATAAATGAGCTATCAACGATTTTGTTTCTGAGGCAGCTCTTCCATCTTTTCTTTCTATGGAAATGGCTTCCAAGTCTTTCAGTGCCAGCAACACCTCTTTTAAATTGTATCGAAGAGGTTTGATGCATTTAATTCTGCTTTCCCAACGAGTATGAGATTGTGACTTTATGGACAGCTCCACATGTTTCTTCAAAATTTCCCAACGCTGAGCAGAGGAAGAAAACAGCACATACAACCTTGTAAGTACTCCAAAAAATGTCAATGCTTCCGTCGATGAATTAGCACTGTCAACAACAACTAAGAGCAGAGGCTGCTTCTTTTCTCTTTTGAGCACCACTTTTTGAACGTTTCATTCTATACAATGTCAATAAAATACTTTATCTGCACTCTGCAGTGTATATATATTGTCCCGGTATTTATAGCCAAACAGAATTCCAGACCATTCTATGATTGTTGCGTAACAACGGCATTATTACGTCAATCGAATATTCAAGATTCTACCAGAAAATCAATCGAAATATTCTAGATTCTGCGAGATAAAATGACCTAGCATTCACTTATGATGTCACAAGCCAATTGTTTCCTACAGTTTAAATCGGTTGTAAACAAGTCTGCTGAACTGAAAATAGTCACGTAGCCAAAAAGCAATTTCAGACTAACTTGGGCCCCCAAAGTTGGCCTGGGCCCCCCCCCAATTGGGGGGTTTGGGGGGCGGCTGCTACGTCTCTGCTAAACTGAAGGGTAAAACTTTTTTGTAAAATTGCCTTTTGGAACGTCAGCATTTTTGAAAATCGATTTTACTTTTTTATTTTTTCCAAGTTATAGGACCTATGGAAGTTTTTTAGTGTCCTTGGAAAGCAGTTTTCTGGAAAATTTAGAACAGATTCTCCAAATGAAGGACGTAGGTTTGCCTTGCACCAGAGGCGCAACTGCTGATAGCGACCTTTTGTTCAAAAAACAACATTTTGTGTGGATAGTCGATTGTTTCACGAAACAGAGCCTGCCAACAGCAACGTTTTTCTACATAATTGATAAAATTTTCTTGATCGATTAACAGGGGCGCATTGTAGGTTTAATTACAAGGGAGTAAGTGTCTTTTGTAAGGTATTGTTTTTACTGATATGGATAACCTTAATTTCCACTCGAAAATGTGCTTTGCCATTCTCTCCCGAGAGACTTCTTATGCCAGTCGGCTTATCAAAAACTCTAGGAGCTACCGTACGTTTGTGGCAATAAATCAAGCGTTGAAATCGCAGTCTTAACATCTGCAGGTCAAGCTTACGCATAGCACGGAGGAACTGGCATGGCTACTCAAATCGTAACGCTTTAGATTCAAACTAAAGGCAGTTTCCATTTGGTGTAGATTGCATGCGTAGCGTGAAAAATTTTTTTGTTTCTCTATTTAGTTTTATGCGCGGAGCGAGCTCGCTCCGCGCATAAAACCAAAGAAACAAAGAACTTGTCGCGCTACTCCTGCCATCTACACCAAATGGAAACTCGCCATCAGAATTGCAATGACATGGATGGGTGGCTGTTCGGTGAAAAACCGCAAAGCATTGCAAACTCTGCTATTTCGAGTAGCAAGAATGACAAAAAACTTTCAGTCGAAAGTGGAAATTTTTTGCCTATAAATAGCACCCTTGCTTTGTATTTTTTTAAATAATTATTTGACTTGTCTAATGTTAGTAAATAGTTTTAGATCCTCAATTGCTGTTGCAAACAAAAGCACTTTGGCGAAGACGAAAGCGATAAATCGCCGTGAGACATGCCGCTGGCAGTATATGCCGTTTAAGCTATTTTTACTTTGCTGTCTCGCTCGCGGTAATTACTGTTCCAGCTAGTTCTGGATCGGCCAGCAAAATATATTTAAAACGAGCGTAATCCGCTCCAAACCTTTAGACAAGGGGTGTCAAACTCATTTGCATAGTGTGGGCAACATTCACATACCTGCATTTTACGCGCGCCAGACTATTTCGTAATACTTACATAACGATCAATCAATGCTACTATAGGTAGGAATAGGCCATTCGTCACCCTGAAAGCAGGTGAAGAGCTCCTTATAGAGATCAATGCTTTCTAAGACTTCGTGCTTTTTATCCACGTTCAACATATGATTTTTTTTTCGGAGATCAATGCTTTTTTTATTTTAAGTTGCACATCACAAAAACGGCGTGACGGGTCAAATGTGGCACGGGGGTCGCCAGTTTGACACCCCTGCTTTAGACTGTAGGATCAGCGTTGGATTACCGGCAAACGCTACACTATTTGGGAAAAATTTAGGTACGCTTTTAAAATTAGGACCCATTCTGACATAAGTAAATCCAAATCATTGCAGGGTTTGTTATAACCTGACTGTAATTGCATACCCAAAATACAGAGCGAAAACCCAAATTTATTTCCTTTTTAAACAACAAATCACGGTACATCCCTCTGATACAGCAAACGCTACAGCTCTATGATTGCATGACAGCTGATTTTTCAAGTTTCTAAATCTAATCTCCGTGCGCCACCACCTGAATTATATGGTTCTGCAAGATTGGTGTTGCACAATTTTCACGGTAAGCTGTGGTGAATAGTTCAAAAATGAGGAAATGCTGTAAAAAAATCACGTAACACTACTTTTGCTAAAACGATAAAAACTGAAAAAGTGGTTTCAATAATGTACGCTTAGTTTTTCACAACAAAAGTATTTTTCACGGAAATGCAGCGTCAAAGTGCATCACAACATTGTAGCGGACCACTAACACCCAGCATCTGTTTGTACATCACCCTTGTAAACAGCAAACATTGTGAAACGTTAACCATGTCAGTTGTCAATGTTTAACTAAGATAAAGCCAACATGCTCAACCAAAAGTACAGCAACTAGCGCGGCGATGGGAAAAGAACGCTTTAAAACGCAGCCAAGCGTAAAACTATTCAAGGTCAGTTACACCACTCCGTAGAAAGAAATGGTGAAATCGAAGCAATTGTCTTTTACCAATATCAGCTCTCACAATAACAACGTATGATATGATGCGAGGTTCGTACAGAGTGGGCGGAAAGAAGCGATTTTACATCATTACGGAACTTTGCCCAAACGAAACAACCTGTTCCCAAGAAACCTATCCCTATTTACCTAGTGGCCCAATCACAGCAACTCTTAAATGTTGACTTAACCATACAGAGATATCATCTGCTTATTTGAGAACACCACTCAAATTATAGAAACTACAAATAAAGACTACAGATTTGCTGAAAAAAAAAACTTATCAAGTATATAAGTGAAAAACTTAATCAGGTCAAGCTTACACCGATTTTTCACCATGATTTTAAATAGGGCTATCTAGTAATATAGGCTAAAATGCACAACATTCACACTAAACACACGTCATAATTACCATACTGTAGAGAATCATATGCTATGACGGTACAACAAAAATTAAAAACCTACTCCAAAAACTTTTTAATTAAAACGCTCAATGGCGTACGCAGCAAAAGTGACGTCCGAATTCACTCTGTACACAATGACGTGAAATATTTTTACACAATAGTGAAAGCGTTATAGTTTCAGCGAATGTACAACAACCATGGCTTAAACTGTAGAGTATGGTGGAGGCTTCGTATCAGGGAGATCTGTGTCATCAACCAACGGAACCTTTTGAATGTCATCGTATATTGGAGGCTGTAATAAACATATGCAAATCATTCACCTATCTTTCAAAACTGTGGAAATCGGAAATGTCGGTCATACTATAACAAATTTTTGCTATTTGTTTCACATTTTTCATGTTCAAATAGAATAAAAACCGACCGCAGAGCAGATAATTACCGCAAAATGTGTTTGAAAGACTACAGCAAAGAGCTCTTCAATAGCAACAACATGCTATCTTCAGTTTTTCTGCATAGACATAGAATTTACATTAAAAAAACCACCTAGTCACAAAATCGACAAAGGTGTTGTGTTTTGTAATTTCTAGACCTAGCCTTCTGTTATCATCAAGCGAAGTAGTTCAGTCGAAGTGCTTTTAAAAGTAGTTCCTTTATGCCAGTAGTCCTTAAAGTTTAAAAATTTTATACTAAATTTTAATCTTTTTGGCTCAAGTGTTCATGCATTCATTGTTTTGCTGAAAGAAGGCAAAGAGAGTTGAGGATATTAACAAGTTGATTACCACTGAAATGAAAATACTCCGAATGATGTGTGGAAAAATTCTGAAGGATAAGAGCAGAAATGAGTGTATCCGAGAGATAACTGGAGTTGAAAGTATTACGGAAGTTATGAGAAGCCAACGACTGAGGTGGTACGAGCATGTGGAAAAACTGAGTAAAGATCAAGCACTGGCTATGGTAAGAAAAATTGTTGTTTATGAAAAAAAGATTGGCAGACAAAAAACTGAAGAGGTGATAACAGATGACATCAGAAAAAGACTGGTGGCAGTTTACACCCAAAACAGATGCGCTCGGCGAAAAGGTTGCAAAAACTGGTGAACTTTTGCTAGCGGGGACAAACACATATTCTCCCAAATTGAAAGGACAAATGGACGATAATGACAATGCCCTCAAAGTTTTTCAGCCTTATAGCCCTAATTCGGATTTACGTAAATCTGAACACCCCCATTTTACAATTTTAAATACTCTTATAATATATCTCCTATTCTAAAATGAAATACACAATACCCTAAAATCTTATCTCAGTACTCTCTGGGGGTATTAAGAATCCCTCCATCACGGGCGGCACAAGTGTATGAGAGAGCATCTTGCCACATGGAGAAAGCAGTAGTATGTGAATTTACAGCAAATAAAATTTCAAGCGTATCTTTCACCGTGAGAAAGTGAACAACCTCTGTCAACCGACAGTACACAATGATAAGCTTTATGTTCGGACTTCAGTCGCCCAAGTAAGTAGCTTTAGTGCTTCACACTACTGTCAGCAGTTTGCTGATAAGTCTACCCTCGCAAAGTTGTTATTGAAAGTAGTTACATTGACTTTCAGCAATGAAAAATGAAACCAAAATGAGGCGCGAGTACGCGTTATGAAACAACTGTTATTGGTAAAGCTACGGTAGAAAATGATAGTTATATCGACCGAATTCATATTAAGCCTTCACGCCTAAGCGGCTTCTACCGTACATTGAATGTTAAGCTTTGAATTGTCGACTGGACGTCTAGTAGCTTGATGACGCGATACGGACAATCACATAAAGAAGAGAACGTTTGAAAAAGAATAGGCAAGAAGCTTGACGCGAGTTCCTGTTTTGACAACACAATGGCACACCTGACCTCTGACCAACACTTAAGGAATATCAGAGAACCATACTTCTTACTCGCGCCATAGGCAATCTTATACAAAAGTACGGAATTGTGCATATACTTTGGCACAGACGATCACACAGTTTCCGCTCTTCGGAAAAATGAAGAATCAAAAATATTCAGCTACTATATACTTTAGTAAGGGAAGTAACTTCTAGGATGCATAAAGTGATTGTACAGCAACAATAAAGTAATCTTCATTTTTGGTAATAGTATAGAAATGGAAATGAAAAGCAGTTTAGTGTTGCAACGCAGTATCATTTTATGGAATTACCAGCTAGTCTTGTAGAGTTACACACGTACCTTATAGATAGGACCAGCTTCGCACTTCAAGTCTGAAATAGAAGCAACTTCCGGATCACGTGATCGATGATGCAATGCCTGCAAAATGACGTTACAGAATTAGTCACAAGACCGATCAAGCTTACCTTGGTGCTCACTTGTTAACCTAAACAAGGACAATACTTTTAAAAGACTGTACAATACGTAGATTCTATGGCAGGTTCATTCAATCGGCAAAGACAGCCAGCATATAAATACCATTCTAGGCTTTTTTTGGCCGCACAAAAAAGCTTTATCGATTTCAATAGGTCAATAATGCGCAGTAGTGTGTACAGAGGCTGTGTTGTCCACAGCTTCGTGTTGACAATGGCACGGCAGTAGTTGATGCGTTTGAAAGCGTGTATGTACGGTTCACCAACGCATTACATTGTCTGATGCAACGCTTTGTTGGCAGGTGAAAGCGGTGACTAATAGTAATAATCTGTGACGTCACCTCCAAGGGAAACAAAGCACAAGTATCTAACATCACCCCTATCAAATAACGGTAACACCTATTGTAAAACAGAATTTCAGAGTCACTCTCGTACACAGCATTCTAGCAAAAGGCTTTGTAAACTATACAGAAACTTCATATAAATCGTTCAAAGAACTTTACACAGTACGAAGCCAAGTATTTACACAAATAGTAAGAGAAAACTTTCGACCACCTATAATGCACACGCAGCAAGTTTTCCACATTATACGAGAGCTACAAATAGCTGATGGGGTCTACATCTACCATTACGCATGTGGTTTTGCATCAGACTGCGACTAGTAAGTGAGACTTTTATATTTCTGAGGCTTTTCTTGACGAATGTCAATGATGCATACGGAAAAGATGAAGCCACAAACAACGGAGTGTGAAAGTAAGAGCTTATTTGCTGCGCTACGACAAGTCTGAAAATACTGCATTATTGGGGGATAAATGACTTACATTGTTGCTGTGGCTCCAGGCTATTAAAGCCCATTACACTATTTTTATGTATAACTGAGTAAACTTATAGTAATGCAAGAGGCTAGCCATGCACCTAGTAAACTTAGCTTCTTATTTCACCCTCCTCATTATTCCTACAGGTGAACGCCAGGCAAGATGACAGTGAATAATATTTTTAAAGTCTTTGGTGAAACCCATGTCTGTAGGCAGACGCTCTAACCACTTCTCTATCGCGCAGGTACCATTTGCATACAAAACTGGATTGAAACAACCCAAGAACTTTTCCAGGCTTGCCTCATTGTCACCAACATAATTGTGAAGACTCTGACCTGCAACATGATGTGTTTGTATCCTCGGTAAACAACCGATAGGAAGAAGCAGTGCAGCAAGAAAACAAGAGTGAAAGTGCCAAACACAATGACCGCAAGCCAACCTTCTGGTAGATTTTGAATCCATTCTTTAGCCTCCTTCGGAAGATGCTGGCACTGAAAATATTATTCATGAGCATGCACACAAGGCCATGTGTGAAAGATAGAGATTCTGT
The DNA here is from genome assembly GCA_963675345.1 of Trididemnum clinides. NCBI lineage: Eukaryota > Metazoa > Chordata > Ascidiacea > Aplousobranchia > Didemnidae > Trididemnum > Trididemnum clinides. The sequence continues at coordinate 14,187,123 of OY776306.1, read as the reverse complement.
TTCTTAGTAATGAGTAATATTCATATTTTGTTGAAAACTGCTTTTTCAATTACAGAGGACCTCTACAAATCTTAAAGACTACTTTTTACTTGAGAGGGCAGAAATTACAAAACTTGCAGTATTTATAAACAATCCAATTTTCAGAAACTTCTGTCAAATTTGGCAGCTTTATAGCAAAGTTTGACATGGATATCTTGTGCTTCCATCTTAAAACAACCCATTTAAAAAAGAATTCAAGTTTGAAAAAAAGCCAGAATTCTTCTTTGTTTGAGTTTTAACTATCAGGTTGTAATACAGTTTTACCTCCTTAACTCGGTAAGCTGGGTGGGGGGGGGGGAGGGTGTCTGTGTTAGCCGATTGTCCGACTTAACCGACGGCCTATAGGCCATAGCTGATAAACATGCCTAGGGTAAAGAAGTTTAGTTAAAAGTGCCGTTATGATATAGGCTATTTTGTTTTACTACATTTACCTTCATAACATGTAAAAAAGCAGATTTATTTATTTATATATTCATTTATTTTTGTTTATTCAAGTAAATCACCTGATGAAGGCTACGTTGGGCTAGCCTACTGCTGTCGAAGAAAACTGCTGCTACGATCCGCATTGAAGGAGACGGCCGATTTTAGGCCAAACATTTAAAAAATTTTTAAACATTTTTTTTTCTCGATCTTGAAATGTTTTTCCATTTTTTTCTCGGTCATGGTCCGATATCCGGCTTAACAGGCTCGTGTTAACGAGGCGAAACTGCAGTTCAGTTTGGATCATCTTGGTTCTTTTTTATATGACGTAGTTTCGGAACGTGATAAAAGCAAAATACTACATACAATTTATCAGCTGAACGAGGCGCTGTCATTTATCTAGCAACCCTTACCTGAACCAAAAAAGACTTGACAGATGACCAATAGTATATGACGGTGCCTATGTAGACGATAATGCAAAGAAGTTTGAACATTTCATTGAACAACATTGGTATGAGATAAGTAGCTTTGCCCTAGAAAAACATTATAGTCAATTGAATAGCATTGTGGACTTTCATGCAGAAAGAGACATATATTTAGACTTGGATGTACAACAGAAACGGGAAATAGCTGGCACTGTATCCGTGAAAGAGTAATGCCAAAAAAAACCCGCATTACAGAAAAACCGACAACTCCGCCACAAGTGTGAACGCAATGGAGAACTTTACTGCAAACAAATTACACTTGAAAAGAAGTACCTGCGCAACTTAGGCACAGCACGTACACAACTCTCACAGCTTAATATAAGTACATGTGATTAAGTAAAAAGGATTAATTATAAGGTGAAAGTAGTAATTTAAAAACGATCAACAACTGAAATACAAAAAGCATGCTGAACTTACTTATACAAGTAAGTTCTTTAAATACATATGTAAATGTGAAGGTATCGCCAAACAAATAATGCTTGTTGGTCTAAGTTACTGTGTAAGGTTGCAGTAAATTCAACTATGATGACAAGTTCAAAGTTAGTGTGATATACTAGTACCGGTAGTACACACTTTGAAATTCAGTGCTTTCACGAATAAAAAGGTGGCCATATTTGCCTTGTTTACATGTCACAGAGAACACTTCCTTCTTTCTGATACTTGGCATCCTTCCAAGCTAAACCAATTTCATTGATTTTCCCTCGAGAGCCTGTACCTTTTCCGTGTTGGTTTTCCTTCCTTTCTTTCACCATTTACTTTATAGTTTACGAGATCCTCATCATCTTTACTCAGGCTACGCCCAAATTAAAGTACTTTGTTTGCTTTTGCCATTTACTTTACATTTCCTTCAACACCAGCATATCTATCAATTTCTCACCATTTCATTTATCCATCTTTTTTACGCTACACATCACCCTCGATGCTCTCTTGGTGCTTTCATTAAGCACCACGTCTTACTCCCATACTTTTCCTCTTGGCTAAGCTAAGCAATCTTCCATAGTCTGGGAATCTCATCCAACCAACAATCCTTCTTGCTATTACTGCCACTTGACAAGCTGACGGCAATGGCACCAAGTGCGGGGGCACCATCACCCCAAGAATTTTTATTGGGGGAGCTCCCCGTTGATCAAGTAAACCTATTGGGTTATAAATGGAGTTTCTTTTGTTGTATTGTTACCCAGGCCCACTATTTCAATGTAAAACTAATTGAAATCGCGATATGATTTGAATTTGCAATTTCCAAAAACAGCTCGGTCTTTCACCTCTGCTGATCCAAAATTGGTGACAGCTTGTTTGCTCAGTTGGGTATGCAAATTATTACGTCACCAAAGCGTGACGTCAGAGTTTGGCCCACGGAAAAATTTTGAAAACCCAGCGCCTATACTTGACGGAGTTCAATCTGTCTCCTTAATAGCAAAACGTCTTGATTGTTTTCTTCTCTTAGAACAGCCTCTTAACTGCATTATCTTCCGATCATAAAAATACCTTTATTTGCAGTATATTCAGAGCAAGTTGTGCTCAAACCTGCTTCAAAGTTACCAATACAAAACTTAATGCAAAATTCGCCAGAAACATACCTTGGACAATCCAATCAAGGCCATGGCACCAATTAGCACAAGACAAATGCCCGTTCCCACTTTCAACCAATGTGCTAAAAACAAAAACCAATAAAAATCAACAAAAGTTAAGAATGTTTATATGATGTTTATATAATAATGATGGAAGGCAAATAAGTTATGTACAGTACTTAATATTTCGAATAATATATTCCTTTTAATAATGCCTTGTATAAAACAAATTTAATGACACAAATTCAAATATATTATGTTAGGTAATAGAACTTTGAAAAAGGATCATATTTGTTATATGATACCAAACAGCGAGCAAGGCAATACTTCAATTGCATACCCTAAGGACTTAAGAAAACAAAGCTTTGCATTTATTTCATGCAAAAAGGGTTTAATTGCCATACATGGAGAAGAAATTACAATCAGGCGCACAAGCTACGCAACTGATCAAGGTCAGGGGTTTTTAAGAATGTCAGGAACCAAGCTTAGGGATTTTTAAGCTTGGCACCTGACATCCTTTAAATGATTCTTGCCCACCAGTTTATTACTTTCCCCCGACCTACTTTCTTCCTCATACATAATACGAGGGGTACACCAAAAGTTTTGCACAATGGCTATTAAGTTTTCCGTTATTTACTTTACATGCCAACTTTTGGCAAATGGCATAACCCACATGAACTATTGCCCTCCAAAGCAGACAATCAATGCTGCCTACTATTCTAGTCTGCTTCAAACAGTCTACTCTAAACTACCAAGAGTCAGGCCTGGAAAGATTCATAAGCGCCCCATTTTTTTGCAGGATAATGCACATGTTCACACAGCAAAAGTTTCCATGGCTAAATTACGTAAGCTGAAGTGGCAATTACTTCCTCATCCAACTTATAGGCCAGATCTTGCTCCTAGCGACTTCTACCTCTTCAGGCCACTTAAAGGTCCTCTTTGTGGCAGATGATTTGGATGCGAAAGGGAGCTGAGGTCAACTTGTGAATGAGGTGGTTAAGACCATGTCAAAAGACTGATTTGAAAAAGGAATAAAAAAGGTTGCAGAGTGTTGAAGAAAGTGCATGGACTTGCAGGGAGATTGTTGAATAATAAACTTTGTTTCATTATTTCATGATTCTTTGTTTTAAAAATATAACAGTTTGAAGAGTTGATTGGTGGTACAAAACTTGAATATTGCGGAAAGTAATACATTCATTTTCTCGAAGCTTTTCGTCTGACTCGTCTTCAGGAGAAATACATCAGAATGAAAAAGATAGAAGTGTTGCTCGCTTATATAGAGGAATACTCGATAGTGATTGGTCGATGGGTCGATCAATGAAAAGAGAGGAAACTAATGTGAAATTTTTAAGCTACTTATATCAAAACATCTAAACCAAATTTGTGTAAGCAAAAAGAATTCGTATACAGCTTAAAAATTTCACATTAGTTTCCTCTCTTTTCATTGGTCGACCCATCGACCAATCACTATCGAGTATTCCTCTATATAAGCGAGCAACACTTCTATCTTTTTCATTCTGACGTATTTCTCCTGAAGACGAGTCAGACGAAAAGCTTCGAGAAAATGAATGTATTACTTTCTGCAATATAACAGTTTGTGCAGAACTCTTGGTATGCCCCTGGTAGTATGCATTAAAAAATATTATTTCTGACCTCTGGAGGGCTCAAAACTTTTAAGTGGAAAACCACTGATGTAGTTATTGTCAAACCAATATCGCTGCTCTATTAGCATTCAATTTAAGGCTCACCCGAGCGACCATGGATGTAGTAGTAGATTTTGGAATCATATTGAAAAACATCTACAGAAGTTTCATGAGTGGCAAGCTCATAGGATGAATAACCAATTGTCCATCCACCACATACCTAAAACACCAATCGTCAGCAATGACTTGTTTTTGCATTATGGTATATATGAGTAGTGATTATGCAATCAAGTGCATAAACTTGAAAAAGTGCACATCACAATCACCCATGCACATACTTGGTGCCTATGAACTCAGAGGGGCCGAAAAAAACGTAACACTTAACGTTTACCAGCTGCTGCATGAAAACAATTCGTCTGTCCTGGCATTTGTTCATACACGTAAATGACTAGACAAAAATATTAGTATAAAGCAAACCAAGTGATAGACTATGCACAGTTACATACAATATTGGGCATGTCTTGAGCAGAAGGTAAATTATTTCCATGGGGTAAAACACAAATCAAAATCTCTTAGTTTTCTCGATCATTATGCGTTTGTTTATTTATATCCATTTTAACTTATTGTGAAACCAAAAAAAATCTTTTAAACAATATTTTTTTCAAGCATTTTCTATTTAGTTTCAAAGCTTGAATAAGTGTGGGCAACTTCATTTTTCCTGTTATAAATTTTGGGTGATATCCATAAGAGTTTGCTACCTCTGTCAGATGAGGGTCTATTTAAACAACATGCAACCATAATATGAAAAACTCTACCCAAGTAACTCTTTACTGCTTCATCAACAACATGTAATAATTAGAAGCACCATGTCTTACAAAAAAATAAAAATCTGGAATACAATGACATGCTTGGTAGATTGCTATAAGGTGCCTAGGGCCTTTTGGCTTAGATTCAAATTACTGGCAAATACTAGGGAAAAAAACTAATGTGCTCCTTGTCTTTTGATCTTGATAGTGTAGCTTGCAGGAAAACTAATTTCAAAAATTTGATTGGCCTACTAATACATAAAATTTCAACAAAAATTTTCTATATTTGGTATGGTTGTGTGAGTCAAAAAAGCTATTATTTTGTCATAGATAACAAAAGACAAATATCAAACTAAACTACAATGTACTTTTTTATTTATTCCATCTGATAGCAACTGAATTATGAAACAGGAAGTAGCAGCACCAGCACATAATGAATTAAGGGTAGAGTATCAATTCTCACATCACCTCAATAAAAACTGCTTACCAAAACCAAGAAAGCCAGAATGTATGTTCCAGTTCTCACATTACAACAGCAACAACATGATGGAACTTCTTCGCTTTTTGCCATCTTTAGCAAACTTTTCAAGGAAATTAAAACTAATATAATTTACAATGGTGCAATTTAAGACGTTAAGTTAATCACTAGATTACAAAGAGTGTTGAGAGTTGCAGTGATTTCTTACAATTTAATGACAAATTGTGTGCCCAAAAACTGCAGTTATAAGCTCAAATTTACGTTGTAAAGTTTGTCTGAATTTTAAGTTTAGCTAATTTATGAAGAAATATAGTGTCCACTAAATAATAAGCCACATTGGTGCATATGAGAAATTGGATATTACAAAAAAATGGATTTGCAGATTAGTGTTCAAGAGTTGAAATTAGGTAGAAATGGTTAGTAACAAAGTAGTTCTACTTTAGTAAACAACATAAGTAGCATTTACTAACAAGCTACTTACTTGAGTACTTTCAGTTTTTACCACTTTTACTTGAGTAATTTGGTGGGAAGCAACGCTACTTAAGTAGCTGTAATTTTACTCAAGCAGAAGCTTGACGTTTATTGAATTGAAATGCAGTAAGCTAGCACAAAAGCAGCTTTGAATAATTTTGCGCAAGCCTTATATTGAAGTAGGCCATTCTTGGTTTGAACTTTGAAAACCATGTGGTAGACAGATTGCAGTTTAATGCTAACCAGGCAACAAGAGCTGAATTCCCATCAGGTCATCATTTCATACCTTGTGATTTTAAAAACGTTTTAGAGCCAGAAATAAACTCAAATACTCTTTGTTGTTTAATTTTTGAATGGTTGTTTTTGTGGTACAAAAGTTAAAAAAGGTTTGAATAAGCCTTTAGACCGATTCTTTGCACACTTCTAATGTAGTTACTAAAAACTTGTATGGCTTTGTGGAGCTTTTATCAGAAGTTATTATTTTCTGCAGAAAAATGTCATTGCTTATAGAAGATGAGATCAATAAAAATATGCATTTCATTGGCATCTAAAATCAAAGGTGCTTGAGAACTAATTGTAGTGTGAAGACAAATTCTGGCATAATATAGGTTGTTTTTGACAAATGTTGCTTTGAGGGTGGCTAGATTGAAATAAGATCTGGTAGTTGCCAACCCTAGTCATTGTAGGCAGCAGATTTTCAAGTAAACTTAGAGTGTTACATATTTTCAGCAAAGGTGAAAGCAGGTTTCTTTTAAGGCGTATAGGTCCCTAAAAATGAAAATTGGGTCCCTAGAATCAGAGAAAATTATGGAGGAAAATAGCTTGGAAAATTTAAAAAGAAATTATAAAAGTGAGAATTGCAGAAAAGCTGTAATAACTTTTTGAAAAGAACATAAATATTTTACAAATATTGCTCAATTCCGAATTGGCAACACTTTGATTTGGCTAGTAGATAAAATCAAAGACTACTGTAGAATTATAGGATCTCAGTCAAGCTGTGAACAAGCTAGTTACTGCATTTTGATAGTCGCAGTGTAGTGATGCTTGTAATGTAAGTTACAGAAAGAAAAAGACATTGTGTTTGCACACACTTTATTGATGTGCAACAGTATAGCAGTCAAGCTATGGCACGACTTCTAGGTTAATACTTTCAACGTACATTGGGCAATTTCAGCTTTTACTACTCTGTTTATCATGTGCAACTAGCACACTTTACAAAGTGTAATGTAACTTTTGTCTATTAATTCCTATATGAAAAATGATGCTGAAGTACCAAATAAGGACTTAGCATTTAGTCTATATAGGCCAGGTTGGTCCAAACGCTGGCCCACGGGCCACTTGTGGCCCGTGGCAGCATTTTTGGTGGCCCACAAACCACATGCAGAAAATAATCTGGCTCAAGAGTCAAGACACTGGCAACCCTGGACCACCTGGATATAGGCTATGAAATGCAGACATCATAATGTACAGACGAATCCGGTTAATTGCATAGTCAATTTGCCAAGCTCTTTTATGCAATTAAGCGGATTATGCATTTATCCAAAATTAGTATAAACACACCAATTGACCACTGCAGAAGACAAAGCATTGTTTAATTATACTTAACATTGTTTTTATCACGCAAAATCCTGCACAACAGTAGTTTTTTTGATGTTGTTTTGCATGCTCTCTTGTAATTGTTTTTTTAACGAAAAAATGTATCTATGGCTGCACCTTCACATTGCAAACGTTGCCGAATTGTATCAAGAGCGAAAAAAAGTCTCTATTTTTCGACGGGGTAATGAGAATTGAATTGGCTGCGCTTTCTTTCCAAATGGCATTTTTTCACTCACATCAAAGACCCACAGTTGCGAAGTACATGTGCAAATTTGTGCTCGCACTCTGTAAAAAAATCTGCTGCACGATCACAGAATTCTACAGTGCTGCAAGATCAAATTTTGTGAACGTGAAAGATGCCGCCTGACATTGATCAAAGAAATCTTGCAGCATTTTTTACAGTGCACTACGTGCTCCCACTGTGCCAGTAATTGGCGTCTGTCTTTCAAGGATGCCAAAGACTGATTTTTGTCACTTGATTTTGCAACTAACACTTTGGTAAATCAAATAAACAGCTTCTATTTCTATGCAATTAAACAGATTATACAATAAGCCGATATGCAATTAACCGGACTAATTTTTTTAGGAAAAGACAGGTTATGGTTTGGTATTTACAATTCTTATGCAATAAAACGTATTATGTGATTATCCGATATGCAATTAACTGGATTTGTCTGTACTTTATTGAAGTCATTTTACAAGTTGTAGCCTACAGCCAATATGCATTGATATAAAAAAACAATAACACTCTTCATTTTACAATTTTTCAAAAACTACTAAAGCTATGGTTATTATACTTGGAACACATCATGACAGAGACATTCAACACTTTCATTGAAAATTTCAGCTTTTTAGGTAAAAAGACTAAGGAATGCCATCGCTTTTAAAAATAGTTGCCAAAAAAGATTACAGTACCATTGATATATGTTCAGGCTAATTGAACAGATGATAAATGTGGCTTCTGCATTCATTGCAAATTCCTTGGAACCGTTTTTTCCAAAAAATCACCTTTTGAACTTCATTCTGAGGTACCGTATTTCTCATCATTTCTGTCTGATTACATCCTTTATTTTCTCTTCTTTAAAAACAGTCATCCTTCTGCTGTAAACTTTCTCTGAAAGCGAGTCCCATACACTGTAATTTATGGGATTGAAATCTAGATATTGGGAAGGCCATTCATCATCTTTTTAATGAAATTTAGAGTATTGTCTTCCAGATAGCTCTGAATGGCACAGCCGGTATGTGATGTGGCTCCATCTTGCTGAAAAGCATAATCCTCATTAGGGTACATTCTGCGACAGTCAGGTAAAAGTTCCTCATCCAGTAATTTCATGTAACACTCAGAGTTAACCTTATTGATTTTCGTCTCTATGAAGTACCGCATATTTCAGCGCATAAGGCAACCGTCAGATAAGAACAGGTACAAAATTAGATTAAACAATTTTTATTTACAACCAAAATGATACTGATTTTTTTATGTAAAAATCTGCACACAGAATTTAAGGTCTGACTTTTATATTGATCGTATAAGACAACCCCCAATTTTTAAGGGAGGATTTTTTGACTTTAAGGATTCTCTTATACACCGAAATATAAGGTAGATGTTTTTCAGCAAGATGGAGCCACATCACATACCAGCTGTGCCATTCAGAGCTATCTGGAAAACAATACTTCAAGTTATATTAAAAAAGATGACGAATGGCCTTCCCAATATCTGGATTGCAATCCCATGGATTGCAGTGCATGGGACTCACTTTCAGAGTAAGTTTACAGCAGAAGGACGACTGCTTTTAAAGAGAAAATAAAGGATGCAATCAGACAAAAATAGCAAGAAATACCTCAGGATGAAGTTCAAAAGATGATTTTGTCTTGGAAAAAATGATTGCAAGCAATTTGCAATAAAAGCAGAGGCAACATCGATTGCCAGTTCAGTTAGCTTGAATATGTCAATGACATAGTAATCGTTTTCGGCACTGCATTTTCAGGCAACTAATTTTAAAAGCAATGGTGTTCCTTCATCTTTTTACCAAAAAGCTGAAATTTTCAATGAAAGTGTTGAATGTCTCTGTCATGATGTGTACCAAATATAATAACCACAGCTTTAGTAGTTTTTGAAAAATTGTAAAATGAAGAGTGTTATTGCTTTTTTACATCAACTGACATAATTTTTCAGTTACCACATTTTCAATAATGCAATCTTACATTTAATTTTTCTGTTTCTATTGCAGCTTTGACTTTGATTGTAAATATAAAAATGTCCAGTGGCAGTACCCATTTTAAATTGTTGAAGTGGTTAAATTTGTGCCATTTGTTTTAGTTGGTTTTGTCATGCACAAGCACCACACCAAGTATGCAAATAATTTATGTGCAATATGCATGAATGTATACTATGACTATGTAATGGAGTGCAAAACACATCTGATTATTTTAAATTTAGTCACTTATTTTTAGGGTCCCTCCAGCCTCATGTTGGGAACCTAACATTTTCCTTAAGAAAAACCCTGGTGAAAGAATCTTTAATGCTAGAGTAAAGGTCCAGCATTGGCTGAAGGATGCTTGCAATGTATTTTGCTAATTCATGAAGAGCAGATTAGATTATTCTCAAGACAACTGAGAGCAAGAGCCAGACAAAATCATGATTGTAACTCATTGTTTCAAAAACGTGCAATGAGTCTGTCCTGTAAAGCTTCATTCACAGCTGTTTTGCTTGAGTAGTTTGTTTTATCTTTTTATACATAAATTAGTTTGCTCACATACCAGCTACTGCTTTTGTCAAGGGAGTAGCTAGAGGAGCAAAAAAGACAATTACCGATACCCTCTCAAACGATTTGCTTAAGTTTTGTTTGGGCTAAATTCTCTTGTTTCCTTTAAAAAGTAATTGTTCTTAGCCTTAGCATACATCTTCCATATTTGCTTAATACCACTAAATCTTACAATATTTCTGTAAGGTCTCTAAAAACAATCAAAAAAAGGTCATGACTAAAAATGTGATTTAAGATAAAAAGTTTTCCTTAGTGCCATCAGAAATTTGTAGCTGACAATACCAGCATCACTTCACTTTTGTTGCTGCATACCACCAAATGTGCAATAACAGGGGAGAGGGTAGCACCTCCCACTTGAACCATATTATAACAGCTATATACCTAATTTTTTCTGAAACACCATGTAAACACCTGTATTTAGAAACCATTGATGAAATATGTGCTTAAAAATTACATCGTTTGTAGTTTACATCATTTGATCCTGAGCATAACAACAGAATAATAAACTGTTAATTATGCTGATGTTATGTAGACTACGTGATTGACATCAGAGCAGAAAAGGAAGTTTGTTTTACTGTAAGTATTCAGAATTAAAATTGTTTAAGTTGGTAACTTTTGTTTCAGCCAAAAGCCACTTTTGTTGGTCCAAATGTGCGACCTTTATAGAAAATTATCTGAGACTATGACGTCGTGAACCCTCTTATGCTCATTAACTATGCCAAGTTTGATGTTTGTATGCTCAGCAGTTTTAAAGAAGTTAAAACATAAAGACAGACAAAATTGTACTTTATATACAATAGATATGCCCTGGAAGAATTGGACGAACTTTTGAGATGAAGTATTTTTTCTCATTAGAATCTAAGGGCTCACACGAATGACTTTCAACAAAACTTTGACTCAGTTTCTCAAAAGTCTTTTTCATTGTCAAAACCGACCGATATTTTTTATGATACATTGTTGTAGGAACCTCATTATCTCAAATTTCAGCAGCAATTCTTTGAATGGCATGGTGTTAGTCAAGTTTTGCTGTATTTGCTAGACTACTGTAAATCACGATTCTGTCTCTCAGTAAAACTATACTAGAATCTTTCTATCCGCAATCAAAGATACAATTATATCGAGCAAATAAGAAATTGTTTGTTTTTTATAACGGGCAACATTACGGGCTATCATGTTTGCTTCTTCGCTGTTTACGGTATTGTACAGTCACCTTCCATGGTCTACCACGACCTCCTGCTACTCCAGTTACTCACGCACTTCTGAAACGACAAATATACAGCGGAACGTCAACGGAGATGCACTTGAACAAGCTTCTTAAACGATGACTAAAACTGCAGACTGTGTGATGCAAAAACTTAAAAACAACAAAAGCAGTACTCCTCAATTAGTAGCCTATGTCTTATATGACAGCAAAGTAAAAATCACTCAACCGTAAAAACGCTGGTAAGAGTAATAGGAAGGTTGCACGCACGTGATCAAACGTCATCAAAATGCACTTTAAAAAAAAGTGGCTGACCACTTTCAGTATTTTTGCATTGAATTGGAGTGATATCGTTTTTTGCCAATCAAATAGGTAAACGTCATAATTGTTAAATGAACGTTAAATATGTGGTTTTACTGATGTTAAGGTAAGAATCTGAAGTCAAAGTAAGATAAGAGTTGCTACGGTTTGTTTGTTTTTGCTAATAGTTGGGCTATTTTACGGGCTAAACATGCAGGCTTATTTTTAGCCAGCTTCTGTGAGGGTTTCATATTTGATTAATCAGCGTGTTTGGGAATGATGAGTTTAAGTTAATTGTAATGTGTAACTTATACAGTATATTTAGTGGCATAAGCATTCTGAAAAGTTGAAAACTTAAGTTAGGCTATACTCTAGCCTAAATGACAGGGCAGACTTCTGTACCGTTTGACATATGCTGGATTAGTTATTGTTGGATAAAATCAGTAAGTTTTTGAAATTTTTTGTCAATAGTAATTGCAGGCCAGTCATATTGATATGTCAGATGTAATTGTGTGACCTTAACCACTCTTTAAACAATTGTTTGGGCTATTACCTAGGCTGCTAGACTAATGGTAATACAAAAATTACGGTACCGATTTATTCATTCATGCGTAGAACTCATGCTCTGTTTGCATGTCTTTTGTCACACTGGATCACCGCGACGAGTAGACTGCTTGGCCCCACCACCTGTTTGCCACATAAAGATGGAGGCATGCCATTAAATGCCTTGCTCATGGAGACAGCAAGTAAGCTTACCGGCAAGCTTACCGTACCGGTAGTAATGATCAAATAATGGTTGTTTTTGCTAATGTACCGACTGGTATCTAATTGGTACTGTTTATTTTTAAGTGAGGAGCAAATGGTAGTTAGATGACACTTCTCTTAGGGGCATTTTTTAAAATTAGCCCACTATTCTAGGCTTATACTAGCCAACTGAAAGACCAAATCTCAACCAAATTGCTTTTGGTCAAATTTATTACTTTCCGAGAATCCAACTAGCAATAATTCATTCCAAATTTTAATTAATTTTTCATTAGTTTTCAAAATAACCTCAAAAGTTGGTGTTCGCCCTATATTTTTCCAGCATAAATTAGAGCTTTTGGTCATCCACTTTTTTTGGCGCGAAATCCGTAACGTCACATGCAACCTTCCTATTGCCATTATGCAAGCAGGCCTATGCAAACTATTGCCTCTTTTGCCCTGGAAAACGTTTTTGAGTAGTCTTTACAAATAGACGAATGCATCTGAAAACATTTTAACGTGCACAATTTTTACAGCACTTTTATCACATTTTGAATTTCCACACCTTGAGCATCGGTAAAGTTTCATGATCTTTAACCTCTCTTGATCTGCATTGCAAATCAAAGTAAATGAATATGATGGCCAGTAAACTATAGAACATTTTATTTCAAAACATTTTGCTTTAATTTTTTTTGTTTTTGTTTGTTTCATATTTATCCTCCATTCACGAGAAAGCGAATTGTATCGCTATATTTTGGACGGCATGTCCGCACTCGCTTGGGAGTTGCCATTTTTGAGGTGTCTGGGCCACCTGTCTTCCACATAAAGGCGGAGGCGTCCTGTTAAGTGCCTTGCCCAAGGACACAACAAGCGAACTTGCCGGCTTGTTCTCTACAACCTCCCATAAATGCCGAGCGCCAAGCAGGGAAGCTGTGGATACCATATTTTAAAGTCTTTTGGTATGACTCGACAAGGGGAATCATCAACAACCCCTAGTCTACCGACTGCGAAGCGGACGCTCTAACCACTACACCACCGCGCAGGTGGTGCTTTTAGTATCGCATTATTTCATATATTATTTCTACTCAGATTGCTAAATGAATATAGTTTTAAATTATAGCCATCACCAAGACTAGGTGTAGGTGTCTCTAAACTACAGTTTATAGGTCGAATGTGGCCTGCCAAAGCATTTAATCCGGCCCGCGGAACTCTCTTCATAACATAAATCTTAATTTACTCCAAATTGTGGCAATGACCCTTTTTTGTTTTAGCTATTATTTTTGGAAATTACTACTATTTCAAAGGGATAAAATAATCTAAAATTTCTAATTTAGAACCTTGGCCCCAAAGCTTTAAAAGTTCAATAATGCAGCCCTTTGTCGGAAAACGTTGGCGACCCCTGATCAAGACCAGTATTTTGAGAAGCCATGCGTGGAAAACGTCTCTTTAGTTCTTAAATTGAATTTTATGTTATTTCTACCCCCAGCTTTAGCCGGACTAAAACTTCATGAGTGGTGCACTTAAAGTGAAACAACTACAATTTAGCTGTGGTTTCTGGAGGTCTATCGGACGATTTCATAATCCTCAGATATAGAGCTACCAGAAAAACATATGTAGGCTTTGCCAACTCAGGTGGTTACAAATCATGATATTTTGGGATTTCGCTTATTGACTAAAAGTAGTAGGATTTCCAATTTCCTGGTTCTGCAAAAAATCTGGAAATTCGAGTAATGTCTGACCTAATCCCGGGAAAAAACCGGGATTGCATAAAATACAAACAACAAAACGTAAATGCATCAAGTTTGTTTTAATTATTTTTTATGCAATCACTGCGTAAAAAACTCAGTGCACTAACAAATTTGTCACTTAGTCGTGACCGTAGTTTTGTGGCAAACAATCCTGCTGCAGAAAATGCTCGTTCTGCTTCAACTGACGTTGGTGGGACGGTCAATAAGGCTTTGAATAACTGCTCCAATGTGCTTGGTCTTTTTCCGATAGCTTCTGGTAGTTTTATTTCCTGCTGGATTACAGTTTGAAGTAGGCTGACTTGACTTGTATCATCAACAAATGTCTTTAACTAGGTGTTACAAATCCTCAAATAACTAAGATTTGCGCTCAAGTGCCCGGGAGGAATTCCAGGGCCTTCGCTCCTTCTTCAAACGCAACGACTAAATAAAAACTTCTATATTGCAGGAATTCAGTAAAAGAAGATTCAGATCCATAAACTTAGTTAAATTAAATTCCAAATCGATAAAAAGAAAGAGCAAAAATTCACCGAGGGCTTCTTCAAATATAACAGAATGCAGAAAAAGCAATTAGACCTCGTGCAGCAACCAAATCAAGCAACTGACTTAAAATTCAAAACGTTACTATTTTACTGCTTGGAACGAAAGGCCAGCTAATTAGAATGCAAATCTCGCCCGGTTTTAGGCAAAAAACGTCGGAGAGTTGCATTCCAATCTCAAACCGCCAAACGCCAAACAAAAAATACACGGCGTTCGCGAACAAAAGGGCGCTAGTTCAGTTCAGCCACGGAAATCAAACAAAGTGTTTTTCTTTCCGAAGACGACTCTGTAACACTGGGTGGGAGTGGAGTATGTGGAATGTTCACCTAAAACAAAGCATTTTACATTAGCAACCTACTTTCAAACAAAACTCAAATGTTAGTGGTAACAGAATTCTTGAGAAGAAATACCTGTAACATACTTGAAGTCTACAACACTAAGCCTACATAAATAGGAACGATTAACTTTTTCCACTGCATTGGCTTGCAGATAGATTGAAAGAGCCAAAGTGATGTCGACCGGTTTGGCAAGATCACCTAGTTCTTCGGAGTAATCAAGAATACTATCTTTCACACATTGCCCGCGGCGAAGTTTTCTCGGTACACGCTAACGCGTTTTATCGTAAAAGCGCATATTTTGCAGATATTTCTGACAACTGAAAAAAGCAAAACGTGCTTTGTAATAAAACGTTTAATTGTGTTCAAACAATCAAGCAAAATAAGAGGGGTAAAGAAAGCAATTCAAGTTCGCAAAATCAATATGAAGAAATCAATACTGTGTTGTTTGAAATAGTACACTGACTGGTTTATCGCATTCAAATGCAGACTTCACTGTTGAATTTTTTAAAGCAAGGAACCACACACAAAGCTGGTTTTGAGGGGCATGTTTCACACATGTAGCGAGTTTCTTTGCCTTGCTTTTGATGATTGCAAATAACGCACACTCTAGCAGCATTTTTCTTTGAAGTTGTTGAAGGGATGTGAGCCAAGTGCTGACCAGACAGGCGAGAAAGATCCGAACTTTTATGATGATGAAAGCGGCTGTATTTGATGCTTGTGGGAGGTCTTCATTTATTCTAATATCAAAACTCAATAGCGAAGCAATTGCGAAAATTTAACAAAATTTCAACTGCGCCTTTGTACCACCAACCTTTTTGTTCAAAATGAAAGCATTTACGATAGCCATGTCGAGATGCTGTGACACAACTTTGCGGTACCATTTTAGCGTTTTTCGTAGTGGAGTGTAATAGGACATCAGTTGATCCATTCTGTCCACACCGCACATAAAGTTATTATACGATATATTAAACTGGCTTTTTTTCTTCTGCCCTCCTTTTGTTTTGTCGGTTGCTCTCAACCATTTTTCCGGAATGATGTGTTGAGAGCATTAGCACTTTCCTTTTAGCTTGCTACTTTTCTACAACGATACGCTCTTTTCATTTTGCAATGTGCTGTCCTTTTTTTAGTTTTGTAGAAACAATATTTTTTTGGGAGCTGCTTTCTGTTTTTCCTCAATGTTCCACAAATCAACGTTTTTCGATTTAGTAGAGCTTCAGCTAAAGGCACGCTTGTGTAAAAATTATCCACATAAAGAGCATAACCACGATTTAGCAATTTTTCCATCAGCTTTAGAACAACAGTTTCTGCGTGACCGAAACCAGAGAGAGGATCCATTTTTCCGCCGTATACCAGGACATTCCACACATATCCTGTATGTTCACACAGCATGTAAAGTTTCACACCGTATTTATGTCTTTGGCCAGGAATATACTGACGAAAGATCAAGCGGCCTCTCCAAAGAACCATTGATTCGTCTATAGATATCTCCCAGAGATATAGTAGCCATGACCATTTAGTAGCTCTATAAAAAATCTGAAATAAAAACGTCCGGCTGTATAAAGATAGTGTAAGACCACAGTAAACTCTAAATAGTCTCACGAACCAATTGCAAGTCATCTTCCATCCAAAATCGCTCTCAAACATAAGAACTGCAGAGTAGACACTTTTCTATCATTGCATCTGATTTCAAATAAACTGGCATTGAAAAAATAATAACAAAAATAAAGTCTATTTCTTTTTGATACTGAGCGGTAATTTCTACCAACGTTGTTTGGTTTTTCTGAGAAAAATACAATGGCTTAGATCTTCAGTAAAACGTTATAAAAAGCTTTAGAAACTAGAGAAAAAAGAAATTAGCTTACTTATTTACATAGGAAAACATTCGGCGATTATACCGGAAGCTGAAACGATTGAAATCAAAGTTGGCTGAAAGACGTATTTATACGTCTTTAGCGTACAGAAACGAAAAATAAGGACGTAACAATATGTCACTCGCGGTCAATGTGTTAAGGCAGTTTTCTATGAATTCCATTTTGCGTTGTTGAATTGCAGAAGTGCAAAGATTCAACGATTCCAACTCAACAAACTTGTTCTGTTCAACGAATGAGCGAGTAAATGAGTTAAACGATATGTGAATCTTTAGATGACTATACTGCCATTTTTTTTTATTGCAAAACAGTTCTGCCAACGTTGCCCGGTAGGGCTACACGTAAGTACTGTGGCATTAAATACATCAGTTCGGCCAGCCGTACTGCCTTCACCCAAATAACATTTGTGAGAGTAACGAAAAGCTGTTTTAAAAGGGGGTCAAAGATCTTGTGTCTCAAACTTAATCATTCTACTTTTAAATCTGCCATGGTTCTATGCACAAAAACACAATCGTTTCACAAAGTTTTATCGGCTCCTTTCCATAAGTACTGGCAGCACAAAGCATCCGTTGGAGGCGAGCGCCACCGTAGCGATCGTTGTTACGATCACTAAAATCAGCTGTTTAGCCTACTGATACGATCTCTTTTGTAATTATATACGTCACTTGAAGTCCATGGCTGCGACTATATGCTGCGACTATATGCTGCGACTATGTGCTGTGGTAGCGGCATAGAACGAAAGGGGCCATGCCCTCCGACTATTTTACATGCGGTCTTGGTAGGCCGATTAAGCTATTTTTGATCAAAAACTGTTTTGCTCTCTTAGATGCGATTTCACAAAGAAGTAATATTTTCTTCTAATTTCGACTGAAACTTTTGATTTCGTTAATTATACTCCCAATCCTGATTCCTCTACCTTTAAATCAAGAAAATCAAGATTGGTCTTGCTCACAAACAGCCTGTCTTTTCATAAATTTTTATCCCTTTTTTCATAAATTCCCTGAGAAAAAAAGAAAATTGTGGTTGGTGCCAAATTAGTGGTTGTTATACAATTACAGAAACAAGTTATTAGGTGGCAGCGAAATCCTCCCGTATGGGTTATGGGTATGCTTTGCGTGTAATTCATATACTTTGCACGGATAACAGTTACTGCACCAAACTGTGTTTTCAGACAATATCAAATAGCAGAAATAAAAGTTTAAGAAAACCTGAAATAAGCTATAATTTGATATACAGGCCAAATGAACAATCAAGTACGAGTATTTTCCTAATTATATTTATGACCACAAAACTTGGCTGGGTTTATTTACCCTGGTTTTGGGATAGGTGCAGCCACTAGGACGAAAAAGAAAGACTTCTCTTTGAATTTTTCGGCAACAGAAAAAGAAGACTAAGGCATGGCAAGAAACACGCGTTTTTAACACATAACTTAGGACGATCCAAAAAATCGATCTTTTTTACCTTTTGTCTCAAAATGTTTCGCTTAAAATCTGTTTTGCTTAATGAAACTACGCCAGTTAGCAAACTCTCCGCTAGTCTCGACAGCTCTTAAAGGTCTGCCACTTCTTCTGTCAGACTGCTGTTATATACTTGCTGTACTTTTCTTTCTTCTGGTTTGACATCTTTTTCACACACTCTGGCACATTTGGCAGGAATTTTCACCCTCTCCACTTCTTCGACTTTCAGGCTGTAATAGATACTCAGTCACTCATTCCTTCCGCTAGCAACGAGTGGACAAGCTGACCAAAGGAGATGCGCTGCTTCAACCATCCACAGTTTGTTGTCGCGTCTTATCTGTCGTATCCATGACAGGAAATGTGAGTGAGAGTTCTGTCTCATCAAAACTTTTGACACTTTAGTCCCCTCAGTCTCCAATAAAGAACTTGGGCCTTCTTGTCACGCTCGCTGTGCTCTCTCTCGTCTTCGTTGCCAGGGACTCAGCCTTCTATTGGATTATTTTTCAAAATCGGTTGAATTGAGAGCCATTCGTGGAGCGCCGGTGGTCACCCGACTCATGATACTTTTCATCTCATTGTGTTTTGTCTTGCTACCGATTCTTTACGCGATACGCAGATTACTTTGCAGTCACCCAAACTCACCTTCTTTTGTTTGAGAAGTTAAGTAAGCTCTTATTGCTCATCCTTCAAGCCGTGTCGCTTTAAAC
The DNA here is from genome assembly GCA_963675345.1 of Trididemnum clinides. Lineage (NCBI taxonomy): Eukaryota > Metazoa > Chordata > Ascidiacea > Aplousobranchia > Didemnidae > Trididemnum > Trididemnum clinides. The sequence goes on along the minus strand of OY776306.1, from coordinate 14,167,958 downwards.
ATCTTTGCATAAAAACATATAATTTTTTTCTGAGGGAAATTCTCCACTATTAGGGAATAACAAAGACTGAAAGAGGGTAATTAGAAACCAGTTGAAAATATGAAAATGGTTGCGTTCCCCTCCGCTTTCCGCTACGAGTTAACTTTTTCAAGCCTCGTTGCAGTAAAACCAAGGTTTGAAACAAATTATTGGATCTGAGTTAGATTTGCGAGGTGCTTTAAATTTTGCTGTTTTTGTTGCTTAGCATTAAAACGATATGTTTGTTGATTATCACTGTTCAATTGATCGCCCTGAACTGGTAAAAGGGGTTCAATTCGACTGGAGTTGAGAAAATGAAGATTTAGTCAAAACAGAAAGTGGGTAATGAAAAAAAGATTGAGAATCACTGGTTTAGCCCACTTCTTCTTAAGAAAATTGTGATTACGCACCTGAGTTAGGCTGCGTTTGCTCATCGCGGTTTCCAAAACCAGGAACAAAACTTCTTACCGATATTTAGAGCAAGTTTGAAGACGAGGTGACGGTGCTTGGTATTGAGTGGAAACAGAGTGACGGCAAGAAGTTTTGTTCCTGGTTGTAGAATCCGCTATGTGCGAATGCAGCCTTAGGCTACCTTAGGCAGCCTTAGGCTACCAATTCATATTCAAAAACAAAACAAATATGTAGCGCTACTAACGATTCGCATTTGGACTAGGTCACGAATACTTACATACTTTAAATTTGGCGTAAATTGGAGTCGCCTAAAATAAAGTTTGGGATCTTAAAAAGAAATATTTATTCTTTAGAATTATTCCGTGCATTTGCTTGTAGTTAAGCGTTGTTTCCTGGCATTGGTGTTATAAGCATAGTGACCCGCACATCAATCAAGCACTTGCCAGTATTGGCTTTGCATATTTTAGACGTAGGCTAACAGCGGTAAATTTTCCCAAGTAACAGAGATAGCCAAGGTAGCCTAAAAGCCTACTTGAGTAACAATATACCATGGGTATCAAGCGAAACGTTATTAAAAAAGCTATTTATATATTACTTTCTCTATTTACTATTTTACACTAGAAGAACACCAACTTTCCTTACACAGGAGCGTTGACAAGGAGGTCCAGAGGGTAACTTTAGTGCCGGGCCTGGGTATTTTTAAGGGGCGCAGATTTTTGAAAACGCCGCACGCAATGTTAACAATAAGGCATTGGCTATTTTGCCATCAATGGTAGTTTGCCCTTGGTGGCTATTTTGCCGTGAGACATTTGTGATTGATCATTTTTAATGATGTATTGAGCATGTGACTTTTGGTCACTTCTGATTGATCAATTATAACAATGAACTAAAAAAATTTTCTCCCCCACATCGTACACTCCCTCCTAGTGTACACTATCCTGTACATTCACATTCCAGGCCCCCCACCAGTGTATGCTACATATGTCTAAGTGCTCTGCCAGACAAGATTCCAACCTGTAATCATTGCATTTCAAGGCAGCTGCACTATTCACGCGCCGGAGCATCACTTGCAGAATTGCAGCAACTATGAACACACATTGATGGTTACGGTAAAATAGCCTCCAAAGATAAAATGCTGTCGACGCAAAATAGCCACTTCCTAACAATAAAATAGGCCTACGCTTTCCATTTCTTCTGTTAACAAATGCATAACCGATATAATAGCTTTTGTGAAATGACGACCAATGATTTTTTTATTTTGGCCACAGAAAATTTGCTTAAATTCTCCTTTTTAAAAAAATTCTGGCCCCAATAACACTTCCTATAGTATACCCCCAGAATACTCCTTCGCCCCGTGGCCAGAAACATAAAATCGGGTTCTCTTAACTCTGAGAGCACATAAAGTCCTAAGCATAACATAATTTTCAGCCCCAAACCTCTAATCTAAATCTAAAACCCAGATATTCTATTTGGATCAACCAATTTGCTTATTGTCAAATTGTACAAAATCAATTTACATCAGTCCTGTTATGTTTTACTGTCTCTATTAAACAGGAAGATTGCATTTTACTTATTGATTACTGGTTGCTGATAATGATGCATTGGATGTTATTTACATTTTGTTTTTAACTTACTTTTAGCTTTTTATATTCCATAGACATAGCCTTATAACTGTATTTGATTTATTACCCCAGAGAGCCTATAGAAATTTGAGTATTTGAATAGTAAAGTAGCCAGACAGCAATGTCTTATTTGTATCACAGTGGAGCCAAAAAAAGAAAAAAAGCGCAGAAAGAAAAGCAATGTCTGAGCAATTATGCCAAACACTCATTCATTTGAGGTTGGATAAACCCAGCACCTCCAGTTTACCAAATCCTTGTTAAAGAGGGCCCCCAATTAATGTTGGTACCAGGCCCGGACTGTTCTCTCAACGGCCCTGCGCTTGTAGTATTCAATAAAAAGTGCAAAATAAGAGTAGACATCTTACTTGAGTAAAAGCAAGAAAATTGGTCAAAAATCAGTATTACATTAGGCTAAGTAGTAATTGTAAAAAGTAGTTTTATTGCGGTATTGTGCTGTATCAATCTGGTTTAAGTGGTACAGTATCACTAGCGTATTTAAGGGGAATATTGTGCCATAATTCCTCATTTTGCCAGTGGCAACCCAACAAAAAATCGTGTCATTGCTTGTACGAGGACGATCATCACTCTAAAATTAAGCGGAAGAAGACTAGGATACATCTAATAGACCGTTCTGTGATGATAATGAATTAAGGGCAAGTTAATGAAATCCAAAGCTTGAGGAGAAACAAAAAAACAAAACCCAAGCCCAACGAGAAATCTCGCCATAAATCGGAAATTATTTGCTGTTTTGCTTGAAAATAGCTTAATATGCCTACTGGAATTGAGACCAAGAAAGTTTAGGGAGAATGCATAACTCTTTATTCACTTGTGCCGTAACCAGTGCAGAAAAGCGTAGCTATGGATTTGAATTCACAAATGTTATTATGAAACGAAACACACACTGTTGTGAAATAGAGCCATTACTTACTAACCTTTTCAGTAATCATAAAAGCGATCACTTTTTTGCGCTCATCCCCCAATTTTAAATTACACTTTCACACCAGTAGTAACAGGAAAATGAGGCAGGTGCTTCAGGCTTCCCATTTTTTGTGGCCCCTTATTCCAGGCAAGTTTTATAAACTGCTTTTTGGCCCTGCAAAATAGTGTTGATCTCCAAAAAAAAGGGTCTTCACTTGATAGTTTCGGGCCAAAATCCTAGTTCGCAACAAATTTCTCTAGTCTAAACCTTCGAAATTATCTCTAGCTGAGCAAGGGCAGTAGGAGGCCCCTCATGTAATCTTGCCTCAGGTTCCTAAAATGCTCAGTCCACCACTACCTCACATCATATGAAAATAATGGCAGAGCGACTAGGAATAAGAAGCACAGGGACAATGTTCCCCCGAATCGTCTTTGACTCGATCCCCGTTAAAAGTGCTCTTGATTTCTGAACGAAAGACCGTTAAATTGTAACAACTTTAATTGCTGTTTCCTGGGTGAAGCCGGCACGACTGGCTGAAGTGATACTTTTTACCTTGGTATTACTGGCGAAGGCTATGCTGATATTTACTATATAAAAGAAAAAGTACACTAACGTTGACGCCGTCACTCGCTGTGAGGTTTACGTCACGTGACGAGGGTTTGCGTGAAAGGTCACATTTCCTTTGAGAACAAACGACATGTCGTGTCATCGAAATAGAAAAGAACTAACTTTTTTAAAGATGTGTTGCTGTGAGTGGTTCCATTAATGTGTTGGCAACTTGCCTCGTGCCTCAAATTTTTGGCTACGAGCTCAAAAGATCAGAAGCGCACAAATTTTTCTCAGCAAAACGTTGTCACATAGTACCATAACGTTAATTTTTATGCCGGACTACTTGACCGCTAACGAGTTAGAAAATATCAACAGAAAAGCAGCTACTGCAGTTTGAAACATTTGCCCTGCATAAGGTTGGCATGGGCCCAAATATATCGCTAATTCGCCAAAAACATAACCCTAGAAGAGGTTGTGGAACAACAGCAGAAGTGCTTGTGGCAGCCAAATTTGTTAATTCAGCCATTGATATAAATAACGATACGTTATAGCTGAATCCACACTTTTCAATTCTCACCAAAATCTTGCCCCACCCACATTAAGAAGCACTAATGAGTTAGATTGAATCTTACTTTATCCTTTGTTGCCAGAAAAACGGCGACTTGAAAATAATAGCTTACAATCATGTGCTAAATTGACTGAACAACATCGCAAAAACCTTGCGCATGCATTGAACAAGTAACAATGACCCTCGTCACTGACAAGGGTGCATCAGCATTAAGCATCGCACTAAGCCACATTACTGTAGTATGAAAAAAATATTTGATACCTGCACCAAATTTGGAAGCGCTTCTGCCATTTGGTTTCCGATTCATCATAATTCAAAAACTCTACCAAGGACCATACTTCATTCAGAAAAAAAGAAAAAAAGAAAACTTTACTCTAGACGCGCGAAGCGACGCCGAAAACATGTCACCCAATGGTGTACGGATGGGGCTCCTATGCACGCGCCCCCCTGAGGTTCTCCTTAGGAAAACATAAAATGTCATTTTTGGTTATTATGCTGGTAACTGTAGCAAACAAATCCCCTGATGTAGCTCTGAGAATATCGATCTCCAAAAAAGGTCTTCACCGCGACTGTCCCGTGAATTTTGTAAAAAAAGCATTTTCGCGACCCCCTCAACGAAGTTCTGCCTACGCCCCTGATGTCACCTGTGATCAAACATAAAAACAATTGTGGATTTTCTGTTTGCGAAAGAAATAGCACTGATATTGGTTCAAGGTGATCCTGCTGTACTTGTGGACTCGGTACGCCCCCAGATTAAAAATAAATTAGTGCTGCCGGCAATTACGTTATCCCGATTTTCAAAAGCAGCCTAGCTTGATATCTAAAATAGGCTAGTCTAATATTTGAAATGTATTTTTCTAGGGCTGTAAAAGACGTTTTCTTAACATGTAAGTCTACAGCATCGGCCATATAAAACTTGCTGGCAAGTTAACAAGCCAGGTTAATCTGCAGTATACCGTACTCGTTCATACTTTAGGCTAGGTCATTCAGCGTTCGTTAATAAAGTTGAATTTAAAATAAGCAGCCTCATTGATAGATTTTTCAGTAGCGCAAACATTGAATTATTTTACACGCCATTATTATGGCATGGTATCAATCAATCAATCAATCAATTTTATTGATGAATTATTTTACACGCCATTATTATGGCATGGTAGTCCACCACAAAGCTAGGAATTTTCATGCATTGGTTTGAGGCAAAAATTTTTTCAACGTTTTCAACTTGTTGGTGCATGCAGAAAGTCAGGATAAGTGCTTTGGGCTTGTGCTGAAGTTATAGTCGCCGAGGTTGCTGGCAGGGTAGCCTACAAGGGCTTCGCAGTTAAAAATACTCCCTTACCTTGCGGCGCCGGCTTTACCCAAAGAGTAGTTGAAAGAACAATAATGAAAAGTAGATGATTTTTTGTCATAGCTAATACCCATTTCAAAATTAAGTGAGTTTTGAAACGTGATGGAGTCAAAAACATTATTGACAGGTAAGCATAACTACTCTCTTCTCATATTGCTCCTTCCACTGTTTCTTCAAACGTGATCGGGGGCACGTTTGAAGTCAAATTAGGAGGACACCAAAACAGTGGTCGCTTCTATCAGTACAAAAATAGGTTAATAACAGGTAGACATGAATGCAGTGCCAAAAAAGAAGCATTGGAACCCACAATCCATGTGGGAAGGCACGAAGTAAAAATGTACATCTTCCTATCAGGTAAGTGTGAAAGAGTGAGGAAACGTCGTTCCTATGCGTTCTCTTACCACTACACCCCTGCAGATTGGCTTGTTTCACAGTTTTGCGCGCTCCTTTTTGTAATTATATTTGTGACCTCAAATTTCGGCAACGCTGATTGCGCCATTGCTTGCATAGAGGTAACCAGGAGACTAAACATACCATGCCTTCCCACGAATTTTAAATTCTGACCTCGCTAAGCCTATGAAGCTACTATTTTCAAGAAAAATAACAAGTGTGGTTATAGAATGCGATTTTACATAAAAATGTCGTTTTCTTCTGATTTGCCCTCAAACTTTTTAAGGCACTGATTACGCCCTGTTCCTTGCATAGGCGAAGTAAGGGAGAAAAAAGAGCCATGCACTTTTCTCCGAATGTGTAGTCCCGACCTTGGTGAATCTATTGAGCTTTTTAAAAAAAAAAACAGGAAAAATGCTTTCTACATTGAATATGATTTTACATAGGAATGTTGTTTTCTATTGATTTTTCCTCAACTTTCACAAGTCCGTGACTATTTCTTGTATGTTCAGTTTCCTGCGCAGAAGAGCTATCCGCAGGAGGAGCAAAAGAATCTATCCGGGGGTACGAGCAAAAGGAGCTATATCTCCACCCAAATTTCAGTCCCAGGCAGTTAAGCCAATGAAGTTATTCTCAAGAAAAATGACCAAAATGGAGGATCCCCGTTATGGTGCGATTTAACACTGTGGTGTTGTTTTATCTAATTTCCTTTCAAACGGTGAATTTCATTAACCTTCACCTAGTGCAATGGTTTCAAAGAAAAGATGAGTTTGACTGTCCACAATCAGCAGTAAATTATTGTCAAAGGAATTTTATGAATCGTTTGTAATGCTAAATTGGTCTTTTAGAATGCCAGAAACTGTCGGTAACATTTGCTTTTTCCTGAAAAAGACTTTTTTGTGGCCTCTTGTCTCTGTCAAAAGTTTAAGTTGGCCCTTTCCACTCAATAGGTGCACGCCAACTGGTTGGCAACATTTTGCTACCTCGATCAAATCCTGTTTCGGCCATCTTTTCTAATGGTGTATTTGCCACTAAGTCAGTATTAATTTTTCAATATCTATTTTTTATAAAGCTGCCTAGATTGCCAATCTTTCTTCTTATCTACTGTATAGTAGGCTACGTTTCTGCTTTTCCTATGGCAGTAGTTGTTTCGTTTGAAATGAATCTTGTTTGAACTAGAATTCTCGGCAGATTGTCAAACTTCAGATTCTTTTTCCAATATTTTCATTTCACATACTCCTTTGGATGCTTTGTAAATAGGACACTCCTCGATGGCATGATCCGCAGTTTGTTGTTCGGCGTCACAATTGCATAACGTGGAGGAAGCTAGTCTCCATTTGTACATACTCATAAGGAAACGACCGATTCCCGCGCGCAACCAATCAAGTTTGACCTCAGGGGTCGGTCTAAAAATAACCGCGCGGGTCTTGCTTCGGGGTCGGAATCTGTTGGCAATATTGCTCCATTCCATATTCCATGCTTGGTCCATCCAATGTGACACGTTGTTGTCATGATCGACCAATTTCATCAATTGGACTGAGGCTTGCATAAAAGGGCGTCTTGACTTCAGCCTAAGAGACGGTTCTTGAGGTGCCGAGGAGAACATTGGGAAAAGCAGGTGGTATGGATCCTTTGTTCGTTGACTAAGTCAAAGCGTTGCTACTTTGCAATGGAGCTTGGCAGGTTGGATACCGGCAAGGACTGGTAGGTAATCAGAGAGAATAGAACGCATGCATACAAATACAATTCCTAAGCAGAGGTGGTCAGATAAGCCTTAAAATTTACTTGAATAAAAGTATTGTTGCTCCCTCAAAAAAAAAAAACTCAAATGAAAGTAAAAGCGTAGTGATGAATTTTGCTGAGCAAGAGTAGGAAAGTAATGGAGGCTTAAATTACTCAAAACGTGAAAGTAAAAAGTACTTTTGTTTTTTGCAGCTTTGCATTGTAACTCGTTAAACCAGTGTTTCTCAACAAGTAGTTTCAACTTTTTAGCAGTTTTGTCTGGTATCTCCCTAGACCAGTGATTCTCAATAAAAAATACTTGCATGACATTGAGTGCGAGAAGGAATTTCTGAAGTTGCTAGTGTCTCTGCCAATTTTGTAGCTTTATTTACGTTGCTAAAAAGTTAACGGTGTGCTTGTGGGGCACATGAGGAGGCGTCACAAAACAAAAGGAATTTGCCTTGGTAGACATTATTTTAGGAGGCGACTCTATTTTTCGAATAACTCTCAAAAGGGATCAGCTCAAATTGGATTAAGGAGGTTTTTCTTTTGAATAACACTCTATAACTTTAGATTCAAGAAACTTTTTTGGAGGAGTTTTTGATTTTGGGGTGACGCTTATGGAATCCTTTCCGGGTGTCGCAAATTGTGATCACAGGGGGAGTAAAATGTTTTTTTCTTGTGGTTAGTGCAAGATTTCAAATAAATTAATATTCGCTGATCTAGACCTAAATAATACAGACTAAGTATAGACGCATTGACCGGATTATTCTTATAGTTACTACACTTTCTTGTTGTTCAATTTACTTTTTATAATTATTTTCAAAGCTATATTAAAATTCTTACCACCAACAAGATTTTTATAATTTTTGTTGTGGTCTCATGTTTTTTGATAAAAAGTTTGCCAACAGTTAAAAGTCATTTAACGCAAAGCGACTCGATGAAACCAATGCCCTTTTACTTCAAAATCAAAAAAACAATTAAATTTTTATAAAATTTAAGATTTAACCTATAAAAACAAAAGGAAAATGGCGTAGTTAGCTTATGTAGTCGGAGGGAGGGGGGCAAAACTTTTTACATCTTGGATCAAATTTTTGACGATGAGCTTTTTCCAGTTATTTCAAAGACGCCACCGATTGTAAGTAAAAATCAGTACTGTATGAAGCAAACTTAAAGACATGTGTTACGATAAAGCTTATATAGTAACCAATTTTTATAGGGCACTACAGAAATCAGCTTGAACTACACTTTTATAAATCTTTTTGGAGAGCACAATTGCCCCCTTTGTCCCTACGGTAGCAACTACCTTGACAAAAGCAGCAGCTAGTTTGTGAACTGATGAATATATGCCTGGAAAGATAAAACAACCGGAAAAAATTAAACACAGAGTTAAATATTATTCACGCGTTATATTGTGCTGCTACGAGTGAATTTTGAAGCCTTGGCCTCCTGCTCCACTCTATTATTGACAGCAAGTGAGTTAATTCATTTGGCGCTTATCTCGCCTGTTTAAGCTTCAGGCTGCCTCCACACCGCTGCGATTATATTCGTTTATTGGCTTTGTTCCGGTTGTTGTTTTGAGTTGCCGGTGAGCGGATGGCAGTTTTCACCATTTTGTTGTTAGAAGATTTGCTGCTTGCCCTTGACAGAATCAAGAGAAACTTGCACTGTCACTACTGCTTGGGCCCGGTTTTTTACAGCTTAATAGCCAGGAAATATTTATTTTAGTATCATTCTGTTGTGGGTAAGTCAAGCGCCTTTCACTATTTTTCATGCTTTGTTTTGCGTTAACAGAAACCGTTTTCGAGAACGCTCTGTGTCGCCAGTGTGGCTGTCGCGTTTATTTGAAAATAAAGGAGTTGTATAGACATGTACAACTGACAGGACAGCGATAAAAGAAGGGAGGCAAACTTGAGACTTGCTGACTGAAAGCTTCGACTGGGCGTGTGACCGATTCAGCGCTGGGCCCGCGCTTATGTTCAGTTAAAAAGTCTGTTGCACACAGGAAATATTTGAATTTACTTTTGGCCCTGAAAACATCAAAATCAAGAAGCTTTTTGACATCACGGCCCTCTAAGAAAACTCATCGCCTAGTTAAGGCGAAACAGTAATAGGTCTAGGTGATTTTTCAAGATAAACAGAAAGTTCAAACTTGAATATATAGCTCTTTTTAATGCCAGCATACTGCATTCCAATTTACCAAACATTAAATGTTTAACATTTGCTTAGCAAATGGTATAACCACTTGTGCAGTCTTACTTCCTACGTAACCTACTGAAGTAAAAGTAGAAGTCGCAAAAAATAAAACTACCAGAGTTAGTAGCTCGTTATTGGAATACTTACTAAAAAAAAACTGCTTTGTTACTGACCGCCTCTGTTTGTATCGCATTGTTAATTTAAACGTCAACAAGATGGGGGCGTCGGCGATCCTGGGCCAAGATGGAGCGCAATAGTCAAGCGCAGAGACCACCAAAGATGGATGTTTGTCGCGGGCAAAGAATCATCACCGGCCCTCCTGACATATTCCAGCCAGTTGTCTCAACAATGCAACGCGTGCCGTTTGCTACATGGCAGTTGACAGTAACTGGCAGTGGTACGTCATCGATCTGTCCAGCGTCACTCCGATATATTTGATCTGGGTGAAATGGAAGTGGTTTTCTATTGATAGCTACCTTCATATGTCTTTTTGCCTCTTTACTGTTAAGGTGAAGAGCTGTCGACACGGTATTGTTTTGGCTGAGTTTCAGTTTCCATTGGAGGAAATATCCTGATTATTAATATCCTAATATCGTAGCAAATAATGTTACCTTATAACAGTTTAAAACAATCAAAAACAAAATTTATGAGAAATCACACCAGTCACATATAACACAATAAGGGTATAAAAAGTTCATTTTACACCGTTTTTGAGTGATGAACTCCAACATGACAACCAATAAACATGAGCACAACAACTCATTGAATTGTTGGATGTAAACTGACAAGACGCAACTATTCCCCCTCAACCACAGTTTTCGAGAAGCCTTTTTACATTGATCGTTACCTTCACTGCATATCACCCGAAACATCAAAAACTTGCTATCCCAAAAAATTTACATGACAGAGTTGACCCTTTTGTCACGAAGAAATTTCATAAAACAAAAATTACACTTACAAATTGAAAAAACTTTTATACGAATCTCCATAGGGTTCTTCTGAAACTTTTGCCAAGTACCTATTTCTTCAAGAAATGCCTCCGTTGACGCCATTTACTTGCTTGCTTTATGTTCGTGAAATTTTCGATAAAATAAAACGTATTCTCAATGAAATTGGAGTAAAGGTAGCCGTGAAACACTATTTTACTATTGGTAACTTTTCTCTTTCTCCCAAAGACTCCCTTAATGAAAGAGATATATCAGGCATACCATACACAAGTTCCGTGTATGACCCAGAGTTCATTAAACACTGAGAACGACTATTGGAAACGCTTTTTCATCGGCATTTGGTTCGTCAACAAAAAATTCGCAATTCATAAACAGAAACGAGGGTAAAATCGTACCTTCTGTGTACAAGAAATAAAGAAGATAGTTGGATTTGGCATTACTCCATTGTCATTTGGTGTATTTTTTTGTACAGTTAGCCTACTTCATTTTCGCACGTAAGTACTGCTTTCAATTTTTGAGTCTTAATGGATAAATTATTTGTCAATCATCCTTGGTAAATATTGTACGCAAAGCCATTTTAAAATTGCATTATTAACATGTTGCTGATGTAAATAAGTAGCCATCTTTTCTCTGATTTTGGCCGTTTTGGCCGAAAAAAGTTAGCTTGAATAAAGGTGCAAAAGTAAATTTAGATGATATGGATAAATTGTGTTCACTTCCAACCAAGCGTAAAGTAGATTGGCTAATTCACCAACTCCTAATAGCACAAGCGAAAGCAAGTTTTACCACGAAGCTTCGTAAATATACTTTTTTAAGAGGGTCGCCGAACTACCTGTCCTAATAATTCTCTGTAGTCTACCTCATTATAATCTTTGCCAATATGTGGTGACTCAAACCGATTCGATTGCCCAGCCTAGTCCAAGCCACTTGTGCAATTTATCTCAATTCAGTTCGTCAATTATCCAAAAGCGACTGCCTTGCGTTACGTCACAAACAAACGAAGCATTGTTCTGTATAATCACAACAAAAATTTATTTACAATTACAAAAACATTGACCTAAAAAAATGTTCGCAATCGATAAAGCTAGGACAGGTTTAATTTGCCAAAAATAGATATATGTGGGCGGGAAAACATGCTAAAGATGACGTTGCAACTGTGCTGTTCTTTATGCTTCAGTGATAGATAAGTATTAAAATCTGAAGTAATAATGGAACTACTTAACTTACTAAACATCAGCAAATTTTCAGAGTAGTTAAGGACTTTAATATTCATATTTGCCCAGTGGTTTTCAACCGGGAGCCACTTGGCTCATCAAGGGAGGAAATATTATATCCTGGCAGGAAATTTGTTCAAGGGAGGAAATATAAGGATTCTAAATATTTATTTTATGATTTACGCACAGACCCCAGTTTCAGGAAACAGTAACTGATTCATTAAGATATGTTGACGATCTCAACAAAAAAAAACAAACAATAGTCTTCACCTTCAATTCAGGTTCAAAATACGTCAATTTAAAAATGGAAATATTAATCTCTACACAAAAAGCTTTCTGTACGTACTTTTATAACTTACGGTTGAGAGAAGTAGGTGTTTTGCGATTTTTGAAAAAAAAAAGAAAAAACGTTGAAAACCACTATGTTAGGCTATTCGAAGTAGGCCTGCATAGGTACAAAAGATAGCTTGACCCAGTAAGTTTTCTAGAGATAGGCGCTACGCATTTGAATTTTGATTTCTCAGAGTCTGTTTGTCTTCATGTGAAAGTACCAATAATTCGACAGCAACAAAAAGTAAAAGTTTAAGTTTTTGACCGTGAATGGTGAGGGAGGGGCCGGATTTATTCAGAAGGTAACGTTGCCCCTTCACATTAAAGCCTATGCATGAAAGAATAGATGACGTTTAGCGCCAAAACAATTAGATTTACCATTATTAAATGAATTTAAGCGGCAGATGTTAGCAGCCTTTGAGGCCGGATTGTTTTATTTTGATACGACATCATTTGTAAAATCGAATTGAGCGCATTCAAAAAATTAAACTAAACCAACTGATCTTTTCCGAGCCGAGATTTCACAGAAAGAAATTGTCATTAGTAAACAGACTTAGGAATCGATTTACCGAATTTCAAACAAAAGTAGCCTATGAGGTTTGAATGTTTTGTTGCAACTTAGGTGGCTTCTACACTAGAAAAGTTAATTCGATTTAATTGGTTTGAACAAACGCGAAGAGACTTGTCTAGGTAACCAAATTCATGCATGTTCACAATCATCTGTGGTGAAGAGTTTTTTGTTGAGTTGAAAAAACAATTGTCTTGTGTTACTTTACAGTCTTTGAAGGACGCTTTTGCAAACGGCAGATCAGTTTTCTTTTCCCTGTATTCAAAGCAACTTGGATACTCGTCACAGTCAGTACCACAGCCAGTATCAATGCTCAAATGGGACACACTATCCGGTGATTTAACTTCGTCAGATTTTGACCAGTATCCAACGCTATGATTTGGATTTATTTCTCCGATTTTCTCAGGCAAATTTGGCGAGAAAACATCATTTTGTGGCGTCTCATTACTGCACACGTGACGTACACAGTAAGACACTTCAGATGACGTAGATGGAGTATCATCATCGGAGTCTAACCCATGACCACTGGTGACAGAGGGCGGACAACCGCTGTCATTCTCTTGTCTGCGACTCCTTGACGATCCCGAGGCCTTCAAACACCCTCTACAATCGACACATCCCTTTGAAGCCATAGACCTATTTTCCACAAATTGAGTATTCATAGGGATTTTCGAAAACTTCATACTGGGATTATCAATGACGTCACCATGCCCAGTAACTTGCTCTATAGTAAAAAGTAAATAACTTTAGATAAAGTATAGCTTAGACCGTCACACCTGTGGGACCTATACTAGGTCCACTGCAGTGGATGGTCTGTCATTACGCTGCGAAGCCGTATCATTCGTGAATGAGTGGCGATTGTCGCAGGTGCACTAAGTCTAACAACTGCTGAAGAATAGTGCTGTCACAGCCCACTAGCTACAAGCTTTTAAGGTAATACAAGAGGCCAGCGATGCATTTTGAGCAAACTGCAGACAGAGATACTGTTTTGACCTGTTAGGTCTCTTCAGTGCAGTGGATGACTGACAAGTAGCCAAAGGTTTTAAATAATGCATAATTTAGACCGTCACATTTGTGGGACCTATACTAGGTCCAAATAACTTGACAAAATCAATATTTGACTGTAAACGTAAACTAGTAATTGCACTATTTAAACCCTGATGGGTTAGTTAAAGCACCCGCTTCGCAGTCGGTAAACCCAGGTTCCATTCCCTAGCTGAGTCATACAAAAGACTTAAAAACGACACTTATACATCTCCTGCTTGCGCTCAGTAATAAAGCAATGAGGAGAATGAAGCGAATTTACTCCATGATGATTAAAAAATGTCCTGGCGCTAATCACCGTTGCAACTGAAGCGTGACGAAAATTTCTGATATTTTATTTATTGACTATAAGTAGGGCTGCCATGTGTTCTAAAAATGGGCTGTATAACGGTAAGGCACACAGGAGCAAGTAGAACTGTGATTTATCGCTGAGTAGTGAGTTTTGATGAACCGGGCCAACACATCATCTTACAAGTTAACATTTGAAAAATTGACTTCAGGCGGGATTCTAATTCAAAATCCGCAACAATTGAGGTGTCGTCATCATTAATCATTCAATCTTCATCAAGCTTAACGTTTTTATTTAGGAATGCATTTCCCTTTTGTTTAACCCACCGTGCCTCCATGCGACTACATTAGCCAAACTCTGCAGATAACAGAATAACTAAATTACGGAAAAAAATACTAACTAAAAAAGTATAGACCTTGCAGAAATACAAAAATTCACTGAAGTTGATAAAACATGAATACATAAACATTCAATTGAATAAAATTAGATAACTATATTGAGCTATACTATACACTTGATAACAACCAAGTCGATCTGAAGACTAAAGGCTGGTTTTCATTAGGCGTAGATTGCAGGCGTAGCGTGGAAAATTTTTCTTTCTCTATTTAGTTTTATGCGCACAGCGTTCTTGCTGTGCGCATAAAACTAAACAGAGAAACAAAGAATTCTTCACGAGAGCGAGAGCGCTACGCCTAATGGAAACCAGCCTTAGATATTCGATTTCAGTAAATTTCTGCATCTCTTCGAATTCCATAATTCAGTTTTTTCGTATTTCGTACATTTACATTTCCTTGGTTCAGGTTTGCTAGAGATTACTTCGTGTGGCTAACTGGTTGCAAATAATGGAAGATGCCTACTCACCTGAATAACATTCACAATGCTGGTTGTTCAAGGATTCAACAAAAACATGGTTTTCAAGTTGACTGCGGTCCCTGCACTTGTTTTTTTCTTTGTGTCGCAACACTACAAAACATCAACGATTCAGCACATTTCGTGAGTATTAAGCGCTATGATACTCTTTCGTATTTTTGCCAAGCATAATCTGTATCAAGTTTGATCAGAGGAAACAAAACAGTTTGAAGACAGACGTTCTCACCAAGTGTAAGAACGTTCTCAAGAGCGTGTTTACAGTCGGTGCTAAGAGCATGAAAAATTATTTTTTCATGCTCTCTATTTCGAAATTAATACCTTTCTTAAGATCTTTTTAGAAACACCATTGCTTTTTAGTCTATGCATTGGCATAGGCCCGAAATTTACAAGAATTGATTTGCTTGGAGTTCACGTCTTAATTGGCGATTCGAAAGGTGAAATCAACCAAACGTTACGGAGCGCGGCTTCATGAAGTCAACAACCGCCTAAAGTTATATTTTCAGGTCGAGAGTGATCTCAAAGTGCTTTGATTCTCTGCATCGTTTGGTTTTCCACTTCTCTTTTTTAAAAATATTTTATAAAACCTCCATGTTAATCGATGCCACTTTGCGGAACAGTCTGCCTCATTCCAGCTTTGAAAAAAGGGTCTTTAATACCTAAAGACTCCAATAGGAATTTTACATTATGGAGATAAATTTCAGCCTCCTTTCAAGTTGACCTTTAAGTTTTAACTCATCAAATACAGTCCTGGCTTCGCACTTTCATATTGAAACGGAATTTGCATGTAGCAGTCGAAAGGCTGTAAAGCAGGCTGTTGGTCTTTGATAAATTTCCACAAAATTAATCAACTTTGATGGGTTATGTTTCATGCAGTGACAGATGTTGTGCAGTGTAAGCTAGTCGTAAGCTCATGTAATTAAAATGCTGTACGCAACCACTTTTACACTCAAGCCAATGACGTTTCACAGGATATTAAGTCATTAGCGGCTGAGCCAAGAGATTTTCATCTTAGATTTTGAAACATTGCCAAATGGTGCCTTAGTTGTTTTTTTTGATTTATTTTTATTTTTGCCTTGTTTTATTAAAATTAGTGAAGAAGCTAGTGGGTTTAGTGGAACCTTGAGTTTTCCAGGTTTACACGTTTTTTTTGAAATGACTTTATGCAACTTTTTATAAAACAGTTATCTAAGACCTTAGAGATTTAGATATTGCTCAAACCTCAAAGATTTAAATGTTGTCATTTCCGTAGGGGAAGAGAGGGAGGTAAATCAATAGAAGTAAAAGTCATTTAAAAGATAGGGTCTTTTTTAGTGCCCCAAAAGACTAAGGCTTTTCTGCTTTTGCTCTTGAGTTGTTTGCTCTATTTTCTTTAAATGTTAATGATGTTGGTTTATCTCTGAGCAGATGCTTTGGAAATCTTTCATCTTGTCTCAAGGAGAACATAAATTGATTATTTTGGCTATAGACTGACAAAATAGCTTCTCAACTTGAACACGATCCATAAAGTCAGAACGACGTGGTAAAAACTAACATCTCATTTTGTAATGATTCTACTTGACCTTGGGATTTTGCACAGTTTATTATAAAGTAAACTCTATTTAAACCTGCTGTTGGTTACGACTGGATACATTATGATTTTGTTTTGGGTAGGGGAGAGAGAATGTGTAATAATTTGCTTTTCGATTGGAGTATTTGCTTATACTTGATTTCAAAATTTTTTCTTAGCTAGATATTTTAACTCCCCGCATTATAAAAGCAACGTTAGAAGTGAAATTTTAACCTATCTCTACAGAAAAATAGTCATTGGCTCATATGTATAGACGTATAAGAAGAAGAGTTATACCCCACCAGAACAGTGTTAGCAACCCCCATAAATTTCAATAAGTTTATATATAAATTTGTGTTTCAGAAAAATCGAACTATCATCACTTTCAAAAAACTAATCGCCAAAAAAATGGTCCTCAAGAACATTTTGGGAAAAAATGGAAAAGTTGTCACTATCAAAAAGTTGATCCCCCAAAAGCCTTCCTTTCTTCAACCTCCCTCCATACAAAGCAAAGTGTTACGCTTAGGCTTACAAGTAGAGAGCATCACTAAATGGAATAAGGCATGCTCTATAAGTCAGTTATAAGTGTTCGTCTGGCTGGGGTTGTGGGTTCAGCTTTACATTTAGCGTTGTTTTTAATAAAATGGAAGTTGTAGGATCTAGTGACAGATCCAATTATTTCACTATTTCTCGTGATACATTAATAGGTGATATGGATACATTGTGATAAGTTTTATACAAGACATATTGCTAGACAGGCTGATTCAGTAGCTGCTTGTACAAAGTAGGCTATAGCACAATATGTTGTTACTATATCTGCTTTACATAAGGTATATTTACAGTACAGCCAGAGGCGTATGGAGGTATTTTAAGCGCGCACCTCCTCAAGTCTTTCTCAAGTCAATGTTATATACTAGTTTCTGTCATTACGCTTGCAAAGGTAACAAACAAACAGTGGCGTACGCAGAAAGTTTCCGAGAGGGGACCAAAGTTTCGACACAATCGTGTGACGTCACAAATCAACTTTATGGGGAGTGCCTAAGGCACGACCATTTTTCATTTTTAGGGTCTGAGGGGGGCTATGGCACAGTGTCTCCCCTCGGTACGCTAGTGCAAACAAACAACCTGTGGTACAGTGATAGTTTTAGTTTAAATGTCTAAGGCCTTCAAAAGCATTATTTGTTTCATGTTATTCGTAATTCTTTTGATAAATCACTCAGCGTTTGCCGACAAAAATAGTACTTGCAATCGCTGAAATATTAAAAAGCAGGGCTGGCTTCGTGGGGGAATGGGGGGGGGGGGGGGGGTAGATCCCCCACTTCTTCCAAATTCCATCATTTTCAGATTTGACGTTGCACGTTAATGGTAATTTAACTTTACTCAGCTTTGCCTGAGTGATTGCTGTTGCATTAATTTATATGAGATGCAAGGTAATGCAGTAATAACACAGGGTGAAATATTATGAATTAAAAATAGGATCTTTTTAGATTATAAACTTTAATAGATGAGCTCTGAAAAGCTTGTTGCGCAGCTGCAGCGTACCCGTTGCAAGTTTAAAAAGGCGAGCAGTTAATAATATATTAGGTGTAGCAGTGACAACGGATAACAAATTTCAAACAAAATTTACTTTAATAGTGGCTCCAGAAAGCATAAAAAACGCCTATATTTGAGTGTAATTTTGAAAAATTTCCCCAGGGGGGAGGCATGTTTTCGCCCCTAGGATAGTTCTTTCTTCCGCGCTCACAAAGCGAAAAATGTGCCCAAGGCCCCTTCTCAAAAAATGTTGCGTGCGCCCAAGAGGGCAGCTATACTTTGATAATTGAAATAGTTTGCATAGAAAAATTTTCTGTTGAAAGATCATATTTTGTTATACTTAATTTATTTAGGCGTAACGCCTTGTTTTGTGTGGGGGTTGAAAGCATTTTTGTCTTTAAATAAACGTGAAGATCCTTTTTTCAAAGATCCTGTTATTTAGAGAGCATTTTTTGCCATTTTCATTTCCAAAATAAAAAAACACCCACTTTTTTTGGAATCAAGTGTTTCAAAGTGTTTTTTTGCTATTTTGATACTTTTCCAAGTTTTTGGCCCATTTATCAAATTTTTAAGGGACTTCAGAACCCTCTTTCTTTCACGCCAATAGTTACACCTGATGTAAATAGAAAGGTTTACTGGTTATTGGCTACACATACACAACTTTTGCTCAGGCCGGCTTCGCAGGCGCCAGTAGGTTCTGCCACCAGCTGCGTGTTTCTTTTCCACTGGTGTGATGACCAAGCATGGGAATGCCGCAAAGTATCTTTGCGCGAAGACATAAAAAGGCAAAACTGACAATAGCATTGAACTGATGATAGCCTGTCCGCGAAACAACCACTTTATTGGGTTCCGCTGACGAAGGATAACTTTTCTTTTTTTAAAGTTGATTCAACCAATCGCAGTAATGATGTCATCAACAATTGTTGAATACGAAAAGGCTGACGTCAATACGTGTACAGTAAAGGTTATTTCATGACAGGAATTGTCTATACACTTAGTGATTGGATTAAATAATCAGACAAAGTTTTAAGCAACAGTACTTCAGAGAAAGCACGATTACTTTATTGCATAATTAATTTCGGTAATAAAAATGATTCTGTGTTGAAAAACTTTGCGAGCGTATTCTCCTTAGCAAGAAGCGTATCACGAAAACGTTAGCGAAGATTCGTTTAACAACGCTTCTGAAATTTTATTTTTAGGGCCTGGCCACTCTGTATCAACCTCCTTAATTGCAGCGTCAAGAATCCCTGTACAAAAACGTTTCGACTAGATAAACCGGAATGTGACAGCAAAATCAACCAAAAAGTACATGGACGGTTTATCACTTGTGTAGGCTATAGCTTGACCTCGAGCCAGCTGAGCTTGACAGCTGAGGCTGGGATCTGACCATGCTTGGAAGCAGGGTACAACTGTCGTTTCGAAGTCCGTAAATAGCGTTAAACTGTCAATGTTGTTAAACAATCTGTATTAACCTTTTGCAAGTTGTAAATGCAAGAGCAAATTTTTTCCAAATTAGGTAACAATAGGCTGATTGTACGTCATGTAGGTCCTTTCCTTGCTTTTAAATAGATTTTCGAATTGTAAGTCACGTGAAAATCATCACTTCAATTTTGCGCTCAACAAAGTAAAGGGTTTAAAAATATATGTAAAAAAGCATTTTTGCTCACAAAATATTCTATCTTTTTCTTCTTTGTCAAAAGCTTGACAATCTTCTTTTTCGTCATCGGTAAAAGACTGGATTCTGGTGACGTAATCATAAAATGATTCCTTCATTACAGTATCCTACCAAAAATTGTATCAAGTTAACAGACAGACATTTTGCCAAAAGTTTTTCCTTGCGCTCGCTCCAGCAACGTTGTGGCAAGTGATGAAAAGTGTAAGAGTGAAACAGTTTTATATTTCAAGTCTGAACCTAAAGTTATGAGTAAAAATTTCCGAAAAGGATAACGTTTTGCAAGCTTTTTCAAATTTTACGCGATGTCGCCGACAAAAAGCTTTTATGTTACATGTTTGTAAGTCACGTCAATAAACTGCATAATACTTTTTGTTCGGTTTTAAAAGAATTGTGCTCAATCTAGTACAGTTGTTGTTCGAAGTAATCTGCTGTAAGGCAGTTCTCTCAAAACATCTTTCCACCATTTATTTCGGCACAATGTCAAGTTCGTTTGCTTTGTCCTTTGACAAGGCACTTAGCGCGATATCTTCTTTTTTATGGGGCAGATAAGTGGTACGGAGGTAAGAGCAACTTCCACAGAAAACTTGAGAAAGTTAACGGGAAACCATTTTAGTATCTACACATGATCTGCACATGACATTGACTTGACATTAAGCCAACACACACGTACTGCATGCTAAATACAGGATTGTAAGTTTAAGGCCCAACATATGCACATCCAAGCTACATGCTTACTTTGAAGTTTGGGTTTATGCAGTTTAACGTGCTAGAAAGTTAAGTGTTTAAACGCGCAGATTTTTAAGTTAAGCTTCCTTTTTGCTGAGTCAGAAAAAATTTCTACGAAAAAGTCGAACAGGAGCTTAAAATCCGAATTAAGAGCGGGCGTTTATAAAAATTAAGCTCGTAATTCTTCTGTGGTAATAGGCTACAACTTAGCAGCGAAATAAAGTGGGCAAAAGCGCTGTTTCTGTGGTGACCATGATAACAAAAGTCGTGCATTCACAGACATTATCAAAGTTGCGCTGTTGTGTTTTGGAAAAGAAACTTTGTAATGATTTTTCTGATTTTTGGATTCCAGCATGCAGTAAATTTACCAAAAGCGTTATTCTTCGGAATTCCGAAACGCACAGTGCTTGATTTGGCTATTGCTGTGCTGCGAGTGTATGATAGAAAGTCAAGAAAAGAAACGGTGCCATAGATAATAAGCGAAGAAAGAGAAAGACAGTAAGTACTCACAAGTTCTTCGGGTACGTGCTTCATCTCTTTCATAAACTTGTTGTATTTCTTGCGGAGGACAAAGGCAGTGAAACAAATTACAACAACAACCGCAACTGCTCCTAACACAGGAATGAATACGGACATTGCAGAATCAAACCCTGTAGAAGCTCGCATGTTTTTCATGTACACTTCTGATTTATGATGCTGGTGAGTAGCTGTGAAAAAACAGATAATTTTTCTAAGACGTCAGCGCTGTTGCTCTCTATCATAAGATATAATTTACAACTAAAAATCGCACAACTTGTCAGATCTTTGGAATTACCAACAGGCAACTGCTGGCTTGTGAATTGCTACCATTAATTATACACCAACCAATCAGAGAAAATTGTTGTAAATTGTTTTTTTTTCTCATAGATATTTCTTTCTTCAAAGAATGCTATGTCAGAGCTATTTTGAAACTTTAAAAAATTTTTTTTACTATATTGATTAAAGGCTGTAACGGGCACTGGGCAGTTACCACATGCATGCCGGTTAGAGCATCCCTTTCGCTGTCGGTGGACTCCGGCTCCATTCTTTTGCCGAGTCGTATCAATGATTTAAAAAATGGTGGCATTCACAAATTTCCTACTTGGCGTTCGGTAGTTGATGTAGTGCAAAATACGAAACCGAATTTACTCAGTAGCTTAGTGAATAAAAATGTCCTGGCGTTAAAAAACCTTTGCAATGAAATAGCGCCCATGAAATATTTCATTTTATTCTAAACTAGCGACGAGCATGCTAAAGCTCGTTGAGTAAAGTTAATCAGACAGTTGGCCGACTCGAAATCGACAGCTTGCAGGCTCATTACAGTCATTTAACGAATTTCCAGCTACCACGGCTGCAGTAATGAAATATCAATGCGGGGCTATGGTATTACGGACAAGCAAAAGTGCTGGTAATGATAGAATTTTTAAAACTCTATGCATTAAGAATTTGGGTCTAAGTCTACAGACTACTAGAGATAGAAAACGGTGCCAATTAACAATATTTTACGGAATTCTGTAACGTAACTTTGGAGCCATATATTGACTACTGACGTTCCTACTGCAATAGTGCTTTGGCGGTATTCACCCAGGCCAGCCTAACCAGCTGACAATGACCCAACTCTACTAATAAGCTCAACAACGTTGTTGCCATAAAACACGAAATCTTTGTGGACAAGCTATAAGTTTTGCGTGTCACACAGCTAAAAGTAAGACTGATTTATTGACTATTTAGTTGCTAAATACATCGAATGAAACTGAATTTTTCAAAGTCTCACGGTAACGTTATCAAAGCGAATTTCAAAAAGAAAACTTGACAAAAACTAACATTAGAAATCAGAGATGATTTTGAATTTGAAGATTTTCTACTCTGTATCCGTAGCATTTTCGTTGCTTTTTGTACTAATATCGCTACCGGTACTTAAAATTTAGAAGAAAACCCTCTTTTTTTTACACCTAGACAAGCTGAAGCGTTTTAATCTAATTTGTAGGGGATGCTTGATATAAGCAGGGCATTACCGTTCGGGTATTCCAAGTTGTAAGCACAAAACTCATTTTAGCATTAGAGTAATGCCATTTATGATGTAGTTTTTCCTAAAAAAGATGAGAAAACAAGTTATGCAATTACAAGTGTCAGAACAACGCTTTAAAGTACTTCAGCTCGCACTTTTAAAGCAGTAAGCGGCTGACAAAAGTAGATGAAGAAGCGCACTTGTATAATCAAAATCAATTAGCTTAGAATTTATTATATTTAAATTTGGTAAAGCTTGTTTATTCACAGAAATGTTTACAAGTGGCGAGCCGAATTTAAAATTATAAAGCTGCGGTGCACATTAAACGATTTTGGAGCACGTTTTAGATCAAGGGAGCCCGAACGTTTTGACCGGAGGGTAGAATTTGCAACTGCCTGGCCACTGGAGGGTCGGATGCTGTGCGATTTACGCATTCTATACAAAAATAGGTTGTTAAAATGCGCTGAAATACAATAACAACAATAAAATTACACTACATGTGCAAGGCCGGATTAAACTGGTCGACGGAGCGTAGCTTCGCCCCCTCGTTTTGTATTGTTGTGGGGCCAATTGATGTTTAAAAATTTTTCTTTAAATTATCACTAGGAAAAAGCGCAATAGAGACAAGAGTTCACAAACCAATATAAATCTTTGTCTACTTTGCGGTGTGGATCTGAATTACAATTTCAAGCATTACCCCATAACCCAAGAAAAAAAGATAAAAACAAAAATAAACCAACAAACTATATGTTAATTTGAACTTGATATGGTGAGCCTCACTCTAACAACTCAGAAACCAACCAAAACCTTATCTTTTACGTGAATGTGCAACTGCCCCAAAAATAATTTCTAAAAGTGGTCTGTCATGAGACCTAAGCTACCAAGCCAACACCTTGGTCAATACAAATGCAAAAAAATCAAACTCAAAAAACTCACTATTTTTGGGCATGCATTTCACGTGTGTCCCGTTCGTCTGGAACTGCTGCGTCCCATTTGGCCATGGAGCCAGGCAAGTAAAGGAGTCGTTATTGTGTGGCTGGTGGTATTGAGCGACATCCAGTGATGAAATATTAAACATGTCGTCCCCTTCGAAAGTCTTCAAAGTGCAGTTTACAGTTTGGCGAAGTACGGTGTCGAACACGGTACCGTTGTAGCCTGTGAAGCCTCTCATGTAAAAGACACCTCGACCAAAAGCAACAGAGTCCATAGCCTCAGCGTTATCTTGCAAATGGCCGCGCTTCATAACATCGTCTGTAATAGAAAGTAACCTCTTTGGTAAATCGCCAGCCGCAGAAGCATGACCAATGGCCACATTTAGGTATTCCTCAAGAAACGTATAAAAACCGCATTCTGTTTCGAGAGCTTGTTTTGACTGCAACCTCCACATTTTTTAAATCAGGTATGTTTAAGCATCAATTTGCTTAGAAGTTCAATGGTAACTGAAGAATACTTGTAAGGAGGCTTAGGCCTACTGACAGCTTTTCTGAAAGAGAAGACAAAAATTATTGCCACGCGATGCGATGAAATGCTGGCACGCGGCATAGAGATCTACCGAACAATTGCCGGACCTATGGGAAAAATCAAAGCTGAGTCTAGAAAAATTTTCTCGAGCACTTGGCTTTAAAAAAGTTTTTTCTTTATCTAGAACGACAATAACATAGTGCATGCAGTGGTAGGATTCAAATTTTTTAAGAACAGGTTTTCTCACTTCAGGACTCGCTAAAAACAGATTCTCTCATTGTCCTAGTCTCCAGAATCAAACCATGCTGGTTGATCCGATATATGTGCAAAGGTTGATCTTTGTGTTGCCAACTGCTACAGTCTAGCAAGGTAAATTATTGATTGTAAATATTTTCCCAACTGTAACAAGCCTGTGAAAGGTTTTCTAAAATAAGTTGTAAGTAAAATGCATTCATGGGAAAGACTGAGAACCCCTGATTTAAGCCAACAACCGGTTTTCGGGATTAAAGAAATTCCTAAAACAGATTCTTGCGAACTGGTCGAATCCCATCACTGAGTGCAAGACTTTAAGGCGCTAACCACACTTATAACATTTGCCTCGCTTTCCGCTTCTACAATCTGGCACAGCTGCGAACGCAATACTGATAAAACAGGAGAACTTAAACAAGCTTTGCCAAACAGCTTTATACATACAGCTGTTAGGCATTCATTTCTCAATTCATATTTTAAGATAACGTTTTCTATTTCCGTGTTGTTATTAACGTTTGTCATCAATATTAATAGGGTTAATTTTAGAACGATATGAACCTTATAGTAATGCAAGAGCCTAGCGATGCACTTAGAAAACTGCAGACAATGACACTGTTTCGACCTATCAGGTCTCTTCAGTGCAGTTGGTGACCATCTTGACCATCTTATTAGTCACCAACTGCACTGAAGAAACCCGATAGGTCGAAACAGTGTCACTGTCTGCAGTTTGCTAATATGAACCTTAGGTTGACAAAAAACTTTTTGATTTCATGTAACACGACAAACAAGAGATATAAGATACGGATTGTTATTATTGCAATCAATATTAATGGAGTTAATTTTTGAACAATGTCAACCGTTGATTGACAAAAAACTCCTTAATTTCATATACTACAACAAACAAGAGAAATAGGATACAGGTGAGTTCAACTGGCAGGTATTTTAAATCCAGAAATGTATCAAATTCACTTTCAATGATTTTGTTTTTCTACATTTTACTGTATATATTTTTTATGACAAATCGCAAGAGAAGCAGATGTTTATTGTGTTGAAATACGAAATCATTGCTCTACGTGCTTGAGTAAATTTTGCCATAATAAAATGTTGCTTGTAACAACACTCGAACAACCTGGTGATGGAAAGGGTCTTCGAAATTTACTACAAGCCAAAACGTAGCGTGATTCATACTACAGGTCCTAGAATCCTTTCTGGAACTGTAGCAGAACCGAGACAACGTTGGGAAAAATGACAAGGAGTAAACCCACGAGAAAGGAGTAAAAAATTATTTTGAGCATCAACCACTAAAAGACTTTTTAAAGACCTGTAACAACTTTAATACGCAGCTGCTCACTTGACCAACGAGAAAAAACGCGATAGAACGAAGATATGTAATTAGATATCTGAAAGAAAAATCCAAGCAAAAAACATACCCCGTAAATCCCGGCCTATAAATCGACCCGGCCTATAAGTCGACCTTTTTATTGATAAAAAAGTAAGCTTAAAGTATAAAGTAACATTATAAACCTAGACCTGGCGTATAAGTCGACCAGTGATTTTCTAGACAATTGATTAGGCTTGAAACGTCGACTTATAGGCCGGGATTCACGGTACTTTAATATATCAAGCGCAATGTCAAATAGCAGTCGTGATAGCATCACGGATGATCGATCGGCGCGATGGTGTAGTGGTTAGAGCCTCCGCTTCGCAGTCGGTAGACCTTGGATTCATTTCCCTAGTCGAGTCATACCAAAAGACTTTAAAAAATGTTATTCACAACTTCCCTGCTTGGCGCTCAGCACATAAGGGATAGTGTGGAGAACAAGCCGGCAAGCTTGCTTGTTGTGTCCTTGGCCAAGGCATTTAACGGGACGCCTCCGTCTTTACGTGGCGGACAGATGGTGGGGCCAAGCAGTCTACCCGTCGTGGTGGCCCAGTCTGACGAAAGACATGCAAGCAGAGCATGAGCTCAGACGCGTGAATAAATGAATGGCCTTATTATCACTAGTAGGCAACCCTTTTTATCGATCAAAAGCGCTGCAGATTCAGTTGGATCAATTCACTTCTTTTTTCTCAAAAACAATTTCCATGTACTTTCTAGGGCCTCAAAGTGCAAAAACATAGTGCAATCATTTGGGTATGCCCACCTTTCTTCATGCTGAATATGCACACTTGGTAGGAGGTTGTCCAAAGACCAGCGTCTGACTTGTTTTTGTCTATTTCTGAGCTTTGGTTGCCGGGCTTTAGCAAGCCAGTGAAGCTGTCATACACAGCACATTCACAATTGTAACGTTTCTTCCATTCTCTTGTTGCGTTCACACATATATGAAAAAATCTGACGGTAGGTCGATCTTCTGTTGTGCCTTAAAAAAGAAAATATAATACATTTCTTTCTAACCAGGGCAGAAAAAGCCTTTTGTGATATTTAATTTCTGTTCTCCGTTGTTGCAAGACAGCGAGAGCGACGGCAAACATTAGATTAATGTCCACACCTTCGAGTTTTCTAAAATTTCAACAAAAGTTTGAAAGCTTGGCACTACTTTCGTTCAAGTTAAAATGCAATGCGCCAGGCTGAGAAAGTAATCGGAAATGGAAGGCACAGCATATTTCTTGCTCAAATGCTTACAATCAAACAAGCAAAATAGTTCTGCTCTGTTGTCTTTGTTTTTGTGGCCAGTATTGAACGAAAAGGAGATTGGGGGTAAGGCACATAGTGTAGACTTAGACCAAATTGAGTGGAAAAAAGTCTCTGACGAAAGATTGAAAACTAAAAAAATTTTGGCTCCACTTACACACAGATACTTAACTTTTGTCCTGCAAGGCTGTTGAGAAAAGTGAAGCAAAGCGATTTGAAAAACTGGAAACATGCTTCCAGGCAAGTGTATGTTTCAGTCGTAATTTTTTTTTTAATTCTAGGCTGCAAAATTTTGTCTTCAAAAAAATGGCACGGCTTATTGCTTCATTTTTCAGAACGCTAACATACAAAAAGATGCTAAAATATAAATTACATGTTTTCATTGCTTCCAAGTGATACACCATTGCAACACTCCCCCATTTACTGCTAATCGATGCATAAGTAAGTCCCTTTGTGCATCCAGACACTCTACATCTTCTTTCTGATAAGGAGACTCCACAGCAACCCGGCAAAGCGTAAGCCCTAAAAATAATTTTAAACCGTTTTTGGACAACGAAAGTTTAGCGAAATCTTTTGTATTATAATTTTACAGTTACATTTTTGCATAAGTGTTGCATTGTGAAACAAAATATACTCCTTACATCAGACACTTTAGAGCTTAGTTGCAACAGAAACTACGGTCGGTGGTGCTGGCTCGTTCAAAACGGACCGCTTTTTAATTGTAGCAGCCCTTTTGGTAATCGAAGATAGATAAGTAATTTCCAAAACTTTAAGTCAGAATTGATAAGATTGATACAACTTCGGTCATTGTAACAGGTAAAATACGAATGCAAGCATCTAGGTCCTTGCGTGCGCACACATACAACTACACTTTAATGTAAGCAGCCACTTACATGTTCAAGTTACTATCCCATATGTTGAAAGAAACGGTCAGATTTTTAGGATTGTGAACTACGGTGAAGTCATATCGCCAGGACAAGTAGTTACTACCGTTGTCTTCAAACACAATGTGTCCATGCTCCACATTCCTCCTAAGGTCGTATCCTAAAGCACAAATAGGAGTTGTCAACTAGGCTTTCTAATCTCTCAAAACTTGAAAAGGAGAGCAAATCGTTTTTGTCTGCTTTTGGAAGTCATTTCAAGTTGGAAGTCTCTGGTAATTTATTTCACAAAATAACTTCGGCATGTAGTACTGCACAGTACCACACCTAAAAAGTCATGACGGGAAAGACAAATTATGTTTGTCACAAAAATAAAATACAAAGTAAATGAAGACTTTATTTAAAAATATATTTATGAATATTCCAAAAAATAGGTTGAAGGCCACAATAACGGCTCTCATGTCATAGGTGCTAGGTGAGGGGGGGCAAGGTCCATAACTCTATCAAGGAATCGATCAAGAAATGATAATGTTTTCAGATGTTACGGCAACAAAACGCCGACCTCCAAAAAAGCTTTTAACTTATTTTTTGCCGTATGGGAATTTAGAAAATATCGATTTCCTAAAAAAGTCACCTGACAACATCGAGAAACACCAAGACCAAGAAACGTATTTTTGTTTTTTTCCAAAATTTGTTCTTAGCAATGTCAGTGCTTCGTAACGTCGCTTTCAGTAACTAGCACCAGACTAACTTCTCTTTCAGAACGAAAGTACGGCATCATTTGCTTCAGCTTACCTTCTTTACGAGATGCATTCGAAGGTTGCATGCATAAGTTGCATGACTCATCACTGTAGTTGCTTGCTGCGTTGCATTTCACCTGCTCAACAAATTGGATTTGCTCGAATTTCGCTGCGGATGTTGTGTAGATACTAAAGAAAACCACCCACAAAAATACTGGGGAGAACATTTTTAATGTAGTTGCTTTCACTAGAGCACCCCCTTTTGGGGTGAGTAATCAAAGGAAGAACCAGTTAGCAAATATTTGGATTGTTTACCTTGAAAATAAAAACAAGCATTCGCCATTAAAAAATGCTGAAAAATCACAAATAAAATTTTTTCAAAAAAATCCACAGCTACAAAACAAGCTTCAGCAGAGGTGCTGCAAGGGAAGTACTTCCTTGGAAGACACTATTTTAAAGTCAACTGCTCCAGCCACGATTAGACGATCACTTTAGAACTTGGCTTCAGGGGGGAAGCCAAGTAAAAAATCTTAAAAATAGGTTTTTGAGTGTCAAAATGGAACAAATTTATGAAAAAGTAATTTTTTTACATTTCCTCAAGGGTTAATTTCTCTTCTATCATTACGATGGATTCCGAAGGGAAGGTAAGGCCATTGTTAGATATTTCGGCCAAATAATTACAAACATCTTCAAAATTATTTTTAAGAGACGAGGTTAAAATTTAGTGAAAAACCTATTTCAAAATCAACACCCCCTCACAAAAATTTCTAAATCTTTCAGCACTTCCCTCCCC
Organism: Trididemnum clinides; assembly: GCA_963675345.1. Lineage (NCBI taxonomy): Eukaryota > Metazoa > Chordata > Ascidiacea > Aplousobranchia > Didemnidae > Trididemnum > Trididemnum clinides. The sequence continues at coordinate 14,138,691 of OY776306.1, read as the reverse complement.
TGTTCCTCTAACTACAGGTCTACGTCTCGCGTTGGAACCTTTTTTAATCAACAAACTTTCTCAAAGCATATTGTAGTTTGGGGAGTGAAGTTTCTTCTAAACAGCTTGGAATCCCAATAACCAACGTCAAATAATTCTGACCTGAAGAAGAAAACTGTTTTCTCCCCCAAGATTTGTTTTGTTTCTTGCTCGATAAAATCTTTGTGTGTAAGAAAGCTTTGAGGTAAGCGATTTTTTGGTTCGGCAAGTTCTTTCCAATGCAAGTTATATTAACTTTGTCTGCTCTTTTAAGCACTAGGCGCTTAAATGGTTTGCAGTTGTCTTCCCTGAAGTCTCTGCTGTTTAGGCATCCAGAAAAAAAGAAAAAGTTGTCACTGCAAATTACGAAAACAGGAAAAGCCTATTGGAGCCGTAGTTGCCAATCTTTGGGATTTTTGCGGCCTCTTGAGATTTTTTTCGATAGTCCATAAAAAAACCTGGAAGTGGTGTGGCAAACTGAGATTGCCGCAGATTTGAGGAAATTTGGATGATTTGAAAACCGGAGACTTTTTTAGGAAACAACGCCGAGATGCTGACTGAAACTTACCAGAACCCGGCGAATAGACGTTGAGGTAAAGGTAATGACCTTTTTGTTTTTTTAGAGAAGAACACTACGAACCACAACTTCGCAAAATCTTGGGACTTTTGACTCAAAAAGTGCCATTTTTGGGATTTTTTGACCTGGCCTTGAATTTGTGCACATTTCCACCTGGCAATAACGATTGTGGCAAAAAGAACCCATCTTTTTGGTAAAGCTTCTCAGAAAGATTGGTCACAAATTCTAACGTGGCAGTTTACAATTTTACATAATATTTTTGGTACATAGCCTCGACTTTCTACTGCCTGAAATAGGGAAAGAAGGAATTTTGCCTCACTGAACATAGCTCTGCTTTTTCCTCCTTCGAATTCAATACTTGCATAGCTGATACAGCAATATTATTAATTTTGCTTTAAATGGTAAAAACTGATACCAAAATATACGGATAAGCTGTGCAGGTCATGTTCTTCAAGCTACACAGATCTTACGATCACTTCCTACTTTCATTGGTTCAACCAATGACCAATCGATTATTTTCCCTCCATTCTTTTTGAGTAAAAAAATCTGTTTGTAAGTTTGACGGTGAAGTACGCACAATTGCCTTAAGATCACCTTAATTACGGATCAACAAATTATTATTTTGACTGTTACGGGCGACGTACGCTTATTAATTCCCTGAAAATAGTATCCTAAGCTTATTTTTTGAAAGAAATGCCTAGCCCGTAGTGTTTGTCAGGTTACTTTAGTTACCGGTACTGTACATTGCAAGCTATATCTGGCAAACTTTTTCTAAACACTGCTAAACCAAAATGTTTTTCTACTGCTGCTTTTTGTCTTCAAAGCACTTATAACTTTTTCGTCACACAGCAATTTAATATCGGTGGTTGAGAGCTTAATGTGAATTCACTTTTATTATTCCTTAAACCACTCACTGCTCACTAACAGCGTTTGAAAGACAAAAAAATTGCTATAAACGTGACCACTAACAATCACGCTTGATATTTTTAACATTGAGTACGGTTAGCATAAAACAATCTCTACGTTGCGGTCTGCCTGGCTTTTAAAAAAATGGCTGTTTTGAGTCGGAAGCCATTTCACGTTCATGTATATTTTAAGATAACCTAATAATTAGTTACAGTACTCACAAGAACTTTTCAATAAAGTTGGCTCTTACATTATTTTTATGTTGCTCAACTGCTTTAAGAAGGATATTTAACAAATTGTTGATGCTTATTATGAAATCACAGACATATTTATGACGTTGCAAATGCGTACAGATTTGCTTGGGTGTAAACAAAAATAGTATTTTAAATTAAAAATTTACTTTGAAACATCAGCCTTTTACCAAATTTATTTCGAGATTTTGATTATGAAATCTCATCAACAAAATTGAAGTATTGTGTAATTATTTGATTGCTGCGAATGCTTGAAGTGTCATAATTAGGACGTTTCAAAATGATCAGTCGCTCGACTAGGTTTTTTGTGTCTAGGGGTTAGCCAAAAGTATAACGGTATATCGCTGGTTGAACCTAAATAGTTTTACCCAAGTCGCATTGTCCCATTTCTCCACCCAGCTATTAGAAAACTACGAAAGAAGAGGACAATTTTTTAAAATTCTGCTTGCTGTATAGTCAATTATGTATATAAGTGAGCTGCAACCAAAATCGTATCCACGTTGATCTTTCAGAAATATTTAATAAGCAGTGGTAAAAGTGAGCCGGAACGATCCGAAACACCATTCCGGTAGAAGATTTAGAGCAGGTACGGCGTATCGGTAAGAATCTCACGCCAAAGTGTTGCATATGTGTAAAACTTTCATGGTGAAAAGCTGATAAAAACTGCCATCCAGGAAGCTTCCCGGCGTTGAAGTTGAATCTTTATTTTCAGGTTTGGCAAAAAGAAATTCTGAAAAGTACAATTTTAGATGTATAAACAAGAAAATCTTAATAAGATGCTAAAAAGAATTAATCAATATAGGAAGGGAAAAGAGCATGACTAAGAAATAATGAGTGCATCAGCAGTTTAGTTAAAAAAAACGGTCAGCGATGTAAGTGCTCAAACTTACACAATCAGTGAGCACCAATTACAGCATCAGAATCACGCTGATTCAATTTTGGTTAAAGAAGCAAGTCCGACTGCTTATCGATCAATATGAAATGAGGAGCAATATGACGAATCTAGACCAAAGAAACAATTGGGTGAAAGCTGTTTTTGGAGAAATAGTACATACCTTGCGTCGTGAAGTTAATACAGGGTGTCCTTAAAGTCTGTGTGCACTTTAAAAAATTCATAACTTTATTTGTATTTGCGATAGATATAATCTGCAAAAAGTGTTATAAAGTTTCATGCGCCTAGTTTGAAGTATGAATATTAAATAATTCTTTAGCATAAAATTTGTGGCAATTTCTGGATAAGTAATTTCTTTTTTCAGAAAATCAATTTGACCCATGACTTCAACTGAGGAAAAAGTAAACCTTTGGTTAGCTGAACGGAAATCTACTATGGCTGTACAAAGAACGTTTAGAATTGAATGCCATGAAGAACCACCTCATAGGAACACTACTGCCAAATGGACTAAAAAAATTTCAAGAGACCGGCTTTGTCGATGATAAGACAATGTCTCAGCGACGAAAGTGTTGAATCCGTAGAAGATTCCTTTACAGCAAGTCCAAGAAAGTCTGTAAGACGTGCAGCATTAGAGCTTGGGCTCCCAAAGATTTTAATTTATTGAATTTTATTATGGGGACATGTGAAAACAATTGTGTATGTAAACCGAGTTTAGTACAAGATTTGAAAGTTAAAGTAATTAATGTGATTTCAGGAATTACTGAAAATCAGTTGGCAAATGTTTTCCGTGAACAGCAAAATCGTATAACCCTTTGTACTGCTACTGATAGAGGACAAAGAAAAACTTAAATAAAATTTCATTAAAAACCTTAAAAAATATAGATTTTCTGCTTTCTAATTCTTTTTACAGATTATTTCTATCGTAAATATAAATAAAGTTATAAATTTGCTAAAGTGCACACGGACTTTGTGGACACCCTGTATTAAGCCCATCACATGGTGTCATTTTTTCTAATCAATGGATAGAATGAACGTCACTTCTTATAGTAGCACAAGAGAAATTGAGCTTTCGTCACAGCGCAAAAAACAACTATGAGCAACAGAACTCTCAAGCCCATATATATAGTAGCTATCACTATTTTTGAAACGGCAACAAAAAACGTACTGCTTATTTTGAATGTTCAAAGTAACCACTTTACTTGCTCAAGGAAATATTTTATCGATGTTGCAGTGTCGGAGCCAGCGTGATGCTGCGAACGAAATAAAAAGTTCGAAAGCTGCCTAAAAACACATAGTATTGTGGCACTGCCTTAATCGCAAATTTGAGCGTGCTGTTGCTGATGCACTAGATGTTACCAGCGGCACAAAAGACATGCAATCGTTTCTTCAAAGTTTATATTCTTTATGCAGCCAATCACCGAAGAACACGAGGAAACTCTAAAAATATGCCCATGACTCGCATATCATTCTCAAAAGAATTAGAGAAGTGTTTACTGTTCGCTGGGTGGGTTCATCTTTCACAGGGGTATCTGCAGTCTGGCGTTATTTTCCAGCATTAGCGTAACATTTTCACGAGGCTTCCAAAGATAAAATGAGAGAAAGTACAAAAAAAGCCCGATTTTTCGGATTGCTGTCCAAACTCTGTTCAAAAACTTTTGTTGAAAATGTATCATTAATGGCTGATATGGCTAATGTCATAAACGACCTAAAAAATTTATTAGAAACACTGCAAAACCAGAACACCACGCTTCCAAAGGCATATAACCAACTAGCTATGTGTACGAAACAAATAGAAAGGCATTTTGTTTCCGCGAGAGGGCATTCTCTTTTGTTTAGCGTATAGAAGAAGCAATGTCGTTCCAGGAAGTGAAACTGTGAGAAGGTAGAAGCCCAGCAATCAAGCAGTTTCAGTTCATTTTCGCTGTAGCTGACAACATGAAACAACAGCTAGTTATTGTAGCATTAAACAGAGAACAGGATAGCATTGCTTAAACTCGACAAGGGACGCACAAAAACCTTGTCAACCCAATGACTATGTTAAATCCAGAAAACGTGTGTACATGAAAATCTTCAATTTGGTGAAGAAGACGTAAAAGTTGATGCGACGCCCTTCATCTCAGCAAGCAAGACACTCATCGTGGGTTTACTGAATACAAAAGTGGTAAAAGAAGCATTCCTTACAAATTCCATAAGTTGCTTGTGGCAGTTGCCACTACACCAACAATTAATGCCTACTGTGAGTGAGGGTACAGCGCAATAAGCAACGTTGTAAACAATAACCATAATCCGGTAATTACAAACAATGCCGCAAACTACTCTTCATCAGTACTGTTAGGCCTTCGAGCGAAAGATGGGATCCACAATCATACGCAAAGATATAGCTTGGGAAAGGAAGAAAAACGTACTCAACAGATTGCACGGCTCGTCAATACTTGAAAATACGAGATAATTACTTTAAATCTTTCTGGAAAGCTTTTGAGTAATTTTTTTAATGTGTTTGGTTGTTTTCAAATTGCGGACACAATTTAGGATGAGGCAGAAGTAAACTTATTTTTGGCTACTATGTTGATTGATTAATGCTTCATCTTTATCTTCAATCACAAGAAAGCAACAGTGGCGCTATTCAAAAGTCAAATTCAGAATCACTGAGGAGTAGGCGGTATCTATATTTTTTAGATTAAGTTTTTAACTTAGCCTAGTCAGTAACATTTTAATTACAACTGATGATGCTTTTAGTATAAAGCGAAACGTTTTGAAATAAAATGTTTACTAGTTTACTGGCTGTCATATTTCTACTCAAAACATACCACTTTCATCATTGTTCAAAAGTCAAAGGCTGCGTTTGCACCAGCAAAAAGTTTCATTCCTGTTAGCGGTATTCGCAACCAGCAAGGAAACTTTTTGCCAGTGCGAAGGCATTATCACGTCTCGAAGCCAGTAACCAAATATTTAGAGCTGGTTTGGAGACGAGGTTTCGGTATCTCATTCTGAGTGCAAACATCGCGAGTTAAAAAGCTCACAAATTTACGGTGAGAACGCTGCTTGGTTTCAAAATCTAAATCAGCTGCTAGTTGTTTTTTTGACAAGGTAAGATAACTTTATGAATAGTTATAACTCGTACCAACACAAAAATAAAATGCATTGTTAAACATTAGCCTATTTATGACCTCACAGTTCATTTCATTGGATTTTCGTACGTGAATACTGTTTGAAAGTATTCCACAGGTCTTCCATTACCGTTCGAAACAAATTTACGGTCTTGATAATGGTTTTGATGGTTGATCTCCAAAAAAAAAGAAAAAAGATCTTGGTAATGGTTTTGAAAGCAATTTTTTTACATTGCTCAAATTTTTTTTATTTACTAAAGAGATGATAAAGGAGTCTTGACCTCGCTCCTTCCCCTGATAAACTCCCACACCCACTAGTGTAAGAACTCTTGGCATAACAATTCGCTTAATTTGCTTAATTGCTTTTGAACGCTCTTAAAATGCTTTACTGATGGAAGCAACGACGTTGCACTTGCACTGTTGACTTTACGAGCAGCGAAACACTCCTTGAAATTGTTTTCCCAACACTAAATCTTAACTACCTATAATATTACGCTCTTGTTTGCTTAATATTACCCAGATCATTACGAATAAGTTTTTATCTCAACAGTCCAACTTTAACAGATGCATCTCATAGTTCTTTAAACTTTACGGCAATGGCTCTTTGGCCTACTTGCTTTGCATCATGTGCGTTATCAGGAGAGAAAAGGATCATGCGTAACCCAGTGGCGGACATAAAGTGAAGTAAGAGAAGCAGCTGCCTCGGGGCCCACTTTTCAGACAAGTCCTATAAACTACTTTTAGTCCCCTCAAAATAATGGAAATTTCAAAAAAATAAAACCTTTTTTTATGCTGTATAATTCCGACTGTTCATTGCGAAGTAAGTTGAAATAGCTGAAGCATTCGGTTTGAAAGTTTATTGTTTAGCAAATAGGTTTAGACCATCAATTACTCTATTTCATGTTGATATAAGTTTTAAGTTGTGGAAGGAGACTAAAGTGATTGATATACATTAGGGCTACTCAACTGGCGGACCACGGTCCGAATCCGGACTTTTTAATTATTGAAACTGGACCTCAAGCTCCAGCATGAGTAACAGTAGGTGCAGCCACGGGTTGCGGAAAAGCCCATGTCCCTTTTACCAAACTTTATTGACTTGTTCTCAGAACTAAGTTTTTATTCTCAGAAAATAAATAATGTGCAATAAACTATGACAACAAGCGATTTTCAATTCTCTCCACAGCACTTAGGTCTTTCCACCTTAATCTTCTAGAGGCTGTTTATATCAAAACTCAACGCTCGGCGTTATGCAGACAGAAAGAGTTTGTTTACACTCTCAAACTTTTTCAACAATTACGGCGTTCGAATTTGGCATCTTGCTGCGCTTCTTCCGGCTTTTCGCTGTTGTGAAATCCCTTTCTTTTGGCGCGTATTTTAATGCTAGCTCTATCAACTGGCTTGCATTGATTGCTTACAGTCCAAATTAATGAGATAAAAGAACCTACTCATTCTAGCTCTTTCGTTTTTGACGCGATATTCCCACTGATAAGAGCTTCACGAAAACTTTATAGCTAAAACAACTTTTTTCAAAGCTATGTTAAAACCAAGACAACCACCACACCTAGAAAACAATCCAAACTGTTATTTGAAAAACGTTTACCCAAGCAGTGATGTTTAAATAAGAATGTCCAAGGGCATCGCCAAATTTAGTGACCCCAAGGAAGAAAGTCCCCCAAATTAAGGCCTATTTAAAATATTCTTGGATCTATGACAGTTATTTTAAATTTGAGAAGTAAATCCGTACTATGGAAAGTAATCACTGTAGTGGCACTGAACCTCGGATGATATATTCGCCACTAAATTTATTCTACTGGCTATTTACAAGCATGCCGTGCCTTTCCTTCCACAAGTCACTGTCGCATTTGAATCTTGCGCAGGTGTAATTGCTGTTACGTTGGCAGCACATTTCAAAGACTACAGGACAGAATCAACCAACATGTGTCCAAATCAGTTAGACTTGGCATGAAGAAAGAGAGAAAGACTAGTTTCTGTATGAAAATGCAAGATTATTTCTTACCCCTGGCTGCGACTCGGTAATTGGACAGCATTTACTTAAAAATTGGGACTGTGCGGTCGCCTACAACGAGAAGTCAATTCTCGGTGTTGTCAACAGCTAGATTATTCTTCCATTAAACCGCCCTCGAAGCTACATTTGTCAAGAACAAACAACCCATGTCTTGCCGCCGAAAAGAATTATCTTTATGCGCTGCAATCGGTGAACAAGCAGCTTGGATTTAGGACGTTGATCAAACGCACATCTTTGATGGCCCCACCTGCAACAAATAGCGGCACTTTCTTTTGCCAACTTCATTCTGGCGTTAACTTCAGATAAGACTAAACAAATACGCTTCAGTTTTCACTCATTGCATTTATCGAATGCAATGACTCCACCTTCTGATACCTTATTCAAATCTATTTTGAAACATTTTCCACTTGTCTACTGTTCAAATATTTAACTTTTGAGCACAGTTTTTCAACCTGGGGGTCGCAAGATGTTTGCTGAGCGAGTGTATGTTTTGTCTTTTTCTGGGAGAAGAAAGAAATATTCTCTATTTTTTACACTTTAACTAGACCAAATTCAATTGATAACTTATTTATCGACGAATGTAACTTTTGGTTACACTGTAATTACATTTGGCCCTTTATAGGTTTGAATCGAAAATTTCGTAAGGGGGTCTACTGTCATATTGATCGTTCAAAAGGAGTCGCGATACCAAAAAGATTGAAAGCCACTGCTCTAGAGAATACATGAATTTACTTCTGGCGCTAAAAGCTTTTAAAAACCAAAAGATATCAAAAAAGGACCCACTGAAAATAACTTCGCGTAGTTTGCCTTATAGTTAGCAACAAACAGTTGGTATACCAGTCGGTTTTCGAAGTTCTAATCAAACTTTGAATTTAAAGCTGTCTTTTGTGGTTGCATACTACATTCCAATTGAACGGATAGCAACTATATACCATCTACGCTCGTACTTGAGTAAAAGTTATGACTACTTAAGTAGCGTTACTTCGTACTCAATACACTCAAAAGAAGTGGAAGTAGTAAAATCTGAAATTATTTTAAATAAACTGCCTGTTTCTGAAAAACGTACGTCAGTAGTTTACTTTAGTAGAACTACCTCGTTACTGGCCATCTCTGCCAACTGATCAAGTTTTTATACTAAAGAAGAAGGGGTTAATCTTTTTAATCTTGCAAGATTTCGCAAAAGGACTTGGCCTTTTGTTCCACTTTGCCACATATGATTAATGTGGCTTAGGGGTGAAGGTAAATCAGGAGCGCGACATAATTGTACAAAAGTATACTAATCTAAAGTCCACCAACAGTTCAGTTATTAAAATTTTCGTACTTACGTTGTATTAATATTATTAAAAAGCCAGATTTTGGCCTGTACCTTGGCACTACAATACGCCTTTCTACTTCAACAGACAGCCATGGTTGGAGAGCCGGAGCCCGGAGGTACGGAGCCAGCAAGTTTCAAAGAAGCCGGAGCTAATCTGTCAAATTCAACATAGCCACCTGATTAAATTTGACAGAGCTGAGGTTGGAGCTATTAAAAATTTTTGCTGACTACGGCTTCATCTTGCAATTTGACATAGGATGGAACATTTTGAAATGGATCCGATATTGAGCCTCTATATTTTTAGTAGAACTTTAAATTTTACAATGCAGAATAAACAATTGAGTTCTACAGTGGCAACTGCTACAAAACATTCTTAATGGAGCTGAAGAAGAAGCCAAACCTACTTTTCAAAAATTTACAGCTCAGGAGCTAGAGCCAGGGCTGGCGCTGAATACGATAAAACGTAAAAGCTGCGGATAAAGACATGAAAGCTCCGGAGCTGGAGCTAATGCTTTTTTCGTGTCTCTCCAGCCCTGCAGGAAGCACATTAGTAATAGGCTTAGTGTTTATGCTAGCTTTAGAATTGCTTTTATCGGTAGCACCTTATAAATACTCACTAAAAATTTTGCAATTGCGTTTCTACGGGCAATATTTTTCGAGACGATGAAGAAAAGCAAATTTTAGCATTAATCGTTCATTGTTAGGTGATCTAATCTTGTAAAAGGATTTATATTTTCATATTGGTAAGTCGTGGGGGTGGGAGGGGGGAAATCTGGTTCGCTTCAGTAGAAAAATGCTTTTTTTGCATCAAGAAAAGCAAATTTCAAAGTTTATCTTTAAATGTAAAGGTAACATAACGTCATCAGCTCTTTTGTGACACTCTTCCCAGAGTGGCAATCAATCGTGCCAAGTCTCACGCTTGGGCGTCCAATAGTATCGGAGGAGCTAAACACACAGACATACAGACGCGCAAACACACACACACACACACACACATGTATGTATGTATTCGAATCTTCCGGTGTTGGTTACATTGACGTTTTCCACAGTCCCACACACCGTCTGGCATTCTCGTTAAATCAACACAGATCAGTGGTGGAGCAAGGTTCATCTAGTAATGAGCACTTCAATCTGTGTTGCACAGCGTCATCGTCAGCTTCGCATTGGTAGGTTGTGTTTGTTGCTGGATCAACAAAACCCCACTTCTTTAGCTTAGTTTTGGTTCCAGCGACGCCTGTACAAAGACGGTTGAGACATCGCCACATTGTCCATTCTTAGTTTGATCCTGGAGGCAGCTTTTCCTCAGGTGCGATGCTTTAGCGAGTGCTTTGTGGCTGCGCTTTGAGCTTTCGTTTCGACGCTTCCTCTCTCCAGGTTGAGATTTTTTCCTTTAGGAGTTCTATCCAGTGTAGAAAGCTCCTTCTTGATTTCAATCTGGATGGGGCCGGCTGGTGATTGAACAACATATGACGGGGGTCATAGACCTGCCTTGAGCGTTCTAGCTTGCTGACAGCTTCTCTTCGGATCTCGGGTGGAGCAACGCCAGCGAGCAGATGGAGATTATTAACGTTTGTTGGCTTCAGGCATCCGGTAATCAGGTGGCAACTTTCATTTAGGACTGGGTCGAGGCGTTTTGCATGTGCTGATCGCTCCCAAACAGGACAAGCACACTCAGCGGCCGAGTACGACAGAGCCAAAGCAGAGGTACGCAGCACATGTGGTGTGGCTCCCCATTTTGATGTTAATAGCTTTCGCAAGATATTGTTGCGTGTGGAAACTTTAGCTTTTGTTTTGCTGAGATCTTCTTTAAACGACAAGCTGAAGTCAAGAGTGACGCCAAGATACACTGGGTGGGCATAGTGTTGAAGCTGTTCTCCATTCCAAGGGTTGTTTAGCTTTCGGTTGGCGTACCTGTTTTTAAGGTGAAAAACACAAACCTGGGTTTTGAATGGGTTTGCCCTCAGGTTATTGATTTTGTAGTAATCATTGAGCTGTTGAAGTGCGTTAAGTGTTCCTCCACTTGTTCAAAGCAATCATCCACTTGGTCAAAGCAATCTGGCAAGTGATGCATAGATGAATCTTGACGTTTGTTGATATTGTGGTTGATCATTTGTATAGATGTTATACAGAAGGGGGGCGAGTACGCTTCCTTGCGAAAGACCATTTCTCTGCCATCGAACACGACTTTTTCTCGCGTTAAATTCAACAAAAAATCTTCGATTTTTTAGCAAAACACCCAAAAAATTAATAAGCAGAGAGTCCTTTGTCATATCGAGAACTTTTGTGAGGATGCGGCGATGGTTTACCTTATCGTATGCAGCAATTAAATCAACAAAAACGGCTCCGGTGATCTTCAATATGTTCAGTAAGATTGAAAAGCTGTGCAGTTGTCGACTTGCCAGGGCGGAATCCAGCTTGATGTTCAATGAGGTGTTCTTCGACAAAGGGGGAAAGACGGTTTAATAAAAGCCGTTCCATTAGTTTGAAGATATGGCTCAAGAGAGATATTGGTCGATAGCTGTTTGAAAGTTAGGGGTCCTTTTAAAGTTTTAGCAAGAAAAGCACCCTCGACTCCGAACCTATTTTCGGTATTCTCATCAAAGCTAGACAGTGGTTGAATAGCTGTAGCAGCCAGACTAAAGCTTTGTGACCGAAGTGGTTTAGTTCTTCAGTCATGATGTTATTCAATTCAGTTGCTTTTCCGTTCTCCAAACTGTTAATGCACTGCTTTAGTTCAATTAGACAGAAAGGTTTTGTGAAGTTTGGGTTCCAACCATCTGTATTGAGATTCGGCTTCAGTTGTCTTGTAGAATGAGGTGTTTTGCCATTCAAAAGCAGCTGGTGAGAAATTTGGTTGGCGGTGATATTGCTGTGTTGTTGCATCGGCTTTGTGTAGTGATTGTTAAGCTTTTCGATCAGTTTTCACGCCTTATGACTGTTTCTGGTCATGTCCCGGTCTTCAATTGCGGCTTGCCGTGAAGATTGTCGCATTTCTGATATGGCGTTGATCACTTCCTCTCCTGCTGCGATGGTTTTGTTGTCGAAAGGATCATTCTCGTAAAGGCGCTTGTACGTGGAATACATTTGGCGTGCGGACGTTGTTAAACCAGGAATGTAGTTTGTGTAGCAACCTCTAGGAATGTTGTGTCGGACAGTTGTCGTGACAATTTCCGAAAATCGGTTGTAGTTGTCTGGTGTTGCTTGGACGTGTTGCAGTCGGCATTCAAGCTCATCCGAGAACACACACACACACACACACACACACACACACACACACACACACACACACACACACAAACACACACACACACACACACACGCACGCACGCACGCACACACACAAACACACACACACACACAGATAGAATTGCGCTTTGTTGTATAGATTCTGCATACGCCTCTGGTAAGTTCAACATCGCGTGGCTAGAACGACAAGAATTTCACAGTAACTCATCACGAAATAAGTTTTTTTATCATCAAATTAAAAACTCTTAACTGTTATAAACAAACACGAACAAAACCCACAACAAGATTCGTAGGTAACAACTTAGGCTGCATATTAGGTTACTGCTAACTATTTGCATAGATTCAAACATCGGCAATGGGAAATGATTGTTCTCCAAGAGAGCGTAAAATAATGGGATGTGATTGTTCTATAAAAAAGCTCAAGCACTTACGGGAGCGTTGGTAAAAGAATGGGAAATAATTGTCCTTCAAGAGAGCTTAAGAAATTACAACACGTTTTTATTAATGGGGACAAACCTGTAGCCTACTTACTCTATGAAAAGTAGAAAAGTTAATGATTCTCTCCTTTATGTAAGCATACCCAAAACTAATTTTTCACCGACTTCACTTTTATATCAGCTGCATGAAGATATTTTGCGTGACATTTTCTTTGCGCAAATCAAAAGAAATCTTCCAAGCAGTTGCAGATTAGATGACTTTTTTAAAAGAACTTTTTTTTATCAAGACTTTGCTTCTTTCCGATTGCTGTATTGAGTGATAAAAGGGGCGTAACAATAACTAACTTGGCGGGGAAAGGAGTAGTGCAAAATATAAAAATTGTTGGATGATCTTTTTTATGGAGATCGATATTTTCTGACCCTCAATTTAGTTAAGCTTTATCTCACACTATTTCCAATTCTTAGCAAATATCGGGATTCTGATACGGATATAAACATGTCCTCAAAACTCCCTGGTTTAAGATATAATCAATCATAAACCAACTTCATAAATTTGACAGCAATAGTCTTTTGAAAAAAAACTGCAAATCTTGTGTGACAATTTACGACACTAAAGGGAGAGCGGGGTAAAACCACAAAAGCTCATAGACTATGACTTGACGCTGAGTTTTTGAGGCCTTACAACCAATGCACAGACATATTTTATCTTGATAGTCGCAACAGTGAATTTCAAATAGAATACTGAAACCCTCATAAGTCGGTCACCAACACGACTGCAGTTAAATGTAAGTGTCATCAAGAGGGTCATCGTGTTACTGAAACAAAGTACGACATGCATTTCAGGGAGAAAAAAATATTTGGATGGCGCTAAAGGAATTGTTACACACAGTGAACAATCACCCGGATGTCACAGTAAGCAATAGTAACTTGATTGAACAGGAGAGTTAAGCTTGTGTTCATCACTGCAGTGAAGTTAACATTTTGGTGTAGGCTACATGCAGAATAGCGACTGTTAAAACAGCGATTGTAAAAAGACCGACTTCTAAATAGGGACTGCCACAGAACAGCGACTGCGTCAAAATAGCGACCGAAAAAACAGTTACTAACTGTGTTTAATTGCGGCTGCGTTACTGTTAAAACAGCTTCTGACTGTGCAACAATTATTTACAGCAATTAAAGCAACGAAACATCAATTACAGCAATTAAAGTGTTAACAGTGGTCGACTTTTGAGAGCAAGAAGGATTTGATTACTTTAACTTTTTTGAAAATGTGCAATGCTATAAAAAGACTTCGTTACATAAAAGTTTTATTGCTACAAGTCTAAAGATTGCTTTATATAATTTTGCTGCTACAAAGTATAAACCTAATCTTCAACTATAGAATTTTTGAAATCAAGAAAAGGTCAAAATATGGTGCTTTATGAAGGATTTTTGTACAGAAAAGCTAAAACTAAGTTAAGTGCAGTACTATCAACTGGAGGTGTTCTAAGACCGGTTGCAAAGGCCAATTTGAGGCTAAATTTTTGTTTCAGAATCAGATAGATCCTCCAATTCTTTCGTGAAATCACTCCCACTCATCAAATCCGGCAGAAGCAAAAGCTCGAATGATAGAAAACGTCGCTTTTTTCAGACGATCGCTATTCTAACGTGGTCGCTATTTAGAAAGCGCTTTCTTCAAGGTTGCTGGTTTTGCAGTCGCTATTCTGAACGTGAGCCGAACATTTTATAGGTTGGCGCAAAAAAGCGCACTATTTCCTTTTTTCTCCCAAGCTAATATTTTACAACACTTTGCCTTATTCTCCAGGCTGTGTATACAGTAGGCCAAGAAGACATTTTGATATCAATATGAATTAAACTGGACGATACACAATCATCAGCGGATAAAAATGTTGAGGCCTACTTTGCCACAAAATCGGTAATTATGCCACAAAAAGACAATACAGAAAAGCTTTTGGCAGGAACAAAGGACCTAATGCTGTAGAAGCACGACTGAATATTTGGTGGCCAAATTTTGGAAGACATTAAATGTAGCAAGTGCTTATGGAGTTCACAGCTCAGAAGAACAAGAGAAATGAGACGCATATCAACTGAAATGATTGGACGCGCCATCGAGAGTTTCAAGACTTGTGTTGGAGCAGTTACTTGTCAAGAAGGCGCATGAATAAAATACATCTTCAACTATCAAGGACACACTACTTGAACTGTTTTAACGTATTATCAGCTATTAAGGACAGACCACATAAAATGTTTCAACGTCTATCACAATTGAATGCCATAATTTCCCATTATTCCGCAAATATTTGAAAAAAAATTGTCAAAAATTCTCATCTGAGTAAAAAATATAATCCAAAGGAAATAAGGGCGCATTTTTTTGGATCACCCAGTATTTATATTAAGACCTGAACAGCCATGTGATGAGCCAGCACAATTCTGTTGGTGGCTTTTTTTAAAGTTAAAGTCAACAACACTTTCGAAAATTCCGCTTTGTTAAACTAAAAAAACCAAGTTTGAGCCTAAGTCTCAGGTCTAGCTCTAATCTATGTTCAACCGATAGAATTAAACCACTGCATTGTCATCTGCAGTATCTGTGAGATCTGTTTTATGCAAGTAATTAGGAGCAGCGGTAGAGTCAGTTGCATCGCATTCAGCATAATCTGCGGTCTTTTTCATGTAGCCTTGAAACGGAGATGGTTCATTTTCTTCCCCATATTTGGGAACTGCTGACGATGAGATTTTTGAATTCGAATAACGGTTGACTCTTGGCGATTCAACTTCGGTTTTCGATTGCTTTTGCAAATAGTCTTGAATTTTAAACGAAGCTGCATTTTGGTCGTCAGCTGCTTTTGTGTTTTCATAATTGCAGTCTTGTTCCGTTTTAGGCTTACACTCGTGGTTAACAATAAAAACTGCTTCGTCATTCTGCTTTGACTCAAGTTGTGTCGTAGAATCAAAATCTTGAGTGCTCTCGACAATGCTGTCGGTGTTAATTAAAGACTTGTAAAGGCGACTGTCGTTAGGAGCTGAAGGTTTGCCGATGTAGGATTTAGGAACAAAACGATCCACTTTTTCCTCTTCGTCAGAAACTTCTTCAAACTCCAGAAAGGCGTCACGTTCAGCAAAAATTTTTTCCTGAAATTTTTGCATTAGTAGTCTCACAATTGTTCTATTTGCATTAAAACATGCACGGTTGGCTATCTCAGAAAATGAATCCCCTTAAAGGATAAAAAGATGATTTACAACATGTGAGATAACATAAGTTGGCTATAACATATAACATAATATAAGTTGGCTAATATAACATAACATAAGTTGGCTATCTCAGAAAATGAATCCACCTAAAGGATAAAGAGATGATTTACAACATGTGAGATAACATAATACCAGCCTGGGCTACTCAAAACAGTAAAAGGGTCAAATTAAGCAAATATATTTTTTGCTGGCGCATGCCGAGTTTATCAATTATTTATTTAAAAGAGTTTTTTGTCAATGTCTTATGTTGTATTCATAAATTTCTTTGAAAGAAAGAGAAAAGTTAGAGGGAGTATGTCATAAATGGAGAGAAATAATCTCTAAAAATAGAAATAATCTCTAAAACAGTTTAAAAAAAGAGGCAAATTCCTTAAATAGTGAGGTTTCAACCACATCGAAGGGAGCTTGAACCTCCCCCGTCATCCTCTTACGCAAGTATTTCAGTAAGACAATACAGAAAAAACTTACCCCCATTTTTATGACCGGATCGTCATGCATATTTGCGATAATTCCTGCTTTCAGTTTTCTGTACTGACACAGCAAACAAACAAAGATAGCAGCAAGCAAAAGAACAAATATAACAGCGAATGAGAGAGAGTATATGAGGGTAGATGCATTCGTACAACGAGAAGGGCGCCTGCAATACAAACATGGCAGATGCTTATAGTTTTCAACAATGGCCCTTAACAGTTTATGGCTATCGGGGTGGCCTCGAAAAGTTTTGACCTAAACTTTCAAAAAATAGCTTTTGCATTTTTTTAGAGGCTAGATTCTGCAATGTCATTTTTTACTGTGATAGAGTGGAGGGAATCAAAAAAATTTGATTAGAAATTTTCTCACTTACGGTAGAAGGCTAATAGAATGTAGATATTCAATTATAATATATCAAGGCTTGCATTTTAAGCCTGTTTCTGATAACCGGTTAGCTTATGAGATTCACACAAACCAATAAAAGTGACCAAAATCTATCTCAGGTGATAGTCTTCCAAAATAGGGTAAGTCCCGTGCGGACCCCTTGTGAGGACAATAACTTTCAATTACCTTTTTAATAGAAAAGTGAGTGATATTTTTTCAGCTCTGCCTGTTTGCAAGATACCCAAAACGATTTAGAAGATACAAACTTGCGTTTACAAAAGAATTTACATACGAAAAAGCTTCAATTATTAGCCTTAGCTTAGGCTATTCGATGCGATTCAAACTTATTTTCAGCTTGTTTTCAATTGCAGTTGATTGATGGCAGCGGTTTTATAGGCTTTTTTTAAACATCTCACAGTTCTATCTGCACCTGTTAGCGTTGGTTTAGTCTTGATTTAATGTCAAGCTTACTCCGAGTTAAGACAGTTTGTTTTAAGCAAGATTAAATTTAAAAAGTACGGTACTCACTTAATATCTAGACGTCTTAGATGGTTGTAGGTAATTGGTTTCACGCCTTCCGAACATGTAAAGGAATTCGTTAGAGAAAACAAGTTGTCGGAAGGACACAAGTCCTTAGGAGGAGGGCACTTCCCTCCTTCTGCAATGAAAAAAGTATTTTATTCAATTTTTTATCTGCTGCGAACATCTACAGGGTGTCCGGAAAGGCAATGTGCACTCTTACATTTATTATAATGCAGTATATATTGCATTTGTTTCAATAGATGCTGAATATGGCTTCCATTAGCATTAAGGCACAATCGGACCCTTTTTCAAATGAGTAAACCTCAAATAAGAATTGCAAATCCCAAATCTTAAATAAACTATTCTAAAATCTGAAATAAAAAAAGAGAAATGCGAAAGTACTTCGTGACTTTCCGAACACCCTGTATTTGCGGCTTATCAGGAAAAAAGACCACCCCCACTCTATCAAGTGCACCAGACGCCCAAAAACGTTTGGTGTTTTTTTATAGTGAGAGCGAAGCTCTCGTTATCAGCCTTATTAATTGACACAAATCAGCCCCTCTATCATACGCGTAGAAGTAGGGTAAGCTAGGGGTTACAGCCCCCATAAATTTCAAGTAGATGAAAAAACTTTTTTTCAAGAAAAATCGGAAAATTATTACTCTCAACAAATTGATGCTCACAAAAAGGTCTCGAAGTTAATCTGAAATGAAAAAAGGGAAAATTGTCACTTTTAAAACATTAATTTCCCCTCTCAAATGAATGCTTCTCGTTCGGTCAGCCTCCAAACAGAAAACAAAGTATTTGGCCTATGCTTTTCATGACACATCGGCATACTTTAAAACAGCCTCTTTTGATCTTCTAGCGCCGTTGTTGGAATATAATTAATTATCACAGCAAACCAAAAACACTCCTTTGCACTTCGTTTTGGTTCGGCTAGTCTTTTATACGTTACCTTCAAGCTCTGATGAAAATCTTCTCAGACACACAGAGGGATCGCGTAGTTCACAAAAGTAAAAAGTGTAGTTGCAAGCAGCCGTAAAAGTACTGCGTGGGTTAAGTTTTGAACTGCAGTTTGCTGCACCAAAATCGCCCTTCACAAAACAATTGTAGTTGCTATGATTGTCTAAGAAGTCTCGTTCGCTGCGATAGTTTTCATCCGGCCTGAAAAGACAAACACTGGTCCAATGACTGCCATCATGTCTGCATCCACCAACTCGCTGAGCGTGGCACTTCAAAACAGTTTGACTAGTGTTGCCACAAAGAGTATCGTCGATAATATCCAACGGTTGCGTGCTGCACTGGGTGTTAGAGGTCAGGCCATAATTTATTTCGGCCAAAAGCAAAA
This sequence comes from Trididemnum clinides, assembly GCA_963675345.1. Classification (NCBI taxonomy): domain Eukaryota; kingdom Metazoa; phylum Chordata; class Ascidiacea; order Aplousobranchia; family Didemnidae; genus Trididemnum; species Trididemnum clinides. The sequence continues at coordinate 14,119,942 of OY776306.1, read as the reverse complement.
CTCCAATTGTAAAAACGAGTTTGACATTGCAAGACTTCTCCATGCATTCCAATCGTGAGTAGAATAACTAATGATTAAGCTAGCCTTCAATTGATTAAAGTGCAAGCTCTGCAAATCAACATATCGCAATTATACGGTGCACAGTTGGTCTACAGTAGCTCAAAAACACCCTGCAATTGCATAAGTCCTTATCTAAGACTGCGTTCTCACCTAGCGGTTTTTGCAACTACGCATAAAGTTCTTTCCGATATTTAAAGCAGGTTTTAAGAAGAGACTTTACTATTTGATGCCAAGTGCAAACAGATGCAAACCTAGTCTAAAAGTGTGCTTGGATAATAAAGTTACTGACCCAGTGTGGCGCAAAAAGCAACATTTGCCCTTTTGAGCTGTAGAAGGGCAGGTTCAAGAAATTGATCTGTAAGCTGCTGAACCACTGGGCAAATGGGTGTACGATATACCCAGGGAGGCCACTCAAAAATGGCGGCCATTTTTGACTGAAAAAGACAAAGGTTTAGTTGTGTTTGAGCAAAGTACATTCAACATTTACAATTTGCTTGATCGGAATCGGGCCGCATGTCGTGCTTCAGCACAGGACGGCCAAAACCCACCTCATGTCGCTGCACTAAAGTTGCTAAATCTTGCTTTTCCAACGTAATTCATTAACATGACTTTCTTATACAGCTAACAATATCACGCACAAAAACCTAACTGCACGTACAAAAAATCTTTTTGCAGGCATTTCAGTGATTTATCCAACTTCATGGCAGTTTAACTCTACTGGTATCATTCTAACACACCATTGCATCGACTGCATAACTAGTCAAATTCAATAAATTGACCGAAAAAGAAGCTATTTCTTAACTTCTGATATCTAACTGAGATTTACTCATGTATAGCGTAATATCTAAGCACGATCATTGGTTTGCAAAGTGATAGTAGTTGCGTGATCTGTTCTTAAAACTTATTTAGCAAACTTCCGGCCAGGGAGTGAATACATGTCGCACTGACGTCATCGATGTCGAAGCCAGCACTCGCTAAAGAAAAAGGTTTACAAAGACAAAATGTCACTTAGCAATAATCTGACTGGGCTTCGAAGCGACAATTCCTTAGTTTTAGTAGATTACGCCCATAGTAGCAGGTTATAACGTATTTTAAGACAAGCTGATATTGGCGTAGCAAGGGACGAAGAAAGTTTTACTCTCTTCGACATATTTATCAAAGTCTTTAGATCTGTTGTCAGATAAAAAAAAACACCAGCATGAATCAAATTTTTGACTTATCTCAAAATAGCCCCTTAGCACAGATTACAAATAGATCAAACAGAATTATTAGCGTACCTAAGCATTCTGTAAAAAAGCTATAAAAAGTTCATCACCAAAAATGTGATAGTTTGTCTTTAACTTAGAATTTTGTCTGTTACTCCTGTGCATGTAAATCTCCTTGTCGAAAGCAAAAAAGCTTCGAAAATGTCCGAAAAAACAATAGGTCCGATGAGTAAGCAAAGCTACTCATTGTATACAAGACACCAACATAAATCGTAAATCACAGTGGTAATGAGGCAGCAATCACGTTTAGTAAAGGTTATGATTTTGTTACCTAAAACATCATTGTATCGATTTCAAGAAATTACTCAATCTTAACTACCTGCATACCCAATTGCATTGATAACATAGGCTAATAACCGTTCAGTAAGCCGACTGAAGTTTTGTTTTTGGTATTGCATCCGTATTACAGGTAGGCTTAACGACGTTTCTCGATTTTGTGACATTCGGAGTGATTTCGAAAAGTGTCGTCCCAAAATTGAGATGTGTCACCCCCAAATCGTAGTTACTATCCAAAATCAAAAAGTGTCTCCCCAAAATTTGAAAGTGTTCCTCTTAAGCAAGGTCTTCCAACACATTTTACTTTAATATTGAAAGTGCTCTCGAAAAATTGCCTCTACGTAAGGTAATGTCAACCCAAGCAGACTCCTCTAGTTGGCCACTGTGTAAATTTTGTAATGTAAAAAGTATTTTGCATTGCAGTACTTGAATGACCACTAGCAGATCATCTAGTGACTTCATTTGCTTCAGTGAAACCATGGGCCGATTTAAGGAGCGTCGCCAAAAACGATGGTCTCTATCAGCTACAAACAATGGGAAAACATAGCGGTTAAATTGCTATGCAAGGCCTCCAAAAGAATTGTTTCAAGGCGGTAAAAAAACCATTTGAGACCCTTAAGATTTGCAAAAATATTTTGAAATTAGAAATGGATTTATGCGCATAAAAATTTGATCAATGTTATAGGCTCCCCCTTGCTCTATGGTCCCGGAGCAATGTAACTGCTGGACACCTCTTATAGACTCTGCTGCTAGTTAGCGAAGCCAACGTTTTGGTCATGTGATTAATGTTTTCGCTGAAATTTTCAAATCTCTGTACGAAGTTTACAAACTAGATATCTTCTGTTAAATTTGTTTCGAGTCCGATAAGGTCTGCAAATATTTCTACTTAGAGCACACTCAAGGTCAAACTGGTATTTCAACTAACGAAATAAATGGTAGGTGACTTTTTTTCGGCACTAATCCAAGAATTTTGCTTTTATGCAATCAACATTTTTAAATTTGACTTTTGATCTCATAAAAAGGACTCGAGACTACAAAAAATTTAGCGAAGTCATGGTTGTCATTATTTTGCAAGAGCTTAGATTAGTGGCTCTCAAACCGTGGGTTGCAACCCCCTGGGACGCCGTTTTAATTTTTCAAGTGCATCCCACAGGGGCCCGGATCTACGATGCGCCCACCTGAACAAAAATGGCAGAAAAGCCCATTTTGAAAAAGTGATTACCAAAAAGTCTATATATCTTGAAAGTTTTATGATGTGCTCAAATAAAACATTGATTTGAACAAATGATTGACAAAAATCATGCTTAAAAATCTGCACCAAGAGCTTGATCATTACGTACGATTAGAAAAAGTTGACCTCCAAAAAAAAGATCTTCTACTTTTTTTTAAGTACAAAAACATCGGTTTCAACAAGTGATTGCCAAATTTTTTTTCTAGAAAACAGGATTATCACAAAAATGTATATCAAAATTGTTTTGAAAAAAATAGTTGCAGCCCAACTGGACAAATCGATAGATGGCTCGCAGCATGGCGGGCAAAGGCCTTAATATGTCGCGTTGTCTGAAGCATTAAACAATATGATCAGACAAATACGTCGCATCAAAAAAATTCTCAGAAACACAAGCTTAGACTATATGTCATACATAATATGATTGCTCAGCATTTAGCTTTAGGTTCTCTACATGTTTAAGCGATTCATCCAAATAGATAGGTCTATCGAAATTTTTTTCTTTATTGCGGATTAGCTGACAGCGAAGCAAAATTTTCCTCTAATTGTGATGTTTCTATCTATCTGTCACACTTTTGAGAGATGCCGATAGGCCTGTTTCGATGTTTTTGTTTATTTTTTTCTGTCAAGAGGGACAACATGTAATAAGCGGAAGAGACCAATAACAACAACAACAACAAATAAAACAAAGTGTGTTAGAAAAGTGTGAGTGTAATTTATTGTTTCCAGTCAGAGGAATTTTCAATCTTAGTAACAGCTGTCAATATAATTTCGTCAAGTCGAACAAATAATAGGTCAAAAACCATGTAAAACAACGGTGCATTAATGTAGCTTCAAGGAAATTATAATCATCCAATTAGAATGTAGTGCTTTGTTAAAGCAGAACCGAAAGATTTTCATCACATTCGTATTTCTTTAACGGTTTGTAACATAACAGGTCCGTTTTTTTTCTTACACTTTTTTTTTGTGAACAGTCGCAACGCGTATTATATAGGTGCATTGTTTTTGCACGTGAGAAAAAGAATCAGTTAATATGATGAAATGATAATTTTATGTTTTCCTTTCTTCAACTGAGAAAAGTGTGAATATCTATGCAAGATTATATTTACTCAGTGTGAGATTGAAATTTTTTTGTTAGCCGGTTTTGTAACATAAAAAGTCAAATTTGCCAGCAAATAAACTAATCAATTTTACGATGGTGCTCATTGGATGAGATGCAAACGAGCAGAAGACCACCGACCAGCGAATAGTCGGTTTGCCAGTTAGCCGGTTCGCCGAACTTGCAAAATTCAGTGAGACGGTTCTAACGAACAGGCTGAATCCCACTACTGTATTTACTGCTAAGCAGCATGGTGGTTGAAGTCCCGTCGTATGCTTGCTTGCTGTTTCGAGTTGGAAATTCGGGATTGGATTAAAATTCCTCCAACTGCGATTGATCAAAAGAGGAATAGCTGATACTTTTTATCAGTTTTCCAATCTTTCTTTTCCGTTTTTTGCCATTGATTGCAAAAATAAGATGCAATACAAAGCAATATGATACAGCAATATCTATGTGATGAAACTCTCATTTAAGAACACACACACAAACACACACACACACAAACGGCATGGACCACACTCACATCGGTAAGCTCTAATAGGGGTGTAGCAAATTTGTTCTTATTCAGCATTTTTATTATGGAGTGGTTTTTACACCCGTCTGATGAAACCCAGTAAGGTCGAAACCAGTCGCGGGTTATTGACATGATGTAATAGATTGCTGTATGGTACCGTATGATGCTGGTGATCATTTTTGAGTGCAATTTTTTTTATCTTCATAGTTTGTTGAAGAAGCCTTTAACTGGTGGGCATTGTTACATAGATATTTATTCCAGTTATCTTCTGGCTTCTTGTTCTTGGTCAGCAGATGTCTTGGCTTGGCTCGCAGGCAGATTTTGTTGTTGATTTGTGTCACAATGTTATTAATGTGGCTGTGGAAGCAAAGATTTGTTTGGATGTCGAGTTTGATTTTCCATTGAGGATTGTCAATTTGATTGTTAATACTATCTTTATAAGACGGATGTGTGTGTGTGTCGGATGAGAGGTGGAAGTGTTCTATAGCAGAGATAGAGTCCTGTCCGAATTCCTCGAGACCGAGACTAGACATTGACATTGCGAGACCGATACTAGACCGAAACCAGATAGACTTTTGAAACCAAACGTTCGCAAAATGTCGCAAATATTTTTAGCATTAAATTTTGGACATTCTGATGAATTTCCGAATACGTTGCAATATACCAGGCTATGAGCTATTTAATAAGGAACAAGCTTTTTATAAGGAATGCGTGAAGATGTTTATATATCGTGGCACAAGCATTCACTATAACGCTACTATGTGAAGCTGTTCTTTTCAGTACATGTTAAAATTGATGTGGGTTTTAGTGAAAAGCAAAACTGCCGGAAATTTGGCGTACTTTATTCAATTTTGAAACAAACCTTTAAATATGGCCGAAACACGCCCATTTTCCGAGACTTCAAGATATCGAGACTAGATTGAGACCGAGACTTCGGACCTTCAAGACTGAGACTTTGAAAAATAGTACACTGCACCTCTGTGCTATACGATTATTGTATTTGTGAAGATGATGAGAAATTCAAGGATTGAAGAAGCGGATGGTTGGATCTTCAGAAGGCACTGCCGTGTGACAGTGCAAGCAAAGAATACGTGACTGTAGCGATTCGGCCTATTTTGACAAAAATTGCATTGAGGTTGGGCAGGTTTAGATGCCTGTTAAAATTTCCCAATAGGTATCTATTATGTGCCAGTCATAAAGCTACCAATAAAGACGATGGAGCGGGTTTTCTTAGGAAGATGGCGAGCCGTGATGTCAGGTTTGTGAATGCATTGATGGCAGGTAGTGGGAGAGGAGGAGATTGAGGTATGCCCAGTACAGAATGCGGAAGTTGAATTCTTGCCAGCTGTCATTGGTATTTAAGATTGGCTATAACAGGTTGAAGGTTGATTCCCATGTAGAGTTTGCGAATGGACTATTTCTGGAATTACTTTGGCAAAGTAATGTGTTGAACTGGGATAGCTTTCTGTGAAGATTGCATTTGCGATGGGCAATAAAGAAGTGACCTTTTATTTTATTTTGAAGTACTACTTGCAGTTTCGTGGAGAATGCTGCTTTTGGTTTTTGTGTCTGGTAACCGGATGCCTCCGTCTTGGTGGTGTCTGACTAGTTTTAAGCGGCTGGTGGGTTCGGAGCAAGTGGAGAATTAGCACCTTTTTTTTTAATAGGTGCGCTTTCTCCACTTGGTAAATGTTGAGGTGTGAATTCTCCACTTGGTTAAAATTTATTTTCATTACCGACTGGCTTGTGGGTTAGGGTTAGGGTTTGGGTTAGGGTTAGGGTTAGGGTTAGGGTTAATTATAGAAAATAAATTTCCCTAACCCTAACCCTAACCCTAACCCTAACAACCTTAACCCCTAACCCTAACCCTAACCCTATCCCTAACTCTAACCCTAACCCTAACTCTAACCCTAACCCTAACCTTGACCCTAACCCTTAACCCTAACTTTAACCCTAACCCTAACCCTAACCTTAACCCTAACCCCTAACCCTAACCCTAACCCTAACTTTAACCCTAACCCTAACCCTAACCCTAACCCTAAACTTAACCTTAATCGTAACCCTAACCCTAACCCTAACCTTAACCCTAACCCTAATTCATTGGTAAATGTTGAGGAGTGAATTCTCCACTTGGTAAATGTTGAGGAGTGAATTCTCCACTTGGGACTTGTGAGGTGCTAATTCTCCACTTGCTCTGTGGGTTCTAAGTAGGATGGATGCCAAAGAAATAAATAGGTAATTCTGGAGAGGGCCTTGATCTAGGTTTACATGGGGAAAGAAGAGACGGACCACCATCAGAATGTGAGGAGGTATAAAGGCATTGATAAGTACAGTTCTTCCAACGATGGACGTGTTGTTGTATTGATTTGCTCTTGCGATGGCATGTAACTCCTTGATGTTGTTTTCCCAGGTAGTATGAGCGGTATCATGCTGCAGAAAGAAGAGGATTTCTATAATTTTGTTTTGGTGACATTGGAGATGTGCAGAAAATGGGATTAAATTTATTGGGAAACTTATCATGAATTTCGCATAAACTTTGTTTTGCTGAGGTTGAGTTGTAGGTCAGATTGTGTTTTTATAATGGTTGTTGCGAGTATTATGTCTTCTTGTGACAGAAAAGTGGCGATGTCATTTGCATATTGTAGGATGTTAAGGGAGTTGTTTGAAAAAGTGGTGCTTGGAATTTATAAAGTGGTTATTTTTGGCACAGGATTTCTTTTGCTAATACAAAAAGAAGCAGACCTAATGTACATCCTCGGCAGATTTCTTTATTTAGTGGGAAAGAGAGGGGAGAAGTAATTTAAAAAATTTATTTAAATTTGGGATAAAACGTCCTTTAGGAGGATTTCTATCGAATTTATGAGTTCTGCCAAATGATTTATGGGTTGGAAGATGGCTAATTGAAAGGAGTGGGAGACATTGTCAAAAGCTTTAGCAAAGTCCAATTGCATTATACTTAGTTTATACTTGTTGTCTTTTGCCATTTGTGTTGCTGCTAGAATATAGTGATGTATACATTCCGTTTTTCTTGTGGGGAAGGCGCGTTGTTGTGCTTGAGATACCAATGGTGAGGGTTGGGGGCTAGAAGGTTGGCCATTATTTTTGAGAAAATTTTGTATTTTGTGTTGAGGAGTTATTTAGATCTCCAGTGTGTAGTAGTGGTTGGGTGAAGGACTTTGGGTAGGAGTTTTACGTCTTGCCAGCGATCTTGACACGATAGTTTTGCCACAGTGATCTCGTCACACAAAAAAATCTTTTTTTGGAGAAAATTTTTCATTTAGGCCTTTTTAGGAAGTTTCGTCACAATAATGAAGTGGTTATTGTAACAGATCTTCTAACTCAGCGTGGGCCAAATGCTAAATCTGTCCCACGCCCGGTCGAAGCTTTTAGCCAACACGTCTCAAGCTCGCCTCCCTTCTTTTGCCGCTGTACTGTAAATCGTACGCGTCTATGCAACTCCTTTATTCTAAATAAACGTGACAGCTACACTGGCAGCACAGAGCATACTCGAAAACGGTTTCTGTTGACGTAAAACAAAGCACAAATAATCGTAAAAAGCGCTAACTTGTCTACAACAGAACAATAATGAAATAAATATCTACTTGACTTTTAAGGTTCCAAAGAACTTAACCCAAGCAGTAAAGAACGCAACTTCCTTAAGATTCTGTTGAGGGCAAGCAGCAAATTTTCTAACAACAAAGGGGTGAAAAAAGTGCCGTCCGCTCAACGGCAACTCAAAACAACAACCGCCACAAATCCAATAAACAAGTGTAATTGCGGCGGTCTGGAGGCAGCCTGAAGCTTAAACAGGCGAGATAGGTGTCAAATATATTAACTCTCTTGCTGTCAATAATAGAGCGAAGCAAGAGGCCAAGGTTTCAAAACTCACATGCAGCAACACAATAAAATGCATGGACAATATTTAACAGTCATCTTTTATGCGCTTTACAGTTTTTAAGCAATTTGCACGCGTAAGTTACACTTCATTAACTCACTAAAAGTCCTAATGGTTGCAGCGCGTTTCAACTAACAAAGTACGGTATCAACATTGACGATGATCAGTCGCTGTCTGATACCAAAAATAGCGGATTAAGCAAAAAATTTGTTATCAGATATGTAGCCAAAAATATTAATAGATAGTTTCAAATTTTGCAAGCTATAACCACTAGCTTCTCTTCAAACAGTAAATTTAAGTGGGTGGTCCTCGATTTTAAAGCTTCAACGTGAAGAGCTATTGAAGCGGTTTTTCCTTAACAATTAATTCTCAACAATCCTCAAATTCCTCAAAATTATTCGGCTGCAGTTTCCAATTCACGCAAGCAATTTTTAGGCATGTACAAATGCTGGGCCTACAAATCAAAACGACATCGCCGCCAGAAAGTAGGTCAGGAACTTGATGGCACTGAGCAGCCGACGCGCTAGCTTAGTGGTTAGAGCAGTATTTCTCAACCTTTTTGGGCATGTGGCTTATTTTCAAATTATACAGAGGTCTGTGGCCCAGTCGCGTTATATTTTTCCAATTTTAATGATGCTCTCTTTATTAGTTAAAATTAAAATAACAAGTCTTGGCCCACCCCACTTGTGTGCTGTGGCCCACTAATGATCCATGGCCCTCCGGTTGAGAACCACTGAGTTAGAGTGTCCGCTACGCAGTCGGTAGACCTGGGTTTTATTCCCCTTGTCGAGTCATACCATAAAACTTTAAAAATTCACAGCTTTCCTGCTTGGCGCTCGGCATTTAAAGAATGTTGTGGGAGAACAAGCCGGCAAGTTCGCTTGTTGTGTTCTTGGGAAAGGCACTTAACGGGAAGCTCCCACCTTTACATGGAAGACAGATGGTCCAGACACCTCGGAAATGGCAATTCCCGAACGATACAATTCGCTTTCTCGAGAATGGATAAATATGGGCTAATAAAAGATCTACTACATGAAACTTCTTTTCCTACATTCCTGATATTCATATCAAGCCGGTACTTGAGGACTTCGCCATGCTTGCAAACTGTGATCCCCTAAAAAATTTAATTGCATACATAAACGATTCATGAATAACGTCTTCAGTGCATGGCCCATTGGAACGTTTTTGGAATGCTTATTCCAATCACGAACAATGTTGAAGGCTGGCACAATAAACTAAACAAAAAAAGTCAATCATAGATTACTGTATTTTCTTTTGGTTACTCCACTAGATGATAAGGTATCTCTGATAGCCTACCAATAAACCTTGAACTGTTAGACAGTCCCGTAGCACTCCAACTTCGGGCCCCTCAAAGTAAGCGCAAGAGCTCCTGCGCACAGGTCATATCACTTTAGAGGTGTAAAATTGAAAAGCTGCATTAAGAAAATACACCACAATTTGTACATAAGTAAACAGGCTAATGTCAGAATAAAGCATGCCGATACCGAAGGTTCAAGTCATAAAAAATTCGGCACCGATGCCAGAGTTCAGTAGGACATTTATGCAGACACTGCGAAACGAAAGCAATAACACTGAAAAACATGAAAAAGTTATAAAAACACAGTATCATTTAAATAGTCTGGAGCGAACCTTTTTGTTCGAAAATGCTGTTATGACATTGTCATAATCAAGAGATCGGGCGCAGTCATTTTCGATTGACAACATGGCTAATGAAGATAGTCTACTGTCTGTCATAGACGTTCTATTAAAAGTTTTGATCAGTTTCAATTTGCTGAAGCTTCTTTCAGCGCTGGCAACAGTCACGGGGCAAGTTAGTAAGATTCGAAGTGCGATGTACACATTCGGATACAATTCAAATAAATGAGTCTTTAGAAGATAGTTTAGAAAGTCTTGAGCCGTATTGAGATTGCGTTTTTTTGTAAAATTAAAACAAACCGCTGTAGCTCAGCGCTCATTTCATCAGAATCAATGTCACCGAACTTTTTTTGGAACTCTTTACAGCAAGTAAGAAGAGCATTTTCTTGTTGCACAAGCAAAAGTTTGTCTCGTGTGTACAAAAACGAAAAGGCGGAAGAAACCTCACGTAACAAATTAAAGCGCTCCTTTATTGACATAATAGCCTGGTCTACTAATGGATAGAAAAAGTTGCTTTTAAATTTCAGTTCAGGAATAGCTCGTTGTTCCTCTTCACCTTGGTAATCAAACAATCTTCTTTTCTTTCCACTTCTTGACGGAGGAAAAGAAGGATCAATATCCAATTCCTGTGCTATTTCAACAGCAGATGTTGCGGCACTGTCATAACCCGTTGTGCGATAGTTTTGCAAAAACTTTTGAGTTGCCTGGATTTCCGTTTCCATTGTATGAAGGGAGACTCCATACGATTGAAGAATCTTGCTTGCTTTATTGACTTGGAATAGGATATCATACCAAATAAACACCGACAAAAGAAAACTCCATTTTGATAAATGAGCTATCAACGATTTTGTTTGTGAGGCAGCTCTTCCATCTTTTCTTTCTATGGAAATGGCTTCCAAGTCTTTCAGTGCCAGCAACACCTCTTTTAAATTGTATCGAAGAGGTTTGATGCATTTAATTCTGCTTTCCCAACGAGTATCAGATTGTGACTTTATGGACAGCTCCACATGTTTCTTCAAAATTTTCCAACGCTGAGCAGAGGAAGAAAACAGCACATACAACCTTGTAAGTACTCCAAAAAATGTCAATGCTTCCGTCGATGAATTAGCACTGTCAACAACAACTAAGTTAAGGGTATGGTTTGCACAGGGCACGTAAACAGCTTTGGGATTGATGTCTAGCATTCTTGCTTGGACCCCAGAATGTTTTCCTTTCATGTTAGTACCATTATCATATGACTGACCTCGACAATCAGACAATTCGAGTTGCAGTTCGGTCGCTTTTTCTAAGAAAGCGTCCAACAAGCCTTTCCCAGTACTGTCACTTATTCTCAAGTAGCCAAAAAATCTTTCTTTAACAACAGCAGCTTCTTCATTACATAGTACATAACGGAGAATGACAGACATTTGTTCATGATGTCACATATCTGGAGTGCAGTCCAAAATTATAGAAAAATATTTTGCCAATTTCAATTGCTGTAAATTTTCGTTTTCAACTTCTGTCGCTAGCAATTCAATTAGTTCATTTTGTATGGTAGGACTCAAATAATGATCTTTAGTGTATTTATTCTTGATTCTGTCTTGAAGCTCTTTTAGGATCGGATCTCTTCTTGCCAAAAGCTCAAATATACCCAGAAAATTTCCATTGTGAGGAGATCCTAAGACTTCTTCAGATCCTCTAAAAGCAAGATTCCTTTCCGATAGAAACAAGGCAATGTCGATAAGTCTCTCTAAAACATTTCTCCAAAAACGTCTTTCATTGAAAAAAATATTCATCTCGCGTTTGTCGATAGTGGATGAATTTCTTATCCCTTCAGCTAGCAACATCCATTGACTGCAGCATTCTTGGTGGAAAATGCCGTTTTCATGGTCTTTCAGTTTTTTTCGAAAAACCCTCCCATGTATTTATACCACTACAAAAGGGGCTTAGTGTTTTTCCAAATAGCTTACAACAAAAGCAAAAAACTTGATCTGATTCCCCAGAATAAACTAGCCACGACCGTGAAACACTTTCACCATTAGGTAACACACGTTTATAATGGTTGGAGGAAAAACGTCGCCTTGGAGTTGTGTTATTATATGGAAAATTCATTATTAGTTGATGTGGTCCACGCTTTACTATATCACATCGTTGAGCATCAGAAATACTTTCAGGCCATTTACATGGGTCATCAGGGATAGGGGTAAATTGAGATTCAGTTATTTTTGATATTGAAGGTTGCGTATTGTCAGGTAAATCACAACTTACATTTTCTGGAAATTCACAATTACTTTGATGCTGATCGTCATAGTCTTCTTTTTCTTGTACACTATAGTTTTCTTCATCCCTCTCGGTACTAGTGCCAGGTCTACTCTGCTCAGTAATCTTGAAAAAATCTGTCATCTTGGGCAATTTCGCTACAGCATCTCGAGCATGCAGTATACCACTCAAAGTGTTTATAGTAAACGAGATCTATTTGAAACCCTTACCTCTATGAACATAGCACGTGATCACCATAACCGTATCATACATTGATTTATTGAGTTACAAAAGCAATCTACGCGCTTTATATGCATGTTCATGCGAGTGAAGTGGTTATTTCACAGTGTAATAGTATTGCAAATAATGAAAAGCCCCCCCCCACAATTTGACGAGACCATCCCTGGACGCGTTTCGTCCTTTTGGACTCATCAGCAGGGCCCGTCCCGTCATGATCAAAAACCAAAATCCCATATTTGCAATAATATGAAAAATTTAGTATCAATCTATTACAAATTCCTTCGCACACATCACACGCGCAGCGCATGCTATCACTTTGGTACGGGGATCCCATCCGTATCGAAGATGCAGTATACCACTCAAAGTGTTTATAGTAAACGAGATCTATTTGAAACCCTTACCTCTATGAACATAGCACGTGATCGCCATAACCATCACCATAACGGATGGGATCCCCGTACCAAAGTGATAGCATGCGCTGCGCCTGTGATGTGTGCGAAGGAATTTGTAATAGATTGATACTAAATTTTTCATATTATTGCAAATATGGGATTTTGGTTTTTGATCATGACGGGACGGGCCCTGCTGATGAGTTCAAAAGGACGAAACGCGTCCAGGGATGGTCTCGTCAAATTGTGGGGGGGGGGCTTTTCATTATTTGCAATACTATTACACTGTGAAATAACCACTTCACTCGTATGAACATGCATATAAAGCGCGTAAATTGCCTTTGTAACTCAATAAATCAAGCATCTCGAGCAGTGGCTGCTTCTTTTCTCTTTTGAGCCCCACTTTTTGAACGTTTCATTCTATACAATGTCAATAAAATACTCTATCTGCACTCTGCAGTGTATATATATTGTCCCGGTATTTATAGCCAAACAGAATTCCAGACCATTCTATGATTGTTACGTCAATCGAATATTCAAGATTCTACCAGAAAATCAATCGAAATATTCTAGATTTTGCGAGATAAAATGACGTTGCATTCACTTATGATGTCACAAGCCAATTTCTTCCTACAGTTTAAATCGGTTGTAAACAAGTCTGCTGAACTAAAAATAGTCACGTAGCCAAAAAGCAATTTCAGACTAACTTGGGCCCCCAAAGTTGGCCTGAGCCCCCTCCAATTGGGGGGTTTGGGAGGCGGCTGCTACGTCTCTGCTGTTAGAAATGAAATGTTTAAAGCGGCGTCAAAAAAAAATATGTTCGACTTTACAAAAAACGGTTTGAGTACTGGAACGATTACAAAAGAGGAAGAAAATTAGCTCAAAAACTTTTATGTGCGTGTTCACACCTTGCTGGTGAGTTTAATAAAGAAGCTATTGTGTGCAGTGAACAGTGAAATATCATGGAATAAACTTACTTGCTTAAAAACTTACTTGCTCAAAAGTGAGGAAGAAAAGCGAAGCTGTTGTAAATGGGCTATCCCCCCAGTCTATCGCCGTTCCCCTCAACGCAGAATGTAAATATCGTTAAATTTTTGTCACTTAAGGTATACTTTCTGTTAGCTGAAAAGTACTGTTATCTTGGCTTTAAGTTTTAAATAACGCTAGAAAGAAAACTTTTATTAAACAATTTAAAATCCAAAAGATTTTGTTGAATAATTTCTTTTCAGCAAGAAAGCGGTCACAATTTAAAAGTCAATCGCTTTAAGCTATCTGTTAAGTTAATTTATTTATTTACTATTTTGATTCGCAGCCAACATAACACTGCGTCTTAAACAGGAACATCCGTGTGCACCATAGTATATCTATTGCAGTATTTTTCAAGTGACTTTGATTTGCACTACTGCACACGACTTTCTGACGAGGTATCCCTATATAAGTGCAAATATCTGGGTAGATCCAAGTGTATAAGGTTGGAATTATCAAGAAAAGTTACCTTCTATCTTTTATTCCTGATGTGGGACATCGAGCTACGTGCGTGAATTTGAAAAACCTGCCTTGGTCAGTGCTGCCAAATCTAGAGCAATTGCGACGACTGATCAAAAAAGACGGCGACTTTCCTCAGACCTGATATGATACATTTTTTCGCCGAAACAAAACCTTTCTGTGACGAGATCACTTGCAACGAAATCACCTGTTACGAGACCACTGGTGACAAAATCACCGTGCGACGAGTTCACTGGCAAGCGTTTGGATCAGAAGTGGAAAAACTTTGCTGAAGAGTTGAACCGAAAATACACAGGCGGAAATTCATTTTAATTCGGCAATTAGGGAGTAACAGTGTTACAAGTTCCGCGATTTTCTCGCGGAATTAGACTAGTTTGGATTAGGCGTTGGAGCATAAATTTAGCAGTCGCGAGTTGCGGTTTTTTTGGCCTAGTTTTTGTCATGCAGTTGTGCTATTTTAAGCTAGTTTGTGAAGTGACAACAAGTGTGAAAGTATATAGAGTTGAAAGTGTCTCACATGGAGATTCATATTGTCCGCAGCGCATTTTCGCAACACAGCCCGAAAATTTTCCTAATTCGTATAAAATCGTCAGAAAGTGGCCAAAGTTTCCTGATCTGTCAGGCAAAATCGAAATCAATTGGGAGGTGATGACCTTTTTCCTTTTTAATATTTTTTGAGGTTAACGTCAAGCAAATGACCAACTTGCCAAAACTGCGGGGCAATTCAACACTATGGTGGCGGCAGCAACGATCTTTTCTCTTTCGAAATCAAATGGAAGCACTGACTGGCTGTCTGAGGTGTGCATATTGACGGGGATCCAATCACTGTGGTGGTGCCGATCTTAGATGTTCGCTCAACGGCCCTGTGTGGACTAACTTGGCGGAACTAGCTAATTTTGAGCTCGTTTTAACAGGCAAGCTTTGAGCTACTTTTGGGCTAGTTCAGCATACCATTTGGGCAGGAAACTTCAAAAAATTTGTCAACACTGTTAGGGATAAAAAAATATAAAATAGTTTGTAACTAATTTTGATCATTGTTTTGCTCGTAATATTTAGCCTATTAGTTATGCTTACTAAATACCAGATCTTTGATTGATGTTAAAGTAGTGAATTTTATTTAATGGCAGTGAACAGTATTGCATGGACATTGTTGGACATTATTTTGTAAATGCTACCTGGTTTACCCAATGTGATATTTTGCAATCATAATAAGTAATAATAATTTTCTAATTAAATACCGTATGAAGTACTGGGGTATCCCAGAGTATATTACCTGAGAGGTGCCTAGCACTTATGGTAACCAGTGGTCATATTTTGGGCTCATCAGTGTGTGTATAGTATTGACCCAGGTTTTACGTTTTTACGATATTAACTCACAACAACTAGCCTAGCCAAGATATTATGGATGCTAACTTACCCTGTGACTCTACCCATTTAAGCTTTGTAAAATCAGTTGATAATCATAAAACGCTAATTGCTAATTGGTGTAGTTATAATTCTGATCTTCACTTACGGTACTTTCTAAAATAAAAAATTCGAAATTTTTAACAATTCAAATTAGTTTATGTGTGCCAAACTACTAGTTTCCATGTATAATCTACAAAGCGCATTCCCATTACAAAGCGCTTCCACATTGATTAAAAATTCTAACTCTGAAATGAAATCAGCCGAGCTTCTCAATAATTACTTCGTAAATATCGGGAAAAATCTTGCAAAAAAAATTACCGTGCCCAATATTGATCACTCGCATAATAGTCAAGATTACTGCCCTCACTCATTTTTTCTCTCTCCGACCAATGCAGAAGAAATCGAAGCAATAATAAAAACGTTAAAAATTAAAAAAGCAACTTTATCAGGGGGCATTGACATTAGATTTATTAAACTGGCTTGTTTAATCATCTCTCCAATTATTAGCGACCTATTTAACTTATGTGTTAAAACGGGGTATTCCCCGACGATATGAAGGTAGCTAAAGTAATTCCAATCTTTAAACAGGGCAGTAAAATGAATTATTCTAACTACAGACCAATCTCACTTCTTTCCTCATTCCGCAAAATCTTTGAAAAAGTTGTTTACAAACGTGTTTACAGTTATCTTTTAAGATTTAAACTACTTTCACCCAACCAATTTGGCTTTCAATGCGGTGTCTCAACTTCTCACGCAATAAGCGCGGTGTATGATGACCTACTTAACAATGCAGATAAAAAGTATTATAGCTGCTGCTTGTTTTTGGACTTATGAAAATCGTTTGACACGTCGACCATAATATTTTACCACGAGAAATGTCTGACGAGTTTGGAATCCGAGAATTGGCAAATAAATTTTTTGAAAGTTATCTGTCAAACCGCTTTCAGTACGTGCGTATAAATAACTCTAGATCAAAAAAGGCAAAAATTATTTATGGGGTTCCTCAAGGGTCGAACCTAGGCCCGCTATTGTTCTTGATGTATGTAAATGACTTACCAAATCTACTTGCTTTAATACCACTCTTTTTGCGGATGACACATCTTTATCATTAAGTAGCAGTTCGTTGATTCGCCTTAAAACTCAAGTGAATAATGAAATAAATAACGTAGACAAATGGCTTCGATCCAATAAACTATCCTCAAACTACAAAAAATCTTCTTATTTGGTAATAAACAAATTTTCACAACAGTCCATCGATATTGATCTTGAAATATCCATAAACAATATAAAAATTGATCGCAGTAAACACGTAAAGTATCTCGGTTTGTGGCTTGATGATGATTTAAAATTCCATACCCATATTCAGCACTTGGAAACACACTTGGCAAAATATACTGGAATGTTATACCGAATAAGTAGTTACCTCAAAATTTATGCAATGATTACTCTTTTTTACTCATTTATTTACTCTAAATTACATTATGGCATTTTAACTTGGCGTTCAGCTAAAAAAATGAGCTAGGAGCTTTGTCTATTGGCCTCAATAAAATGATTAAAACTATTACTTTTGCAAAAAAATTTTGTCACATATCACCTATATTCAAAGCGCTTAATCTTTTGAAAATTGATGATATTTACCAATTGGAACTAGGAAAGTTTATGTACCAGACATTTAATGGTAACATCCCACAAAATATTGATAAGGACTTTATAAAACTCAGTTCTGTACATAAACATTATACCAGACATACCATTAATGAATTCCACTTACCTCGAGTAAATACTTGCTACGGTCACAAAATGCTGTCATTTGCTGGAGTTAAGCTTTGGTCTAAACTAGACCCCGATTTAAAAAGTCTTGGCTGGCTGTCCTTTAAAAAACATTTCAAAAGAAAACTTCTAGAAAAGTATGATGATTAGAGCTTGCTCTTAATTTTATCTTAAATCTCTTGATTTGAGTCGTACCTTCTATTGTCAGGTCAAATCATTGTTTGTTGTTACTGTAGCTGTTTTTTTATTTGCTCGAAAAGGCTTTTGGTTTCATCCAATAAACATCTCCTTTGTTTGCTTTTTTTACCTTTTTTCTCTTTTCAGTTTTTTATTACCTCTGAAAAATGCGTATGTCTACTTATGTAAGATATTTTTAGGAGATACCTGACTTGACAACTTGGCGGTTTTTTCGCTATCTCCTGGTCTGTAAATACTTTTGTTTTGTGTGCGCATCTTCATATTTCACTGTTATTTTGTATTGCATTCGCGTCTTTACAGACGAACCAAATAATAAACTGAAACTCCAACTAATCTGATTATGGGATTGTAGAACATTGCCACAACAGTCAGCAACTTAAAAATAGGCCTGTATATTGCATTAGTTAACCAGTTTTTGACTTAATATTGCAGTTGAATTTTGTGGGACATTTTAGATCAGAATTTAAATCTTTTTCATAAAAAGTATCATAGTTAATGTGTTCTTGAGTATTAATAACATCCTGTTAAGCTAAACATTACAACATCAAAAGAGGAATTGAGGACAACGAGAATATGCAGGCTTACTATTTAGTTGGACCCATTTTTCAATAGGATGGTTGCACGCACGTAATCAAACGTCATCAAAATGCGCTTTTGAAAAAAGTGGCTGATCATTTTGAGTGATTTTGCATTGAATTGGAGTGACATCGTTTTTTGCAAATCAAATAGACAATCGTGACAGTTGTTGAATGAACGTTAAATATATTGTTTTACTGATGTTAGGGAATGAATCTAAGGTCAAAGTAAGGTTAGAGATGCTAAGGTTTGCTTGTTATTGCTAATAATTGGGCTAATTTTATGGGCTACACATGCAGGCGTATTAGTAGCCAGCTTCTGTAAGGGTTTCATATTCAATTAATCAGCGTGTGTAGGAATGCTTAGTTTAAGTGAATTGTAATGCGTAACTTATACAGTGTATTTAGTGGCATAAGCATTCTGAAAAGTTGAAAACTTAAGTTATACTGTAGCCTAAATGACAGGGAAGACTTTTGTATGGTTTGTCATATGCTGCATTAGTTATTGTTGGATAAAATTAGTAAGTTTTTGAAATTTTTGTCAATACTGATTGCAGACCAGTCATATTGATATGTCAGATGTAATTTTGTGACCTTAATTACTCCATAAGCAATTTTTTTGGCCATTACCTAGGCTGCTGAAGCAAGGGCAACTTAAAAACTTATGGTACGGTACCGTAAATGGGGGCTACTTTAAATATAGATGGCTAATTTGAAAAGGCTTTCAGAAAATGATTCAATGACACCCAACATGCAAATCACAGGTCCGGTAGATTTTGTTTTGTTTTTCAGCAGGTCTTTGGGCATTTAACTAGTTGATACATAAGCTATTAGGTTTAATTTGATTTGTTTAGTTGTATATTTTTGAGATTACTTTGAATCAACAAATTTGCAGCTTTTTTTCTCCTGTTAACTTCCTTCTGCCCAAAGGTAAGTAAAAGTTGTATTAGGTTAAAACTCTTCATGTACGTTCTTAATTTAGTGGTGATATAACCTGTAAAAAGTTTGGCGGCTTAGCTATCAATACAAAAGAAATATGTTGAAAAAAGTATTTTGCAATCAAAATATTAGTGTTTTGAGGGCTACTTTGAATAGGGGGTTACTTAGAACACATCCATAATAAAGGCTGGCATGGGCGTTGCAATTAACAACTACACATTTTTTTACATTGTAGATGGTCAAAAAATACAAAAGACAGCTGGGGAGCAGAAAATATAAAAACTACAGTGAAGATGCAATCAAAGAAGCTATACAAAAGGTGAAAAATGAGGAGATGTCGATGAACGCTGCAAGTAAAACTTACAAAATTCCTATAGGAATTTTGAGCAATAAACTGCGAGGTCTTCATGAAAAAAAAGGTAGGTCATCCGTATGTATTCAGAGAAGAGGAAGAAGCAGCATTTGTCGCACAAATTTTGGAGGTGTCTCGCTTGGGATTTCCATTTAATTTGTATGATTTGAGAGTATTGGCAAAAACGTATTTGGATTATATTGGAAAAACAGTGTCTAATTTTGTCAATAATTTTCCTAGTTATGAATGGGCCAAGACATTTTCTGATCACCACAAAGAAAAACTTACTCTTCGTCAATGCCAAAATATCAAGGCGTCTCGAGCTAAACTTTCTGCTGAGGACGTATCTGAATACTTTGAAAGAATGAAGGAAACTCTTACAAAGCCAGACGGATCAGAGATACCTCCTTCTAATCTGTTTAATTTTGATGAAACAAACCTCTCCGACAATTCGGGGACAAAAAGTGTTTGTTTAAACGAGGTGTAAAATACCCTGAAAGAGTGAAAGATACCACAAAAGGATCCATTTCCATAATGTTTTGCGGATCTGCTGATGGGTGCATGCTTCCTGCATATGTCGTTTACAAAGCTGAACACATCTGGCCCACATGGACGGAAGGGGGGCCGATTGGTGTACGTTATAGCAGGTCTAACAGTGGCTGGTTCGACGGACCAACATTTGAAGATTGGTTCAATACCATCTTTTTGAGTCATGTTCGAAATATACCTGGGAAGAAGGTTTTACTTGGTGATAATTTGAGCACACATTTTAGCCCCAATGTATTGAAAGCTGCTGCAGAAAACAATATCGTAATGGCATGCTTAGTTCCAAACGCAACCCACATCATGCAACCGCTTGATGTGGCGTTTTTCGCTCCAATGAAAAGGGCTTGGCGCAATATCCTCAACAATTGGAAAGCAGCACCTGCTAGAGGCTCTTCCACCTTATCAAAAGACCACTTTCCCAGCTCCTGAAGCAGCTGTGCGTGGCCATTTATGGTGATGACAGCAGTGAAGACACCCTAATGCGACAAAGTGCCAGCCTTGTTTCAGGCTTTCGAAAATGTGGTTTGGTTCCATTTAACCCTGAAGAAGTCTTATCTCGTCTGCCCGATTATCAACCACCTGATGTCGGTTCAAACGTGTCCACCACTGTTGTAAATGTGCTAAAGGAAATGCGTGGCGTAGACAAGCCAAGAAACCCACCCCAGAAAAGAAGGAGAATTGCAGTTGCGGCTCCAACCGTGCTTCCAGATCTTCCAGAGTGTACGAAAATTCAATTTAATCTTTCAAAGTAATCCAAACAACAGTATTTTATTGAAAAATAACGGATTTTAAATGCCTTTTCAAAGTAGCTCCTATGCAGGGGGTTACCTTGAAAACCCAGATGGAGAAAATGTTGGAGAGATGGAGAAAATGTTGGTCATATTATCCAAAATTTGGTCATATTAAACGGTGAATTTAAAATGAAGAAATTCTGGACCATACCAAATTGGTCATAATAAACGGCTGGTCATATCCGTGGTCATAATAAGCGGTGCCTACTGTAGTAAGAATCAGAGGTATGAATCAAATTTTTCAGCATCACATTAAAATAAAATAGAAAATTTTGCCTATAAATGATCACCAACATCATACAGTAATCAATCACATCATGTCAATAACCTGCAATCGGTTTTAACCTTATTCATTTTCTATTTTACCTTAATGTGGTGCTGGAGGCAGAATCTTCCTAATAGGAGATCGCCTTGAAAATTGCTACCTAGCTACCAGCAACCTTTATATTTTGTGAAATGATGAAGTCTTAACAATGATCTTACACCCCTATTAGGGCCTACTGATGTGATTTGTTGTCCACGTCATGTGTGTGTCCTTAAACGAGACCCCTGATATGCTGTTTTATATTGCATCTTTGTTTTGCACCCAATGGCAAATTTGATTTTTCAGAATTTTTATTGAGTGTTTTTTATACCTGCCTGATGAGACTTGATAAGGTTGAAACTGGTCGCTGGTTATTGACGTGATGTAATAGATTGCTGTATTGGTACCATATCATGTTGGCGATCATTTTTGAGCAACATTTCTATTTTAATTTAGTGCATTAAAGGTAACTAAAGTTTTTGGCATAATGCACGTAACTCTCTCTTGACTCATGTACGACTGCTCTACTATACATATACTTTGCATGATTGCTTTCCCATTAGTTTGAAAGCTGAAAACAGTAAAAAGCAAGCAATAGCACTTGCTTTGAGAAAAAATAAGTGAGTTGCAATGAGTGAACAGCCTACAAAGTGGTGGAGGTGTTTTTGCCCGGAGACGTGTACATTTCTCCTGATTATTTATCAGTGAAAAAAATGAGAAAATAAGTTGAAACTTAGACCAATTTCACTCAAGATCTGTGCAATGAAGTAGAAAATGTTTCGTTATCACGGGTAACTGCCCACATGGTGAACTTGCCAATAGAAAATTAGCAAAAATTTTTTTAGCCAGAACTTTATTATATTTTAAATATCGTCAATCTTTTTTTCACACACAGACTTGTTTAGCACAATGAATTACCTGTTTGTGATCCTGTACTCACATGAGGGTCTTGAAAACTGATTTTTTAAACTTTTTCTGGTAAAAACATAAATATTTGTGGGTCCAATAACTTTAACGATAAAGGAGGTAAATCAATTCTGACAGCAGATTGCAAAGCTTGGGCTAGAATTACCTAGGATAACAATATTAATCTTTTTACTCTGACTCTTTAGTGAGATATTTCCCTTCAAAAACCTTGAAAATTAACATAATGTAATTAATGCAATGCAAATTCACAAAAGTGAAAAAAGGGCAGATCCATTTTTGGGTTGGTCATATTTTAAACACTCTTTGAATTAGACGTCTAAAATTTTTCAGTCATACAGAAGTATCTTCAATATAAATTTAAACCGAATCGGAGTCTGTCACTTGCTGATTTTTCAGCTTTGGTCGAGTTCATATGGAATGACCCATAGGTATTTAGGGTACTTTGATCACTTTTTCTTAGCCTAAGAATTGTGGTTAATTACAATTAAAATTAGTTTTACAGCCAATTCTTTAAAAGGCTCGCAGGTCCTTGGTTTACCAAAAAAATATTGTGCACTGATTATCACAAATTAGCTCATAGGTTGCTTGTATTTAAATAGTGCCAAGGTACACATTTAGAGCCTGCTCTGTAAAATTTTTATCTTTTGTAATGAGTGTTTCGAAAATAATGCGATGATAATCAACTACTCATTACGAAAATGGTTAAAACCTTGTTTCGTGGTTTGCAGACCAGGTTGAATCCTTGAGTCATACCCAAGACCTTAGAAAACATATTCACTGCCTTGTTGCCTGTTGCTCAGCAAGACAAGGATAGCACAGAAAAAAAATCAGCAAGTCTCCTTCTCATGGCCATGGAAAAGGCACTTAAGTTTTTGATTTTTTTTTCAGTCTTTTAGTTAAAAGCGTGAGTCACATTTAACATGGCAGTTGAGTCACCATGTGTAAAAAAAGCTAGTACTTTCAAAGCTTGCTTTAAGCATCAAAAAAAGCTGATTTTGGCACAGTAAGAACGATCCAAATTTGCTTTAAACAATGTCTTCTAAACAGCTGATACTTATGACGTCACAAGAATGCTTCACCACATTTCCTGTTATATGGTTGAAGCCAATAATGCATTCATTGCATTGTAGCACAAAGATGGATGCCTGCATTCAACTCCAACAAACAATCTCTTTGTTTTAACAGAGCTCCAACCAACTGAGCTTTGCCGCCAAAAAACTTACTGTCTCTAGCTTGCTGCGCCCAGAAACTAGAGCATCTGCTTAATGAAAAGCTTGTATCCTCGTCTTTTGGGCGTCTGCAGCAATTCCAATTGAGACACCCATGTGTGCCTGCAGCACTGGAACCGCTGAACAATTTTGCTCAGTCAGGCACCAGTGTAGCACAATCGGCAGATTACAAAGGAAACATGGGGTGGCGGGATAACACTTCCCGACTCCATTTATTCTATCATACAGACGTCAGCTCAGTACCATCGGGAATGTCCTCTCCCAGACCTGCATGGGTCAGGCTTAGTCACCTTTAAACTGGAGTTGGGTTATTCCGCTCTACAATGCGTAGATGGGGTATGGCTGCTACTGCGCCTCGTGAGTGCGGCGCAAAAAGAGTGAACGACTGAGTGCTTGACATCATCCCGCCCCATCTATCATCATCCAAATGGAGCTTGCGTTCTTTTAGAGCTTGGCACCTTGGCTGACAGACACATGTCCGGCCATCTACTAGACTGCCATCAGAACATCTTCCCCAAATGAAAAAGAAGAAGCACAAAAATATCTGGCACATTAGATAAGCGCTTAGCACCCGTTAAATTGTTTTTTCTAGCTATGTGGGTTATGTCATTAAATGTTGCTTTTCATTTGAACTCATTTCCAGTCATGACAAAAAGGTATACCGGTGTATTTTGCTTTTGTCACCAGGCATCTTCTAACTTCTTAATATAGCTCTTCTGGTGTAATTGAAAGTTCAAATGATCTTTATTTAGATTTAAAATCTACAAAAAATTCATCAAAACTCAACGTTTCAAAAACTAAAATCAGTTTTTCTTCGTCACGAGTGACTAAAGTGACTGAAGATCATTTTAGCTTTCAATTACGATATATAAAGAGGTGTACCGGTAGTTATTCATTTAAATGTCAGTGAATTTTGTTTAAAATCTTACCATGCCAGTGTGTCTGTGTTATTTTGTTAAATAGCTCATGCTTGGAAGCTATAAACGTATCAAAAAATATACACGTACACCCTTGTGCAAATTAATTGAATCACTTGAAAAAATACAAAAAAACGTGTTTTTTATTTATTTTTAAAACATAAACAAAACAAGCTAGAACATTGTGATGACAGATGTGACCACCACGGCTAGTTAGAGCCGATTTTACTCGTTTGGGCATCGAATCGATCGATTTTTTTCAGTTTTCTTTGATTTGAGGGTCACGATGTCTATGACGTCAGAGCCTAAATAAACAAGTTTATGACGTCACAATGTTAAATGATCCCATTATGTCAAAACTAATCAGAGGCCAATTCTTTCGTGGTAAATGCATTAAAACATGGATGTTTCTCCTAGAAAGCGTGTGAAAGTATTGGTTTTTCATCAGCACACAAAGAAGTCGCAAAGAGGGATAGCTAAATGTGTGGGAGTTAGTCAACCAACTGTGCATAGGCTTATTAAAAAATTTCAAATTGAGAAGGATTTGACTCCTAACAGAAAGGGTAATTGCGGAAGAAAGAAAAAGACGACGCCCAGAACGGATGCTTACTTGCTTAGAGAGAGTAAACTCAACCCAAGAAAAACAAGTTTTCAACTACAACAAGATTTGGCTTCTGCTGGAGTGATAGTTGATTCCTCAACTGTGCGCAGGCGACTCCTAGCTGTTGGCCGGAAAGCAAGACGACCAATAAAAAAACAGCTCTTGACCACCAAGATGAAAAAGAAACGTTTCATTTGGGCCAAAAAATATAAAGACTGGACACGTGAACAATGGCGTCAAGTTTTATTTTCTGATGAGAGTCACTTTTTAGTCCAGGGTGTGAGGAGTCACCATGTCCGAATATCAAAAGGAGAGCCCCTAAAAGAAAGCCACATTGATCAAGCTGTCAAGCACCCCCCCAAAGAAAATATTTTGGAGTTGTTTCAGCTATTATGGGGTTGGACCACTCGAGCGAGTTGAAGGCATGATAAATTCTGAAAATTACCTTGATGTTCTGACAAAGAAAGTAATACCAGAAATGGCAAGAAAATTCCCAGAAGGTTCAGGGATTTTTCAGCAAGATTTGGCACCATGTCATACCAGTCGAAAAGTCAAAAATTTTATCAATTTGAACAATATTTCGGTGTTGGATTGGCCTGGAAACTCTCCAGATTTAAATCCGATTGAAAATCTTTGGAGTATAATAAAACTACGTCTGCGAAGAAGAGATTGTACCACCAGGGAGAAGCTGATAGAAGCCATAATTGACTGCTGGTATCGTGACCCTCAAATCCAAGAAAACTGCAAAAAATTGATAGATTCGATGCCCAAACGAGTGAAATCAGTTCTAACTTGTTGTGGTGGTCACATCCGTCATTAAAAACTGTGCTTTGACTAGCTTGTTTTGTTTATGTTTTAAAAATAAATAAAAAACACGTTTTTTGTATTTTTTCAAGTGATTCAATTAATTTGCAGAGGGTGTATATAGCTATACGTTATTGTTGTGGCATTTAATTATACAACGTGACGAATAAAAGAATAATATTACCGAAAATTGTTTATAGATTTAACTGGTTTCAAGATTCATAAACCATAATTGTTAAAGTGGCTAATGCTGGTATGGAAGCTTTTGAACATAACAAGGTTTTAAATGTTGGATATTTCATGTGTATTGAGAACTTGATACAGGACGAACAGCAATCGCGAAAGGATGACGCACTGCCACCAACGTCAACAAAACAGAAATCTCAACCGACGTTAAAAGAACAGAAATATCTGAATTTAATTGAAGTGTTAATTACCAACGTCAGAAATTTTTTTGGAAAATGTAGCGAAAAAGTTTTTACTACAACTTGGAATCTACAAATCAGCCAAAATTTGAAGTCAGCTTATGGGAATGATTACAAATGTTACAAAGAAATGCTTGATAAATTGCATGCTCTGGATGTGTCATTGCAATATTGCGAGAATTCCGAGGATTATTTGGAAAAGCTGATGTTAAAATTTTGTAAACAAAATCCAAACTCCTACGTTGCATTGATTGCTTGTACAGCTGAGTTTTACAAGCGCATTCTTAAACATGAAGAGCTTCAAAATCATCTAATATATTTTTTCTATAACTTGGAGTTAAACGTCGAGGACAGCAAGTTCCTAGAAAATGCAACGGATGCCATTCACGTTAATTATTTTGTGGATCTCTCACTTACTACTCGCTTACCTGCAAAGGATCAACTTCCAATCAAGGCTCCCAGACCTAACACCAAATTATTTTTGATATTGGATTTGGAGAACATTCCTTATCCAGACTTGCATCCTCGATTGATCCGTTTGATCTTGAACAACTTCATTGATTTTGATGTTACATCATATGCGGCTATGACCCAAAAAAGATTTGGTCATTTAAAGGAACATCATAAGGAGCTTCACGAAATTCCTGATCTTGAGTTGCGTCATGTTGGATTAGAAAAGAATGCAGCTGATTATTGTTTAACACTGTTAGCTGACCAAGCCTCTCGAGATCATCCAAAAGCTTATTTTGGTGTCGTTACTAGTGACTCCGACTTTAGTAAACTTATCGTTCGCTTAAGATATCGCAGTAATCACAACGTACGGCTATTTCATAACATAACTGAAAAAAAAATGTTAAGGGTAACTGTATGATTCTTGCTGCTGCGCAGCCTATTCTCATGCAGTGGAATGTTGCAAAAGCTTTTGAGGACAGCAATGAAGAAGCTGAATCAGTGTTTTTTTCTTAACCGGTGAGCCATGCCTTATTCTTGGGCCACACCAACTAAGTAAGAAGTCACAGCGTCTTATTTTAATTGTAACTGATGCGGAGGACATTACACAGTTGCAGTTGTGACGAAAGGACATGTTTTTTTTCTACTGTTAAAAGCGTCGATTGAGACAGACTTGCCTTTTAATCGCAAATCAAGTAAAGAACTAACAATTAAATTGGGTTTTGAAACTTTTAATGAAGAAGATACAGAAAACAAGAAAGAAATGCAAGGTACAGGCAAAAGTTTAATTGAGGAAACGAAATATTTAAAAGAAGAGTTTGAAACAACAAAATCGAGTTATTCTGCGATAAAACAGGAAATTCAACTACTTAAGCAAATTCTCAATACGACTCTATTCAAAGCAGATCAATTAAAACAATATGACAGAAGAAAAAATTTGAGAATGCATAGTGTACCTGAATCAAAAAAGAGTCAAGAAGATGGGGAAAAAGCTTTATTGGCGGTAGCTCAGGAGCTAAATGTATCAATAGACAAACAAGTAGATATTCAGTGAGCTCACAGATTGGGTAAAAAACAACTGCAAATGCGAAACCACGCTCAATAATTGTACGTTTTACTTCATATAAAAAAAAGAAACCAGATTATTAGTAAAAAGATTAAAGCCAAAATTCTGGTAAACATTTTATTAAAACCTTTCGCTTTTAGTGTAAAAGGGAAACAATTTAATAAAATGTTTACCAGCATTTTTGCTAAATTTTTTTTACGAGAATTGGGAATAAACCAGATTATGTTCAACAAATCCAAGCTGAGTGATAATGATGAAAAGTTCAACGATGTGTTTATCATAGAAGATCTAACGGGCATTTGAGTAAAATTATTAAACTACATTAAAAGCAATGGCAAATTCGTATCTATGCATTCTATCAACGGAAAAATTAGAATGAAAAGAACAATGCCATATTTATGTCCCACTGAAGAAGACAAATTCGTCAAAGGCATTTGGAAGATGGATCATTGTCAATTCACCGGATGATTTGTTCAGAATTGGTATCGATATTGATTTTAACAAACTAGGACAGTGTTTCCCAAACTGTGTGCCGTGGAAGATTTCCAGATGTGCCGCAGGTTTTTTAGAACACTTAATATTTAAACAAGTTTTTAGCCAGAATTGAGTTAATGCTGCCATGAAGCAACGGTCAGAAACGTCGTAGATCATGTAATGTTGCATGAAAAAGTGGTGAACTCCAAAAAAAGAGGTCACCACCTTTCTCGCTGTCACATGTGATGCAATTAGCGATCAATATGAATAGATTCATGTGGCTGTTGTGCCGCGATATTTGTTTCGCTTTTTCACTGTGCCAAAAGACAAGAAAATTTGGGAAACACTGAACTAGGATATAGACCGCTGTTGTTTAATGTTGATAGAAATAATTGTGATGATTCTTATGATGAGGCTTAAAAGCGCAAATATACCTAATTTTAGATTTTGTTCTTAACGTGGACGTAAAATGGCAAATTTGAACTCATTTGATGGTACTGAATCTTTATCGTACAAAATAGCCAGAAATAGTGAATTTTTGTTAATGGCACCGTAAATAACGAAAAGGCTAGGGTTGCCAACTTTGACAAATTTCAATAAAGGACACTGTGACTAGAGTTGCCAACCGTTCTGTATTTTAAAGGACAATCCTCAATTGGAGACCCTCTGTTCTTGTCCGGGTGGGTAATCAGGTGTTGACCTTTTTTTTTTTTTGGTGGTCACCATGTAAAAATACTGCTCGCGGACAACCGCGATTGGACTGTACTTTTGCAAATTTTTTCCGCTCTTGCAGTAAATTTTTTTCAGCTCTAGAAATAAAGGACAATTCTTAGTATAATGAAGGACAAGGACGGGGGTTCAAATAAAGGACGGTTGGCAACCCTAGAAAAGACCAAAAATGTACCTAGTTTTAGCAGATGCACAGATAATGTCAATTATCTTAGTAACATTCTAGCAGATGTCAAAACTGATTGCTTTCATACTGATAAAAATGCTGATTGCGCAACCATCAATCATGTAGCGTCTTGCTATCAGGCAAGCTAGCAATCGAGCGATGTATCTCGTAAGTGTTTTGTTAGTTGTTACAGATGAAAACAATAGTAGTTGTACAGATCGTATCAAAGCCCTGACAGGTTAATCGAATAACGATAATGAAAACACCCTTTCTGATGATAATGGCATTAGTCTTGATTAGGAACTGTTTTGTAAAACTAACTTCTACTACCATTTATTCTCAGTCAATGCTAAAACTATAAATCTTTAAGCAGATCAAAATTTTTATTTATAATTTATTGCAATATTGGGAGCTTAAAAAAATTTTCATTAACTACTTTACCATAGTTCTAACCTCGATTACCAATCCGATATTATTGCCTTAACAGAAACCAAACTGCATGAAAATAAACTTTACCAGAATATTGATATTGGCTGCTATAAATCCATTCACAAAGATAGTTTGACGCTTGCTGGAGTTGTGGGTTTGTACATCAAAAATTCGATTTCTTCCCGAAATATAAACAATGACTTGCATTCCGTTGAAAGTCTGTGGATCAAAATAAAAATAAGAAAATTTATGTAGGAGTGGTTTATGGACGCCCAATTTCATCTACTGAACACAGAGCTTTTGCAAACAAAATGACCAATATATTCCACGACCTGAATTAATGAAAAATCAGAATTTAATTTACTGGGGGACCTGAACACAAATTTGCTTCAATTAAAGTTTAACCTACAAATTCAAAGTTACGCCAAGAATCTGATCAGTGACGCAATAAAATGTCTAACCAATCAACCAACAAGAATTCAAACTACATCAAAAACGCTAATTCGTCATATTTACATGTACTCTAATAACCCGAATCATCAAATATCTTCCGACATATTAGTTAGTGATATTATGGGCCACTTTTCAATTTTCGCAATTATTCCAAAACGTCTGGAAATCAAACTTGAATTCATCAAATGAAAAGATTTGTCGCAGAAAATTTTTTGAATGACTTGGCTGCCCAATTAAATTATCAAACGATGCTCACTATGAATGACTCAATTCATCGTTAAGTTTGAGCATTTCGTGAATGTCTTCAATAATGTAGTTAACTCGCATGAGCCTCGAAAACTGGCAACACGAAAAGAAAAAAAAGATCAAAGCGAGACCTTGGTTAGCCTTT
Source organism: Trididemnum clinides (assembly GCA_963675345.1). NCBI lineage: Eukaryota > Metazoa > Chordata > Ascidiacea > Aplousobranchia > Didemnidae > Trididemnum > Trididemnum clinides. The sequence continues at coordinate 14,089,633 of OY776306.1, read as the reverse complement.
GCTATTCTGCACTCAATCAAAATGAAAAACAAACTGTATAAATCCTTAATGCACAAACCTAACGCCCCCGTAAACAATGCGAAACACAAGCGGTATCGAAATATTTTGAATAAAACTATTGTCAAAGCGAAGCAAAATTATTATCACGAGCAAATAACAAAAAATAATAATGACATCAGCAGACTGTGAAAATTAATAAATGAGCTAATAACTTTAAAAGCAAATAATCAAAAATCAATAAAACAACTAAAAACTGAAACTGGAGCAATGGTAACCGAACTCCTGACTATTTCTTTGAGACTGAATGAATACTTCGCAAACATTTGAAAAAATGAATGAACTATTTCCTGCCACAGATTTATCTGATTTAAATTAATCAAACAAAGCAAGCGTTGAAGATCCATTTTTTTGTAGCGCCTAGCTGCTCAAATAAAGTAATGAGCAATGTACATGTAGATAAATTAAAAACCTGCAAAGCTATTTGGCATATAGACGTAGAAACTAAATTCCTAAAACTTGCAAAGCCAATGATAGCTCCTGTTGCCAATTTGATAAGTGAATGCTTCAATAAAGGTGTATATCCAAAATGTTTAAAGATTGTAAAAGTCGTACCTATTTTCAAAAAAGGTGATCTAAAACAAGCTTTTAATCACCGCTCCATATCGATTTTACCTCAATTCGACAAAATAACGCAAGAGTTGATCTACAATCGCATAACCCGTTTTTTAGAAAAAAAAATTTATTTTATGAAAATCAATTTGGAATTACGAAACATTCATCAACTATTTTTGCAATTGACTCTATGACAAATTCGTTAGTAACGTCGATCAAAATTTAATTACATGATGTTTGTTTTTTGATCTGCCAAAGCTTTTGATGCTGCTGATCATAATATTTTACTTCGAAAAATTTACGACAGATTTGGTATACGTAGAATGACCTAATCAGTAATTATTTAACAGATAGATATCAGTACGTAAAAACTCTTAACTCTGTATTTCCCAGTATTAATGTGGCTTGTATCCCTTAGGGGTCTTGCCATAGGCTTCTTTTTTTCACTGTATGTAAATGATATACCATCAGCCTCTAACTTTGATAGGCCTTATTTGCTGATGACACCTGCTTGATGATGGCAGACAAAAATCTTAAACAACTAGAAACCAGGGTAACAGCAAAACTCGAACGAATCAATTCATGGTACCGTCAAAATAAACTCGCTTTAAACAAAACGAAAACTTGTTACTTATTAACTAACAAGCCACCACATAAATCATGTAATAATGATTTTGAAATCTTCCTAAACAAAGTGGTCATAAATAGAGCTTTTACGGTATATATCTCGGGGTGTTTATTGATGAAAAACTTAATTGGAACTCGCATGTGCAAAACTTATCTCTGCATCTTACAAAATAATCTGGTCATTTTTATAAAATTCGCTTCAGTGTTCCAAAAAAACCCTTTGCATGCTTTATCACAGTTTAGTTTACTGTAGTATGCTGTGGCATCACTATGTGGGGAACTGCCAGTAAAATAGCGCTTGACTCAATCAGAGTAATGCAAAACAGAATTTTTAGAACAATGCTTTTTTGTACTTTGCATACGCCGCTATCATTTACTACCAACAATTAAACATTTTGAAGTTAGATAATATGTATGAACACGAAATATCCAAATTCATGTATAAATTGCACTGGAACTAACTACCAAAAATCTGTATATTTCCTTTCAAAAATTGACGTCTGTATATGAATATCAAACAGGATTGGTAAATTCAACCGTATTTTTTTCCTCCACGCATGAATAACATTTTTGGACAAAACCAACTATGATACAGTGGCTTCAAACTATGGTACTCACTGGATTCTGAGTTTAAGAGCATATATTGGCTTTTATTCAAAAAACCCATTAAAACAAAACTGTTAGCTCAGTATTAGTATGCATATTGTTCAAAATCCTTTGCTGACCTTAATTTGTCTTTTTCTTTGTCTCGCTTTTGTTTTGTTCTTTGTATTTTTGCGTTGTTTTCAATACGCCTTTTTTTTCTAACAATTACTTGTATGTGCCTAGTCTGGTGCTGTGAAGCAGCAACTGAAATAGGCTATTTTGTCAGTGGATGCTGCAAATTTGAATGTCAGGGAGTATCTCGACCTGATAACCTCAGGGTTCTTCGATGCTCCCTGGCTTTTGTGCGATTTATGAGATGAAATTTGTACCCAAAGTCTACCGTGTGTTTTTTGCGCACAAACGAACAAATAGGTACTCACGTTTTGAAATTGCAAAAAATACAATTCAACTGGGCCCCGGACCTCCGTTTGAAAATGGGCTGCGTGCCTGAAAAGAGTATCACTGTGCTAGATCAATGCTACTCAATCTTTTTAGCGTCGTGGTACCCTTCCTATGCTTTTAAGCGTCCTGTAACCTCGATTACAAAGAAATTCATGAGAACTACCTGGGCTCTGGTTTCCTGCATAAAAAGCTTAGTGCAAGATATTATTTTCTCATAGAAAACCCATTTATTTTCCGTCTTTCGATGCTTCGCCTTTTTTCAACTTCATGCCCTTTTTTTTTAATAATCATATCGAATCAAGTTCAGCTCATGCTTTATTCTTCATCAAGGATACGCTTGTATCTAAATTGAACTAAAAGGTTTGCAGCAAGAAAGCATTTAAAAATTTTTGTTTTACCTTTGTTTTGATTTTAATTTCAAAGTCATACTTGCATTATAACGTGTTGCGCAATGTGAATACACCTGGTCGTATTGTATTCTTCGTTCATTCTACCGCTGCTATTCTCAGTTTTCTTGGAAAAATTTTTTTTGCTTTGGTGCGTACTTGTAACGCAACAATAACTGAAATCAAATAGTTGCGCTTACAGTGAACCAGATGCACTAACCTGATTACATCATGCTCTGTTTTACGTCACATGTCGTAACGTTTATTGTACTGTAGTTGTTTAATTCTGGCCATTGTATTGTCTTTGCAGCTGTGTTAATGTTGTAACGTCTTTTCTGCCAGTGATTTTCCATCCTAGCACGTGATTAATACGTGTTTCGCCTCATTTTAGTCTCCAATTTACGTATCATTTTTGAAATGAGTTTCTGCAGATTAAGTCTTTTTGTAATTCGGCTTGTTAACCTTATTTTGGAAGTCGTTTTTATTTTCAAGCCCTTAATCTTATTTGGCAGCCATTTTTATTCCAACATGTGCTTGTAGAATCCAGATCAGGGGTGGACAACCGGCGGCCATTTTATAGTTAATGTGGGGCGACGATATGTGGCTGCGCAAATATATACATTGTTTTAACTTCTATATACACGTAAGGCATGATGTGTCAATTATCTATCATTGTATTTTTAAATATTTTGCCACAGATCGGCAATCTGTGGCTCTTTTAGCATTCATTGAGTGTGTTGATACTCGGTTTATTGCTACCGGTTACAATTGAAGACCTTTTTTTGTTTTTGGAACACACCTATGTACATCAGGCTTATGGTGTCCAAATGGCTCTTCGGCCATAAAAGGTTACCTAGCCCTGAATTTAGCGCCCGTATGATTAAAGGTAATATTTAATGCGGGCATCTACGCTTAAAAGGTTGCCCACCCCTGATCCAGACTATTCTTTAAGCGAAGCCATCGTTTCATCTTTTGTTACGTCACAATGTTTATATTTTTTTTACTGTATTATATAAACGTATGTCACCACGCGTTGACCTTTTATCGCAAGGAATGTGCATTGACATCGGACAACTATTCTGTAACACACATCCAAGTTATACAGTAACGATTTATTTGTGATTCACATGTTAAATAGCAAAACAATATATTTATCAACAAATAAACGCTGTTACCAAATTTGTGTTTCTGTTATTTGTGACCGCAACAGTAGTAAGCGTAAACTTAGGCCACGGCCGAACCACCTCACAGAAGCCGTTTCCAGCAGTCAACCACCTGACATTGGCTTCAATGCGTTCACACAAGAGTTGTTAAGCTTTGCTAAAATATTCTCAAAAAAGCGTTATGTTTTGCCGAATAAAGCCAAAGAAAGATGAACCACCCAAAATGTTTACACAACCGTAATGTTTCGCGGAACTCTGCGCTAGATCATCGAAAGTACTGCCGTAATTTGGTGCGAAGTTGCTTATAGACAGAAGATGTACATTTGATTTTACCTGAACACCGCAATTTGTATTGTTATGTGACATTGTGTTCATGCAATCTGCTAAGGTTTTGTGCCGAAAGTTTTTACGGCATCACAATTAGAATGCTTAAAGTGAATTTTTTCATAGCGCTAGAATTATTTTACGCCAAAAACCCTTGTTTGAGAAAAGAGAACATTAGTTTTCATAGAGCAGTACATATAGCTGTAAGATTGCGATGAAAAAACTCAGAGAAGAGTTTTGTAGCTTGGCTAGAGAACAGTAATCCTTCAATGCTCCGTGCATGTTAACATCAACTTGATAGGACCTTAGACTAGTATTAGTAGACTTATTAAAATATGGTGAAATCATTCTTCTTCGTGTGAACAAGATTTTTTTTTGGAGAAGCTTTTCATCAACCCTTTTTGCTAGTTTTGAGTTGGACTGGGCCACACAACGGGTAGACTGCTTGGCTACGTCACCTGTCTGCCGGAATAAAGACGGCACAGCGTTAAATGCTCCGCCTAAGGACACAACAAACAACTTTGCCGGCTTGTTCTCCACACTATTCCTTTTGTGCTAAACGCCAAAAAAGGAAGCTGAGAGGACCCTTTTTTTAAGACTTTATTTTTTGATATGATTCAAAAGGAGAACGGAACCCCAGGTCTGCCGACTGCGAAGCGCACGCTCTAGCCACTACGCCATAAAGTCATCAATGCAGTAGTGGTCTTCATATTTTGGCTAATAATCTATTGAAAAGGGTAAGATCACTTTTCATAAAGACGCACCAGAATCACTGCTCGGCTTCAACCAGTTATACTGTGTGGTTATTATCAACAAGCTGCTACCTTCCTGAATTCAACTCTTAGGTACGATTTTTATTACAAATTGTAGGCTAAAATCATCGCCAGCGCAGCTCAGTGCAATGAAAAGCTGGCTCTAATTCCTGAGATTTCACGTTTAATGCCGTCATGAGCTTTGTGTTGTGTCTTTGGATCATCCTGCTTAGTTGCAGACTTCAGATAAAATGAATGCACTGTGGCGGCAGTAACCCTTTAGTAGCAACTCCGGAGCCCGTCTAAAGAGAAGTTATTTTATGCATAAACGCAAAGGGTTTCCGATGACTAAAGGATAAAGGATGTACCGTACCGAAAATAAAAGTCTCTGCAATTATTTTTTGCTTTTTTCTTCATCCGAGAATTCAAACTCCCTTTCAGTAATGACCAAAGTGTAGAAACCTCACGATCATTGGGTTGTAGTAGAGTGCTCTAACAAAGGCAACTGACGATCACTTTTGCTGCTTGTAAAATTCAAACAAGCAGCTAATTTATTGATAGTAATAGCAAGCAATTGTTAAAAACGTAAGATTGAAACTTGAAAACTCCGAAGCACTTTCGGACAATTATTATTCTTGGTGCCACTGTGTTATGGTTGGCGGTGGTGATGTCGGGCTTTTTATTAGGATGAAACTCTGGCAAAAATCATGGAACCGGGCAATTCCCCAAGGTCCTCGAACATAGGTTGTTAACAAATGAGGGTCGCCAACAAGTGTTGGCGAAAAGTGCAAAACAGAACAAGACAAAATGTGATGAGTAGCAGGGGCGGATCTAACCAATGATAGGAAAAGGGGCAATTTCACGAGCATTTAACAGCAGCATAACTTTTTATTTTTGACCCATAAAACAAAAGTTTGCATATGTAAAATCAAAGTTAAAATAGAATGTAGTTGCAAAATTATTGGTACAACTGTATTGTGGTGTGGGCTGCGCGATAACATCAACTCTGTTCTCTCTTAATGTAAAATAGTAGTCATTTAGTTTTTATTTAGTATTACCCTCTAAGTAGAGATGGCCGGACTCACTCCAGTCCTTCTGCGATTGCTCGCATTCCACTTCTCTACTTTGCTCAATTCAGGGCATCCTTCTTCTTCAAACCAATCTTCTCTGTCTCCTCTTCCACTTGCTTCTTCCAGGTCTTCTTTGGTTGTCCTCGCTTTCCCTTGACACTCACTTCAAGATCTACAGTAACCCTCAAAACACTATTGCCATCCCCCCTCAGCACATGCCCAAACCATCTAATTCCATTCGCTGTTGCTAATCAGTCTATTACAATTTTCTTCAACCCCAACATGTCCATCTGTTCATTTGTCGCTTTTTTGTCTACAATTTTCGGATTGCTCATGGCTCTCACTATAGCTCTCCGTTCTCCTTAAAATTGGTATTTTATTTTCTTTTAAACCCAAAGTCTTGCTGATCTTACGCAAAAACGATAAACTTTACCTTTCATCCTCAGAGGAAACCTATTTCCAAGCAATAACTCCCCACAGTCTCTTGTTTTTACTCAACCAATTCTTACTCTTGTGGTGACTACCGCTTCACAAACACCATTAAAATTTAGTCTGTCTCCCAAATAACAAAATCCATTCACTGTCTCCACATCTTTGCACATCTTCGCGATCAAATCCATTGTTCCTTCCATCATTCCTCTAGATCTCAAGCAAACAAAACGCATTGCCAAATTTTGCTTCCACGTTTTAATACACCACATGAACCAATTACTACTCAAACAATACTGGTAAACTTTAATTATAAAAACCTAGACTTGACTCACTGATTGCCTTCAGTGGTTCACTACTTACGCTCGATATAATGATCGTTATATTTGGTCCGACTTTTTTTTAAGCAAGGATCAGTTACTTTCTCTTTTTTCTGAAGAACTTGTTTGCTCCATAATATAGGCAAAGGAGATATCCCACAGGAGGTAAAGAGACATCCCATATTTTGATTAAATAGGCAATTTTTGACGTCCGTTAACGCAATTTTATGGAAAAAATCTAATCAATGGAACCATTGATGTCATGTTTGGACAAATTTCGATTTCTACTGTCTTCTTCGTATTGAAAGGTCTCAGCTGCTTTGGTTTGTCTTTGCAAGTAGAATGTCACAAAAAAATCTCACTCGTCAAATTCTTTTTCCCCATCTACTAAAAAAGAATGATTGGACACGCAAAAACTACATGGATTAAATGAGCGACTTCGCTAGGTCAAAAGTAAAAATTAAATCAATTGAGTTTTCGGGTGTAGAGGGACATTTATCGTTTGCCTATCTGTTTGTTTTGTTGGTTTGTAGCTGAAGATCGTGAGGTTAATATACCATTTCTACGACTGCCGCTCCCGCGATCCTCCTTGGAAGAAAAGCTGGTTAAAAAGATGTACTGTAATTATGTAGATATGTATAAATTTTGTATTTAGTGCTTTTTGGCCGAAATACTGCTGCACTCTTATGCGCGTTTTTGCCTGATGTTTTGTTAATTTATCCTGCTGCGTCTGGGGTTGCCAACTTTGACAAATTTCAAGAAAGGATACTGCAACAGGCAGGGCCTATGAGAGGGGGGTCCAGCAGGTACATTGTTCGAGGGCCCGAGAGCCAAGGAGGGGCCCACGACTCCTCTTAAACATTTGGCCAAGATCGTGTGATAACTGATGATAATCTTCTATATGATTATTAACTGAGCATTTGTTGAAGTTTAATAGACATTAATTTCCCTCAATTTTATTGCAAAATAATTTAGCAAGTGTTAGGGGCCCCACATGGGCTTTGTACCGCCTTGAAAGATTTCTCTTGGAGGCCCTGGCAACAGGTATCCCTACGTTTGAAATTAACGATCACGTCACTCTGTTACAAATTCGCATTTTCCCTCCGACAAGAGGGTAGTGACCTATTTTTTTTTTGTTTTTTTTTTTTTTGGAGATCACCATGTCCACGCGCGTGATAAGGTCAATCTATGGGGGTCTCGTATAAGATGAAGCTGACGCAGGCAATTGCAAGGTCTTGGGCACTGACCCTCGGCCACCAATAGTTGGCGAACGCGGCCGCGTGGACATCTTGGTCTCAAATAAAAAAAAAAGGTCAACAGTTCCACAACCGAGGTTTGACTGTACTTTTGAAATCTTTTTCAGCTTTTGTAGTATTCAATAGAAGCGATGCTAAAAATAGAGAACAATTCTAATTTCATAAAGGACAAGGACAAAGGAGTTCAAATAAGGGACTGTCCTTTGAAATAAAGGACGGTTGGCAACCCCAGCTGCGTCTTAAGTAACCTACACTTGGAAATAGCTTAATAACCCCAATCAAACTTAAAAGCATTACTGGCAACACTGATGAACAGTGACGCCATAACTGACATCATGGTTACGGGGACGCTGAAGTGTGCTTCATATGCACTTGCTTTGCACAAATGCAGATTGTCTATAAAGGCCGAGATTTCAATGAGGAAATTTTTTGTTTTAATAAAATTTATTGTACGTATAGGTATCAAAAGTTGGTGTGAAATTTAATTTTAATTTTGTGGTGCCAAAAATGGTATAATATTTAAAACATAATCAGTAGTCTATCTAGGGCCTTCTACTGTTCTAGGCTAACTCAATCAGTCAATCGTCTTTCAAGGCTAGCTTCAGTCTAGAAGGTAAGACAGTAAGAGTGAAGATAATCCTACGCGTCAGTAGCTTGGTGATATCAGCAAATCAGGCTTTGGACTGAGTGTCAAGTTTGCATTCAACTTTCAAAAGTCTTCAACCATGATTAAAGTGTGACATTGCAGTTGGCTTGAGTAACTGCAGTTGTTTTTTGTTCATGTTTCAGGTTGATGCTAGGCAATGGCTTCATCAATCGTATAAGATATTTTTGAGTAGCTGCTGACTTGAAGGATTTAGCGACGTAAGGTCTTTTCGAAGTCTCCCAAACTCTATGTTTTTCTGCTTTTATAAGTTGATTACTTTATGCTTTCTCCATTTCGTTTAGGAGTCAAATCTTAACATAAAAAATCATTTTATTAGTATTTATAAAAATTACTTTTAATCTTTTTAATTCCCTGCTTTTGACTGAACTAAGTGATTATAATATCTCCTTACTAGATGTTGGATTGTTTGAAAATGATGTAATGTCTCTAGGCTCCCAATTAATTGTGTGTTAAATGGAATTTTTGTAATGGAAGATAGAAGAAGAGATGGATCTGGAAGTTCGGATGCTGGAGATGATGCTGTAGTTGGCAATGTCAATAAGCTGGCTGTGTTCCCTCCAGGTTACTGTGGTAAAATAAAGAAAGGCCATCTAGTGTTTGATGCTTGCTTTGAAAGCGGTAATCTCGGAAGAGTAGATTACATAACTGAATTAGAATATGACTTATTTGTTCGACCAGATACTTGTAATCCAAGGTTTCGTGTTTGGTTTAATTTCACAGTGGAGAATGTAAAACAAGATCAACGTGTCATCTTCAATATTGTAAATTTTAGTAAAACAAAGAGCTTGTATCGTGAAGGAATGTCACCAGTTGTTAAATCAACAAGCCGGCCAAAATGGCAACGAATTCCATCTAAGACAGTTTATTACTATCGTTGCCCTGATCATCGAAAGAATTATGTTATGTCATTTGCTTTTTGTTTTGATCGTGCAGATGAGAATGAAGTGTACCACTTCTCATATTCATACTTGTACACGTACACACGGTTACAGTCATATCTGGACAACATTGAAAAGAAGCACCTACCTTACTTCAAACGAGAACTACTTACATCAACTGTGCAACAACGTCGTTTAGATCTTCTTACTATTACAGCACCTGACAATTTGACAGAAGGAAGACGTCAGAAAGTTATTTTTGTTACTGGTCGTGTACATCCAGGAGAGTCACCATCATCACATATTGTTCAAGGATTTATTGACTTTTTGGTCAGCAATCATCCTATTGCTCGAGTGCTAAGAGAAAATCTCATATTTAAAGTGGTACCAATGCTTAATCCTGATGGAGTTTACCTTGGCAATTACAGATGCTCTTTAATGGGCTTTGATTTGAATAGACATTGGCAGGATCCCTCTCCTTGGGCTCATCCAACTTTATATGCCACAAAGCAGTACCTCATGAGCCTACATTCTGATGAAAACATTGACATCGACTTCTACATTGATATACATGCACATTCAACACTGAGTAACTGCTTCATGTATGGAAACATCTATGACGATGAAGAACGATTTCAACGACAAGCTGTCTTCCCTCGGCTCATGTGCAGTCATGCAGAAGACTTTAGCTTTGCCAACACTGCCTTTAATAGAGATGTGGTCAAAGCTGGCACAGGGAGAAGGTTTCTTGGAGGCATTTTGGATGAATCTTCATACTGCTACACACTTGAAGTGTCATTTTATAATTACTTTAATGGACTTTCGCCCAATCCAATTGCTTACACTGAAGAGAGCTATATGAAAATTGGGAAAAACTTGGCCAAAACCTTTTCAGATTATTACAAGCTGAATGCTCAGTCGATACCAAAGCCGTCTGGAGCAGGAGGCACTTTTCGTGACAAAGAAAAGCTAAAGAAAAAAGTGGGAAGAGTATCAACTGGGTCATCTTCAAGCAACAGTGGATCCCGATGTACTACTCACTCCCCATTGCCCAAACCAAAGAACGGAGATTATTATATTTGAATTTTCGGGCTGTTAGAGAGGCCAACTTCTGTTAGTAAAACAATAATGAGTTGCTTGTTTGCAATTACTTGAACAAATGTGTTGCTTTTTTGTTAGACTATTCATCTTTTTTCATACCAGAATATGTATTGACTGCTAGTTTTAGATTTTAATTTTAAGATGATACTACCTGCTTGATTGCCATTGCTTTACATTTGTAGTTACAAATTGAAGACTGAAGATTTGTCTAAACAATGGTGTACCAACCTTTACTTCTATTAGTTTATGCTGCAAAGCACACTGCACCCCATAAATCGTAATTTTGACATGTTGTAAAGCACATCCCAATTTACAAACGTTATCGGACATATGTTGCAAAACATACTGCATTCATTATAAAACGCATTTTTATATAGTAATGTCACCAGGACATCACAGTAAAGCGATATCCGTTATTGCTCTGGAATAGTGGTCAAGTTTTTAACAGTCTTTTGTTTGTGTAGAATTGGTGTGGATATGCACACACGTTGTCTATGTATTCTGCACGACTGATAATGTTTTCTGTGACCAAGAGAAACAACCATCAAAGTGTAATAATAAAAGTGCTAATGATTGGCAACTTATTCTTCATTCATTGGACTTGTACCATTTTCTTGCATGTTGACTATGGTGTTGGTAGTATTAATACAAGGACTCATTGTACTTTGCATCTCACGTACTGTATATAGTTGTCAACATTTTGTGTACTGTTGAGATGTTCAAGAGCATTTATTTTGCTTGTTTTTTTGCTAGCAACTCACTCTCAAGTTCATCTAGGGTATGATTTCTTTTTTTCACTGTACTAAGCTTTCGGTTGAAATCATTATGTTTTGCAGCGTTTCATTCATCAATATCCGCATTTGTTTGTTGAGCTAAGCATCGGGGTGAGGGGTTACCCTTCCAGATTGGCAGGTTCGGTTTCTGTCTGACATTTCCTATAGACGTACTAACGGCTCAGGATGCGAGAAAGCACATGTCATCCGGGCCTATTTTTAAGGTTATTCATTTTGTTGTAGAATTTTTGAGAAATTTAGATTTTCTTTACTGCTCTACATCAGCATGAGTTTTTCTGTAATGCTATTGACATTATAACTTGGCTTTTTTTATTGTGTTGTTTTAGCTTGTATGAATTGCAAGAATTATCAAGTACCAGTATGTTAAATTTCTTCAATAAATTTTTTGTTTGGGGTGAGCAATAGCGTCAAGACCTTCTACATGACAAATGGTTGAGATACATTTTTAAATGCTGCAGGAAAACCATGGACAGTGCAAGATCAAGAAGAAAAAGTGAGGTAAAAATCCGCTTAATGTATTATGCTGAGTTTAATGCATTTATAGCTTCTTACAAAGATCTCCAGTTATGAAGGATTTGTAGGAGTTTTCTCTTTTTAACCTGTTCTGCTAAATTTAAATCTTTTTCACACCCACTTCTGTTGATGCTTAGCAAGCTAGACCGAAAGATTAAGTTGTATGCAAGTTGGGAGGACAATCAAGTGCATGTGAAAAGGTTGCCCATACATGGTATTGTGACAAGCATCAGCCAAAGAGCATATAAAATGCGCTTAGAAACACAACCGATTTATTCAGTTTGCCCATTTGCTTAATTATATTGCACTTTTGCACTGATAGTCATATATCCGTTAGCAACTTGGTTTAACCACTTTCAGTTTCTACCTTGCTTGCTGGGTTGTAGGCTGCAGCAGTCACACTTGCTGTTTGACTTGAAGTAGTGCTAATTTTTTCTACTACCCTGTAAACATACTTGCAAATCAATCGGTCATGTAGGGTGACATGTGGTGTACAAGGTCTATCTTTCAACTTGACCTTTGAACTCGCCGTTTGTCATATTTGAGGTATCATATGCAGTGGCATCATATTTTTTAGTGAAAACATTGTTAATGTTAATAAGACTACAAAACTCTTTTTTTCAGGTGATGCAGAACATGCTTGAAGCACTCATACGTTATGATGTGATCGAAGAAGATGAGATTGCAGGTTCTGCTGAATCGATTGTCACTGTCGACACCTTGTGGCAATTATTCAATAAAGTAGAAGAAAAGCTAGCTGAGAGCACTGCCAACCAAAACAAAGAGTTGTTGGAAGTAAGCTACTTGGGTTTTACTACTAGCACCATAAACAGCGAAGCGGGTCTACACACGATTCATTCTATTCATTACTAAAGAAAATGATTTAAGTTTCCTCCAAAACTTATAATTCTCCATCTATTTAGAAAAAGCTTATCTAGCTAAGCTCGGAATGAACTTCGAACCCCAGTCTATACCAACTAACTAACCGAACATTGGTCACCGACTTATAGAAGCATAAATGCTGTGGCTTATGAGTCAGTAGGCGCAGCTGATGCTCGCGAAATGTGTGAGAAAGCTATTAAGACTACCGCGTGTGCGATTCTTAAAGGATAAAAAGTTGTTTAAAATGTAAAAAAAATTCAATTTAGGTTCAAAATTATGTTGAACATGTCCGCCATTTAAGTGAGGAACGAGATGAACTGACAGCTGAATTTGAAAAAGAAAACGAAAAGTTGAAATCTGAAATCAAGCAGCTTAGATCACAAGCAAGTATGTTAAAGTAATATACAGTTAATACAACTTAGTTTTATTGTTTTACATTTTTTGCCGCTGAGGCCAAAGAAAGAAAGAAGTCGCGTTTGGAAGATGTATGCATTTTAATTTGTGAGACAACTTTTTCAATTTTGTGTTTTGGATTGCTTCAAAAAGACGCCGAGAACTGCACCTGCGGTACCGACATCTCGTTTAAGCGCTAGGCCTATATGAACTAAAACCTGCGCAATGTTGTAGCATTAAAGCTTCTGGTTGGCAGCCGTTAGATCTCGGTTTAATTCCCTTGTCAAGCTATACTAAAGATTTTAAAAGTTGCATTCGCTGATTTCCTACTTGACGTTTGGCAGTAGAATACCGTGGAAGGTGAAATATGAAAGCGGATTTACCCAATACTCAGTCATAATTGAAGTGTGAAAAGGGCTTCAATGAAGTGTACACATGGCCACTGTTGGCACCACCGCAACATTTATATTAACTAAAAGAGGTAACCGTGATCGAAGGATGAAAATGTATATGAAGTTAACTAATTTTTTTGATACGTTGTCGCTTGCGAATAAAGAGGGACCCTGATTGTGCTATTTAGATGCTGAAGCGGCAGAAATCAGTGACATGTGTCGACAAGAAAACTTAGATGAACTTGTTGGTAGCAGCTTTAGCGAACAGGTATGTGCGGAATGCATCAATAAGCCTACACTCGAAGTAGCCAAGGTGCTGCTTCGTGATCGAATGCGGCTCGCCTATTCTGCTAGTAAATTAATTTAATACCTGAAGTAGAGTCCTTAGAATAGAATAATTCAGCCCCTACCACCAATACATTGGTCTCGACCCTTGCCTAAGAAGGCGATATCGGGTTGCTTGCAAATCAGGTTGGCTGTAGCTCCTTTCATTTGTCACATACATCTACTTCACTAATATAGACTCTATAGTAAGGCGAAAAGGCGTAGATGTTATGCCGCGTGTTAGCACTTCATCAAGTGAAGCTGCACTCAGCAAGCTATGAGAGGCGACGTAACTACTTGATAATTTGGCCAAAAAAAGCAGCCAGCCATTTTATTTCTTTTTTTTTTCAAAAGATGCAGAAAAGTTCAAGTGACCCATCCCTCCTTCCTCCACTAAAAATGAGTATTAACCGAAAATCATACTTTCTTCACAATATTGCTTTTTTTCACACCCATTTAAAATAATCGTTTCATTCTTGTGTATAGTAGAATCGAGTTAATATATGTGATGTGATTCTGCTTGTCGTTGATGAGTTATGAAATGATATATCGATATAGATGCCGTAAATAGGTTTTTTCACTGCTCTTTTAAAATTTTGCGAACGAATTACTACTTTTTTAAATTTATTTCAGATGGCTTACTTACTGGTAGTACGAGGTACTTTGTTGGATAAACTAGAGGCTTTGGAAGAAAGATATCAAGCTTTGACGGAAGAGTGTGATGAAAAAGATGAACAGATAAAGGTTTGCAATTTTGTTTTTGGAAAAGACATTTTACAGTAATTTTCTTACGCTGTAATTTGTTTCGAAGCTTTGTTAGCTTTTTTTGCCAACTGAGGTAATGAAGCTTAACATTTTTTGCTTAGATTTCATAATGGTTTTAACTAGATGGCACCTTTCTTGGTGATCATCAGATGACCCATTAACGTTTGACTTGGCTTATTGCGCATGTGCTGAAAACCACTCGGAACAAGATTTTTAAAGGAGTCTTGAAAAAGTTCTCTTGAAAGAAACTTTTCAAAGAGTTTGGGTGGAAAATTGTTGGTGAAGCTTTTTATAGCTTTGTTTTTAAGAAGAAAGAAGTTAATATAAAAGCGAATGATTTTCGTGTTCCTTCCACAAGATTTACGTACTTTACTTTTTAAGGTTTTAACATCGGAAGACAGCCAGTTACGTCATCGGGTTGATGGGGCAATGTCAGAGATGGGAGGGATGGCAGCTAAGCTGACGGATGCCCTAAAGGAAAGAGATGCCTTGAAAAAAGAGGTGCGTTTAAAAATTTTTAGTTGGCGCTGTGGGTTCAGGATGAAAGCCACGTTCATTAGCATTTTAAAAGTGGCAGTAAAATTCATTTTATTTAGCTCTTCTGGTAATGATAACGTTTATTCAAATTGATACAAGTTCTTACCGAGCATGCAAAAAATTTCAATATCCGTCAACGTTTCGAACAGCTGTATAACTGTTCGTTGACGGATATTGAAATTTTTTGCATGCTCGGTAAGAACTTGTATCAACTTGAATAAACGTTATCATTACCAGAAGAGCTAAATAAAATGAATTTATCAAGAATACCCGGTAGCCAGAATAACAGTATATGTGGCAGTAAAATGCTGATCATAGACTTGAAACAGTTTTATCTTCTAGTCCGTGCAAATCTTTGCGATTATGCTCAGAATAACTTTCATTGCAAGTACTGATGCGCATTTTTACAATGCTGTAGCTATGGGAAGTTGCTTCAAGATGCCTATTGCAAGGGCATTGCTATTCAAAACCAATGTAGGCTCTATTTTAAGATGGTAATGGTAACTGATACAATCAATAAAGAAAGCTCGTTGGGTAATGCCACTCTAACCCAAGACGCTTTCCATCATATTCTCTCCTTGTACTCGCTCTTTTGGTTTTCCTTTTGTCAGCTCTTTTATAAGTACGAAATAATTTTTAAGGTTGGGAGTTCTAGGCTCAGGGTTTTATGATTTTCCGCCTTTTCAAGAAAGTACGAACAACAGCAACCATCGTATACTTTGCGCAGGTTCATGAGCTTAGTCAAGCCTTGGACGGAATACGAACATTACCTACTGTTAAAGAAGCTAAAATTGAAGTTGAATTGCATCAGAAAGAAATGGAAAAACTCAAAACGTTTTATACGGAGCAAAACGCAAAACTTAGCGAAGAATTAAATGAGTTATCGCATCAAAAACAAAGTGCAGAGCTGGAATACGTCACGCAAATTGAAGGTTAGAGCTGGGGCAACTATCTGAGTTGGTCATTGAGATTATCAACTGAAAACTTTAAAGTTGTGGCTGCCCGTGCTTTACCTGGTTAAGATAATGAAGCTGCTCACCCAGCATATTGTAAGGGGCGAATTTTGGACTCCCACCAATGGCAGTCCGCCTTGTTAAGGTGATACCAGCTCTCACGTTATAATATCTGACTGGTTCAACACAGACTTCGCTTTCCCAGCAATGGCTTTCCAACTTTTTTAACTGGTGGACTCGTTTTGATTGTTTGAATAATAAAGAATCCACATCAGTTTTAGTACACTTTTTATAATGATCTTAATTTCGAAAATAATTTGCGGTGCGTGTCCTTTCATTTCTCTTTCAAAAGTGACGATTTTGTTGTTGGAGATTAACTTGTGGTGGAGCCATTAAAGGTGGTCTACAACTCATAAACTAAGGGTTTTTGCCAACCCCTCGAAAATTCCTTACGAATTTCAATTTGAGAACCACCGCACCTAGCTTGGTATTGATTAGATAAGCAATGCATATCGGAATATTTGTTTTCTCCGCCCCAAGAAAGAGTAATGTTAAATTACAAGCAATTACATATAGCTGTTCTTGTTGCCAGGCCAAATTCACGTTGCTTGTTGGTGATGACGTTCTTTTTTTGTTGTTTGTTGTAGAACTTGAAGAAGTGAATGAGAAATTGCGAGAAGTAAATCAGCAACTGAACGAACAGCTTAGTCTCACGGTTGATGCACATCATGCTGACAGCAGGAAGAAAGTGTATGCTGAATCGCAGAAGATAATCGAAGAAATGCAGTAAGTGGTTTGAAATTCGTCCTTACTTTGAGCTGAAACGTGGTTGACAAGGCTGGAGCACCTAAGCTTTTTGTAATGCACTGATTAGTGGCTATATCGTGTCAGATAGGTAAAGCTAGATTTAGTCATAAAGCTCTTTTAGCAGAACAGTTTTTATCAAAACCATGTGGTAGTTCAGGATCACAAGTAAACTGCTATCGTGCTTTTTAAAGTGGTTATCGAAACCATGTCGTAGTTCAGGATCACAAATAAACTGCTATCGTGCTTTTTAAAGTGGATGTACTGTAGTTAAATACATCCTACTCTCTCAATAGCTGTGTTGTCAGGATTTAAAAAAAGGCAAATTGAAGGTGCATTTTTTGCTTGGCGAATTCAAACATGCAACGAAAACATTTATTTTAAAAGATTTTAAAGGCTGCCCTATAAGTATCAGTAAAAAGAATTCTTGAAAGCTTTTGAGTAGAGTTTATCCTCTAGAATTCAAGACTTTTACCCAATATAGAAAGCGGCTTACCTTTCTAGTGTATGCTCCCTTTTCAGCCAAGCCAATTTTCGTGGTGCATAGCTTAATGTTTTTTTTCAGGCATGCTTTAGAAGAGGACGAGGCTAAAAACTTGGCCAAACAAAAAGACTATGAAGAAGAGATAGCAAGTTTAAAGAAAAAAGTTACTGAGCTCGAAAATAATCAGGTAAGGTTAGACCTGGCACAGTGTGTAACTATGATTTCAGTTCTGCACCAATCAACAGCTGCCTCAACGTGGTGGTGCGGTCCCCGGCCCCGTTTGGGTTGGGTCGAAATGGCTGTTGGCCTTCCCGAGGGTCCCAGTTACCCCGGGCACTCCCCATTCATTTTTTCGCTATGCTGCCCCCTGAACGACCGCAGAAGGGCAGCACACAGCATCTTTAAAATCGGTCGCCTGTTCTTACTTTTTCTTCTCTCCTGCCCTACTCTTGCCCTCCTTCGTCTCCTCATTCTTCTTCTTCTTCTGATGAGCGGTAACGTTCATCCTAACCCTGGCCCCATCTTTCCTTGCTCTGTGTGCGCTGGAAATGTGACCTGGCGGGGCAAGTCAGTGCAATGCTGCGCTTGCTCCAAATGGGTCCATCTAAGGTGCTCACAACTTTCTTTATCTAACTTCAGAGCTCTTGGCAGCTCTCACTCTTGGAGCTGCCCCCCCTGCCGTAACACTGTGACTCCTCCCTCCTCAGACTCCTCCGGCACGTATACCTCCACTGTGGAATCTGGCCCCCCCTCTGCTAATGCTGCACTCTTGCCCCACCCTCGTCTCCAAACTTCTTATCCCCCATCTGCCCATCTTATATCTCCTTCCCCTGCCCTTCCACCACCGTCCCTTGCTCCTGGCTATACTTCTGCACCTCCTGCCTCCTCTCCTCCCCCTGACTCTCTCAGGGTTCTTCAATGGAATGCTGGAGGTCTTCGAGCCAGGAGCACTGAACTACTTCACTTTCTTTCATCCCATCCTGTCGACCTTATCTGCATTCAGGAATCCAATCTTAACTCCTCTTCCTCTTTCCGGATTCCTGGATTCTCTGTTCTGCGTTCTGATCGTACTCACTCCCGGTCTGGCATTCTATCTTCTGATGCCTCGCATGCCAGTGGCGGCGTTGTCATTTTCGTCAGACAGGGCCTATCCTTTTCTGAACTTTCTACCACCTCTCTTTCTTCGCTCGATCCCTACTCTGATTATGTAGGGGTCAACATCTCTCTAAACAAATCCTCCTCGGTGTCATTTCTTAATGTGTATGCCCCCCTATTCGCTCCTCCCCAACGGATGGCAGAACCGATTCCTTCTCTCCCTCAGTTCTTCCCTCCTCCAGAAATCTCTTCATTCTGGGGGACTTCAATTGCCATCACCCGCTTTGGGACTCAAGAGGTACTTCCGACCCCCGTGGGGAGGAAGTATTCGACTGGGTCATCTCCTCAGACCTCCTCCCCCTCAATGACCCTGACACACCCACCCTTCTCCATCGCTCCTCTGGCAGTCGCTCCTCTCCTGACATCTCCTTTGCTCCTTCTACTCTTGCTTTTACTTGCTCCTGGGAAGTGCTTCAGGACCTGGGTTCTGACCACTTACCAATTCTTCTTTCCGTCCCTCTCTCTCCGGTCTTTCGCCCCAACGAGCGCCCCCCTTCCTTCAATTTTCAGAAAGCTCGCTGGGATGACTTTGTCTCCTACTTTGACTCTCATTGTCCTACTGCAGAGGAATACTCGTCTCTTTCTCTTTCCTCTGCAGCTGCTCTCATTACCTCTCTGGCAATGAATGCGGCCAAATCTTCCATTCCTTTCGACCGCATCAAACGCCCTCCTAAAGCCTGGTGGTCTGCTGAGGTGGAAGAAGCGGTTGGTGAAAGACGCAAGGCTTTCGCTACTGCTCACAGAAGTGATGAAGATCGCCAGGCTTACATCTCCGCTTCTCGACGTGCCTCGTCGGTCATTGCCAAGGCCAAGGCTGAGGCATGGCAGACGACCTGCACTTCTCTTTCACCTAAATCTAATCCTAAATCTGTGCACTCTCTTCTTCGCTCTATCGCTGGCTCTCCTTCCTCCTCTCCTAACTTTCCTAACTGTTCCTCTCCCAGGGAATCGGCTTCGGTTTATGCCGCTTACCTGAGGTCTCACTTTTCCGTGTCTCAGCCAAAGGCCGTGCGCAGCAGAGCCAAAGGCCACCTCACTGAGCTCCGCCGAGCTACGTGCTCTGTGGAGTCTCACTCGTCCTTTTGCTCTCCCTTCTCTCCCGCTGAATTTCTTGCGGCTGTCTCCAACCTCTCCTCATCCACTGCCACTGGCCCAGACAAAGTTGCCTATCCCATGCTAAAGCACCTTCCTCGCTCTGGCATGGATTTTCTTCTTCACATCTTCAATCTTTCTTGGTCTTCACATTCCTTTCCTTCCACCTGGAAGACATCTTCTATTATTCCCATACATAAGATGGGAAAGCCTCTCGACTCTCCTGCTTCCTTCCGGCCTATCTCTCTCACCTCCTGCGTATCAAAGCTGTTTGAACGCATCATACTATCCTGTCTACTCTTTTTTCTGGAATTTAACTCCATTCTTTCTCCCCGCCAGGCCGGTTTTCGCCCTGGACGGTCTACACTTGATCAAATTCTGTACCTTTCTCAGTCCATTTCGGATGGGTTTAACAAACCCAGGCCGGGCTCTCGGACGATCCTGTCTACTATCGATTTCTCGAAAGCTTTTGACTCTGTCTGGCATCCCGCCCTTTTCCACAAACTTATTTCGGCTGGCCTCCCTCCTTGCTTTGCTCGTTGGACTCAATCTTTCCTTTCTGACAGGCGCGCTTGTGTGGTTTTTCAAAATCACGACAGCCGTTCCTTTCGAGTCCGTCGAGGTGTTCCGCAAGGATCCATTTTTGGCCCTGTACTTTTCTCTCTCTTCATCAATGATCTTCCAGCTTCTCTGCCTTTTTCCGTCAGCTGCTCTCTTTACGCTGACGATCTGGCCATTTGGTCCTCCTCCCCCTCGATCCCCACTGCGGTGGAGGCCACACAAGGACCTCTGTTTCGATTGGAACGCTGGTCTGAGTACTGGTGTCTTCCTCTCAATCCGAGCAAATGTGAGGCTTCCTTCTTTTCAGTGGATCCCCACCAAGCTAACCTCCAGCCCAACGTCCTCCTACTCGGCTCCCGCCTCCGTTTTAATCCCACTCCAACTTTTCTTGGGGTCACCTTCGACCGCACTCTTTCTTTTTCTAGGCATGTATCTTCGCTGAAGGCCAAATTTTTCCCACGTCTCAAGGCCTTACGCTGTATCTCTGCTTCCTCTTGGGGCCCCTCTAAGGAGTCCCTCTCTGTTCTGTATAAATCTTTTCTTCGGTCCCTTCTCACTTACGCTTCACCCGGATGGTTTCCTTTCCTAAGCGTTACCAATATCACTAAATTGGAACGCCTTCACCGAGCGGCCAGTCGCGCCATCACCGGCTGCCTCTCGTCGTTCCCTATCCCTCTACTACTCACCAAGGCTTCTCTACCTCCCCTACGAGTCATTCTGACTCACTTCACTCTTTTTTCTCATGAGCGGGCTCTTCGTCTCCCAACCTCCTTTCCCATCTCAGGTTTGGCCAGACTAGGAGTGAAACCAAGACTCTGCAGATCGTCCTGGAGAGCTTTTGCGTCCACTCACCCGCTCATGCTTCCTTCTACTTGTTCTAGGGAGGCTCTTGTTGCTTGCCCTCCGTGTCCTCCTTGGAATCTTCCCTCGTTCACCGTGGAGTCCACCTTTTCCTCTTCACTCTTTCGCTGTGATCCCCCTCACTCTCGCCAAGGTGCGGCTCTCGCCCACCTTGACTCTCTTCCTCCTCATGATCTGGTACTCTGGACAGACGGCTCTGTTCCTTTTCCTTTTGGCAAGGGCGGCTCCGGCGTTCTTGCCAACTGCTCTCTCTGTGGCACTGAGGCCACTCTTTCCTTTTCGGCAGGCCCAGTTTGTTCCAGTTTTTCCGCTGAAGCCTGCGCCATTCTGCACGCCCTTTGCTGGTCTCGGCAACACCATACAGTCTGCCGTTTTTCTTCTCTTCTTTTCCTGTCTGACTCTCGTTCTGTCCTCGCCACCCTGTCCTCTCCTCCACCTTTCCTGTTATCTCAAACTCTGTGGCAGATCTGGCAGGAACTGTCCTTCTTCTCCTCCTGTTCTATCAGGCTACAATGGGTCCCCGGACACTCGTTTCTCCCGGGGAACGACACAGCTGATGAGCTTGCCAGACGGGGAGCGCTGCTTGCGCCCTCCGCAATCCCTTGTAGTCTCTCTCCTCTTATCTCTCGTATCCACTCTCGTCTTATCTCGGACTGGAGGCGTACTGTCTCTTCAAAGTATTTTGACACACAGGTTCCCTCAATTTCCACTGAGGAACTTGTGCTCCCTCGTCATGCTCGCTGTGTCCTCTCTCGTCTTCGCTGCAATGGACACAGCCTTCTTTTAGGTTCCTATCTCTCCAGGATTGGCAGAATCGAGAATCCTTCTTGCAGCGCCTGTGGACACTCGTCCCAGGACATCTCTCATCTCATTCTGCACTGTCCAGCTACGGACTCTTTGCGCCGCTCACTCTTTGGCGACTCTCTGTCTCTTTATGACCTCTGGTCCAGACCCTGGGGAGTTGCCCGGCTTCTGGGGCTCCATGGTCTTCCGCCATGCCCCCATCCCTCGGAAGGGGTCGGGTAAACAACAACAACAACATGATTTCAGTTTAAACGGTGCGAGTGTTGTGCTTGGAGCAAGTGCTGCGTAGGGTGGGCTGAGTGTGTGCTTCCAGGTTTACGTTTCTTGATTAAACCACTGCTTTTGCTGTTCTCAGCA
This sequence comes from Trididemnum clinides, assembly GCA_963675345.1. Lineage (NCBI taxonomy): Eukaryota > Metazoa > Chordata > Ascidiacea > Aplousobranchia > Didemnidae > Trididemnum > Trididemnum clinides. The sequence continues at coordinate 14,067,330 of OY776306.1, read as the reverse complement.
ACGTGAAATAGTTATTACTCGCTTAAAGATCGAAATTATGCAGTGTCACTTACTTGCTTTTTATATTTTTAATGAGCTTGATTAGGCCCCTGAGTTAAGGTTGTATTGAGCCATTGATTTATGATTTTTTCCAAGACACTAAAATAACCGTGCTGTTAGTCGTAAAACAACTCATGGTCACATCCGCTCCGGAGATGTCAGTACTGCCAGGACTCTGCGTTTCCACCATAAGTGCAACCAAGCAGAGAAACTGGCAAGTGCTTTCCCGAGAGCAGAGCGACACTGGATTGATGCGAGCCTTAAAATGTTTATTACCAGACATGAAATCTTAGATCGCCTTGATGGTAGAGGGCTCCCAGTTAGTAGTTTGTATTCATGACTGGTTCAACATGGATTGCCGCTTTCTTGTGGCCTAATTTGTCTCCTAAATAGTCTCCATCCCAAGGAAAAGGTTGAGAAAACACAATAATAGCAGACTTGCGTTTTGTTCTACTAAGCTATATCTCTAATTCATAGGCTCTACCTATAACGGAGGAAGACGTGTGCGTGTCTCAGTTGTCAGCCCAATTAGAGGAAGCACTGAATCAAATTGAAAGCAAAAACAAATACGTTGATGAATTGAAAAAAGAACTGCGTAACCTTCAAGTAGAAGTAGTTGCCCGCGAGGCGGCGGGAGAGAGCAGAGGTCGTCAATACGAGGCTCAGGTTCAAATTGCGTCGGATCTTCAAGATCGAAACTCAAAACTGGAAGCTGAGCTTGCAAAGGTGTGCAAAGGATTGTAATTTTGCGTCATTTTATCAGTATTGTGCCGTAGCAAACCACTTGCTTTTGCACTACTGTAGAAAATGCCTTCATCTATGTTCTTACTGAAGACAGAGCGAGGTTTGAAATTTGTGTTAACGATGGAAATCAACATAAGACAACCGAGTTTTTTCCGACATGTTTTATTGTTAGAAATTTTTTTAAAGCGTTATTTGACTCATAGTTGTGTAGTTACTAAAACAAAACTTGTATGTTAGGTCGTCGTCCAGCTAAAAGACTCGCACGATGAGCTGAAGGCTTTAAAAAGAAAACTTGAATCAATGGAACATACAAGTCACGAAAATGAGGTGGACCATTTGAAACAGAAGGTAGCTTATTCACGTCATAGTAACTCTGTATTTCATGAAGATGATGCGAAATCAACCGGAAAACGTAACAAATCTTGATTCTGCGTTCTGAAATCTTACTCGTCTAAATTCGCTGTTAATGATTTTGTAACAATCTCAATGTTTTTCTGTCACTTATTTTAGGTGGAGCAATTGGAGAGCTTGTTGCTACGGGATACTAGCGGCACCAATCCAGATCATGATGTTATCAAGCTAGGCGCAGAATTGGCCGTATCCCAGGCTCAAGTGGAGGAAGAAAAAAGAATCAGGTAAAGGAAAAGCTATTTCTGCTTCAACTCTTACATAGTTTTTCACTCGTATTTCTCATGTAATATTTCAGACCAGCAGCCTTAGGTGCTTCCTCTACTCTTCAATCTGCAGCAACATATTTTACCTATCCTGTTTGTGTGCCCAGTCACGAAGTTCAGTCATCTAGTTTTTGTGCTTATTGTTCGTCGCTGTTCAGTTGCTTTGATTAGAAAGACTTGAGCTGATATTTTTTATCCTCGAGTTACGGAAAAATCTGTTGTCAGTTGGAATATCTTTGTGCTTAGACCCGCTTCAAAGTTACCAATGCTATTGGTGCAGTACTTTATTTTCTCAAGCAGTGCCACTAAGCGGTGAAAAAACCGGTTTCCTAGGCCACAACATATTGGCCACATTGAGGCTTGTACGCACGCTCATTGCGGTCGTAGACTGTGGCTCTATTCATGAGACCATATCGCCGACTTGATGTGTGAATTTTCGTCAGTTCGATTTAATTGGTCGTACACTGCTGGATCATTGACATGTTAAGTGCATTACCTCAATCAATCAATCAATCAATCATTTTATTAATCAATCAATCATATCTTTGCTTTTGAACAAAATGAGAAGAGATAAAGCGAATGAAAAATATCTAACGTTCTGCCAGTCATTGCAGCTGCATGCCACTGCACCATCATAATTGGATCAAATGTAAACCGTGAAAATGTTTCTCAGTGTTGATTAAAATATAACCAGCTATAAGTTTTTAAAGTTGATAAGCATAAAAATAATCATAATGTGTTACATACTATTGACACTGCTGTTGGATCATTCACATGTTAAATGCATCACCTTTGCTTTTGAACAAAATGAGATGAGAAGAGGTAAAGTGACTGAAGACTGTTGCGGTCTGCTAGTCATTGCAGCCACACATCATTGCACTATCATTACTGAATTAATATAAACCGTGAAAATGTTGCGCAGTCGCGATTGAAATATAACCAGGTGCTCAAAATGGTTGCAGTTGATAAGCGCCTAAAATCATAATGTTTTACATACTATTGATACAAGCTTTACTTTGAACTCGAAACGCAAGTGTGAAGACAAATGTTGGTACCACCCCACCGGTCCATTCCACGTGCAACTCTCTGAGAGTTGAACTTGCTACTTTTGGTTCTTAGTCTGTTTCAAGTACTGCGCCAACCTCGAGTCGATGTGGTCTCCAAAAACTCAATCCTCGAAAATAGGCATTCCGTTTAGGCTGGATCTACAGGAGCAATTAGATGAGTCATTACGTCATAATGAGGTCATGGCGAGGAGCGAAGGAAAGTTGAAAGACAATATAACTGAACTACAAACCAGAACTTTAAACGCCGAAGCTGAGATTCTTTTTCTTACTGGTCTAAAAAATCAAGAAGAAAATCAAGTTAGTACTATATGGTATAAAGGTGTATGCGGGAACTTGACGTATATGATTTAACTGTGCAGCAGAAGTAAATCCTGCCTCTTCGTTTTCTGATGGGTGTTAACCACGCAAGATCTGTTTAATGCCTGGTAAACAGCTTCAGCAAATGTTTGAAGTAGAACGTTGGGAAAGGTTTGAAACCATCCACTTTGACTGAAAGTCAATTTTACGTCCTTTTTTAGTCACCGCTGCGGTGTAGCAGTAACTGTTTCTGACTTCGGAACGAAAGGTCTGCAGTTCGAAATTCTATAAAAGCGCCATTGGTGATCGTCATAAAGGGCATTCGTAATTTATAGTACTGCATTACTCCATCAAAAAGTAAGGTTCGAAAGCGAATGTGTAGTAGAAGTCATACATTGAATCGACACGTCTGAGCTTGCGAAACGCGGAAAAGTGGCGTTAAATTGATTTGATCTTTTCCCACGTTTTTGCAGGTTTGATTTGCTGATTTATTGTATATGCCCACAAGCACACACTTGGTTTTGAACCACACTTTTTGATAGAGCAATGCAACACTAAATTCCTATTGCCTTTCCTAACGAATGTCAATGGTGCTTTATGGAGTTTTGAACTAAAGACTTTTAGTTTTGCAATTCGAAGCAGTTGCCGCTACACCAAGGCGGCTACTTCAATGGAAGCTTTTCCTTGTACCCTCATCATTACCGACATTACTACAGGTACTGATGAGTATATTACGAAAAGCTTGCTGTTAAACAACTACAGCTTTATAATGCCTTAGAGTTTTATTTAGCGAAACGCGAGATGGTTTTGAAAATGAGGGGAAAACTTTTGAGATATTTTACTTCTTTGCCCCTTGACGGATCTTGGATCCTTGACCCATGACGCATTGATTAAGAAATAAATGTTTATTATGCTTTCACAGAAAATCGTCGCTGAATTGAGTCGAAATCAACTTGAAGATGCCGTTGAGATGATGCGAAAACGAATCGATTTCTACATTATTCAACTACAAGTCCATGTCAACAAATATAAGAATTTGAAAATGAAGCATAAATCAAAAATTCGAAAAATAAGGTAGGTTGCCATACTAAAACTTTAGACAGTAGGAAAAAGACTAAGGTAATATCGCCAAAGCTTTTTATAACGCTCTCATTAGATGCGGTATCGCGTCAGATGGGAACAAGAGCTAGAGTGAACACTTGGGTCTTGCATACGGAGTAGAATCACACTGACGTCCTTTTTTTAATGAAATGGCAAGCAATTAATTAAAATTAGACTCAATTTTTCACCAGACAACTAGTAAGGAATTTTACTGTGCTATGAAGCTAAGGGTTTAATTCCACCAATATTGTTTTGCTTGATTAGTTGCTATTGCGTGTACGTTAGTAATTTAGAAATGAGCACCGTTGTCCTTTTAGTAGCCAACGTTACCTTATGTTGTTGTTGTTATTGTTGGTTACCCGACCCCTTTCAAGGGATGGAGGCATGGCGGAAGACTATGGAACCCAGAAGCCGGGCAACTCCCCAGGGTCTGGACCAGAGGTCATAAAGAGACAGAGAGTCGCCAAAGACTCCGTAGCTGGACAGTACAGAATGAAATGAGAGGTGTCCTGGGACGAGTGTCCACAGGAGCTTTAGAAAGAATTCTCGATTCTTCCAATTCTAGAGAGATAAGAACCTAAAAGAAGGCTGTGTCCGTCGCAGCGAAGACGAGAGAGAACACAGCGAGCGTGACGAGGGAGCACAAGTTCCTCGGTGGAAATCGAGGGAACCTGTGTGTCAAAGAATTTCGATGAGACAGTACGCCTCCAGTCCGAGAAAAGAGAAGAGTGGATACGAGAGATCAGAGGAGAGAGACTACAAGGGATTGCGGAGAGCGCTAGTAGCGCTCCCCGTCTGGCCAGCTCATCAGCCGTGTCGTTTCCCGGGAGAAACGAGTGTCCGGGGACCCATTGTAACCGGATAGAACAGGAAGAGAAAGGAGATAGTTCCTACCAGATCTGCCACAGAGTTTGAGATGAGAGGAAAAATGGAGGAGAGGACAGGGTGGCGAGGACAGAACGAGAATCAGATAGGAGGAGAAGAGAAGAGAAATGGCAGACTTGTTGGTGCTCTCGAGATCAGCAGAGAGCGTGCAGAACGGCGGAGGCTTCAGCGGAAAAACTTAAACATACTGGGCCTGCCGAAAAGTAAAGAGTGGCCTCAGTACCACAGAGAGAGCAGTTGGCAAGAACGCCGGAGCCGCCTTTGCCAAAAGGAAAAGGAACAGCCGTCTGTCCAGAGTACCAGATCATGAGGGGGGAGAGAAGCTACACCTTTGCGAGAGAGAGGGGGATCACAGCGAAAGAGTGAAGAGGAAAAGGTGGACTCCACGGTGAACGAAGGCAGATTCCAAGGAGGGCAGGGAGGGCAAGCAAGAAGAGCCTCCCAAAAAGAAGTAGAAGGAAGCATGAGTGGGTGAGTGGACGCAAGAGCTCTCCAGGATGATCTGCAGAGTCTTGGTTTCACTCCAAGTCTGGCCAAACCTGAAATAGGAAATGAGGTTGGCAGACGAAGAGCCCGCTCATAAGACAAAAAAGTGAAACGAGTCAGGGTGACCCGTAGGGGAGGTAGAGAAGCGTTGGAGAGAAAAAGGGGGATAGGATAAGACGAGAGGCAGCCGGTGATGGCGCGACTGGCCGCTCGATGGAGGTGTTCCAATTTGGTGAAATTTGCAACGCTTAGGAAAGGAAACCATCCGGGTGAAGCATAAGTGAGAAGGGGCCGAAGAAAAGCTTTATACAGAAGAGAGAGGGACTCCTTAGAGGGGCCCATGAGGAAGCAGAGATACAGCGTAAAGCCTTGAGACGTGGAAAAAAATTTGGCCTTCAGCGAAGATACATGCTTAGAAAAGGAAAGAGTGCGGTCGAAGGTGACCCCAAGAAAAGTTGGAGTTGAATTTAAACGTAGGCGGGAGCCGAATAAGAGGAGGTTGGGCTGGAGGTTAGCTTGGTGGGGATCCACTGAGAAGAAGGAAGCCTCACATTTGCTCGGATTGAGAGGAAGACACCAGTACTCAGACCAGCGCTCCAATCGAAACAGAAGTCCTTATGTGGGCTCCACCGCAGTGGGGACCGAGGGGTAGGAGGACCAAATGGCCAGATCGTCAGCGTAAAAAGAACAGCTGACGAAAGAAGGCAGAGAAGCTGGAAGATTATTGATGAAGAGAGAGAAAAAACATGGCCAAGAACGGATCCTTGGGGAACACCTCGACGGACTCGAAAGGAACGGCTGTCGTGATTTTGAAAAACCACACAAGCGCGCCTATCAAAAAGAAAAGATTAAGTCCAACGAGCAAAGCAAGGAGGGAGCCAGCCGAAATCAGTTTGTGGAAAAGGGCGGGATGCCAGACAGAGTCAAAAGCTTTCGAGAAATCGATAGTAGACAGGATCGTCGGAGAGCCCGGCCTGGGTTTGTTAAACCCATCCGAAATGGACTGAGAAAGATAAAGAATTTGATCTAGAGTAGACCGTCCAGGGCGGAAACCGGCCTGGCGGGGAGAAAGAATGGAATTAGATTCCAAAAAGAAGAGTAGACAGGATAGTATGATGCGTTCAAAAAGCTTTGATACTCAGGAGGTGAGAGAGATAGGCCGGAAGGAAGCAGGAGAGCCGAGAGGCTTTCCCATCTTGTGTATGGAAATAATAGAAGATGTCTTCCAGATGGAAGAAAATGAATGCGAAGTTCAGGAGAGATTGAAGATGTGAAGGAAAAAATCCATGCCAGAGCGAGGAAGGTGCTTTAGCATGGGATAGGCAACTTTGTCTGGGCCAGTGGCAGTGGGCGAGGAGAGGTTGAAGGCAGCCGCAAGAAATTCCGCGGGAGACAAAGGAGAGCAAAAGGACGAGTGAGATTCCACAGGGCACATGGCTCGACGGAGCTCAGAAAGGTAGCCTCTGGCTCTGCTACCCAGTGCCTTTGGGTGAGAAACAGAAAAGTAAGATCTTAGGTAAGCGGCATAGACCGAAGCCGATTCCCTCGGAGAAGAACAGTTAGGAAAGTTAGGAGAGGAGGAAGGAGAGCCAGCTATAGAGCGAAGAAGAGAGTGCACAGATTTAGGGTTAGATTTAGGTGAAAGAGAAAAGCAAATCGTCTGCCATGCCTCAGCCTTGACCTTGGCAATGACTGACGAGGCACGTCGAGAAGCGGAGATGTGAGCCTGGCGATCTTCATCACTTCTGTGAGCGGCAGCGAAAGCCTTGCGTCTTTCACTAACCGCTTCTTCCACCTCAGCAAACTACTAGGCTTTGGGAGGGCGTTTGATGCGGTCGAAAGGAATGGAAAATTTGGCCGCATTCAGTGCCAGAGTGGTAAAAAGAGCAGGAGCAGCAGAGGAAAGAGAAAGAGACGAGTATTTCTCTGCAGAAGGACAGTGAGAATCAAAGTAGAAGGCAAAGCCATCCCAGCGAGCTTTCTGAAAATTGAAAGATGGGGGTCGCTCGTTGGTGCGAAAGACCGGAGAGAGAGAGGGACAGATAGTAGAATTGGTAGGTGATCAGAACCCAGGTCCTGTAGCAACTCCCAGGAGCAGAAAAAGGCAAAAGAGGGGGCAAAGGAAATGTCAGAGGAGGAGCGACTGCCAGAGGTGCGATGGAGAAAAGTTGGTGTGTCAGGGTCATTGAAGGGAAGGAGGTCAAAAGAGATGACCCAGTCGAATACTTCCTCTCCACGGGGGTCGGAAGTACCTCTTGAGTCCTAGAGGGGGTAATGGCAGTTGAAGTCCCCCCAGACTGAAGAGATTTTTGAAGGAGGGAAGAATGGAGGGAGAAAAGGAGTCAGTTCTGCCATCCGTCGGAGAAGAGCGAATAGGGGGAGCGTACACATTAAGACATGAGAGCGAGGAAGAGTTGTTTAGAGAAATGTTGATCCCTACATAATCAGAGTAGGGATCAAGCGAAGAGGGATAGAGAGAAAAGATAGAAAGTTCAGAGAAAGATAAGCTCTGCCTGACAAAAATGATGACGCTGCCGCTAGCGTGCGTGGCATCACGAGAGAGAATGGCATACCGGTAGTGGGTGCGATCAGAACGCAGTGCGGAGAATCCAGGCATCCAGAAAGAGGAAGAGGAGTTAAGATTGGATTCCTGGATAAAAATGAGGTCAACGGAATGGGACGAAAGAAAGTGGAGTAGTTCAGTGCTCCTGGCTCGAAGACCTCCATCGTTCCATCGGAGAACCCTGAGAGAGTCAGGGAGAAGAGGAGACAGGAGGCGTAGAAGGACAGCCAGGAGCAAGGGGCGATGGTGAGAGGACAGAGGGAGAAAATACAAAATGACCAGAAGGGGGAAAAGAGCTTTGACGACGAGGGAAGGTGGGAGTGCAGCATTAGCAGAGGAGGGCCAGATTGTACAGTGGAGGTATACTGGTCGGAGGAGACCAAGAAGGGAGTCGCAGTGTTACAAGTAAATACGCAGCAGGATGGATAGCTCCAAGAGCTCTGAATTTGGAGAGGGAGAGTCGTAAGCACCTTGTTGTTGTTGTTGTTGTTGGTTTACCCCTTCTCTTCCTTGGGATGGAGGTATGGCGCGAACAACAATCCAGGTTCACGCCATCAACCTAATTGAATTAGGCCAGGGGAAAAGTGGCAGCCCATTTCGAACCAGTCGTGGATGCAAACTGTCGACTGGTAGCCCCACCACCAACAAGGCGGACTGCCATTGGTGGGTACCCAAAAGTCGCCTCTTACGACATGCTGGGTGAGCAGCTTCACTATTCTAACCCGATGAAGCACAGGAAGTAAGCACCTTAGATGGACCCATTTGGAGCAGGTGCAGCATTGCACCGATCTACCCCGCCAGGTCACATTTCCAGCGCACACTGAGCAAGGAAAGATTGGGCCAGGGTTGAGATGAACGTTTGCGCTCATCAAGAGAAGGAGAAGAATTAGAAGACGAAGACGGGCAAGAGAAAGGTAGTAGAAGAGAGAAAACAGGCGACCGATTTTAAAGAAGCGGTGTGCTACCTCTCTGCGGTCGTTCAGGGGGCAGCATAGCGAAAAAATGAAGGGGAGTGCCCGGGGTTACTGGAACTCTCGTGAAGGCCAACAGCCATTTCGACCCAACCCAAACGGAGTCGGGGACCGCACCACCACTTTGAGGCGGCTGTTGATTGGTGCAGGTGATGAAATGTCGCGTGATGAAGTGTGGATAAACCCACCACAACACCTGTGTTTTTCTTGCGCCAACAATATGCGCTTTCATTTTAGGTTTAGAATAGGAGCCTTTTTTTTAGATGATGTAAATATCCAAATATAGCAGCAAAGCTTTGTCTAATCCCGGAAGCATTGAACAAATAACCAAAGTCTTTTATAGTTGTTGTGGAGCTACGTGCTTAGTCCATTGTGGTCCACGACACTCATTCTATTCATGACAGAGTAAATTCAGTTTCATATTTTACCCTCCACATCACTCCTATTGCCAAACGCCAAGCAGATTTGTGTCGTTTATAAAATGCAGAGTTTGACTCGATAAGGAAATTTATTGCAGGCCTACCAACCGCGAAGCAAACGCTCTAACAACCGCGCTGGTATCAAAGCTTTTTGAAAATTTGTTTTTTTTGGGGGGGTACAACAGTAAATAAGTTTTTGTTTTTGTTTGATAAAAATTTTCTTGCTAAGGAAAATGAAAAAATTTTTGTTCGAATACTACGGTATCGGAAAAAAAATTTCGACACTGCAAAAACTTGGAAAACCATTTTTGATGTACCGAAGTTTTTGTTTTTTTTTTGATGCCGTAGTTTTCAACAATTCCTTTTTTGCCACCGTTTTGCCGTTTGATTGTACAAAATTGTTGCTAGAATAGTTTGCAAAAATGTTTTGCAATCGTTATTTTATCTCTGTTTACATTGTATGAATATGTTGTTTTAAACAGAGAATTGTTTCTTCTTGAACGAAAATCGACGAGAGATGAAATTGAAAGGTTAGAACGAAAAGTGCTGTCGGCAGAGGGCGCTCTTGCGAAGGAGTTGGAATGGAAAGAAAAAGCAGCTAGTGACATCAGAGAAGCGGAACAAGAACGACGCCATGCAATCAATGAAGCGTGTCGAGCGTCACAAAAAGCAGATGAAAGGTTACAATGACGTAAAAAATAGATTAAACGACCTTTGACCATTTTTCGATCTTAAGTCGTTTGGAAAAAAATTCACTCGCTTTGCATTATAAAATGAATTAAGTATTGCATTTGAGAAATATGCTGACAGTTTTACGCAAAGAAAAACAACAGTGGCATCATGATCATTATGGCTCAGGCTTGTGGACGAAAATGACTGAGGCTGTTCATAGGTTTTGCTCAAAAAACAAGACTTACAACGTCTTGTGACACAACACCCAGGGCCGCATTCACCTACTTCATTCATGATAGAATTAACCAACCTTCTTTCACTTCATGTTGCCCTTCTTTTCAACCTTCCGTTTTATTTGATGCGCCTGTGCATAAAGATGCTAGCTTGCATTTTTTGCATAATGATGTTATTGGATTTTATTCTACGATTCTACTAAGTTTTTATTGTTTCAGAAACGAGCAAATCAAGCAGCTTAACATGACCAATGACGATTTACTTTCGGAAAAATCCCGAATGAAAGTAAGTGAGACATAGCATTGTGTAAACTTATGAAAACTAAAACTGTGCAAAAACAAAATATTTATAATTTGGAATGACCTCTTCTTCGCACTCCGTTTCCATTAACAGACGACTTGTGGACCTACCGCGTATTCATTTTAATAATTAGCCCGCAAGCTGTTTCAGATTCGTTTTAGATGGTCTTGTGAAGAGGAATAGCTTGTCAACGACCTGTGTTCATAAATATTTTGAACTACATTTTGTTGTAGTAATGCAAGAGGCCAGGGATGCACTTAGCAAACTGCAGACAGTGACACTGTTTCGACCTATCAGGTCTCTTCAGTGCAGTTGGTGACCAAAAAGAAGCTAGCAGTGGACCTAGTATTTGGTCCCACAAGTGTGACGGTCTAAGCTATGCTTTATTAAAAGCCTCTAGCTTCTTATTGGTCACCAACTGCACTGAAGAGACCTGATAGGTCGAAACAGTGTCACTGTCTACATTTTGTTGTGTTGTACTGTTTACCCTGTTTCTCAATGCAGGCAAGGCGTGAAACAGCAATTTAGCTTCACGTTGTGATTTAATCCAAATCAGGCGCAGAACATTTCGACTATTTCAAACAAGTCATGACTATAAATGGCATGCCGTCTCAAAATCATTTATCACAAGCAAGAAGAGCGAGTGATCAATGCAATTATCGTGGGTCTTTTTTATAGGAACAACTGTTTACCTTGGAGAAGCAGAAACGCGAGTTGGAAAGGGTTGTGCAAGCTATTCAAACCAAGGAGAGAACGGAGGTAAAACGGTGTTTTCGTATCAATACGGGACTGGGTTGTGAGGTTGTGAGTTTTATTCGTGCGTGGAGGTGCTCTTGAAAAAGACACATTCTTTCAGTTTCTCCGATTGGACTGTAGATATGAATCTAAGATGTTCTGTTCGAAATTGGAAACACTTGTCCAACTGTAGAACAAACTTTAAAGAGCATAAAGTGGGAAGGGATCTCCCTTTACGCCTTTTATTTAAAAAATAAGTTAAATCTTTGAAAAGTAAGAAGAAAACAATCGATTTAGATCTTCTGGGGAGCCTTCTCATTTGAGTCATTTTTCAAAAATGAAATGTCTTCATTGATTGCTCACTTGAAAACGTTTAACACAGTTGTCTGTGTGATGCTCAATTAGGAAATTACACATACAATTAAGATTGCGTCTTTGTTCAACCTACTTTGCAGGAGATAACCCATTTGCTGAGGGGTCTCAGTTTAAGCGACAGCCTGTCTCTAACTGAGAATGTTGATTACGTCAAGCACACGTCACAACTGGGTGAAGACGACTTCACGAAAGTGAAAAAAGCGGCCTTGAAGCAATCGAATGACGAAAATCAAGTGGTATCAAATGAAACATCATTATATCTTAATCTGACTGCGCAAAAACCAAATGCTGCTCCCAGAAGAGGAGTGTTTTGAAAGGTTTGAGATAAGCACTGCAATGATGAGCAGTGGGTATCAGAGTTTTCGCTTGTTTTGTTAGGCCTATATGGCACTTATGATCAGCTGAAATACGTCACGTAACTGAACAAAAACATTCTACCTCAGCTGAACTGATCTGTGGCGGTAATAAGCAGGTGGTGTATTTCGTGAGCTTTAGAACGCACTATGCAAGGCCACGTAAGGATCGAAATGTTTTAGCTGATAAAGTGAAAAGAAAATAGGTTCTCTGAAGTAAAGTACTAAAAATTTTCTAAAATTAAACCTATTTTATTAAAATGCTAGCGTCTCTTTACTGGCATAAGGCTTTGCTAATTTATGCAGGTCTACACTTGGAAACCGCCATTTTGATAATTAATTTTTTCATTAGCAACTACAATTTTGAGCTCATTGGCATGTATTTTTTGGTTTTGACCTTTTTGACCCTGAAGAAAATCCCCGATCATGCTTCTAATTGCATATTCGTATTATTACATGGGTGCCTTTTTACTTCAATTGTTTCTTTATAAACTTTAATTGAGTTGCACAAGTTTTAATTTATTTTTTCATTGGCATGCTTTCTTAATTTTAGGTGTTTTACGTGGTGCTGTGATTAACTTGTCATAAAAAGTTGTTTTATTTGCTGTTGCTGTTCAACAAGTGGGAAATTAACGTTAAGGGTGAATACAAAGATATGGTTTGGCACAAACGGGCCACAGGTGGGTAGGATAGGGAGGTAAAAGTGGAAATCTATTTTTACTAGACCGAATTGCTCTACCAGTTATTTATCGTTTTCTGTCCCTTTATTAAAGCCTAGGGCTCTTTTTGGAAACCACAACCAACAATCATCTGAATAGGACGAGATAATATCTTCTTGATGGTAGTTGAAAGCTGTTTCAAAGATAAACATTTAGGTTTGGGAATGCTTGAGTGTGCTTTTCTTGGCTAGAGCATCAATTTTGAAACGAGTTAGTGATTTGAAAACTGTTGTTTGAACTCTGAAAATTTTGTAAAGATGCCAAAGAATTCGTGATTGCTTTGTTTTATTCTCACAAAAGTCCCAGTTAGTCGACTCTTCCTAACGTTGCTTCTGCATTTGTTTTGAAATTGTATTTTATTTTATTTTTCGCACCGCTAGGCAGCCTATTTGTAACGTATTAACATTCTTTTATGCAATCCCTGAAATCAGACGATCAGTTAAATTTTAAACCCAGAAATGTCTGCATTTTTGAGTCTATTTTGTAGTTGAAGATTTTATGTTTTGATTTAGTTTTCAGGTTTATTTAGGCCTGATTTATGTCTATTTTTTTGTTACTTGCCTAGTCTTTTTACAGACCAAGTCTTCGGTTTTGTTTACTAGTGACTAAATTGCATAACCCACTGCTTTTCTGTTATATATCGGTTGTCAGTGCTTTTGAATTAACCGATTTCATAATCAAAGCTTTGAAATGTGGATGACTGTTTAGTTAAAACTATGCTTATTGGCATAGCCAGGAGTAAATTTTTTGGGGAAGAGGGGATAGGCGAAAATATATGTTTAGTCCTTGTAGGACTGTTCCTCAATTTTGTTGAATGATCTTTTTTTTCAAGTCAATTTTCAACCCCGATCTGTACATCAAATGTGTTTGATTACTTTTTTGAAGAACGACATTTTGTAGCCGTTAAACCTGAAAATGTCTTCGTTTCTTGATCGGGTTTAATAACTGTGGGGGTCATGGCTCTGTGCCTTAGCTACGCCATGATTGTGCCTATACAGAGAGCTTTATTATTTTTTTATAATCAAAAACGTATCACTGTGTTTGTTTTGTCTTCATATTACGGAAATAAATTATTTTGCTGAATTCGTCCTGTGCACATGGCTTACCGAAGATAGTTCAGATCGAAACAGCTCATTGTTTCCTTACTACACTGCTAGTCAGTTCTCACGAGATGTAGGAATGAGGTTGAGCTTTCGGAAGAAAAGCGTGGAATTATAGTTGTTAACACAACAATGGTCAAGCATGAAGGGAGATTCAGTTACTTATTTACGCGTATGAGCTCATGCTCTGTTTGCATGTCTTTCGTCAGACTGGGCCACCACGACGGGTAGACTGCTTGGCCCCACCATCTGTCTGCCACATAAAGACGGAGGCGTCCCGTTAAGTGCCTTGCCCAAGGACACAACAAGCAAGCTTGCCGGCTTGTTCTCCACACTATCCCTTATGTGCTGAGCGCCAAGCAGGGAAGCTGTGAATACCATTTTTTAAAGTCTTTTGGTATGACTCGACAAGGGAAATGAACCCCAGGTATACCAACTGCGAAGCGGACGCTCTAATCACTACGCCATCGCGCCGGTAATTCCGTAGGGAGATTCAGTAGCAAATTGCTCTTGTTTTGACCCATTAGGCGGAAGGTAAAGTTAAAATTCTCGGCCGTGGAATCAGTGGCGTATCTTGGTCGCCCTATGCGGATGCAAACAATGCCGCACCGTTTTCAGTAAAACAATTCATAACTGTTGGGAACAGAATTTTTTGACCAGAAACAGCTAAAATTATTTTCGTTCTCAATCAAAAATTGCCGCTCGTTTTAAGCTACCACCCTGTGTGAACAACGCGCCCCTAGCTATGCATCTGCGTGAAATGATCTGATGGGCCCAGCTTTGGTACCGATAGTAGCCTAGTTTGCAATGAAGCCGCTTTTCGTTTCTGGAACCTTAAAGACCTACTTGCAGCTAAATGGCCCCAAGGCATTTTTTGACCTAAAACGTTTGCTTAAAAGGAAGCAAGATTCCACGTACGGTGCATCCCGCCATGCTGCTGGCCACAGTGGCGTACCTTTGGAGAGAATAAAGGGTGACACCGTATGATTGAAGCAAAAAATGAAACATAAAATGTATTTCAAAACAAATTCTCAGCTTGAAGCCGTTGAACTCCTACAAAAAGAGGTCTTTGTGTTGTTTTGGAAACCACAATTTTAAATTTTAAAAAGATTTCTCTTCCTCAGTGTTTCGCCGTTCACTTATTTTATGAGGTCTTTCAATAATAACGTCAAGCTTACCCGTGCTCCGGCCCCTTGCCATAAAAAAAATTGCTTCTACATGCACCAGCAGTCATCCATGTTATTTCGTGAGGCAGATTGCTATTATTTTTAACTTTTTACATCGACACTGAGATCGACACAGAGATTTTTGGAACTCTTGAAGTTTGCCCTGAATAGTTTATCTATTTTACGATTTACGACAAGGCTAAAATATTTACACATTTTCGAAAACATTTGTTTTCCGACAGATGATCAAAAATGCATATAACAACAGAGTTTTTGGATTTTGAAACTTTTATCGTCTTTACCAATATTTGCAACCGTGCAAACAAAAATTGATCAGTCCCTTGTTGTTTCCTCACATTTCTGAATAAACGGTTTATGTTACAATCTTCTTGTTGCGATACAAAAGCAGCTAGTCACATGTAATAAAAAGAGCGATTTTTATTCACCTGAAAATTAAAAATTGACTTTATATTTGCTAAAACTTGACTTCACAACAAAAAGAATCAAAAACGTCAAAAACCACGAAGTCACTTTAATTTGTATTGGTACTTTAATTGTAATGTAGTTTGGATACACATACGCCACAAATAATACATACAATTTTGATCACGCTTGGTCTATACCAGTGATGGCAAAACTATGACAAGCGTGTCACTAGTGACACGCGAAAAGATTCTCACTAACACGCAGGGAAAATTTTATGGTAGTAGAAAGTATTAGAATAATCAGACTGTTCTAAACAAGTAACACGCGAATAGAAATAAATGCACAGTTTTAGTTCTTTTGACACGCCGTCAAAAAAGTCTTGCCATCACTGGTCTATACTAACATTTCTTAACCAGGGGTAAATTTTTCATTTTTGAGAATAATTTTTGATTCTTAAAATAAAAATGTCTTTAACAAGTAGAAACTTGGTACAAACAACCGCTTTAAAAAGCCGATCTTTGAAAATATTCTTAACGTGCCCCAACAGCAAAAAAATAAATATCGTTTGAGTGTTTTTTGGGAGGAAAGAGTAAATTCAATAAATTAAAATAAAGCAGAGGCAACGTGTAGCAAAATGGTTTCAAAACTGCTGGTCTATTTATCAACAGCCTGAAGTAGGTCTACAATTTAGTTTTTGTAGCTTCCAGTAACAGGTTTTCACAACAGCTTCCACCAAAGACTTTAACTCGTCTTCCAAAATATTTTGCGTGCCAAATATATCATGTTAATAGCGAAAACGCTGTGGGTGATGTTGATGCAAACCGTTTGATATATACCCAGACGGCTACAAAATGAAACCTAGCTTTACCGAAATTTTAAAAAAATAAAAAGTAAAGGCATAAAATCAAATATTTGAAGAATATCCTATGGCTGCTTCCTATAGTAGGTAGCCTATCAATGGATCAGTTTCAAATCTTTTTATTTACTACCACGTGCTTGTAGCAAGTAAAGACAATGCAGAGTCATATGGTAGTTTAACTCTGTCGTCATATCGACGTAATCAGCGTTTACGTTCTTATGTAAACATAGTCTGCTTTGAAACTAGTGGGAGGTCGACGTTGTCTTCACTTCTTGTATGATTGGTAGTTAAGATCCGACAATGAGTCATCGACGGACCACCGTTGTGTAACAGTTGATTGTCGGGAATGGACCTCGCTCTTTCTGTGTCGGTAGTTGAGCGAGTGACAACACTAGACGGAGAATGTTTTTGAATGAACGCTGGTTTTAATCTATCAACAGAAATGTTTTTTTGACGAACATTGATGTCGTGGACGAAAAACTTGTCGCCAGTAGAGATGACGCGAAAAAGTCCATCATAGACGCATTGTAATGGCTTTTTATGGCTGTCTGCACGTACTTAAACAAGCTCGCTTTGCATTGGTGAGGAAGAAAGATGATAGCTTTTGAATGATGATTGGCTGGTTGCGATAGTGATGTACTCATTGAACGTTGAAAATGAAGGCAAAATCTTCCGACGGTGAAATGTTTCAAAAACTGGTTGTAAACGAATTCCCCGGGAAGGCGAAGACTGGAACCATAAACCAATTCTGCCGAGGAAAATCCTGGTTCTTCGTGCCACTTCACTGGAATGCCAAGTAGTACGTAAAGTTATCCATCAAGCACCGGTCTGTTGTCCGAGTTTTGAGCGAGCTCTTAAGTTGACGGTGTAATTTTTTAATTATACACTCAGCTTTCGGGTGATAAGCGATGGTAGTATGCAACTACACTCCCAGGACTTGATCAAATTCAGTCCACAGTGAGAAAGCTGGCTGGCGCCTACATCAGAAGTGATGTTTTCAGGTAGACCAAACCTTAATATCCAGGGTCGGACTAACGCTTGTGCGCACATTTTTGGTTTGATATCAGGAAGAGGGTTGATTTCTGGCCTCCGAGTAAAGCGATCAATGATAGCACAGAATATGACATTCTTTCGTTAAGAGGCAGCGGTTCAATCAGGTCGACATGTTGGCTTCTAAAGTGGCCTGATAATGGAAGCCTGTAAATAAGCGGCCCTTTTACATGTAGATTAATTTTAGATAATTGGAAGCCACGACATTGCTTGCAGCATCTTTGAACATCTTTCTTGATGCCGTGCCGAGCAAAACGATCGACCACAGCTAATCGAGTTGGGAGCGGACCGGCATGTGATAAAGGATGGACTTTTTGAAAAACTTTTAAAAGTCCTTTCCTTAGGGACAACAGAACACGGTTTCCCCAAAGTTTATTACACAATAGAAGAGTGCCGTTTAGAGCAGTGTTTCCCAACCTTTTTCGTGCTGCGCCCCACTTCAGAAAGCCTCAAATCTTTGCGGCCCACTTAAAAAGACTATAATGTAAATTAAAAAATGTCACAGGGATAAGCCTAAAAAATACGCAAAGTAAAATATTTACAAGGCAAGAAGGACTCCTCATTGCTTCATTTATTATAACATAACGGTGAAGTTGATCTCCAAAAAAAAGGTCTTTATATCTCTAGTAAACAGGATTACGTCACAATCTGCTATTTGCTATCACAACCTCTGCGGTTCCTTAGAGACCCTTAAAACTCATGGAACGTAACATAAAAATTAGCTTATAATATTGATAAAGATGTACTGAAAAAACGCTTCGCGGCCCACCGGTTGGGAATCAATGGTTTAGAAAAAGCCTTTGAGGAATAAATCGGTGATAGCGATTAGGTAAACTGAGATTTTGATTGCAGCTGCTTGATCTTTTCCTAATTGTTGGCGGTCACTGCCGTGTAATCTGTAGTTTCTATACTAGAGAAAATGCCCGAAAAGACGTATTTATTCATGAGTGTGACAGATGTCTGAGGTGAACTTAGCCACAGACGAAAGATGTTCGGATGCCTGCGAGGACGGTCTGTTGAGCTTGAAAATGCAAAAGAGAGAGATTTTTGATTTGCAAGTTATATACAGTGAACAGTTTTGCTTCAACGCAATGGCAAAAGTGCTGGATTGCGGCGTAGATCGCAGGTAGTTCTTGGTGGAATGGGCAATAATTTTGTTCGGCGTTAGATAACTTTTTAGAAAAGATTGCAATAGAGACCCAGATACTTCATGCACCTGTTGTACATGTAATCGAATGTCAACACCAACGTCCGATGCGTCTACTACAGTTCTAGTGATCGTGTTTACACGAGAGTGTTGAAGTAAAGTTGCATCGACTAAGTCAGGTTTTTCGCAATCGAATGCCCCCTGACTAGACTGCACACATTTTATTGACTTTCTCCGATTACTAGCTACAACATGTTGGGAAGGCAGTGCGTGGGCAATATGGCAGCATTTTTTATCCATGAGGCATTTAAGGAAACACCCTAGGTCCAACTGGAGTTACAAGCGCAGTCTTGGGGAAATTGGTATGTGCCATTGGGTTTTAATGATAACCGTGGACGAGGTCAGTTATAGAAAAAAATTGAGCACGTGCTAAATCTGAATTAAAATCTGGGATGTGTGAAAAAGAAATCGGTCATTAACTGCTGTCTCGTTAAAACGACAGTAGTCACCACAAAGAGGCCAACCTTCATTGGGTTTCGAAATCATATGCAAGAAAGACTACCATAGTGAGTGAGAATTTAAAGGATCCCAGCTTGCTCCGTTTGAAGAAATACCGCTTTTGCGTATGCCAACCTATCGGTAGGTGACCGGCGAGCACGGGCATATACACAACGGGTTTTAGTAATCATTTGATATTTCACGCCATGTTTATTTGTCCCGAAGTTAAAATGTGAGACCAACATCACTAAAAAAGATTTGAGAAGGTAGCTTAAATGGGTGGAGTTCGAAAAACTCAAACCAAAAAACCAACAGGTTCAGGTTCTTGAATGGCAGAAAGCGCTGATGCGTTGTTTAAATCGATAAGGTGCAGGCCACGCAAAGCAATGGCGATATTATTTGCACTGAAAAACATGCTCCCAGGGTTGGGCTGGTGACATGGGCTAAAAGAAAATCTTCTTTGCAAACGCGGTCGTTCGCCAGATCAACAGGGAGTAGTTACTATTTCCAAGTAGGCATTTTTGATCCATTGGCAGCGAAGATCACAATCTGGAGTTTGAGTCTTTTTGTCAACAGGCGAAGCTGGAAAAACACATATATCTGCCCCCAGATCAACAAAAAATGATGTTGTAGCTTGAAGATCAGACACTGACAAAGTACTAATGTGGTTGTCGCCAGTCATCGGCGTCAATAAAGCCGATTATCTCATTTTCCTAACATTTGGGATTTGTCCTATTATTTGTCGGTGAAAGCTGTTCAAATTGAAAACCTAGACCACAAGTGCGAGCATCAGGCCAAACTGTCTGTGGAAGTGGCAAATAAAGAGTTCTTGAATTGTTGAATCTGAACGCCTGACGCGTTTGGTTGTAGTTTAGTGACGATCGGTGACTCTCTCAGCAGGCTGAGATAGATTTTTTGTCTCAAGAATGCGATCTGCTGCTAAAGCGAAACCTTAAATATCGGAAACGTTTGGTGACGCCAAAATTACACCAACCTGAGATCGTAGTTGAGATAAGAAAAAGGCCTGGCACAAGTGTCTGCATCATTAATGTGGGACTTTATTTTCCAAAGCAGACTTTAATGTTTTTTGCCCCCATAACCAGGGATGTGAAAGCGAAAGCGGTCCTTTTTCTGTGGAAGCGGAAGCGGAAGTAGAAGTGCGAAAATTCTACCGCTTCCGCTTCCATATAGGAGGGAAGAATGGAGGAAGAAAAGAAATTGGTTCTGCTATCCTTCGGAGAAGAACGAATAGGGGGAGCATAAACATTAAGAAATGACAGCGAGGAGGAGTCGTTTAGAGAGATGTTGACCCCCACATAATCAGAATAGGGGTCAAGCGAAGAAAGAAAGGAGGTAGAAAGCTCAGAGAAGGATAAGCCCTACCTGACGAAAATGATGACGCCGCTGCTAGCGTCTGTGACATCAATAGAAAAAATACCAGATCGGGAGTGGGTGCCATCAGATCGCGGAGCAGAGAATCCAGGAATCCGGAAAGAGGAAGATAAATTTAGGTTAAATTCCTGGATACAAATAAGGGAATCGGGATGAGACGAAATAAAGTGTTGCAGTTCAGTGCTCCTTGCTAGGAGACCCCCAGCATTCCATTGAAGAACCCTGGGGGAGTTAAGGAAGGGAAGAAGAAGCAGGAGGTAAAGAGAAACAGCCAGGAGCATAAGGCGGTGGTGAGGGTGCAGAGGGAGAAGATACAAAGTGGGCGGAAAAAGAATAAGAGGTTTGAAGGCGAGGGTGGGGTGCAAGTGCTGCATCAGCAGAAGGGGGCCAGATGGGCCAGATTGAGCAATGCTGGTATACCCGCTGGAGAAGTCCGAGGAGGAAGTCACAGTGCTGGTAGGTGTGGGATCTCCAAAAAATGCAGGGACGCAGCAGGGAAGACAGCTCTAGGAGTGAGAGCTTCCAAGAGTTCTGACTCTAGAAAAGGAGAGTAGTGAGCACTTTAAATGAACCCAATTAGAGCATGTGCAGCATTGCACTGACCTACTCCGCCAGGTCACATTTCCTGTGCACACTAAACAGGGAAAGACGGGACAAGGGTTAGAATGAACGTTGCCGCTGATCAGGAGAAGGAGAAGAATGAGAAGACGGGCAAGAGAAAGGCAGGAGAAGGCAGGCCGACTTTAAAGAGGCTGCGTGCTACCCTTCAGCGGTCGTTCAGGGGGCTGCACGGCGAAAAAATGGTTTGTGTGAGGGGAGTGCCCGGGGTAACTGGGGCCCTCAGGAAGGCCAACAGCCATTTTAACCCAACCCAAACGGGGTTGGGGACCGCACCACCACGTTGAGGCGGCTGTTGATTTGTGCAGTTCAATTTTGCTCGCTTTACATGTATATACTCTCTATACGACAGAAATTTCGTACTTCACTGTCCAAAAAGATCGGAGTTAATACGTGTCTTGGGGACGGACAGAAAGTCGGTAATGATGATTAGAGTTAAAGTTAACTCAAAGTCAGAGTTAGTTGAGAATAGAGAGGGAAAATCAGCGCTATACGGTGTAATTTGTTGTTGTGACGACAGGTTATTGTCGAGAGCTGTAATATGTGGTCATACGGTTTAGATCTGAGAGGCATTATGTTAACTGTTGTAAAAGTGGTTGTAAGTAATAAAGAAACTTACAATAACTGTCTATTTGTTGAAGTGTTTTATTGGTTTTTTGATTTTAGTAACGAAATATTTGATTTTCTTGCAAACAATTTGTGATTTCTAAATTTTTGTTAGTGGGGGTTTCGTGACAAACGCGAAAGTACATCGAGGGTTTCGCGATGACAAAAAGATTGAAAAGCACTGTTCCACATTCAACACGAGTTCTAATATTTATGAAAAAAAACACAGAGTGGTTCAGAACAATAAGCTCAAGCGAAGTAGGTAAAGTAATAGCAATAAATGAAGGTTTTTGTTTTCTCAAAATGATGAAGTGTAGGAGAAGGCAGGTTACAGACCCACAAAAGTTAAAAAAATTGTCAACGGTCGTTTTCTCGTTTTTTGTTAGCGGAAGCTGAAACTGAAGCTGTTGAAAAATAACTTCTTCCACATCCCTGCCCATAACCACGTATATTGAAAAGTTTATTGCCTTTCTGTTCTTGAGATTTCCCAAACGCAGAATGGCATGCTTGTATCGTTGTGGTGGGGGACTAATAATTGACATTGTTTCGCAACGGTTCGATTGCCCAGTGCTGTTGCCATGTAATCAAGCTTTGTTGAATGCGAAGTGTTGGTCCTGGAGCGAAATTGAGCTTCTACTCTGACAAAACAAATCTCTCAAAGCTGACTGCTTGGATTGCTGTCAAGTCGCTGCCTTGGTTTTCTGTTGGCTGACTGCTTGAAAGCCTTGAGCAGAGGTCGAAAAGTTGATGTAAATTATCCCAAATCGGACAAAAAAGTTGGTGGTAAAAAACAAAATGTCGCAAAATTTGATTCCATAACGTTCATTTCCGCAAAAAGCCTTTTACTGGAGCAAGCAAAACAAAATGATCTCCAAGAAATAGGTCTTCGCTTTGAAGTTGGATAAAAAACACAAAAACACTGACTTTGAAAAAGTCGGTGTCCAAAAAGAAAAGACCTTTGCCTTCAAGTTAAATTGAATTTATAAATTAGGTATAATCTTTTTCAGTGCTTATGTATTTGTGGAGTAATTATATTGTTCTTAAAATGATTTTGGGTAAGCTTTCAAAACACTTTTTTCGACCCCTGGTCTAAAGGAAGTGGATGATACTGTGCTAACACTGAAGTTACTAAGTTAGTTAATTAAGATCATTGTTTTCTGGATTATCTGTCCAAAATTTTTGCAGATTGAAGCTGACTGCTTGGATTGCTGTCGAGTCGCTCCCTTGGTTTTGTGTTAGCTAATTGCTTGACGGCCTCGAGCAGAGGAAGTTGGTGTAAATTATCTCAAATAGGACAAAAAGGTGGTGGTAAAAAGCAAAATGTCACAAAATTTAATTCCATAACGTTAATTTCCGAAAAAAGTCTTTTACTGGAGAAAGTAGTACAAAAACAATCTCTAAGAAATAGGTCTTCTCCTTGAAGTTGGATAAAGATACGAGAACACAAAAAAGTCGGTGTCCAAAAAGAAAAAGCTTTTGCCTTCAAGTTAAATTGAATTTATAGATTGAGTATATTCTTTTTCAGTGCTTATATATTTGTGGAGTAGTTACATTGTTCTTTAAATGATTTTGGGTAAGCTTTCAAAAAAACTTTTTCCGATTCCTGGTCTAAAGGAACTGGATGATGCTGCGCTAACACCGAGATTACTAATTGTTTAGGCTAACTGATTAAGGTTTCATTTTCTGGTGCCATGTTTAAATCTGGGGCAAAGAATTTACAAAGAACCACAAAAAAAATCATTTAAACTTGTTAAGGGTTGCTACAACTCAAGAAAACGTGCGTAATTTGGTGCGTAAATGCAAATTGACGTGATGACAAAAAATTAATTTTTATTGACTCCATAACTTTGCTAGAATTAATGCTACAAGCGTCAAACTTGGCTTTGACGTTTTTGTTGTCATACACTGCAACCAACAAATTGACTTTATTGGCCAGTAGCTGTTGTCATCCGCAGGCACCATCAGCAACGTCGAGATTGATAATATCGGTTCAGCCAACAGCGTTGGCTTCAACCAGTAGGATGAGGCCCCAGAAGCGAGGATGCAAAGGGGTCAATTGCTCCCACTACTTTTTGATATTTTTAAGCATGGCGGCATAAAAGTGTTTTTAAAAGGCATTTTTAAGCCTTTTCGGCGAAAAGTGCCTTTGTTCTAGAATTTTGACCCCCAGCCAAAACATTTTCGGCGCGCTTGCCAGTTAGTGGCAGTGAAAATAGTAAGGAAAAGTCGATGTTGTTTTAACAAAGCCAATTCTGGTTCCAAAACAAAAAGTACCGTTTTTTGAAAAGGAATTGCGTTATAAAAATACTATGTGTGGGCTGCGCAGAGGCGCTATATTTTTCTGAAGTTCCTGGCAACACATTATTAGTTTTATTTCAAGCACTTAGGGACTGATCTTGCTCACAAATGAAGCAGGCAATAATTTCACCAAGTTTTACGCGTTTATTTCACTAAGAGCGTGGGTGCATAATTATAAAGTTGTGAGAGGTGGTCAACAAAGTAGGTTTTGTGAACTACCGGTATGTTAATGCTGTATTGTTCTACTTTTACAAGTAGCTTATCAGTAGTTTGTTTTCTAAACTGCGGTGGATGATAATTTCAAGCCCAGTTGCTGCTTGCCACTGTTTTCACTGCAGTTGTATCAGCATTATGACAAAATAGAGCCAAGGTGGCCCCCAGGGCCTTCATTAGTAACGTCGGTCTGAAGAATATCTATCCAGCAAGCTGTGCCGACTTTACCTAATGAGTAGTGGTGAAGACAGCAATGAAAAGTTAATGTGTTTTGACATAACCACTTATCGTTTTGAAACAAAAAACATGGATTTTTGAAAAGAAATGGATTTAAAATAGGGTTATTGGGAAGAAGAAAGTTACGCATTGTCGCTATATTTTCCCCTAAGTGTGTGAAAGTATTTGGCAACGTTTTATTTGTCCTGTTTCCAGTATAGGCATACTTTTGGACTGGATATTCTCATGTTAGAAACAGCCTATAATTTCACAAACTTTAATCCATTCATTTCACTAAGTGTGTATGGAAGCATAAATTTAAAGTTGTGGGAAGCCGCCAAAGTTATTTATATGTACCGTAAATACCCGCGTATAGGACGATACCATATATAGGACGCAGTGAATATTTGACCCTAAAAACGATGGAAAAAACTTAAAAAAGTATCCATGGATAAGACGCACCTGGGTTTTTAGGTCAACTTCTTAAGAAAAAAAATGCGTCCTATACGCGGGTATTTACAGGCGTAGCAAGCTATGACGCTCCGCTCCGCCATCAGTTATATATCAGATTAAAAATATTGGTTCAGCGGACTATGCCGACTTTACCCAAAGATTATACTTCAGAGCAGAACGAAAGGTTGTTATAAATGCAAGCATCGTACCGTACCGGTGCCCTTAATGCTGATAATCGCACTCTTGAATTAATACTGATTTTAACCACAAACTCACTATCACTTCGTAAATTCTATCCAATCTTTTCTAATAAGTAGGCTATAGGGACTCAAAACAGAAGTTGGGGATGGGCGCCGTAATTGTTTTCGTTTTACCATTTTATGAATGAATTGTTTGGTGGTACGATCATTTCATGACTTTGTGCGACCCCACTCGAAATAATGCATGCGACTTAAGGTTCCTTAATTGGCTCCACCTATGTGCTTTGGTTTCGGCATAAGAAAAAGGGTCATACTTCCCCAATTACCTTGCATGCGATCACCCAGTAAATTCAGTTACTCATTTACAAGCAAAAAGTTTTCTTTCACAAATGCGATTTCACACAGTGGTGCAGACCTACAAATTTTGATAATAAATAATATATGCCCTTAATGCCGATCTTTTTACTATTAAAGTAAGATTGCAGTTACCAACAGCCAAGAATTCGCAAATTATTTTACATTAATTTTAGTAAGGATATGGGGGCATAAATACAAAGTTGTGCAAGGATGCTATAGTAATTTGTATATTTGAAGGTATAGACCAGTGATTCCCAACCAGAGGTCCTTGGACCACCAAGAGGTCCACGAGGGTTCTCAAATGGTCCACCGAGAGGTCCTTGTATGAAAACGAATTATTTACCATTAATGCTTATTCAAAAAATTCTACGTGAGTTATTCTGTCAGTTTTCAACAATAGGTATTATTGCGTTTATTTTTGTAACAATGATGATGTACACTGTGCAGTCACGGCTACCTGCTAATTAGGCTCGGTTCAGAGCTTATAAATTAGGTAACGGTGGTCAGCATGTGTTAATTTCGAATTCTAGTACGTCTTGTTTTCTTGCGTTACATTTATGGCCTGTAATTCTTATTAAACCTCTCAATATCATAGACATTTCAGCCTGAACTAAACTAATGGTCAAATAATGTGATGTAGCGAAAAGAAGGTGGAATGAAAATTACTTTGAATTTAACTTCATCAAAAACGTTAGAAAAAATGGGTCAGAGAAAGCACAAATCATTCCATGCGATCAAGTTCTTACAAACTCGAGTTTAAAATCAAACAAACTGAAAATACATATTGCAACGCATTGCAAATCAGCACTTTATGGTACTGAAACTGTAAAAGAAAAGCAAACCCATTATGATCAAAAAGGCACTCTTCCTCAGTTTCATAAAACAAACACCATCATGCAAAAACCGATGTTACTGGAGTCGTATAGAACTGCTTACTTGATTGCGAAAAGTAGAAAAGCGCACAGCATCGGTGAGAACCTTGCCTCGTGAAAGTGGCTGAAATTATGTTGGGAAAAAAAGCAGCAACAAAACTAAATAAGATCTCTATGTGAGACAACACTGTAAAAAGGCGTATCGAGGACCTAAGCAGCGACATTTTGCTCAAGTTGTGCAAGGTATAAAAACAGCATAGCCTTGCAAGTGAATGAATCAACTGACGTTGCATGTATTAGTTAACTGTTGGTATTCATACGCTACGCACAGAAAACAAAAATCAAAATTTGAGCTAAAGGAAGAATTTTTGTACTGCGAGAGTTTCCAAACTACAGCAGCTGTGACAGATGTCGAAAATTTTTTCAAAGATTTTTTTGGAAAACATGGCATTCCTCTTGAAAAAATTGGGTATGTGAGTATTGACGGTGCATCGGCTATGCTTGGCTGAAAATCGGGGTTCATGGCACTGTAAAAAAGCATCAATCCAAACTTAATCATAAGTCACTGCATATCAAACTGATATGCATTGATGAGCAAAACACTGCCTGATAACCTGAAGGAAGTGATGGATTCTGTAGTTTCTATCGTCAATTTTATTCGAGGGAGAGCAACAAATTACATGCTGTTCAAGTGCTTATGTGAAAAGATGGGTGCTGAGCACACAGTTCTTCTCTTCCATCCTACTGTACTATGGCTGAGTCACGGGAAAGTGCTCAACCGATTGTTTGAACTACGCTGTAAATTGCTCGCATTTCTAAAAAGTAATCAAAAGAAGCCAGTTTAAGCCACTCATTTGTAATCTCATAAATTTTTGTTTTGCTTGGCATATCTTGCAGATATTTTTGCAGCATCAAATAATTTTGGTATCTCTCTTCAAGGGCGAGGATCAGACATCATATCATCAGTGGATAAAATTACAGCGTTCAAGTGGAAACTCGACTTGTGGTTGAAGCGAGTTCTAAAGGGTAGTTTTGATTTATTTCCTAAATTCATTGACCTTCGAAAAAACAGGCAAGTAGACAAACATGTACTAAGCAACATTGAAGAACATTTAACATCGCTGAGATCAAAATTTGATTATATTTTTCGGGCAAAAAAGATTGTCTCGTCATGGGCTCAAAATCTATTACTGGCCAATATTAGTGGTGTGGAGAAAAACTCCCAAGAAAAATTCTTGATCTGAAGGCATTTAGTACTGCAAATATGATGTTCACTGCAAGCAATTTAACCGAATTCTGGCTGTCCCAAACAGAAGCGTATAAACATATCAACAGAATTGCTTTGAACCATCTCCTTCCATTTGCTACTACATATCTGTGTGAACAAGGATTCTCCACGTCAATGCATATCAAAAGCAAGGAGCGGAACTAGTTGAAATCAGTCGATAACCAAAAGTGTGTCTTTCAAATACCGTTTCTCGACTTGAATTGTTAGTTGAAAACCTTCAGATGCAACAAAGTCATTAAACATTGATTGATAGTGGCAGTTTGTACTGTTTAGGATAAATTGTATTGTTAATGTAATAAACTCAAATGCCATTGAGTTTTATAGTGTTATGGCTTATATATAGGAAGATTGGAGGTAATGGTCCAAAGCGGTATAGAATTTTTTTGGTGGTCCACGGATTCAAAAAGTTTGGTAATCACCGGTGTGAACTATCAAGTGGTAAGCTTACTATTTACGTAAATTTCGTAGTGTTAGACCTTGGTTTCGGCATAAACGCAGATAGGGTAAAGTTAAGTGACCCGAAATCCAGCATTTACAATTCAGTTCTTATAACAGGTTAGTTTAGGCGTCGGCAATCTTTTCAACGCAGTGTGCCACCTCAAGAATTACATCAAAATGTTAATGGCTAATTTGTCTCAAAAAATTTTTTTCTTAAAAATTGGACTTCGAAAAAATGTCTTAACTTTTAATGATAACGCTTCAATACAGACTTTTTTATCTTCACATCAAAGTTGCTGGATCTGCTATTACTGTACCTCTTCTTGCATCCGATCACCTGGTTGGTCTTATAACCTATTAAAAAAAATTTCCTTTCGCAGGAACGATTCAGTATTTGGTAGCCATGATTTCACACAATGTTGTTGACCTACTCGTGCGGCACCACCAGGTTTCAACTCTGATTCCCGCACCAAGCATATCGTCGTCGATTAGCACCAAACCAGTAGAGTTGCTTGTAGCACTACGGATCCTTTCTGCTTCGTCAAACAAAAACAGGAAACGATTGAAACTTTCTTGCAATTTTTATTTACAAATATGCTCAGCTCCGCCCAGCGTGCACAGAACGAAAATTCACAGCGATAAAGGCTGCCACTCACCCTCAATAACGATCAAGCAGTGGAACCAACACGCAGTTCCAAACAGATATCCGAAGCATAATCAGGCCAAAATGACAATTCACTACTCATTCCGCCACGTTTACGTTTTGACTGGAATAGCAAAAATGCACGTGGCCTCTCTCTCTCTATATATATATATATGAGCATAGCACCTTTCATATATATGAGTCAAACATGTGGCCTTATTTAACCACATGGAAAAGACTAAAGAAACACAATATAACAAAGGAAAGGCTTCAGAAGTAGTCCGCGGAAAGCTCGGTTATAACCATCCACTACTTCTCAGTTGGGGCTAATTGTTCGGTTCGCTGTAGGGGTCTAATTTGAAGCTATATTTACTTAAACTCCACACAAAACAACACGAGATCACTTAATTAATTACAATACAGTTTTACCTCGTTAACACGGACCCTATTAAGCCGGATACCGGTTAACTCGGACCATGACCGAGAAAAAAATGGAGTCTTCGTCATTTTTGTTTTTCATAAAAATAAAAACAAAACAAATACATCTCATTTACAGTGTACAGATGTACTTTACATTAATTATTTACATGTTATGAAGGTAAGGTAAAAGAAAATAACCTTGGTAATAGCCAAAAATAACAGTCTTTATTAGTACAGGTTTGTTTGCTAGGCCAGGCTAGCCCAACGTAGCCTTCGTCGGGTGATTTACTTGAATAAGCAAAAATAAATGAATATATAAATAAATAAATCTGCTTTTTTACATGTTATGAAGGTAAATGTAGTAAAACAAAATAGCCTATATAATAACGGCATTTTTAACAAAACTTTGTTACCCTAAGCATGTTTATAAGCTATGGCCTATAGGCCGTCGGTTAAGTCGGACAATCGGCTAACACGGACGCCCTTCCCCCCCAGCTGTCCGAATTAACAGGTGAAACTGTATCAATAAATTTTGTAGGAAATTGCTGATGAAGTCTTTGCGTCACACTCTCAAGCGACTACGTTTTATGAAGTCAAATCGCTGAGAAAAAAGTACATGGCAATCGGCGGAACACCACTGGCCTATTTTTCTGTTGATTTTCCTTCAAACTTTGGGTTTCATAAACAACGATCTCCCTGCTTATAAATGAAGACTGTGCCTACCTATAATTAGTAAATAGTTTCACCAACTTTCACGTGTCGTGTGAGCACTCGCATAGGGGTATAAATTTAAAGTTTTAGAATGACCCAGAAGTGGTTTATGTATTTACTGGAATTAAGCTATGAAGTAACACCCGTGATACTTGCTACTTTTACGTAACTGTAGACCTAGTGACAAAACTTAAGATTTTTGGCTGGTCATATGCGTTTTTATTCGGGCATAAAGGCAGCCAGTGCAAGGCGAGCTGACCCGGAGCCCAGAGTCCAGCATCTTGACTTGAGTTATCACAATAAGTAATTGTGCATAACTCACAGAACAGCTTTTTGTGCAAACGAGGAGAGCAAATTTTTTGTACGTCCAGCAAGATTTAACATCAACGCATTTCTCTTCACTTTGCTACACTTGATAAAAATGTCTTGAGGGTTAGAAGTACTCAGGCGCGTGACATGACTCTACTTGAAAGGCATTTAACGTGGTGTCCACTAACAGATCAGTTATTTTAATTTTTGTACTTGCCATTGCATTATCACAACACCAGATTTTAACCAGTAAGTATCGCAATATATCATTGTACTTTATCAGTTAGTGTATCTATTACAAGCTTTATTATTTACGTTTGCTTTCACAATAAAAACGAAAAACAACTACAGCTGTTGCATGCTACTGTTTATACTAAAGTGGTACAAGTTAGCATTATGACGTCGCTTTAAATAATGACGAAACAGAGCTTTTTTTAAAGCGTTGAGGAAAACAACGAAAAACAGCATATGATAAAGAAACTTTTCATTGCTTAATCGCTTGTTGCATCGTCGATAAAGCTTAAATTGAAAGAGAAGTGCTTTTTTTGGAAACAATTTCTATACATCTCCCAAAAAAGGCAAAATAAAAAATTTTGCACAAAAATATAATTAGAATATTTTACAAAATATACAGCAATCTATTGCAATCAATCTATAACCCGCGACCGGTTTTGATCTTATTGGGTCTCATCAGGCGGATATAAAAAAACACTTAGTAATAAAAATGCTGAAAAAGAACAAATTTGCCATTAAGTGCAAAAACAGATGCAACATAAAACAATATGATACAGCAATAACTATATTATGGGGGTCTCATTTAAGAACACCCACATATGACCTGGACAACAAGTCACATCGGTAAGCCCAACAGGGTGCAGGATCAATGTTAAGACTTTATCATTTTAAAAAATATAGAGGTTGCTAGTTGCTAGATAGCAATTTTCAAGGCGATCTCCTGTTAAGAGGAATCTGCCTCGAGAATCACACTAAGGTAAAATAAAAGTTTTGCTCTAAAATGATCACCAACATCGTACGGTACCATACATAAATCAATTACATCATTTTTATTGTTGAGTATATTCTACACCCGCCTGATGAGACCCAATAAGATCGAAACTGGTCGTGGGTTATTGGCATGATGTAATAGATTGCAGTGTAAAACCGTATGATATTGGTGATCATTTTTGAGCAAAATTTTCTATTTTACCTTAATTTGATGCTGGAGGCAGATTCCTCTTAATAGGAGATCGCCTGGAAAATTTTTAACTAACAACTAGCAATCTCTGCATCTCCCAAAAAAGCTTTCAAACGCGTTTTAACGGTTAGTACTTTTTGAGGAAATAAAAAAAACAAATTTTATTATCAACCATTAACTACGACCTCATCTTCGATCCCAAAAGAGTATAATATCTTGAAGATCATAAGTCGGGTGCCTGATTTAGCACTCCTCTGTCGAAAAACAGCAAAAAAACAACGCATATTTAAAAAATCTATTTTCAATTATGACGTCATGGTTATCAACAATTCTTA
This sequence comes from Trididemnum clinides, assembly GCA_963675345.1. Lineage (NCBI taxonomy): Eukaryota > Metazoa > Chordata > Ascidiacea > Aplousobranchia > Didemnidae > Trididemnum > Trididemnum clinides. The sequence continues at coordinate 14,035,886 of OY776306.1, read as the reverse complement.
CTGTTTTGTGATACTCATCTTGGAGTTGAGAACAGTCGTACCAAGTTTCATCCATGTGCACACACACGCACACACAATTCCGCTTTGTAGTATAGATAAATCGCTCTACCAATAAAAATTAAAGTTTTTTAACTTGTCTCCGCAATCACGTAATAATTTTTCGACTTCATTCTCTAAGCCTTCGTCACATTTGGTCGTAAGCCGTTCCATCTAAAAAAATGACGTCATATTACTTTGCGCCTATTGTTGTTACCCGGCATCTTTCTCGCGATGGGGGCATGGCGGAAGACCTTGAAGCCTGGGATGCAGACAACTACTCGAGGCGTGAACAAGATACTGTACATAGAAAAAGAGTCACGATACAGCTAGGGGCGCAAAGAGTCCGTAACTTGACAGTACAGAATGAAACAACAATTGTTTTGAGTCAGATGACCGCAGGCGCTTGCATGAAGGATTACTAGTTCTGAAAATTTTGAAAAGAAAAGAATTTAATAGAAATCTTTATCCGCTGCAGCGAAAACGAGAGAGGACACAGCGAGCGTGACGAGAAAGTAAAAGTTTTTTGGTGGATTCTGAGGAAACTTGTGTGTCAAAAAATTAGATAGTACGTCTACAGTTCGAAATGAGATAGATAGTACGTCTACAGTCCGAAAGAAGAGATGAGAGGATACAAGACGTAAGAGAAAAGAGAGGCTACAAGGAACTACAGATGGTTCGAGCAGCGCATCTCGTCTGTTTAGCTCATTCGCCTTATCATTAATCGGAAGAAATGAATGACCGGGTGCCCATTGTAACCTGATAGAAAAGAAGTGGAGAGAATGGATAGTTCCTTTAGATGTGACAAAAAAAGTGAGATAAACAAACTAACGAACAAATAAACTGGTGCTATTACGAAGCCCATATCTTGCAAACAGTCTCATTCTAAACTAAAAAAAAGAATTGCAAATATAACTCTTTTGCCGGCTCTACAAAACCATTCTCTGATGCGATCCAGTGGAAGCACTCAAGTGAACCAGATAGTTGTGGCGAAAAGTAACTGCCTCCATTGATAATGTCAACTCTATGCTTGCCACCAAGTGAGTATTTTCGAAATGTTTTTTTCAGTAGGCATTTTTTATAATTTTATAAATAAGTTAAAGTAGACATGATAAAACTTTGCAAAAAGGCTTCAGCATTATTGCCACCTTAGGAGTAAAATATATTTAGGCACATAATGCTTGTTGGTAAAAACCACCCAGAAATCAAACTTTGATGCAACACGCTACAGAGTATGGACTGTGTTACCACCAGCAGTAATTAAATCTACTCATCTAGCGATATTCCTAGTTCAGCACCAATCAACAGCCGCCTCAACGTGGTGGTGTAGTCCCCGACCCCGTTTGGATTGGGTCGAAATGACTGTTGGCATTCCCGAGGGTTCCGGTTGCCCCGGGTCCTCCCTTGTACAAACTATTTTTTTGCTGTGCTACCTTCTGAACGACCGTAGAAGGGCATCACACAGCCCCATTTCTTTCTTTTCTTGCCTCTCTTTTGCCCGTCTCCTCATTCTTCCCCTTCTCTTAATGAGCAACGTTCACCCTAACCCTGGCCTTGTCTTTCTCTGTTCAGTGTGTACTGGAAATGTGACCTGGAAGGGTAGGTCGGTGCAATGCTGTACCTGCTCTAAATGGGTCCATTTAAGGTGCTCACTATCCTTTTTTTCTAGATTTAAAACTCTAGGCAGCTCTCACTCGTGGAGGTGTTTTCCCTGCTGCGTTCCTGCTTGTTCTGGAGGTCCAACACCTACCAAAATTGTGCCTTCCTCCTCGGACTCCTCCAGCTTGTAAACCTCCACTGTTCAACCTGGTCCATCTGGATCTCTTTGCCACCGCAGTGCTCCCGCCGCATCCTCGCTTCAAATCTCCTACTGTCGTTTCGCCTTCTTCGTATCTCTTCCTTCTGCACTTTCCCTACCCATCTCATGTTTCTGGCTATTTTGTTATACCTCCTGCTTTTTTTTCACCCCAAATCGCTTAGGGTTTTTCAATGGAATGTCGGAGGTCTCCGAATCAGGAGCACTGAACTACTATACTTTATTTCGTCTTATCCTGTCGACCTTATCTGTATCCAGAAATCCAACCTTAACTCGTTTGCTCTTTCCAGATCCCTGAATTTTCTGCTCTGCGATCTGATTGCACTCACTCCCGGTCTGGCATTCCTTCTCTTGATGATCCACACGCCAGCAGTGTCGTGGTCATTTTTGTCAGGAAGAGCCTATTCTTCTCTAAACTTTTTAATTCCTCTCTTTTTTCGCTTGACTCCTACTCTCTGATTACGTAGGGGTCAATATCTCACTAAACAACTCCTTCTCGCTCTTTTTCCTTAATGTTTATGCTCCCCTTATTTTCTCTTCTCGGACGGATAGCAAAATTGAGTTCCTTTCCCTTTCCATTCTTTCCTCCTCCAGAAATCTCTTTATTCTGGTGGAATTCAACTGCTATCACCCCCCTCTGGGACTCAAAAGGTATTTCTGACCCCCATAGGAAGGACGTATTCAATTGGGTCATCTCCTCGCAACAACCCTGACACACCAACTCTTCTCCATTGCTCCTACGGCAAGCGCTACCCTCCTGACGTCTCCCTCGCTACCTCCTCTCACGCCCTCTCATGCTCCTGGGAGGAGCTTCAGAACTTGGGCTCTGTTCACCTACTAATTATACTAACTGCTCTTTTTTCCACACTCTTTCGCTCCACCGACCGTCCCCCTTCCTTCAATTTTCAGAAAACTCGTTGGGATGACTTTGCTTTTTATCTCGACTCTCATTGTCATTTTGCAGAGGAATACTCCTCTCTCTCTTTCTTCTGCTACTGCTCTCTTTATTCTTCTGGCACTAAATGCGGCCAAATTTTCTATTCCTTTTTGGCCGCGTCAAACACCAACCTCAAGCCTGGTGGTGTCCTGAAGTGGAAGAAGTGGTAAGCAAAAAGCATAAGACTTTTGCTGCCCTTCAAAGAAGTGATGAAGATTGTCAGGCTTACCTCTTTGCTTCACCAATACCTCATCTATCATCGCCAAGGCCAAGGCTAAGGCATAACAGGCGACATGCTTATCTCTCTCTTCTAAATCTAACCCTAGACCTGTGTATTCTCTCTTTTGTTCTATCACTGACTCTTTTTCCTCATCTTCTTCTTTTCCTAACTTCCCCAGCTGTTCCTCTCCCAGAGGTCGGATTTGGTATTTACCAACTTTCTGAGATTCTACTTTTTTAGTTTTCCCGCCAAAAGTTTTGCGCAGCAGAGCCAGAGGCTACCTGTCCGAGCTCCGCCGAGCCACGTGCCCTGATAAGTCTCATTTCTTTGTCTGCTTCCCTTCTCCCCCGCTGAAGTTTTCGCGGGTGCCACAAACCTCTCCACGTCCACTGCCACTGGCCCAGAAAAAGTTGTCTATCCCATGCTAAAAACTTTTCTTGTTCTAGCATGAATTTTCTCCTGCACATTTTCGATCTTTTCTGGTTTTTACAATCCTTTTTTTCCATCCGTATGACATCTTCTATTATTTCCATCCATAAGATGGAAAAGTCTTCTGACTCTCCTGCTTTCTTCCTCCCTCCTTGCTTTGCTTGTTGGGCTCAAATTTTTCGTTTTGATAGACGCGCTTGGGTGGTTTTCAAAATCACAAAAGTCGCTCCTTTTGAGTCCGTCGAGGTGTTCCGCAAGGATTCGTTCTTGGCCCTGTACTTTTCTCTTTTTATCAATAATCTTTCGGTTTCTCTGCCTTCTTCCGTCAGCTGCTCTATTTATGCTGATGACCTGGCCATTTGACCCTCCTCCCCTTTGGTCCCTGCTGCAGTGGAGGCAACACAAGGAGCTCTGATTCGACTGGAGCGCTGGTCTGAGTACTGGTGTCTTTCTCTTGATCTGAGCAAATGTAAGGCCTTGTTCTTCTCAGTGGATTCCCATCAAGCTGCCCTCCAGCTCCACTTCCTCTTATTCAACTCCCATCTCATCTTCAATCCCACTCCAACTTTCGAATTGGGGTCACTTTTGACCGCACTCTTTCTTTTTCTAAACGTGTATCTTCGCTCAAAGCCAAGTTTTTCCCTAGTCTCAAGGCCTTACGCTGCATCTCTGCTTCCTCATGGGGTCACTCTAAGGAGTCTATTTCTCTTTTGTCCAGAGCTTTTCTTCGGCCCCTTCTCACTTACGCTTCACCCGGATAGTTTCCTTTTTTAAGCGTTACCAACTTAATTAAATCGGAACGCCTTCATCTAGCGGCTAGTCGTGCCATCTGCGGCTGCCTCTCGTGTTCCCTTATCCCTCTTTTCTTCTCTGAGGCGTCTCTACCCCCCCTATGAGTCACGCTGACTCATTTTGCCCTGTCTTCCTGTAAGCGGGCTTTTTGCCTCCCAACCTCCTTCCCTTATTTCAGGTTTGGCCAAACTAGGACTAAAACCAATACTTTGCAGATCCTCCTGAAGCGCTTTTGCATCCACTCACCTGGCGTTCATGCCAACTGCTCCGTTCGTGGCACTGCGAGCGCCCTTTTCTTTTTGGCAGATACAGTATGCTCAAGTCTTTTGCTAAAGCCTCCGCCGTTCTACAAGCTCTACGCTTGTCACAACAGCACCAACAAATCTGCCATTTCTATTTTCTTCTCCTTTTGCGACTCTTGCTCTGTCCTAGCCACTCTGTCTTCTTCTCCATCTTTCCTTTTACCTCAATCTTTCTGGCAGATCGGGCAGGAACTCTCTTCTCTCCTCCTCCTTTATTATCAGGCTATAATGGGTCACCGGACATTCGTTTCTCCCGGGAAACGACGCGGATGATGAGTTGGCCAGACGATGAGCGCTACCTGTGGCCTCTGCAATTCCTTGTAGTCTCTCTTTTCCTACCTTTAGTATCCACTCTTGTCTTTTCTCGGACTGGAAGCGTACTGTCTCATCTAAAGTTCGTTGACACACAGGTTTCCTCAATTTCCACTATGGAACTTGTGCGCCTCGTCACGCTTGCTGTGCCCTCTCTCGTCTTTGCTGCAACGGTCACAACCTTATCTTAAGTTATTATCTCATTAGAGTTTGCGGAATTGAGAATCCTTTATACAGCGCCCGCGAACATTCATCCCAGGACACCTTTCATCTCGTTCTGCACTCTCCAGCTACGGATTCTTTGGGCCATTCGCTCTTTATGACTTTCTGTCTCTTCACGACCTCTGGTCCAGGCCCTGGAAGCGGCCCGGCTTCTGGGGCTCCATGGTCTTCCGCCAAGCCCCTATCTCTCGGAAGGGGTCGGGCAACAATAACATATACTTAGTTACACAAAGTAATTACCATTTATCCTTATTACATATCATTGCATCCAGAAATAAATAATTGCATATATCTCTAGAGTTTGTAACTCTCAAGTTTGTAACTTTTAAGCTGTTGAAAGCAAAGCTGAGTGGGTGGTCCGATCCGCATCCATGCTATGCATGGATTGTGGCTTCTAAAGCGCGACCAAAAAATGCTTTCGTCAAAGGATTGTACTAGCAGCTATTGTTTTTTCAAATTGTCTCAAACTGATTTTGATTAGATTTTAGTTCCACTGTTTTCACATAATTTTTGCACAAAGTAATGCGACGCTTGCACAAGCTCATCAATGGCTGATCCGTTTTGTTTGAAAGCCTAAATGTTGAGCAAGATTGCCATCAATTTCATTTCAAAAATGCAGTAAATGACACAATTTAATATTATATAGAATCGTTGGCTTTTTCGTACACTTCACTCAAATTTTCACTGCGACGCAAAAGGAAAATTTCTTGAAAATTTATAGATATCGTAAAACTTCAATCAAAATAAACAATTCACGGGAATGTTGATGGCTTTCGTTAACAGTAATGATTGCCCTTGTTCTCTAATTGCGTAAACCGATGCAAAAACTTAATTTTATCTCAGAGATTACAAGAATTTGTTTACAACCATAAAGTGGCAATACTAAAACAGATGATACTGAAAGTGGACTACAATCAAGTCTCTCAACATTTCCGAATCCATTACATAAAGGAAAAAAACCTTTTTCGTAATTTTTTAAAAATTAGTTGCTGGAGTGTCATCCAACATGGATCACTTTGTGACATCACTGTAACTGTCACTATGAGCATTTTTTCAATTACCATTTTTTATCATTACTGTACGAGGAAACCTAACCTTCCAAACGTTTTCCAATTAAATATCCAATGTATATCAGAATAATATATAACATATTTTATTCAATATTGATATTTTTAGTCATCTCACCGGGTTTGGTCGATTACTTATGGCGGATGATAGCATCACCCAACCACAGATTGTGACCTCACCAGCATCCATCTTCAATTCTTCGATTTTGTCAACGCAGGACGCAATGCATTCAATAACTTCATCGTTTATTGGAAATGATAAATGCAATTTCATCTAAATATAACAATAAACACATCAAATACATCAAACAATTTATTGAGCACGTTACTTACATTAAGTTTGCACCCATACCAGAGGTGTATGGATGTGGAAACGTGTAATAACGGCGTTGCCACACTGTTTCGCAATGACCTGGCTGGACGATGTATATTTCTACTCTGTGCGTTCCCTCACTAATGGCGCATTTCCTCGCTTTTGCTTTTAGCACTGCATCCCTGACGCTTCCACAGGTTGAGAAAAACATAATGAGCGGAAGTGTTTTCAAGACAGTTTTCAAAACTATTAGAATCTGCCTTCAGCATCACACTAAGATCAATAGAAAATTGCTCAAAAATAATCACAACATCATACTATACCATACAACAATCTATTACATGTCCATAACTCGCGACCGATTTCAACCTTATTGGCTTTCATCAGGCGAGTGTAAAAGACACACAACAACAAAAATGTAACCCTAAATCACAGCAGATTTGTCATTGTATACAAATTAATGATGCAATACAAAACAGTACAATACAGCAATACTTATATATACTGTACACTTTGGAAATCGATAAAGCCTTAATAATGATCCCACATCCCTATTAGAGCTTACCGATGTGACTTTTTGTCCATACAGTGACATGTGTGTGTGTGTGTGTGTGTGTTGTTTAAATAAGACTTCCTTGATATACGACGTAGGTATTGCTGCATTGTATTGCTGTGCTACATTGTACTTTTACACCCAGGTGATGAGAGCCAATAAGGTTGAAATCGGTTGCGAGTGTGGACATGGAATAGATTTGTCGCGTTTGCAATAGAATTTCTGATCCTATCTCAACTTTAAAATTTTTCTTAAAATTGAGGCGACGTTTAATATTGCTCGAATAATTAAGTCTGGCTGCAACTTAATAGCTAGGAAAAAATTGGCTTCCACTAAAATACTTTGAATCACGTTAAGAACGGAACAATATATTCACAGAAATAATACTTCAAGACTTCAAGCTCCTTCGCTCGAATATCACAGAACTAATCCCTTTAACATAACAATCGAGAAACAGCCAAAAACTAATTCCACAAATAACCGTTCAATACCCGTCACGTTAATAGAATCCACAATAAATTACCACAGAACAACAGGCCTTTTTTCTTCTCTTTCCACTACAACAACTCCCTACTACTACAACTACTTTTCTCCTCTACTGAATCATAAAATCTCGTTGCGTTATATATAAATCGAAAAAAAAAATAATCCAGAAAACGCTAGAGCAATATCACGTGGAAAAAAAACACCACTAATAAGTTACGTCACTGGCAAACAAAAATCTTCGAAGAAACTAGATTTACTAGATAACTCTGGAATTTATTACGTCACAAACAATTTTGACGTAAGGAAGGAACTTAAATGCATGTGTCCTTGAATGTGACCCCCATGATATAGGTATTGCTGTATCATATTGTTTTGTATTGCATCTGTTTTTGCGCCCAATGGCAAATTTGTTTTTTCAGCATGTTTATTATTGAGTGTTTTTTTACACCCGCCTGATGAAACCCAAGAAGGTCGAAACCGGTCGCGGGTTATTGACATGATGTAATAGATTGCTGTATGGTACCGTATGATGCTGATAATCATTTTTGAGCCAATTTTTCTATTGTGTTTGATGCTGGAGGCAGATCCCTCCTAATAGGAGATCGCCTTGAAAATTGCAATCTAGCAACTAGCAACTTCTGTGCACAAAGGGAAAAAAGGTATTTTTTCGATTAGCAGCCGAGCGAACAAAATAATATGATAGAACAAAGCGATAAAATTACAGCAACTATACATATATGAAAACCATTCTTGCAGTGCAAACTTCCTTATTCGTGACAAGATTGTTGTATGGTGCAGTGTAATGTTGATGATTGTTTTTAAGCAATTTTTCAATTTATCTTTGTATAATTGTCAGGAGTTGTTTTACAACATGTTTCTTGTGAATTACTGTTTGCGACATTTTGAACATAAAAGAGGTAGAATTAGCTTGTCTCATGATTTTTGTTTGAACGGTAGGCAAATTTAAAACTACAGAATCGAAGCCTTCAAACTAAAATTTTTCCAGATTTCCTTTACAACTGACAAGAGACACTACTAGAGTCACTGACACTCGACGTGAACTAAGATTACATCACTTAACGCTTTAAAAATTTGCTTCCAGCAACCACTAACGAAAGAAAAAAAACATTTTTATTTTTTTAGAAATTAGTTGCTAGAGTGTCACCCTCTGAAATTGCTTCACCCAACACAGACCCCTTTAATGACATCACTGCAATTGTCGCTGAACACTTTTTTTATTTACTATTGTTCATCATTACTCTACAAAAAACGCCTTCCAAACATACAACGATTAAATATCAATTATTTACCAGAATAATGTGAACATATTTTATTCAATAACGATATTTTTTCGTTATCTCACCGGGTTTGGTCGATTGCTTATGGCTGTTGAAAATATCACCCAACCACTAACTGTGACTTGATCAGCATAAATCATCAGTTCTTCGATTTTGTCAACGCAGGACGCAATGCTTTCAATAGATTTATCGTTTATTGGAGTTGATAAATGCAACTTCATCTAAATATAACAATACACACATCAAATGCATCAAACAATTTATTGAACAAGTTAATTACATGAAGGTCGCGCGCTCACTAGGGCTGAGAGAAACAAAATGCACGAGAAGTAAGAAGAAAATAACCGTCGCAGTATACTGCAGTGATTAGAAAATGGTATACTTTGAAGCGGGTAGACATGGGTTCAATTTCCTTGTCGATTTATATCAAAAGTCTTTTAAAAGTGGTTTTCACCGCTTCTCGGCTTGACTCTTAGCACGAAAGGGACAGTACGGAGAACAAGCCAACAAGTTCACTAGTTGTGTCCTTGGGAAAAGCAGTTACTGGGATTTCTCCAGTTTTATATGGCAGACAAGTGGTGGTGCTGAGCAGTCTACCTGTCGAGGAAGCTCAGTATGACTAAAAATTATCTAACAAAGCAAGAGTTTATATGCAAGAAAGAATAAAAAATTCTAAGAATAATAGTTTAGTTGAATTTTTAGCAGCTAGTTCTTAGTGGTTGATTGTAAACTTATCAATTCAAAAGTTTTGTTTGAAATATTTTAACCAGCAAAAAGTTTGTAAAATACCTTCTCTCACAAAGTAAGTTCGTACGGTAAATCTACGGTACAGAATGGGCTGATTACAAATCTTGTGACGGTTTTTTATTTGGTTTTTCATCCCCCCACATGTGACGCAATATAACGTTTTTGTGAAACCCCTCCCTCTATCATGTGACGCGTCAAATATAAAAAAGTGCTCAAGCAAACTTTAGTTATTGGGATTCGACATAAAAACATGTTTATTTAAACAATTAAAACTTTAATTCTTTTAAATACAATAGCAATGTGCCATATGACGATATCTATTATTTCTTCTCATCCCATGTAACATCAATACAGCGGCTTTGCTTCCCCATTTTCCCTCTGAAGGTGTCATATGATGTGTGAATGGCCCCTAGCCACTTTGAAACAAAAACTTCCATAATATACATTTACGACTGTTCAGCGGCACTATAAGATTAGTGGCATTTGTGTCGGACTAAAGTAGTGCTACCTTGTATAGCGAACAAAGCTTTTTGCAAACGCTATTGAAGAAGAAGGCATTTTATTTTGTAGAGACTAGTCGTTTATTGTATATTTTTCGGAATCTAATCCGAACACGAGAGAAACAAATCCAGAAAGACAAGACATATAACAGCACAAAACGTTATGCAAGATCATATCAAAACGAAGAAGTACAACATTAGTGCCACCAGAACCCGTAACACTCGAATTGGAGTAACATTACGTCACCCAACATTTTAAAACTTAGCTTCCAGCAACAACTAAGGAAAGAAAAACTTTTTACATTTTTTAGAAATCAGTTGCTAGAGTTGTTGCCCCTTAAAATAATGTCACTCAAAACGGACCCCCTTAATGAGATCACTGCAACTGACAGTGAACACTTTTTTGATTCACTATTGTTCATCATTACTGCACAAAAAACTTCAAGCCTTCCAAACACACGTCAATCTAATATCAATTATTTATCACAATACCGAAGCATAATTTATTCGATAATGATATACTGTATATTTTTTCATCAACTCACCGGTGTTGGTCGATTGCTTATGGCGGATGATAATATGTTCCAACCATGGACTGCGACGTTATGAGCATCAAACATCAGTTTCTCAATGCTGTCAACGCATAATGCAATGCTTGCAATTTCTTCATTGTTTCTTGGTCCCAGTAAACGCAACATCTTTATCTAAATATGACAATAAACGAATCAAACCCAAAAAAAGTTAGTAGCAATAAATTTGTACGGAAATGCAGTTTCAGAAAAGAAAATGCCACAAATAGTTTGAAAAGAAACAACTTAATAAATTCTCTCGCAATGAAATATTTGTTTAAACACATTTCTTCTAAAATATATTTTTTGCAGTTCTAAACATAAAGCATAACTTGCGGCTGTGGTTTCGCAATTGTGGGTCGTCTGCAATTTTCTGTAGGTCACGTGTGGTTTTAAAAGATTTGACCTCCCAAATAGACCTTTAACTCTGTTTTGAAACAAAGAAGTGCTACGCTTATAGTCAGGATCGCGAATACTTGCAGAGTTACACCTGTGCATAAATTGGGTGGGCTGAAAAATTTCAAGGCCACTAAACTGCAGCACATACTGGCAGCATCCTGAAAACTAAAACATCCACAAAGCATATAAACAACTGTCCAACGGCACTACTAGAATACGTGATGCTTTGGGCAAGATAAAAGTGCGCTGCACCATCATTTCAAAAGACAGCTTTTAGCAACCACTACTAAATGAGCAAAAATATTTTTCGTATCTTTAGAAATTATTTGCCAGAGTTCATTGTCGTATAAGCAACGTCGATGAAAAGAATGAGTGGGGCAATAATTTTGATCAGGGTCAGGCTATCATTTATGGTTTGATCCGAATCAAGCGAAATATGTGTTAATGAAGTTTATACAATTTTTGATCCTGGATTTCAAATTTCTATTTTTGGGTTTACTTATAAGAGAGTCAAATTGTCGTTTCAAAATTTGAAAGCAGCTCTTGTCAAACAGTAAAATTGAGCTATAGGCTAATAGCATGAACGCCCAACAAAACCTTTTGGATAATTTGAAGATCCTCGGCCACGATCTCAATTTCAAAGGGTTCCAAAAGGAGCCGAACCGGGGCTATGATTGTCATATATTGTCATATTGTCATATGATCGGGACCCTGGTCTGTTACTAGGTCTAACCTTTCAAACATACCATTAAAAATTGATAATTTACCAGAATATTGTAAATACTATTCAACGATAATATTTTTTCCGTATGTTTTCTCACCGAGGTTGGTCGATTGCTTATGGCGGTTGATAATATCACCCAACCACAGTTTGTGATATTGCTAGCATCATAGCCAGCAATACCTAATGTCAGTTCATCAATTTTGTCGACGCAGGACGCAATGCTTTTGATCTCTTCATCGTGAAAAAGAGAAAAGTTCAGCTTCATCTAAATACAACAATACTCATATTAACAGAGCTGGGCAATGCGCAAGTTTTGTGCAAGTTTTTTAAGTTGCGCAATTCCATAATTGAGCAACTTATGTAGCATTTTAGTGTAAAGTTTTGATGCTTGCGCAACTTGCTTTGCGCTTTTATAGTTTCTATTTTGCGTTACATATTTTCTGCTGCGCTTTCAGAAATTTTTATTTTCATTGCACAAATTGTGTAGTGGAGCTCTAGGTTTTTTACTTGCGCTTAACATTTTTCTTCAAATGTGCATTTTCTCTTACTTATTGAAATCTAGCTCTCTAAGTCCAAAAGATGCTCTATTTTGCTAAACCTATAAAAGTATAAAAAAAAGTTTTGTAGTTACGGTCGAATGATTTGAGTCATTCTGTTTTTTCCATGACGTTTACACTAATTGTATTGGCATTGGGATAGGATGGGAATGGTTTATACGAGAGAGTTTTAGTTGTGTGATTTTATAAAAATAGCACTTTTTTGCAATACTTTTGCTTACATAAATTTTGTTGGTATTGCACTTACAGGTATTGTGGTGCTCTGTTCTTGAAAAAATGTATGAGAGTACCCTGTTATAATGCAGGATTAAAAGGTGTATGCTGTTGCCATGACTTGTCATGAAAAACAATCAACCGGCAGGCAAATTTAAGTTTTGCCCTGCGGATCGGGTCACAAAAGTTCCTACCAGTTCCATCTCCAATTGAAATCCACATTAATTTTCGGAGGGTCATCTCCAAACGAAGGAAAGGGCACAAAAAGCGAAAAAAAACAGTCTCCAAATTTGTTTTCGGGCCCGAGACAGCCTCTTAATACCCCTGCCAATATTATAATTGGTAACGGAAATATGGTAACTGCAAAGGGTGCAGCCAATCTCTTTCAGTATCTCTGGGCCTCTATGTAGAAAATCAGTTCCAGACCATACTTGAGGACAGTGGTGGCGTTTAGGCGGTTCGCACAAACCGATTCTTAAAATTTTTTATGCTCACGGAACCGGCTGTTAAAGATATTTCGGCATGAATTTCTTCTTTTAACATTTGGGGCTCCGAAAAAAGATCTTTGCCTTGTATTGTGTGAACATTTGTGAACTTTTTCTGATAGAAACGGATCTTGCAACTTTTGAATGTCACCACTTCTTGAAGACATGAATGGGGAAAAAAAGAACAGCAGGTAACTGAACAAGTGGCATGGCTCGCCATACATTCAAACGAGGACAACAACGTTAAACCTTTGCAGGCAATATTTAAATCAGGGATGGGCAACATACGGCCCGTCAGGCCCTTTTATCCTGCCCGCGTAGGCTTTTGGAAGTGCTTTATGTACGAGGTGCGCAGGGCCGCATTGACGTAACATAGTTTGTCTTAAATTTACATCTAGAAGTGTTTTCGAATTTACCATTATTACTGTGTAGTAGTTTGTAAATTAGCATTTTTACGCACTGCGTTTTTCAGTTGCGTTGGACAACGCTTGAAAATGGCAGATTTGAAGTCAGGATTGTAAAAATGGCGACTAAGAGCAGAAAAATTGAGGTAGAAAAGTTTTCAGGAATCTTGGACTTTAGATTACTTCTTTAAAGAGCGCTTCGGGAAACCTATTTGCCTCATCTGTCATGATTTTGTTTCTGTTAACAAAGAGCACAATATCAAGCGACACTGCGAAACTAAGCATGCCGAGTTCATGAAACTGAGTTGTCAGGCTAGAAAAAACGAAGCTTTTCGACTGGCAAAATCTTTGCAGCAACAGTCTGCATTTTTTTACAAAGAAGAGGGGAGAAAGTGAAGAAATACACAAGCGAGTTATGCAGTGATGTTAAGAAAGTTAATAGCAGAAAAGATGATGCCTTTTGCAGAAGGCGAATTCGTAAAGGAATGGTTGATGGCGGTGGAAGACATAGTTTGTCCTGAGAAAAAGTCGTTATTCTCCAACGTTATTCTTTCTCCAAAAACAATCACAAGACGAATTGAAGACTTAGCAGCAGATGTGAGAGGGAGCTTAAAAGACATCTGTGTCGGATTTGACTATTTTTTTGTAGCTCTTGACGAAAGTATAGATTTAAAAGATATAGCACAACTGGCTGTCTGTATACGAGCAGTAATGCCGAATTTAGATATTGTAGAAGAGTTTGTCCAGTTAATGGCAATAAACGATACCACTACAGGAAAAGATATTTTCATTGCCTTACAGAGAGTACTGACAGATATGAAACTTGATTTGACAAAACTTGTCAGTGTTACTACAGATGGTGCACCAGCAATGGTCGGACAGGAAAAAGGCGTAATTTCCCTGCTGGAAAGGCGCATGAAAGACCTTGGGATTTCTCATAAAATCAAAAAGCTTCACTGCATCATTCAACAAGAGGCACTGTGTGCAAAATCTCTCAAACTGAAGGAAGTAATGGATGTGGTGATAAAAACAGTAAATCTAATTTTGTCTCGTGGACTAAATCATCCCCAATTCTAGCAATTTTTACTAGAGACGCAAGCTGAATTTGGAGACCTAACCTACTTCTGCAACGTTCGATGGCTTAGTCGTGGAAAAATGTTACAACAATTTTATGCTTTGCGTGAAGAGATAGTAACGTTCTTGATTAGCAAAAACAAGAATGTATCACATTTTCATGATCCACTTTGGGTTTCAAGCTTGGGAGTTTTGGTGGACATTACCACTCATCTAAATGACTTAAATCTGAAAGTTCAAGGGAAAAACCAGTTGCGCAATGAGATGTATTGGTACATTACAGCTTTTGAACGGAGACTTTATTTGTGAAAACATCAACTTCAGCAGTGCAACTATGCTCATTTTCCTAATCTTCAAGAAAGTCAGCCAGCTGATCCGTTTACATTCGTTCCGACCCTTCGTGAACCCTTCGTCACGCTTTGCAGACTTTTGTGTGTATTCAGGCGACCGGAATTTATTTGGCACTCCATTCAATGTGGACGTTGGCAGTGTTTCACAAAGTTAACAAATGGAACTTATTGAGCTGCAATGAAACGAGCTTTTAAAAAACAAATTTAATTTGGATGATGTGTCTTTGATCGACTTCTACAGAAAATACCTCTTTCCATGAGAAAAATTTCCAAACTTGGTGCAGCACGTAAAAAAGATGGCATCGCTATTCGGAAGCACGTATGTATGCGAACGGTTATTTTCAAAAATGAAGCACTGCAAGAATCAGTTGAGAACAAAAATGACAGATGCACACTTAGATGACGTATTGCAGCTATCATCAACAAATCTGTCACCAAATTTTGAGGTGTTATCCTGCAACAAACAGCATGAAACTTGAAACTTCCCACTGATAGAGCTATTGCTTCTGACTTAATGACCATAGGAGTACTCTACTTTCTTCTGGGCTGCTTTGGCTAGGTTATTTTGTCCACCTCATAATAGTTATTGAGTTGTGTTACCGCTGTTATGTTTTAGCTGTGTTGTATTATTATCATTGTGTTATATTATTCACTGAGCAGACTCAATTCACTTGTTTTTCAGGAACTTTGTCTGTTTTTATGCTATTACATGAGCTTGCTGCATCCCGGCCCGCCTCAACAATATCAATATTTTAGTTGGCCCGCACATGCAAAAAGATTGCCCACCCCTGATTTAAATAAATTGTTTTGTGTTTAGTTTTGTTTAACTTCAATATATTATGGATGTATAGGCTATGTTTGGTATGCTGGCTTAATTTGGTGAGCCCTGATTTGTACTGTGAATAGTATAAGTTAGGCCATTGGTGTTCAACTTACAGCCCTCGCGACAAATGCAGAGTGCAACTTGAAATTTTGAGGCCCACCTCCACAAATTGCATTTTCAGATCGCCTTTTCAGAAATTCAGCACTGTTGAGCTGACCTCATACGTTAATCTTCGAAATAAAAATTCTAAAGTTTCACTCCTACTTAAAAAAGCATTTAATACTATTTCAATATCGTCGGATAGGCAAGCAGTCTCTGAAATTCGAATCAGCAAATAATTTGAGTATTGACATTTTAACCTAAAATGTGGTATATTGGCGGATTTTGTTGAAATAAAAACCACAATTGACTGCAAAAAGATCAGTTTTTAAACATTTTTACCTATTTACGTAGAAGGCGTTTACCCCTTCAACTCACCATAATTTTTATCAGTAAAATTTCCAAAAATGTTTATAGTCATTTTTCATTTTGAGACGCAAACTCTCTGGTTGTATTTTAACATTTAATAAATAAATTTAATTGTTTGGCGAAATTGGTCCTAAATGTCACATTCCTTGAATTTGTGCTACAACTATAGCTGTAGCTTAGGTTTTCTTTCCGAGCGCTGTTTCCGTTTAAGGAGGCACAGCAACATATTAGGCGGACGATAACCCGGATTGCCATGAATAGTGTTGTACCTGAGGCTACATACAAAACAAAAGCTGGTTTTGCAAACGGTGCTAAAGTGCTGTATTTGGAGGGACATTAAATTTGATTGGGGTAAAAATTGTTTCCAAGTTTAAAAATGCTTCAATTTTTCCGCAAAGTTCTGGCGTTTAACGCGATTACTTCCGAGGCACTTCTTCTGTGTGGGGACTCAACCACTCAATTGGGGTAGTATGCTCTGAGTTGGCTTTGCGTGGCATTTTGGGACTAAGACTGTAAATGAAATGTCGTCGTAGTCAATCTGGCCAGATAAATGAATATAATACACAACTGCACCTCCCACATTACAAACTAATTACATGAATTAATGAATACAATGGGCACTTGGAAATCCTGGGGCCATTCTGTCCCCCAAGCCCTAACTTCTTGTGGCTCCTGCAGATACAATACACAGTCTTATTTCAAAATTAGTTTAAGAATTTTGACTGGCCCGTAGTCTTCTACTACTGTAATATTTAGCCGTCTGCAAAGAAGACTGTACATCTCAGGTTTAAGCAATAATTTCTGGCATAAAAATTAATTTACTTTTACCACCGCTTTTACTAGATATTTTGTTTCAAAACATTTTTTGCAACTGTGCTTCAATCAATTGTTTGCTAATTTTACGGATAAAAAATTCGATTTCGGAATATGCAGTTTTGCTTAAATGCGAAGATTTAAAGTTTTTGAGATGTGCCCCCTTGACAGTGCCAACAAAAAGTCTGTGTCTCCATAGTATTTGAAAACCTTTTTGGGAGACCGATTTTTTCAAACCGGTCATTTTTCCATATTTTGTCTGCAAAATAACATAATATACCGTTTTTTAAAAATAAATTTATTTGATAGCAGTCACTTTGTCACCTTTGGTCTCCCAAAATGGTATAAAGATCTTTTTTGGAAGGAGCCATCATCTTTACTTTTTCAAATCGCTGATTTTGACAAATTTTCATGCCGCTATGATCAAAACGGGCCATGACAACGTGTCCACAAACCCTTCTTATAAACTTTCTCCGCCAACATGGTGGTGGGCCACACAAATTAAGAACCTTTGCTGTAATGGTTTAAAAAGTGGTTGCAAAATTTATGATTGCTCTTAGCGGATTTAAAAATTTGGTTGCGTAGTTTGCGATTGCGTTTTGCAGGTTTAAGGAATTAGTTGCGAAATTTGCGGTTTCATTTCATCGTTGTTCTCGTGCAACCAGCCCTGAATAGCAAACATGTTAAACAACTCATCAATCAAGTAGGTCATCGTAAAATCGAAAGCAAAATCAGAGATAAAATTAAACTGCCCCCAAAAGCTTTTTAAAAAACGATCTACATGTATTAAAACTTTTTGAAGCCAATTATTAGTAATTGATTTTTGAGCACGAAGCAAGATATAAAATATCTTGTCTCATAAGTTGAGTTCGTATAATAAACCTACAACCCGTTGCAACTTCTCATAAGTTTCATGTAAGTCGTTCACAACTGTATAATGGCACAACCAAAGTTCGTGATTCGGGAGCACACTAAATTAATGTCACGCGAAAGGCCATTCGTTAGTGTTTATTTTCACTGTACAGACAACGTCTGAACTTCCAAATATGTAAACATCGAAAGTCAACTATAAGCAAAATTATATAAAAGAATGTTGTTCTACAGTACTTAATAATATTGTATTTTTTCATCAACTCACCGGGGTTGGTCGATTGTTTATGGGGCAGTGAATAAAATATCCCAACCATTGATTGGGGAGTCTTCACCATACAACGTCAGCTTCTCAATTTTGTCAACGCATGACGCAATGCTTGCAATCTCTTTATCGCTCTTTTTGGATAAATACAATAGCTTTATCTAAATATGACAATAAACAAATCAAACAATTTATCGAACAAGCTAATTGCAACAAGTTCGCACGGTATTATAGATTGAGAAGAGCATAATGCACTGAATACTTTGAAAAGAAACAAGTTTGAGAGATTTAGCAGTAATTGTTTTTAACACATTCCTTCTAACTTAGAATTAATAATACGACATTTCAAACATCAAGTATTACCTACGATATATGCAGGCAGCAATTCTAATACAAAAAAGTTCCGCAGACTTTATTTACCATTGTCCAGTGCAACCACTAAAATCCTTTTTTAGTTTAGACTAAAAAAGCAGACTAGACAGGCTAAAAAGGGATCATTCAATTTTTCCAAAATAGTTTTCCGCAACACCTAATTAAAGGCGAAGGCAATTTTTAAAATTTGAATTAATTTCTAGGCGGTTTTACCGGTGTGGCCTAGCAGTCAGTTGTGTTGATTAAGAAATGCACCGGCTTCATCCAAACATCATTTCTGAGAGCAGTAACCAATAGCTGTTATAAACTGAACATTGTCCCTATAACTCTAATCCCAATCAGCCTCTTCTTAAATCACAATTGGACTTACAGACTCGTCATATTTTACAAATTCTATAAGATCCTTGTAAATAATTTTCATGCTTATCTTCCATTCGCGAGAAGCCGAATCGTATCGCTGTCTTTTGGACAAGATGTCCGCACTCGCTTGAGAGTTGCCTTTTCAGAAGTGTGTCGGCCACCTATCTTCCACATAAAGGTAAGGGCGTCCCGTTAAGTGCCTTGCCAAAGGACACAACAAGCGAACTTGCCGGCTCGTCCTCCACTACATCCCTTAAATGCCGAGCGCCAGGCAGGAAAGCTGTGGATACCATTTTTTGAAATCTTTTGGTATGTGTTGTCAACTGGAATCAACTCCATGTCTACCAACTGCAAAACGGAATCTCCAACCGCTATGCTATCGCTCTAACAACTACACCAAAGTGCAAAGGCACGAAGTCAAATTAGAGAGTTGACGCCGCAACTGTGGTTGTTTTATCATTACAGGAATAAAGTATTTGGTGGTAGCTTATTTCACAACTTGATGCGACCCCTCTCGTAATGATATTTGTGACGTCAGCTCCTTAACTGCATATATGTGCATTGATTCCAACATAAAGCAAAAGAGAGTACGTTTCTCCCAATATGTCTTGCATCCGGTCATCCGGTAGGTCCAATATTCATTTTCAGAAAAAAATTTTTCTCTGCAGTTGTGATTTTCATTGATTTTTTCTCATACTTTAAATTTCATAAAGTATTCTTCCGAATCAACTTTCTTACTATCAAATTAAGACTACACTTGTTCACAAACAGCTATTTATTTCACAAACTTTTATCTGTTTATTTGACTGAGTGCATGGGGACATAAATCCAAACCAAATAATTACCATGCGTTCTCTCTTTGGAAGCCACGTTTGCCATTTGCTTAAAATATGATCGTCCACTGAGAATATCAAAATATGCTCAAATATCCTTCATTTTTCCATTAATTGCGTACGTTAAAATAAAAAAGCAACAAAACATTAGAGTAAAATTTTCCCCTCATCTACCCTGAGAAAATTAACAAATGGGACAAAAACTTTGATAAAAAGGCGAAAAAAGTTCTCTGAAACACTTGACATCCGAAAAAAAGCTCTTCACTTTATTTTGGAGCTGAAAATCGCAAAATCCTTGCTCTGGAAAACTTGCTATCTCGAAAAAAGTTCTTTAACCTCGTAGTTGAAGAAAAAAAAGAGGTTTGCGAAAACAATTTAGACTCGGATTCCGATTCCAAAATCTTGTCCTCTATTTACTAGTTAAAAATATAGTATTTCTAACTTACTACTAACAGCTCTTTTGCAAAAACAAGCCTGAATTAGAAAGGGTAGCATTAAACAAGCATAATACAGACGTAGTAAACATAGTGTAGGCTATTGTAGACATGATGCAGAAGTAATAGACTTAGTAAAGGCATTAATGC
Organism: Trididemnum clinides; assembly: GCA_963675345.1. Lineage (NCBI taxonomy): Eukaryota > Metazoa > Chordata > Ascidiacea > Aplousobranchia > Didemnidae > Trididemnum > Trididemnum clinides. Next base: position 14,015,693 of record OY776306.1, on the reverse strand, counting down.
AAAATTCACTCATAGTACACTCACAAAAGATATAGTATTAGTCAAAATATAGGCGCAGCATTCACAATAAGCATATTATAGACATGATGGGCGTACTAGCCAACAGACAAAGTTGATACAAAACTCTTCACTAGCTCTATCTTGTCATAAAATGGTAACTTCTTAATTTCGTTCCATTATTCATTTAATTGTCTCAATGCATCTTTCATTAACAAAAGTTTTTGCCGAAGTTGAAGACACTTTGTTTATTTTCGCGGATCTTCTTTGTGCCCATTTACCACATTTCCGGCACAACACCGACGTTAGATGACTTTTAACTTCTCAATATAGCTCTTCTGGTGTAATTGAAAGTTAAAATGATCTTTATTTAGATTTAAAATCTACATAAAATTCACAAAAACTCAACGTTTCGAAAAACTAAAATCAGTTTTTCTTCGTCAGGAGTGACTAAAGTTCAAACACAAACAACGGTTACATAGTAATCAACCTCTTGCTCCACTTTGCACATGAATCGACTTTGCTGATGAATATCTCTCCTTTCAAACCACTCACCATTACTTTTACCTTCCTAAGTTAACCTTTTTCCTTTTTCCTCAAATGCACCTTTACACTTCAAAAATTTTGCTCTCAAAGTTGCCATACTTTTACTCATCAAACCCAAATCACATGCATGCAAAATTTAACTCATCAAGCATTCTCTGGCACACTCCATAAGTCCATCAATCGTAATTTCAAAGACCAATGGATGCAAATAAAATCCTAGATGGACAACAATTTGCATCCAAACTTGTTCAGGTATTTCTGATCCCATTCTTACTTTTATGTAATGGAGACTCATCTTCAGCTCTTCCAATTACATTTGGTAAATCTATGAAATGATTGTTATTCTAAAACAATGATTTCTGACCCATGGTCCATGCACCTTTTCAAGTGATTTACCGAGAGATTCTTCCGTAAAAACAAAATATTCGCCACAGAATGCTTCTTCTACAGATCTACGTGAGTCTTTCTGTCATTTTCAACAATAGGCATTACTGCATGTGTTTTTGATATAATACTGTCAAGCAATCAAAGCTAGCTGCTAGGCTTTATACATATAACCTTGAATTCCTAATAAATATTAGAGTTTTTGTTGGCGTTGCAGTCCAATCTAAATTAGCAACTCAAATCTCATTGATTTTTTTGAAGTGTTTCAGTCTATATGTGTGAAGTTAGGAAATAGTGGTCCAAGGCGGTGTAAATTATCTTTTAGTAGTCCATCGGCTCAAAAAAGTTGAGAATCACTGTTCTAAAAGAAGTGTCATCGACTCGTACCCAATTTCAAGGAATTTTTATCACAGCGCATGGGTTAAACACAGTGCAATCGTCTATAATCTTAATAAATCTTTAAAACAAGTATGTCAGATGCCGACAGGCTGGTTTCAATCGATGTTTTGTTTATTATTCGTTAGCAAAAATTACCAAACAGTAAAGAAAAGTAAAGAAAGAAATATAAACAAAAATAGGAACAGTATACAAAATAAATAGCAGCTTTAGTTCCCAAAAAATAATGTAAAAGATCAATTGGGAGAAAGTTGCGTTTAAGCGTATACAAAAAAACTTGTATGTCTTAAAGCAAAGTATGCAGTCAATACACTGATCATTCAGTTTAGCCTGTAATGCACCTCCCTTCATTCATCAAATTCATTTCTAAAATTAGGCTAGCAAAAGCTGCATAAAATTTAAAAATTATACGGCATGTTTAAAATAAAAACCACGAGTTTGCACGTAGAAGATGATTTTAAAGTTAAATAATGCGATGTAAAAATTTGATTTACGCGTTGTGGTATCTGCCAAAAAAAAATTATTCTAGGGCAGCGGTCTTCAAACTTTTTCGCGAAATCGACCCTTATGAAGTTCTGGGTCAAAATCGCCTCTTTGAGATTATGATTAGTATTGCACAAAATTTGTTGTCTCTTTTATTGTGCAATAGGGGAAGGTAACCATAGTCGTGCAATTTTTCACATGTTGAGCAGCAGTTCAAGTATGGTTCCGCAAGTTTGCAAGTTGTTTTATAGCAATAGCATCAAAGGAATGAGCTTGAACACTTGGTTGTTTTTGTCCAAAGCTTCGCACATTTTTTATTATGTTTCAAACGTTGGATCATTTTGCACCATTATCGGCACATGTGTCTTTAATTGTGGATGGCAATCTCTTAATTGCATACTGGTTTAGTGAATAAAAAATCTTATTGAGAATAATATTTTGACGCCACAGTTTGTTACTTCTTTGTTAAATGCTAATCACAGTATCAAATGCAATGCATGTGTAAACCAAAACAAATCGAAAAAAAAAACACAAAATTACGCACAGACATAAGATAGGCTGCATATAGCACCAAAATACAGATCAACACGATTAAAAAAGTAAAGATAAAGTTTTTTAAGGCTAAGATTTTGGAAAGCCAAATATGTTTGACGGAGAAACATATTTTCTTGATGAAATAGCGTCATTGTGCTCATCAAGATGAGTTGTTACAATTTCGTTACCAGCACTTTTTATCTGTTCATGCACTTGGACTACATATCTATTTGAATATCCTCGTTGATAAGAGTTTGAGGAAAGGTAGGTTTATGGTGCTCTGAACAGAGTTGGTCATCACTGATTAAAGGAGGAGCTGCAGAACAAACGAGATGGCTAGATGTGATTGCTCTCTGCATCGTTCTGCTGCTTTCACTATTCTGCACTATTTTGCTGTTAGATGCTGAGCTTAGATCAATTACTAGCATTGGTTGATTAACCACCTCTGACACAAGAAAGTCAACTTCAGTGTAAATGTATCTGTTTAGAGGAAAAATTCCAATAAATTTAAATGCAGATTGAATGTTGTCCTCAGTAAATAACAGATTATACGTCCTTTTTGCAACTTATGCAACATTGCAAACAGAGTAGGTTTTTGCTGGATTATTTTTAACCCAATCATCCAATAACCTTTTCTAAAACTTTTTAAATGGACCGATTACAGTTTTGTCCAATGGCAAAGTTGATTAGATGTGTGCAAATGCAAAGTCACTGCAATCATTTCATAATCTCGTGACTTTTCGCACACTTGTAAAGAAACATGGGATGAGTGATTGTCGAGTACCAATAACACTGGGTCGTTGGTTGAGCAATTTGCATGATTTTTGAAATAATCGAAAGATTGAAGAAATATTTTTTTGTTACTCAAGCCTAATTTATTTCCTGCTTTTACGCATTTTGCTGGACCATTCGCAAGCATTTAGGTTTTATAATGCTTTTATAAACGACCATTTCATCATACTCTTTTACAAATACAAACTCAAACGTTTTCATCTAGCTTTTTTGAAGAGTTCTCGCTAGAATGGCAGCTTGACAATAAGGCAAAAAATTTATATTGTACTAGGCCAGTGATGGCAAAACTATGACACGCAAAGAGATTCTCGCTGACACGCAGGGAAAATTTTGCAATGCATTGTTTGTCCCATTAGTCCCACACAACGCTCCGCGCAGTCTCCAAGGCTAGGTAAGATGTGAAATTCTGCACACAAACGAACAACGTGGGCGTTCACGGATTAAGCAGACGCAATTTCATCACAACATGAGGACGATGACCTTTTTTTTTTTTTTTCTTTTTGGAGACCGCCATCTCAATTGATGTCCCACTACTGCCCGGCAGCGGGTCTCCAAAAAAGGTCATTGCCCTCATGTTCTGATGAAATTGTGTCTGCAAAGTCCGTCGAAGCTCGCAAAGGGGTCAAAACAGTGTGCCACTAGTGACATGCGTGTCATAATTTTGCCATCACTGACTGGGCAAGTGACACGCGGGTAGAAATAAATGCACAGTTTTAGTTCTTTTGACACGCCGTCAAAAAAGTCTTACCATCATTGTACTAGGCGGTTTCTGATTGGATGGTGTAAAATGCATCCTGATTGGTAGATCGAATCAGAACGTTTGGAGAAGTCCGAAACAAAATGACGACAAAGTTCAGTTTTTAAAGTTTTGATATAAGTTGCTTCTGAAGTAGGGAAACGGAAATGCGATCTTCCATCAGCTAATACTGAAAATCGCTCGTCATTGTAGTGAAATGCGCAGTCTTTATTTTCTAAGAAATGTTGTCCGAATGCAAAACAATTTGTCGGTAAAAGTTGAGATGCTGACTTGCATTCGCGTTTGATGGAAAGTCGCTTTGGTTGGAGTTTGCTTCTTATCGATTTTGGTAGATGTTGTTTAATTCGGTCCTGTAACTTTTGAGATGAGCGGCCTTACGTACTGAAAATCACCGCGGCACACCTACTGGTATACGAACCATGCTTTGTTTAATGGTTGGCACAACATCTTTTCGAATTGCAGGAAGCATTTGCTTAGTAGAGGAAATGACACAAGGTTTTACTCCACCAACACACATGCTGATAGCACTCTTGCATTGCTCTTCAAATTTAAGTAAGATATTGCCAATCCAAGGTAGCTTTAGGTAGACTGGGCATTTTTGTGGACCTTATTTTGGTAACAGTTTGAATTGTAGGAGCTTCTTTTGTATTCATAAGTCAATAACACCATCATGATAGCCGTTGGTGCTAAAGATGGAACGAATTAAGTTCAATTCATGAAATAATTTTGAAGATGAGCAGATGATGAGAGCTCTGTGTACAACAGAGCTGGAGTCTCGGCCAAAATCTTCGAGACCAAGTTGAGATGAGACCTAGACAAAACCGAGACTTTTAGCAAAAAGTCGTGACGAGACCGAGACTTAAACGTGCTGATACGGAGACTAGACACGAGAATTTTGAAACCAAAAGTTTACAAAATGTCGCGAATATTTTTAACACCAAATTTTGGACATTTTGATGAATTTCCGAACACGTTGCAATATACCAAGCTATGAGCTATTTAATAAGGAACAAGCTATTTAACCTATTACCTCCCAATGTTCCCAAATGGGAACATATTTTTGTTTGCATTTTTTGATATCTATAATTAAACATATCCATCTCTACATACAATAAAGTAAGAGAGAAGGGTCTGGGCAACATAATCGACGTTTTCATTTTTTTATTATTTGTTTATTACTTTTCACTGTAAAGCCATGCCAAATTTCAAATTGAAAAAATAATTTTAGTTTGTTTTTTGGTGATTTATGTTGATGTTCCCATTTGGGAACATAGGAAGATTGAGGTTAGGGAATATGCAGATGTTAGTTGACAAAATTGGGACGTTTGTTTTTCGCTATGGATACAAATGTGTTACATAGTAAAGTCAAGTACCTTTCAGATTTAGGAGGGGAGGGGTATCAAGCCCAAACCTTGGTCGCCCACTTCTTGTTTTGGGAATTTTGACGTACATCTCAAGAGCGGTCGATCCTGGATTTGGATTTGACACCTCTTCCACTCACATTTTCATATTATTGTTCTCTCTGAGATTCATTGTTTTACAAGTTATAGGTCAGGTGGCTAATTTATCATCATATTTTAGTGCTTCCCTCCCCCCCCCCCGTCAAATTTTAGGGTTAACTTTGCTGCATATAGAGCAGTAATTACAGCAGGAAAGCGAGATGCAATAAAACGTTGAGGTAGGTTTTACCAGGACAAAAGTTAACCCTGTCTTCTATCTTCTTTTGGTAAGTTTTCTACCGAAATTGTTTTTTCTTATTTCCGTCGCTGACCTGCAATTCTGGTCACATTTGTGACTTCTAGAGCTGGTTTCATATGATTGGTTTCGCGCCACGCCCACAGAATTTTGTGATAGTGTGAGATCATCCCATCAGATTTTACTTACTGTTCTAGAATGTCACGTGATACAATGCCTATAGGCCCCCAAAATTGGCTACATGTGATTGGTTGACAGAAGAATTGCGTTACCAATTTCTCTGTTTTTACAAGCTCATTAAAAAATCGTCATTTTGAGAATTGTTGTCTTCGAAGTTACAACTTATAAGCGGAGGAATTATTCGGCGCATGACCTTTCCTTTTTGTTGCTAGTTGGGCTGTGAGCTAAATATTGTTTTTGGAAGATCCTGTAGCAGGAGGAATGTTTCATTCCGTACTGAACTGTGTGTGGAGGCATAGGTCGCCCAGATAACGGGGCAAGTTTGTAGCTGCTTAGCGAAAGTAGTCACCCAACAATTCCAGAAACAAATTTTCAAAATCACAAGAGGAAAAATCCAAAAAGTAGCAAGAGAAAAGCAGTGCAAAGTCCCAAGGATTTTCTAGTGTTATTACTCAACAGAAAGCATAAGCGCCTATTTTGAATAAGTTGTAGGCTACAGTCGTTTGCTGGGGCTACTAACTAAATAAAATTTTTACAATGAAATCTGATTCTAGGTGATGTGAAACTAAGTTTGCTGTAAAAATATTCAATATGTCTAAACGATTCCAAACTATTCATGAAGCATATTGTCTACTCGATGAAGTAAGCGATAACGAAGAAGGCAAGCTGGTAATTTTGCTACCAGATAACAAAAGGGATATTTGATAAAGAAAAGAATGACGAAGATCTCACTGAACGTCATATTATAGAAGATGTAGTGGGGGAAGTTAAAGTATTTCACCAGAGTTTAAAAAATAGCAAACAAGAAGAAATTACAGAAAGTAATTCAAGGCCAGCGAAGAGGACAAAATCAGCGAAGATCTTATGGGAAAAAAATTGCAAGCTTACTACGCCATTACCCACTAGTACCCCACGACCGTTAGAAGAAACACAACCACAACTATGTAACTACTCTCTGTTTAATTTTTTCAGATTGTTTTATGATGAAGACGTTTGCTTGCTCATTGTAACCGAATCAGAAAGGTATGTCCAAACAGAAACTCGACTTACGCAGAGTTGGACGTTTTTCTTGGCACGGTTCTCTTCAGTAACTAAAACAAGCTTCCACAAGAGACATTGTGTTGGTCCAACGATGAAGATGTTGGAGTTGCGCTGCGCTGATAAAAGAATGTCCCGCCACAGTTTTCAGCTAATAAAAAGTATTTACATCTTGGTGACAACAATCACTTACCACATAATTAAACTAGCGAAAGTCAGAGATTACTTGCAGGTTATGAAAAGAAACTTCATACAGTTTGGTGTGTTCTGTCATCATCTCTCCTTTGATGAGCAGATGTTTCCATATTATGGACAATTTTCTACCAAAATGTTTATGCAGAACAAGCCTGTGAAGTTTGGCATGAAAATTTGGTTCCTTACTTCTTCCGCAGAATATTCATTCTTTTTCCAAGTTTACACCGGTAAAGACGACTCAGCAAATGGACTACTTGGATAAAAAGTTGTGAGAACACTCACTGCAGTTCTGGAAGATAATTCCAGCCACTCTGTTTATTTTGACAATTTCTTTAGTTCAACTTCTCGTTGTTGAGATTTAGCTGACAAAAGTTGAAATGCACTGGAGCCATTTGGCAGAACAGAACACAAAGCTGCCCGCAGGCTCATCCATCAGCTACGAAGAAAAATGAACGGGGTGTGTTTGAAACATTTGGAGATGAATAGGTAGCACTGTGTCAAAGGAACGATAAACAACCTGTGTGCTCAGCAAGCAACTTCCAGGAAGCAGAATTAACAAGCATGGCTCGAAGGTAAAGTGCTACCAAGAGAATTCATGTGTACATTTCACAGCCACATGTTTCAAAGCCTATAACAAACATATGGGCTGGGTGGACTTCTTGAATGGCTTTATCAGTGAATACAGACCTCGGTTGCGCAGCAAGAAGTGGTGGTGATGTCTGTTTGCAAATTTCCTGAACATGTCTGTGGTGGGTGGTACTCTCAGACATTTAGAGTTCAGAAGACAGATCGTGCTAACCTTACTGGGAAAAGTTTCTGGCAAATCAGCGAGACCAGGGCCAAGTCGAATGCCAGAGGATTCCATCCATCTTTCAAAGACGGGACACGCTTGTATTTTTGCTGGCAAACAAGGCAAATGCAAGCAGTACAAGAACAATACCAGAAGCAAGTGTCAGCTCTGCGATGTGTTGCTTCACATGGCTGCGCTGAAGCCTTTCATGCAGACACTAACTGAAAACTTCAACATGTCAGCCTTATGAACAGTTTTGCAAGATTAGGATAAATTTTGCTGTTATTCTATGTATATTTTTCTTTCATTCTTGTTTCTTTTATTATATTGTGTTATACTGTGCTTGCTTTTCAAGCAGTTACAGTTCAACAGTGATATTTTCGTATTACAACACAACAAAGGGTGATTATTTTGCTCGCTATTTGCTAGTAAACAATGCGTTTCAACTATACGAAAATTTGACGAAAAGCTTAATCTCGACCTCCCAAAGTTCCCAAGTGGGAACACAATTTTTTAAATAAATAAAGAAATTCCAAAATTTTTTTGCTAACATTGTTATTTTGAAGGAAATGAACTAATCACACAAAAAATTTACCTTAAAATCTTACCGCTTCAATGCTTGGGATTTAATTTGTTAATATATTGACGCATTTACCATAACACTACTGTATGTAAAGCTGTTCTTTTCAGTATAAGTTAAAATTAATGTGGGTTTTAATGTAAAGCAGAACTGTCAGAAATTCGGCTTACTTAATTCAATTTTGAAACAAACCTTTAAATATGGCCCAGACATGCCCATTTTCCGAGACTTCAAGGTGCCGATACGAGACCAAGACTTCAGACTTTTGAGATCTAGTGGAGACCGAGACTTTGAAAAATAGTGTCTCGAGACCGGGACATGTCTCGGTGTACAACCGTGCCAATCAAATTGGTTTTTCTACTTTTTGGTTCGAATGAATCTCAACGTCATATTGTTCAGTAAATGTTGGCTTTCCATAAGCCGAAGTTAAAAACCTTTTGTTGCTTTTCTCCACAAGAACATCCAAAAATGGTAATTTACCTTCTATTTCCTTCTCATGAGTGCATGTTAGTGATGGGTGTAATGAATTAAGTTGATTCAAAAACACGTCGCAATCAATCTTTTTTTCAAAAATATCAAAAGTTTCAGCCATGTATGAAAGCACATGATTGGTTCATTGTCTCCATTAAACAGCTTTTCTTCGTACTATCCAACGAATATAGTGACTAGAGCTGGCCCAAGTGTACCGCACATGGCAACTCCGTTAATTTGTTTGTATAATACGTTGGCAAAACTGAATTCAACCGAAGTGGTTGTTACTTGCAATCCCAAAGACACATATATAAGTTTCATCTGGCTTAGTAGCTAACTTTTGTATAGTTTCAGCAAACGGAAAGCAAGAGTGAAATTTAGGTTTTAAAAAAGGCTGTTGCAAATACAAACATGAGTGGAATGTTATTTCCAAGAAGATTTAATTGTAACATTCATTGTTACGATTTGTCCTTTTTCGCCAGTTATCATGCCATCGATCTGAAGCAATAGTTACTTAAAGTTAGGTAATTTTATTGTTATGGTAAGGTAGAATGTAACCTATAGAGATTATACTTTTACGAGTGTGCCTACTATTGCAGCCACAGACACAATCATCACTGCAAATATGAATCACATTGCGTCTTAGATGTACTATATATACAATTTTATATACACCTGTTTAACACCTTGTTTTGCAATAACTTTTGTGATTTTTAGGCAGTACTAATCCCAGTTTCATCACAGTTATAGACATTTTTCGAATCAAACTGATGCTTTCAATGACCTTAGATATATTGCCAAAATACTTTTTCATGTTCCAAGTACCAGTACCAAATGCAGTAGCTTGGCCGTAAGAAGTTACTGCATGTTTTCAAACGCAAAGTTTGTTTCTTTTGATAAAATTTTTAAGCCATATTTTCAGTTTTCCAGCTGGAAGGAATGTCAAGAGAATTTATTGTTGCAAATTCAAATAAAAGAGCTCGAGCTTTATCTCTTGTTAATCCATAAAAATCATCACACAATTTTATCAAATGTTTTGCTAAATCAGTTTCCATTTTTGTTGTCATAATTTTTTGATGAGATGAATACCCTCCAGTGACAATTGGGCCACTTTTAAATTTTTTTTTAATATATCTAGAATGAGTCACTCTGTTAATAGAGTGAGCTTTGGCTTCAGCAAAAACAGAAACTGTATTCCGAAAAACATTCTTTGTAGCTTGCTGGAAAATTTGAAGAAGGATTTGGCTTTTTTGGTTTTTCTTCCCATTTAAATACCGTATCCCAAAATAAATCTATTGTTAAATCAGTCTTATGGTTACCTCTACTTTAAGTAAACAAAACCTGGGTAAAACCAGTCAAAAATGCAGCAAGTTTTGATAATGAAAGGGTCCATAGTGGTGCAACTGGCACAACTAAGAAACCGCTAATCGCACAACTAAGAAATTCAGTATCCGCCATGTTTATTTAAACCATCCACAAAAAAAATGTAGGCAGAATCGTACTGCAAGCACTCCTGAAAAGATAATCTACTATTCCACCGCCCTTAGCCCATAAGAATCACTTTCTAAATCAAAAGCCCTACGAAACATTTGAATTATTTTATGCTCACAAGAACTAATGACAGATGCTGCACATGAAAAAAATTGCGCTCAGCCATTCAATCGCTTACAACATCGCGTTAAGCCAAAAGACAAACACACGCTTATTGTCACGGCCATTGTGGGTATGCATTACGCTTGATCAATAATATAAGCAAAAGCGGAATAGTGATTATGAACAACTGAAGGACCTGCACAATTATGGACGCTTTTTTCTTTACTTTGAAATTATCACAAAACAAAACGAAACGAACGATTAAAAGCAAACACATTTATTCAAATATCAGCAGGTTCGAGCTAATGCGATTTTTGTTCCTCGCTTTTTTCTGCATGACTAATAAAAACTGGTTGCAAGTTGGTCAGCTTAAGTAGAATTGCATTCCCAGAGTGTTGTTTATATCAAGAAGATTGCAATACTTATTACGCATGTGCAGTACTTCGCTAAGACCCTGCTCGACAACATAAGTCGTAAGAAATGCCAATAGTAATAATTTCACTTTCTTGCTCAGTTACGGAAAATAATCAGCGCACTTGATCCAAAAAATCTGTCCACCTATATGTGTTAAAAATGGCACAGGATTTTTCATCACTTTGCAAATCCATAAAAAGGTTCTGCATAATGGTATTGCATTGGGTGACTGGCATACTAAGAGCTAATGGTTCCATAGTCTATAGAAAACTTCAAGGTCAAGTTGATCTTTAAATCGAGCTTATATTCATGTCGAACAGCTTTCATATGTTCAACATAAACCGCGCGTTTTATGAAGGTAGCGCTAGCATGCTACAATTCGAGGTTGGTAGCAAGTATGTGGTAACGCCGCTGCTCTTTTAGGTAAGTGAGGGCAGTTGAGTTACTATCGAAGTAGCGAGGACCCACCGCCGTGTAAACAAATGTTTTTCAATACAAAACAATTCAATTAGCACATCCACCGCTGAGCCGACAGATATATGATGAAATAAGCGATTATTTTAAGAACGAATTTTCCTAAACTGCAAGCAATCAACGACTAGGGAAAAAATGCAATCAATTTATTTACTCGGCATAGATTAAAGCTTTCAGCTCTTGTTATATCTTGACTTGATTTATTCATTCTACAATGTAAGCTAGAACACTTTGGCGGCAATGCGAAGACTACTTCAGCTGCTACGACAAACTGCTTTTAACAATGGCTGATTTCAAAAACAGTCTGCTTGATTAAATCACATACTTACTCGTTGATGTAGAACAGGCAATCTGCTATTGTTTCTTCACAGTAATGCCATTTTACTGCTTTGATGCAATAGGTCGCTATTAGTACATAATAAAGAACAATTTGCCTGCATACGTAATCGAAAGTGAATGTATTTAGCAATAGCCGGGGTCTTTATAATAGGAAATCAATAGGAAAATTTCGTCCCAAGCAATTTGGATGCAATAAAGCAGTTGATTGTATTAACAGAATTCTACCGCATCAGTTAATTTTACATCACACGAGTCGACTTCCCCGGCGTCGCCCAGCAGGGCCCTCTATCAGTAATAGTCCGTGGGCTAACTAGGCCCACCGTGCACTCCCCACCAATAAACGAAACTGTGTTTTTCTGCTAGTTTTTTATGTGCTTTCTGATATTTGATGTGTTAACGTTGAATAAATTCCTACGCGCTATCGGTTTTGAGCAACTTGATTTGTTGTACCAACAAAAATTTTTTTTCCGATTTTGGGGATAATAAAAACATGAATGGGAATATTTTTGTATTGAAATATCACAAATACACAAGTGACCACTCAAAATGTTAATACTGGAGAGCTCTGCAATGTAAGTTTTGATTTAAGCAAATTCGATAAAAAGTATGTCAACAAGGGCCATTATGTAATCCCCAGTTTTAACCACCGCTTGAAAGTTTGGTACATGGTTTCTGTTTATGATAGTTTAACATACAATGGAGAGTGATTACATTAAAGCAATCTTTACTGTAATACTTTGTGTTGAAATCCACCAAGCTTTTTAACTTTCGTTTCCTTACTTTTTGCTTGGCAACACTTCCACGAGATATTTTGTTTTTCTTTGTCTCGTGTTAATCGAAATAGTGTTTAGTATACTAGTGCAATTGTAAACGGTTGCCAAACTGCTTGGTCACAGGTTCAATTAAGTTTGTGCTGATTGAAAGTCGTTTCGAGTGATTTTGTTGGATTTTGGACGACTAACTGAGTTTTTCTAGGTGAACAAGATTAAAACGTAAAGACAATTCAACACCTTAATTATTGCTTCTAAACGTCCTAAACATTTACAACAAATTACTTAAGTTATATTTTGAAGCATGGAAAGAATTTTGTGAGTTTAGTTTTTGAACAAAAGTTTACCTTTTCAAGTCTAACAACTGAAAACCCTCCCCCAAACGATTTGCAGCTCTTCTTGGGCATTCTCATCAATGGTAAAACTGAGAGATCAGAATCAGAGAGAATAGAGCTTCTCGTTTCATCCATTGAACTAAAGGCCAGTGGTCACTACCGAAACACATTCTGCTTTGCATGACATTAGGCCACCTCTCCCGGAGTGTCAAACTGAGCAAGTTAATGAACAAACTGAGTCATTCAGAGAGTTACTCCTTTTCATTAGAACTTGAAACCGCACTTGCAAAGGCTCTTGAAGAGGCTCATACCATACTAACACCCCAAATTATACGAAGTCACCTACCATAATTTCACCTACCGTCACGTATAATTTCACCTAGTCATCACCTACCATAATTTCGCAGCGACTTTGATAATTTTGATTAACTTGCTAATCACATTTCTGATGCAGATTCAATTCACACCTGCCACGGGATATTGTTACGAAATATTCCCTCTGGCCTGCTGCTGATGAGAACATGACAAATAACCAGGCGAAAGCCTGCTATCTCTGCCAAGGACAGGGTACGCTCTCTGAAATCCTTGGCAAATGATACACTACCTCCATGTTATATGAATAAGAGGGATAACCCAAAAATGACGATTTCTCACCAAACATTGGTAGAATATGAAATGCTCTGTCAAAGTTGATGTTAAAGTATTTCCCGTGATGTATCTGGCGTTTGCATAGCAGCACTGTATCTCAGCATATACCTGAGCGGGCGAGCGAGCGGGCTTCACATCTGAAACTAGTCAAGTTCCGAAGCGCCTTACCACAATAGATTATTACCCAATCATTAATCACCTTACAATAGACTAGTCCACTGTACAAAAATGCCTTGGAGTATCAAAAAATGCCTTGCGAGAGGTCGGTTAGAAATACGCTGTCACAACATTTGACCTAGGCTTGTGCATGAAGGCTTACCATATCATTTGGAAGAGTCTAGACTTTTATGATGACCACATTGTAATGATAGGATCCTTTTATTTGATCTGTGCATACTTAAAAATGACTGGTAAATAAATGAACGAGTCCAGATTAGCTGATGTGCTGTTGGAAGCAGGGGCTATATCTGTTTCATGAATGATGTGATACCCGGCAAAAATTACAGTCGTGCAATGAATTGCCACAAAGTCACGGCTAAAAGCATGGAAAGACTGCTGTATCACAGATATTTGGAAACTAGATGTTTAAAAGACTTGCCAGGTGATTTGCTACAAGCAATAGATCATATTGATCATATTATTAATGAAAGAACTTCAGAAAACTTGCATGCTGCAATGCAAAATGAAGCACTTGCTAATTTTCTTGAAGAATATTCTTCGTTCAGGCAACAGGTCCGTGGTGGAAGCCAGGGTAAAACTGCCCAATTTCGGCTGACGTACATGAATCATGTTTCGTTGGCCCTTTCCTTGCTGTATGCTGCAAAAATCAATGATTACTATTTGTGTGGTGCTTGTTTAAATAAGATAGTGGATCTGATTTTCAGCTTTGATGGTCAAACTTATGCCAAATATCTCTGCTACTTCTCGTTGTTCTAGGTCAACATTGTGAAAACTCACCCGCAGTTACTGAAATTAGATGCAATAAGAGTTGCAAGGTTATTTATACCAGCGAACAGGTGTCAGTAGATATAAACATTGAAAAAATATTTATGCAACATTCCAAATCTCAAGCTGGCTCGGGCCGGCGGGGTGCCGACATTTCAGGTCTGATTAACTATAAAGCTTATCGTCGTTGGGCACGTACAGCTCACGAAAGATCAAGATATGTTGAAGTAATGCTCCACATGGCAAATATATCCAATGATGGTAGTGGCAGAAAGCATCGTGATACTCGGCCATCGCAAATAAAAGTGAAAAAGCAACATTTGGTAGGACAGTGAAAGCAATTCAGAATTTCATGGACCCATGCCAACTAGAGATGGATGATAAACTTTACTTCATTTCATCTGGTGCTGCAGTACCATTTACATAGAATCATATACAGTATCATGAAGGCTGAATTGTCTGGCACTGCAGCAAAGGAAGCTTTCGTATCTAATAGGTTGCAAAAGAAAGAGCAGTTCTTTGAGCCAATGAAAAACCTGAACTAAAAAACATTAGCGGTTATGGGGAAGGCATCAGTTGTTAAGACATTAAGCAATCGTGAAGCTTAGTACAAGCAGCAAGCAAATGTTGCATTTCAATTGTTTGTGCTTTCACAAAAACAATCAGATAAGATTGATATGAGAGAACTGATGAAATATCCACTCATGCCAATGTCCGACGGCTACCATCTGAAGACAGATAAGAGCAAAGAATTTACTTATCTCACACAAGAATTAGATGAATTTACCATGCCGTCAAATGCCAAAACGTTGAATGGTAAAAATTTAAAAACGTTTAAAAAAGCCAAAACGTTGAAAGGAATGCAATTTTCTACTGCATGAAAGAAGTGCCAGCAACATTTAAACAGATATGCCAAAAAATTTACGATGTCAGTGTCATGGAGAAGTCTGATCTCCTACTTAGCACTGACATGTTGGCTACAAGAAAAATTCTATCAAGAGCTTGGAAAGCACAAGCTGCGGTAATGGTCAAAAACGCATAATTAAAAGCGAAAGTAAAAAACGACCTAAAAACTGAAAGTCATTTCTTAGCAATGACTCCAACAAATAGCACCTTGTGAGATTGCTTCTAAAGGCGTAAAGCAGTGATGATTTTGGCCAGAAGCTTCAAAATTAATAGGTTATATTTATCTGTGAAGACAAGGCCAACCTGCTTAAAGACAAGGAGAATCAGTGGTGATGAAAGAGATTCCCAAGTTAGAGTCTGATCAAGAGGAAATAGACACAAGGGTTGTTCTATATTGCTCCTATGCAGTCGATGAAGAATATAACTATGTTCGAGTCAGAAGCGCAGATAGTAATATTTTTTTTCATTCTCCTTTATTATGCATCAAAAATAAACATCACTCTCCTGTTTGACACAGGCTCCAGGTGCAAGAGAAGGTTGTCAAATATCTCTCAACTGACACATGACTTCACGCCTCTTTACTAAAATGCTCTGCTGAGTCTGTATGTTTTTTCAAGGTGTGACACGGCCAGTGCTTTTAAAAGTATTTGGAAAAATAAAGCCGATAATACTCCTTCAAAAAAAGCCACGTTATCAGGCTGTTTTCAAGATTCCTAAAAAGTCATGGGATGTGTCGGAAGATCTTTTTCTTCAACTGGAAGAATTTACGTGTTTCATGTACAAGCCCAGAGGTAGCCATTTAACTGTTGATGATCTTCGCTATGAACTGGTTTTAAAGAAATGCTGTGTCAAAAAAAAAACAACTGAATCTAAAGAAGAGTGCCGAATGGTCATCCCTTTCACCCCCTAAAGCCTGCTTAAGAAAACACCTAAAAAAAGTGAACTATCAAGAGGCAATTTGGAAACGATTCCGTATTTCCAAACCAGTTATTCCATTACCAACTGGGAACAATGGATGGATTTTAGTAAACAAAGTCATCGAGTCAAAATAGTCTGATAGGGATATATTCCCAACTCATCTCGCTGGCATTTCGGACAAAGCACTTGAGACTAAGAATAAGCATAGACTAGTTGATGAGAGCATAGACAAAATATCCACTGACAATGAAAGTGATGAAGAACCCGAATCTAAAACAAACAATGATAGTGACTAAAATTAAAATCAAAGCACACAAAAAATTTACATGAAAAGAGGACCTATTATTGATTAATAGGTGTTTAGTTGATATATTCCAGTTGCATAATTTAAATATTTCCTTAAATAAATTAAAACTTACATTGTAGAGCTCTCCAGTATTAACATTTTGAGTGGTCACTTGTGTATTTGTGATATTTCAATACAAAAATATTTCCAATCATGTTTTTATTACCCCTCAAAACCGGTAGTGAGTAGGAGTTTATTCAATGTTAACATATCAAATATCAGAAAGCACATAAAAAACTAGCAGAAAAACACAGTTTCGTTTATTGGTGGGAGGGGGGTGCACGGTGGGCCTAGTTAGCCCACAGATTATAATGTCGGAGTTTAGAATTTCGGTTTAACTTGCTGTGCCGGCTTTACCTATCGGACTCTTTAGTGAGCAGTAGCGAAAGGGTAATGAATTTTATGCACTTTCACAATTCTTGTACAGGAAATTGTGATCATCATATTCTCTTAGTTATAACCGAAAATACTCTCAAAGAATCTTGCCACAAATTATCGTCCACACTTGTGAGGGAGAAAGGATTGTGTCGCGTTTTAATATGATAATATAGAACTTTCGGTTCTATCTCAATCTTAAATTTCTTTTAAAATTGAGGCGACGTATGATAATCGCTCGGATAATTAGGTCTGACTGCAACTTAATAAAATTTGGAAAAGATTGGCTTCCACTAAAAACACCTTAAACCACGTTAAAAACAGAATAATATATTCACAGAAATAATACTTCACGACTTCAAACTTTTCCACTCAACGATCTCAGAATTAATCACTTTACTACACAATCAGGAAACCGCCAAAACTAGTTTCACCTATAAGTGCTTAATACTCGCCACGTCCACAAAATCCACAACAAATTATCTCAAAAAAAACAATGGCCCTTCTTCACTCCGTCAATCAATTTCTCTCTCTCTCCCCGTTACAACGCTTCTCTATACTTCTCAAAAAAAAAATCCCGTTGCATTATATATATATCGAAAAAAACAATCCAGAAAACGCTAGAACGAAATCAGGTGAAAAAAGAAAAAAGTCCTATTAGTTATGTAATCGGTTATCGAAATTCTTCGAAGCTAGAATCACTAGATCAATCTGGAATGTCATAATTTTATTATGCCATAAACGATTGTGACGTAATAAACGCGTACTTACAGCAAATCCAATTGCGAGGAAAAGAGTTCTTTTTTTTTCAATCAGTAGCCGAGCGAACAAATGATACAGTACTTTACACATATACGAAAATTACGCTTACAAGGCAAATTTCCTTATTCGTGACAGATTACAACACAATCAAAACTGATTGTAGCGGCGAAACGGTGGTTGCTTTTACAATTACACAAATAAACTGTTTACTGGAAAGCCTATTTTGCGATGTGGTACTGCTTCTTTCCTATTTATATTTGTGGTATTAAGTTGTTTTGGCTGGGCTATTGGTCTTGTTTTCGGCATAGCAGCAAAAGCGGCTATGGCTTCCCCAAAATTATTCATCATTGTAACAGATCTTTTAATTCAGCGTGGGCCAAGTGCTGATTCTGTCACACGCCCGGTTGAAGCTCTTAGTCAACGCGTCTCAAGTCGCCTTCCTTCCTTGCCGCTGTTCTGTCAAGCGTACGCGTCTGTGCAACTTCTTTATTCCAAATAAACGCGACAGCCACACTGGCGACACACAACGTACTCGAAAACGTTTTCTAACTAATTAAGCTTCCAAGAACTTGACCCAAAAGTAGAGACAATTCGAATTCCTAATACTCTGTCGAGGGGAAGTAACACGGTCTTCCAACAGCCAAACGGTGAAAACTGCCGTCCTTTAGCTGGCAACTCATAACAACAACTGATACAAAACCAATAAGCAAGTGTAATGCGGCGGTCTGGATGCAGCCTGAAGCTTTAACCGGCGAGATAAATGCCAAATTAAATTAGCTCGCTTGCTGTCGATGGTAGAGCGACGCAAGAGGTCAAGGCTTCAAAACTCGCAAGCAGCGACACAATAAAACGCGCGTACAATATTTAACAATCATATTTCAGTAGGAGCACATCAGGCCGAGTTATTTTCAAACATATGTTCTCTCTAAATTTAGTTTTACAAATTGTTATGGTTTTGGTTTTCTGTTGAATTTTTTCCTAAACTTTGGACTTTATTACAATGTTGTAGAGTACAGACATTGATATCTTTACAGGCAGCGTATCAGCATAAGAAAAAATCCTTGCTTTATTGTATATACGACGGCGTCATCCGAAGAGCCCCCAACAGCAACGTCGGGATTGAGAGGCCAAACCGGCTGTACCTATCAGGCTATTGCGTGAAGAGTTACCAAAATCTTATGTGTTTTCTGCACATTAGATTTTCACGACTTTGTGTGCTCCTTTTCCTAATAGAATATCTCATTTCAAGATTTTGGCTATGCCTTGGGTCTATGTGCTCTGTTCATTGCTGACACGAACCCAAGGGAGCCTTGCATTTCCCGTAGTTTGGGAATAGGGATCACATTTCTGGTATTAAGCTATTTGCAATCAAAATAGCAAAAATTTCTTTCGTGTGGTACCATTTGACACAGTGACGCTATTTTCTTTTGATTTTTCCTTAAACTTTCTCAAGTCCTCGCTGGCTCCGCATTACATAGCATGCTCTTTTCTCCCTGCTTGGCGTGCCCTGGGGAGCTGAAAGAGTCCTTTCTTTTTCCCAAATGTTTGGTTTGATCCCGGTAGCTCTATAAAACTATTATAAAGCAAAATACCAATAATATCTTCCTTGTAGTGCGATTTGACACAGTGACGTTAATTTTGATTTCCCAACAAACTTTCTCAAGTTCCTGCTGGCTACGCATTATGATGCGTATTATGATTCACATTTGTTTTTCCTTGCTTAGGTATGCTCATAGAAGTTGCATAAGTCCTTGCTTTTCCAGCCAAAGGCCCTGGGTAGCAGAGCCAGAGGCTACCTGTCCGAGCTCCGCCAAGCCAAGTGCTCTGAGTAGTCTCACTCGTCCATTTGCTCTCCTCTTTCCCCGCTGAATTTCTTGCGGCTGCCTCTAACCTCTCATGTCCACTGCCATTGGCCCAGACAAAAATGCCAATTTCATGTTAAAGCCCCTTTATCGCCTTGGCATGCATTTTCTTCTTTACATTTTCAATCTTTCCTGGACTTAGAATTTCTTTCCTTCCATTTAGAACACCTCTTCCATTATTCCCATCCATAAGATGGGAAAGCCTCTCGACTCTCCTTCTTCCTTCCGGCCTATCTCTCTCACCTCCTACATATCAAAGCTTTTTGAAGGCTTCATACTATCTCGTCTACTCTTCTTTCTGGAGTCTAATTTTATTCTCTCTCCCGGCCAGGCCGCTTTCCACCCTGGACGGTTGACTCTTGACCAAATAACATAATCATGGCAAAACAAACAGATTACAACTCTATACACATGTAAAACTATTCTTTAACGCAAATTTACTTATTCGTGACACTTTCCTTTCTGAGAGGCGCGCTTGCATGGTTTATGGAAATCACAAAAGTCATTTTTTCAAATCCGTCGAGGTGTTCCGCAAGGATCAGTTCTTGGCCCTGTACTTTTCTCTCTTTTCATTAATGATCTCATTGTTTTTCTAGCTTCTTCCGTCAGCTGCTCTTTTTACTCTGACAATCTGGCCATTTGGCCCTCCTCCCCTTCGGTCCCTACTGCGGTGGAGGCCACAAAAGGAGCTCTGAATTGATTGGAGCGCTAGTCTGAGTACTGGTGTTTTTTTTCAATCCGAGAAAATGTGAGGTCTCCTTCTTCTCAATGGATTTCCACCAAGCTAACCTCCAGCTCAACTTCCTCTTTAATTCAACTCCCGCTTCCGTTTCAAATCCACTCCAACTTTTCTTATGATCACCTTCGACGACACTCTTTCCTTTTCTAAATATGTATCTTTGCTGAAAGCCAAGTTTGTCCCTCGTCTCAAGGCCTTACGCTGTATCTTTGCTTCCTCATGGGGTTACTCTGAGGAGTCTCTCTCTCTATTCTGTAAAAGCTTTTCTTCGGCCCCTTCTCACTTATGCTTCACCTGAATGGTTTTATTTCTTAAACACTACCAATATCACCAAATTGGAACGCCTCCACCGGGCGGCTAGTCGTGCCATCACCGGCTGCCTCTTGTCCTCCTCTATCTCACTTCTCCTCATCGAGGCGTCTCTACCTCCCCTACGAGTCACCTGACTCATTTCACTCTTTTATCCTATAAGCGGGCTCTTCGTCTCCTAACCTCCTTTCCCATTTCAGGTTTGGCCAGACTTGGAGTGAAACCAAGACTATGCAGAAGCTCCTGGAGAGCTCTTGCGTCCAATTACCCGCTTATGCTTTCTTTTATTTCCTCCAGGGAGGCTATCCTTGCTTGTCCTCACTCTCCTCCTTAGAAACTGCCTTCTTTCATTGTGGAGTTCACCGTTTTCTTTCCATGCACCCGCTCTGATCCTCCTCTCTCTTGCCAAGTTGCTGCTCTCGCTCATCTGGACTCTGTCCCCACTTACGATCTGGTACTCTGGACAGACGGCTCTGTTCCTTTTTTTCGGTAATGGCGGCTCTGGCGTTCTTGCCAACTGCTCTCTCTATGCCATTGAGGCCACTCTTTCCTTTTTAGCAGGCCCAGCATGTTCAAGTTTTTCTGCTGAATCCTGCGCCATTCGACAAGCTCTTTGCTGGTCTCGGCAGCACCAACAAATTTGCCACTTCTCTTCTATTCTTCTCCTATTTGACTCTTGTTCTGTCCTGACCACGATGTCCTCTCCTCCATCTTTCCTTTTACCTCAGTCTTTCTGGTAGATCTGGCAAGAACTGTCTTCTCTCTCCTCCTGTTCTATCAGGCTACAATGGGTCCCCGGACACTGGTTTCTCGTGGGGAACGACGCGGCTGATGAGTTGACCAGGCGGAGAGTGCTGCTCGTGCTCTCTGCGATCCCTTGAAGTCTCTCTACTCTGATCTCTCGTATCCACTCTTGTCTTTTCTCGAACTGGAGGTATACTGTCTCATCGAAACTCTTCGACACACAGGTTTCCTCGATTTCCACCGAGGAACTGATGCTCCCTCGTCACGCTCGCTGTGTTCTCTCTCGTCTTGTTGTTGTTGTGATTATCTCTCCTCTTCTTCGGCATGGAGATACGGCAAGCACGGCAATTTAGGTTTGTGCCGTCAACTTAATTAAAATTAGGCTAGGGGACACTCTAGTCTTCGCTACATCAAACACAGCCTTATGTTGAGCTCTTATTTTTCTAGGATTGACAGAATCGAGAATACTTCCTGAAGCGCCTGCGGATATTTGTCCTAGGACACCTCTCATCTCATTCTGCACTGTCCAGCAACGGACTCTTTGCGCCTTTTGCTTTTTGACGACTCTCTGTCTCTTTACGACCTCTGGTCCAGGCCCTGGGAAGTTGCCCGGGTTTTGGGGCTCCATGGTTTTCCGCCATGCCCCCATCCCTCGGAAGGGGTCGGGTAACAACAACAAAAAAAAGAGAAGAAAAATGTTTAAAGGGTGTAAAGTGCTTAAATATAGAATTGCTCGTAGCATAGTCAAATAAGCTTTGATTATTGTAAAGTTGTTTTTATCGAAACGACTTTATTAATATTTCCTGAAAGAGCATTTAATCGCTTTTCTACAATCAGTACTTTTTGAGAAAAACAAAAAACAGATTATGCAATGAAGCGTTGATTGTGACATTGTTTTAGACCTCAAACAAATGAAAGTTTTTGTAATGTGGTAAGTCAGAAACTGGCTTTCGTTGGAGCAAAAAGCGGTTGTCCTCTGTCAAGTAATGCAAATTAAAAAAAGCATTTTCAATTATGATGTTATAGTGACGTTACGAACACTCTTATCACACTCACCACGGGGTGGTGATCAATCGTAGCAAGTTTGATGCTTGTACCTCAAGCAGTTTCAGATGAGTCAAAACAGACAAACAGACAAAATTGAGTTTTATAGTATGGATTCAAATTAATCTTATCATTACTCACTTTAACATTTTCCGGCATGTCTGATATTTGACTCATGAAACGTTCGAAGTCGCATCAACGATTATTAATTCCAATAAATCTTGTCTTTTTTGCAGAACATTGCACAAAATGCTGACATCATGTGGAAAAATATTGTAAACAGATGACATTTTCAACTGTGCAGGAAAACGCTGAACAACGTTTCTGGTCACCTCTTCGTCTTGCATTTCGTAGAGCAAACTGCAAATTTCCAAGCATTTCGGAAAACTACGTAACGACAGATTTTCTGCCATTTGGCACACAAATTGTTCAAGAAACAGTTTTTTTTCTTTAAAATTTGCGTTTTTTGGAAGTAAAGATGAAGGTAAATGAATCAAATGTTTATGAGTGTTTGGGTTACATAATCCAAAAATAAAAAGTTTCACAACATCTAAATTCCCGAATCGTTCGTCGTTTACGGATAGCACGTTTTTGAAATCATCAAACGACAGAAACAATATCAACCAGACTGCCGAAAAGAACTCTTGAAGAATCAAATGAGAAAAGTATGTTACTTTTTCAACATGTAATAAACATAATCGGGTGTTTGCTTTTGTTCGTGTTGTTAAGACTGTGTTCAAGCTTTCTTTTTTCAGCCCTGAATGTTCTATTTTGTCTTCACTGAACTGATATGTTTTTGAACGTATTCCCTCCCAAGCTAACTGCGATAGCTTTTCCAATTCAAATTCACTTTTTGAAATCCCATTATAGCTGCTGCTCAGGCTATATGGTTTGGGATATGGGAAATTCACGACAAATAGCCGCAAACTCAGTCGCTAAATCAAGTGTCCACAAAGTGATGATGTTGAGATACGAAATTTTATTACAGCTCCGATATCCAAAATGACCACATGGTATATTTGATAGGGCGACAGGTTTTCTAAAACACAATGCAAGTGTAAACAAGCAGCTACGATAAACACTTAACTAACTTCATAATGTAAACATATTAAAAATAGGGATTTCGATGCAAATTCGAAGATCAAAAACGGCGTTGCGACGGTGTAACATATGTTGTGATGGAAAATTTACAAATACTACGTCGCAAGCCAACAATTCACATTCAAACTTACTAAGTACATGCAAGATACATACAAACTTACTGAACTATTTGAGGTCCCACGCAAATTATTAATTTTCAAGATTGTCGTCAGCAGCAAAACACTGTTATTTCCTCTGGTTCAAACCTTTTACAGAACCGAAGAACTACGCTCTTAGGCCTTATATACGGTAGCAACAGCCAATCAAAATTCACGATACAGGCCACGTGTAGTAAATTTTCTAGAATAATCAAGCCGGAATTTCTCAGATCTTGTTCTATAGATTCCAATTGTCACATTTCGCAAGTTAAACAGTAGGATCACAGTTTCGAAATTAAGTGGTGCGTAGAGCGAAAAGTAAAGACACGATTAGATTGTCTGGTGGCAGAACAAAGCATTCAATTGTTACGTAAGTCCAAATTTGATGAAGGCAGTTACGGGGGTTCGTCTTTGTGCAAATAAATACTCCTAAAACAAAGCGAACAGACAAACGGCGAAATAGTTAATTAGCACATTCGGTTTTTCTTTATAGTTAAAAACAAATATCCAACAGCTGGCAGACAGTTTTGGACCACATAAACTAAAGGTCTCCAGCAGAGTGAAAATCAAGCATTGAATTCGAGCAAACAGCACATTTGCCAAAATAAAAATTTAAGAAATGTTCGATCCGTGACACACCGCCCCCCTTAAGCCGATGAGGGGTCACAAGGCTTAACACAAAGGCGCAAAAATGTACACCAAAAAATACAATTTAATTTACATAAGAATCATACACTATCACATTCAAGCAATGCGCACATCTTAGAAATTGGACGAACACACACAGAAAACTGGGTTTGTAATTTGGCGCTTCTAATCAGACCCTGTTTGTCTGGAAAGGTTTCGATTACTCGGCCCATGACCCAAGAGCTACGAGGTGAGTTATCCATTATAAGAACTATGTCCCCATTTGTGACATTGCGTGAAGTGTTGACCCACTTAGAGCGTTTTTGCAACAATGGCAAATATTCTCTAGTCCAACGTTTCCAAAATATATCTGCAAGATACTGCACTTGTCTCCAACGTCTCCTAGCAAAATTGTCCTTTTCTGAAAAGTTACCAGGAAGTAGGGAAACTTGTTCCTTTAAGAGGAGCAAATGATTAGCTGTTAATACATTTAAGTCTCGAGGGTCATCCGTTAAAGTGGTGAGAGGTCGACTGTTTATTATGCCTTCGACCTCGCACAAGAGGGTGAGTAAACTCTCGTCAGTTAAAATTTGTTCGTTGCATATGCCAGTCAAAATTTTTCGAGTAGAGCGAATGAGTCGCTCCCAAACACCACCATGGTGAGATGCTCTGGGCACATTAAACTTCCATTTGATGTTGCGTTGCAACAGGAAATCATTTATCTGGGCTTGATTCCAATCATCAATGGCTTGGGTAAGTTCCCGTTGGGCCCCCACGAAATTAGTCCCGTTGTCAGACCAAAGTTCCGCGACCTGGCCTCTGCGTGCAATGAAACGTCTCAGGCTTTGAATGAACGAGCTGGTTTCCAGGCTATATGCCACTTCAATGTGTACTGCCCTGGTGGTGAAGCAGGTAAACAGTACTCCATACCTCTTTAGTTTAGATCGGCCCTGCCTCACCAAAAATGTTCCAAAAAAAATCCACTCCAACACAGGAGAAGGGAGGTTTATCAGGAATAAGTCTTTCCTCGGGTAAATTAGCCATTTTTTGTGTAAGTGCCTGTCCTCGAATCTTGCGACACTTTACGCACTTGGACAGCACAGAGCGCGCCACAGAGTTAACACTTACTATCCAAAACCTTTCCCTTAGCTTAGCAATGACGTGTAGGCGTCCCGTGTGGCCTAGTCTTTCGTGTTGCTCTCTGATCATAAGCTCACTCTCATAACACTTAGGCAGAATGATCTGATGCTTGTTGTCATGTGGAAGACTTGACTTTTGTAGTCGCCCACCAACTCTTAGCATTCCATGTTCCAAGTACGGATCCAAATTGCGCAATGAGCTTGAAGATGAAATTTGTTCACCTCTTTGCAACTTCTCGATCTCTTTTCCATAGTATCGCCGCTGCAAGTGTCGAAAAATTAGGTACTCCGCCTCCTGAATCTCTTCAAGACTCAGAAGATCCTTCGCATTTAAATGCGATCGACCAAGCCAAATGTTTTTGCAACGAATCACCTGAGCGCAAACTCGCTTTATTTTATGCCAGCTTGAGTAGTTCCTGCATAGTCCATCCAAAAGGCTGATGTCTGGTTGCACCTTTACGGCATAAATAAGGGTTTGGTCTCTTCTTACTTCCGGATCGCTTGTAAACTCTGGTGTGGTAGGATTTTGAGGAATTGTAGGCCAGTAATTAGGTGGCTGCCACAAAAAAGCTGGTCCAATTTTCCACCGATTACATTTTAAAAATTCGTCGATGGTCAGTCCACGTGTAAGTAGATCGGCTGGGTTATCTTTGGAGGGAACATAATGCCACTGTGAGGGGTCACACACGTTCTTGATTCTCTGAATTCGATTGGCCACGAAGGTGTGGAAGCACTTGCTTTCATTGTTTAGGTAGCATAGAACAGTCACGCTATCTGTCCAGAAAACGGATTGGACTTCCAACTCTGGCATTTGTAGTTCTCTGCGAATCATCAAGTCATTCTGGGAGGCCACCACTGCAGCGCATAGTTCCAATCTTGGAATGGTTAGTGGTTTCAGAGGGGCTAGTCGACCTTTTCCAAAAATGAGGGAGCAGTGGATTTCACCGTTTTTGTTGATCATCCTCAAGTAAGTGGCCGATCCATATGCTCCCTCTGATGCGTCTGCGAAGTGATGTAGTTGTGCGTGAACGATATTGCCAAATTTGGGAGGCTTGAAACATCTTGGCAATGTGAAGAGCTTCAATTTAGGAAGTTGCTCGAGCCAGTTTAACCACTTCCCCTTTTCATTTGGGGGAATCGGGTCATCCCAGCCCAACTTGTCACGGCAAAGTTTTTGTAGCAATACTTTTATGGGTAAAACTGCCACTGCTCCAAAACCCAGTGGGTCAAACACAGAGTTTATCATTGACAGAATCCCTCTTCTAGTACATGGCTTGTCTCTTCTTTGAACCTTAAATGTCAATGAATCTTTTTCCACGTTCCATTGCAGGCCTAAAGCTCTTTCTGTGGGTAGCTCATCACTAGCTAAATCCAAATCTAAAGCTTCCTTAGACCACTCTGACTTAGGGATCGAACCCATGACCTCTCGACTACTGCTTATCCATTTGTTCAAGCAAAAACCTCCTTTATCCAACAGATCGCGAAGCTCATGTACCAGTTTAATGGCTGTTTCGACCGTGGGAGCTGAAGTTAAGCAGTCATCAACGTAGAAGTCGCGCTTCACTGTTTCCACAGTTCTCTTGTCAAATTCTTGCTTGTGATCGGAAGCTGCACGCTTCAAAGCAAAATTGGCACAGCTAGGTGAACTCACGGTTCCGAAGGGGTACACGGTCATTCTGTACTCTTCAATTTCTTCATCTATATTTCCATCTTTCCACCAGATAAAACGAAGCAGGTCTCTATCTTCAACCGGGATTCTTACCTGATGGAACATGGCCTTGATGTCAGCCTGAACTGCCACTAGCTCCCTTCTAAATCTCATCAAAACGCCCAGTAAGCTATTTGTGAGGTCCGGTCCCTGCAATAAGTTACCATTTAAGCTAACCCCATTGAACTGAGCTGAGCAGTCGAAAACCACTCTGATCTTACCTGGCTTTTCAGGGTGGTAAACTCCGTGATGCGGTAAGAACCATGTTCTACCTTCGGGCCCTGGCTTCTCAACCCTCTCACAGTAACCTTGGTCTATCATGTCGCTAACGAACCTTTTGTAGTCATTGTAGAATCCATCATTCCTGCTGAATTTCTTCCTCAGATGACTCGCTCTCTGCAGTGCTTGAACTCGGTTGTTTTGTAGCTTGAGATTTGGATACTTGATCGGGAGTCCGATTTCGTAATGGTGATCCTCCAGTTGTTTGGTAGATTCATTGACGGCTTTCATGAATCGCTGTTGATCGACTGACATCTCTTCCTTTCCGTTTACCAAGGAATCCATGATATCGGTGCAGAGAGAGCACATAGGGTGGTTCTGACTGTCGAATGAGGACCTGACAAAAAGGCTAGTCACGTGATCCGAACGACCGCCTGCGCAATTCAATGTCCATCCCACAGGTGTACGAATCGCATAGCTGCCAAACGGTTCTCTTATGACCTCTTGCGGTTGCATCACCATTCGATTGTTATTGCCAATTAATAGACCAACTTTGCATTTCACTTCCGGGATGTAGGCATCTTCAAATTCAGCGTACTGGTCTGCATGAGCTTGAGTTGGGATGTCCTTATGGTTAACTGGCAGTTTCTTGCAGGAGTAAAGTGAGCTCAGTGGAATGCAGCAGATTTCGTCCATGTCAGTCACTTCCAGATTAGACACAATCTTTGTTTTTTGATGTCCTTGATCTTTATTGAGCGTGATGGTGCGAATTCCGACCTCCTCACAGTCTTCTATCTTTAGCTTTTTTCTAAGATCTTCAGTGACAAAGGAGTGTGTGCTGCCAGTGTCCAACAAAGCCTTGGTGACAACTAACTCAGCAGACCCTTTTCTTCGTATCTTCACCGGTACTACGGGTAGCAGGCTTTGTTCCATCTGCGGCAGATTGATGAGTCCATTTTTAACCACTTGCTTAGGTGTCTTGGAACTCTCGTTCTCACCATCCTTTACGGGCTTGCTAGCAGGATTTGATTCATCTTCGTCTGGTGGATGCAGCAGTGTTGTGTGAAACTGCTTACAATCACGCTTTTTGCAAGCCTCATTTTTGCGGCGGCAGAACTTAGCAAAGTGGCCTTCCTTTAGGCAGGCTCTGCAGAGTTTGCGTTGACTGACAAACTCTATCCTCTCGTGGTAGTTAAGGTCTCGGAACCTTTTGCATTGGTTTAGGAAGTGCTCCTTTTCACACATGAGACACTTGGCTGCGTGTGTGTCCTTGCTGTTCTTTACTTGTGTGGAAAAGTTCTTCGTTTTTCGGCTGGTACTGTTTTCCTGACTACTGTACGACTTGGAGGAGGTGGGTATTTGAGAAAGATTGGTGCTCTCTCGAGTCTTCTGTCGCACAAAATCACCGAGGTCATTGATACTAATATCTCGGTGTTGTTTGTGCAATATTTGGTCCACCTCGTGGTTCCAGGCAGGTATCCAGGGTTGCGGTAGGCGATTCATAATTTTTGTCACCATATCCATGTTATCCATCCGATTCAAGCAATCCATTCCTTGCAGAGTTATCAGACAAGAGGTAAAATCCGCTGAAAACTTAATCAGGCTTCTATGGTCATTCTCGCTAAGCGCTGGTCCTTTAACAATAGGTCTAATGCACGCTTCAATGACCTTATGCCTCTGACCAAAATACGACTGCAACAACCCTCTTGCTTCCTGATAACCTCGTTCTGCTGTTTGCATATGTTGACACCCCTTAATCAGAGAGTGCGCTATATCCTTAGTGTAGTGCAACAAGAAGAACAGCTTTCTATTCGAGTCGGTCAGTTGCTGATCAATCAAGACGTCGAAGGCCTTAATGAAGCTAAAATAGTCAGCTGGGTTACCATTGAAAAACGGAGGTTCTACCTTAAGGGTAGGTAATTTAGTAAAATATGAGTTATGTTGGGAATCGTCGGAATGTGCCAAAACATTAGCTGGATTAATAGGATTAGCATTGTCGGACAAGGTAGGTGTCTGCATAGCGCTTTGTGTGGGCACGTAAACCCCTGGGTGTATTGACGCATCACAATTAAATTGAGACATTACTCTAGTATTCCCAGTACCATTAGAACCAAGCACGTTAGTATTAGAAGCCTTAGGGACATAAAATGTCTTAGTTTCAAACGGCTTACTATATGGGTTAAGGTTTGAGACCATTTTAGCACAATTTACGTTAGCATCGCCATTAACTTTAGGCGAAGTACAAGGCACTGCCACTGGTACGGAAACGGAACTCGACACGTCAACCACAGGTCTTAAAATTAAAGATTCGTTATCAGGCACGGTTTTCACGAGCGGCACTTCAAATTTAGGTTTCAAATCCATGGGCTTATTAATATCAGTGAGCATGCCACTACGAGCATTCCTAGTGAGGCCTGATTTAATTACGTCACTTTTCACACGATTATCATGCAAATTGGTGAGTGCCTTATTTGAGGCATTAGCAGTGCTAGGTATATTTATTGCAGCGTCCGCATCGTTTCCGACCATATCAACCACTGTAGATTTGCTTTGTTCGGGGTGGTCATGGGGGACGTTATCGTTAGCAACAAATGTAAGCACATTAGTATCACATTTACGTTTATCCGCACAACCAATATTAGAAAGTTCACTACTTAGCTCCGCATCGACCTGATCCAATTCGGCTTGTAAATGAGCATGTTCCAATTGTTGTTGGAAGATCATGTCTTGATGCTCTCTTTCTTTCATCAGTTGAAACTCTCTTTCCTCTTCATGACGTCTTTGGTTAAGCTGTTTTTCTTCCAGGCGAAGGCGCTGCTGCATTTGTTGCTGCTTCAATTCGTCAATGTGTTTCTGCGACTTGATTCTGGCTTCCAATGCTGCCTTGCGAGCCCTTGCGCTGCTTGTAGATGATCTCGACCAATTGCTCCGGCTTGACGTTGAACGCCAGGAGGTACTTGAGTGGTGGGATGATGGTGCGACCGAAGGAAATGTCGAAGAGCCAGCCATCTTCTTTGATTTGGATCGAGTCAGGATTTCGCTTTTGGGCGCCTTTGACTTGTAAGCTGATTTGTTGGAACGCTCACTTCGTTCATCATTTTTGTCGACTCGATCCTTGGTTGTTGAAGGCGTTGGTGCTGCAGGCGACATACTTTTCTTCGGTTCATCCTCTGGGGTTGATTGGGTTAGTGCAGTTTGGGCAAGATCTTCCTTTTGCATTGCAGAAGCCATTATATGACGTCGCAGATTCAAGAACAAGAGAACTGGGGGGGGGGGGGGGGGAAACAGCAACCAATTTTGTTCACGAAGAAGTATTCAATGTTCAAGATTAGCTTTCCAAATAGTTCAAAAACTTACATATAGCTGCTGCTCAGGCTATATGGTTTGGGATATGGGAAATTCACGACAAATAGCCGCAAACTCAGTCGCTAAATCAAGTGTCCACAAAGTGATGATGTTGAGATACGAAATTTTATTACAGCTCCGATATCCAAAATGACCACATGGTATATTTGATAGGGCGACAGGTTTTCTAAAACACAATGCAAGTGTAAACAAGCAGCTACGATAAACACTTAACTAACTTCATAATGTAAACATATTAAAAATAGGGATTTCGATGCAAATTCGAAGATCAAAAACGGCGTTGCGACGGTGTAACATATGTTGTGATGGAAAATTTACAAATACTACGTCGCAAGCCAACAATTCACATTCAAACTTACTAAGTACATGCAAGATACATACAAACTTACTGAACTATTTGAGGTCCCACGCAAATTATTAATTTTCAAGATTGTCGTCAGCAGCAAAACACTGTTATTTCCTCTGGTTCAAACCTTTTACAGAACCGAAGAACTACGCTCTTAGGCCTTATATACGGTAGCAACAGCCAATCAAAATTCACGATACAGGCCACGTGTAGTAAATTTTCTAGAATAATCAAGCCGGAATTTCTCAGATCTTGTTCTATAGATTCCAATTGTCACATTTCGCAAGTTAAACAGTAGGATCACAGTTTCGAAATTAAGTGGTGCGTAGAGCGAAAAGTAAAGACACGATTAGATTGTCTGGTGGCAGAACAAAGCATTCAATTGTTACGTAAGTCCAAATTTGATGAAGGCAGTTACGGGGGTTCGTCTTTGTGCAAATAAATACTCCTAAAACAAAGCGAACAGACAAACGGCGAAATAGTTAATTAGCACATTCGGTTTTTCTTTATAGTTAAAAACAAATATCCAACAGCTGGCAGACAGTTTTGGACCACATAAACTAAAGGTCTCCAGCAGAGTGAAAATCAAGCATTGAATTCGAGCAAACAGCACATTTGCCAAAATAAAAATTTAAGAAATGTTCGATCCGTGACACCCATGTCTGGCGAAAGTCTCCAGAATGTTTAATATAACGTTTGTTACTGAAGCAAAGCCAACTGTCTGATCAGAATCAATTGATCGTTGGTGTAAATAATAAACAGTAAAAATACAAATTATTGGCACATAACATTGGGCCAACAGCTCAGGATGATTGATTAACTCATCGTACACCTTTTGACTGTCAGCTCCACATATATCTTCACATATCTGACGTTGTGCTTCAGGATTAATACCAAGAACATCCACCATGAAATGTGGTCTGTACTGTTGGTGCAGGTCCAACATCTGACGAGGACAAGATGTGATCAGTTTCTTGGCTTTGCGCAAAATGTTACCATTTAAAATATTTTTTAAAAGTATTTCCGGTGTTGCAACATCATAAAGTTTAGCATTTGGGCATTGTCTTTTTAGTTTTATTGTTGCTTCATCTAAACCGTCAAATATTATCATGACCTTCTCGTTGTCTTCAAGGTGTTTCAAAATCTCGTTGTCATAAGCAGGATTGTGTTCCCAGCTTGAATCTAAATTTGTCAGCAAAAACTGTAAAACATTTATTTCTTTATCATAGTTTACTTTTTTCAAAGACACATAGAACAAAAACTCGATATCATGCACTTCTTTGTTTATCACTTTTTCAACCAGCTGCTTGGTAAGTGTAGTCTTTCCAATTCCTGCTTGTCCTGAAATTGCCACACAGTTTCCATGAGTAATAATGTACTTCTTCTTTAAAATATCATTACCAGTTTCAGAGCAAGCATCTTTTCTGGCAAGCTCTTCGGCTTGAATGAATAAGTCTTCGAGTTTTATGTCTCCGTGTCGAGTGTGGTTCCATAAATCAGGATCTAGTCTTCGTTTAAAATAATCTGCCTCCGCAATTCTTCCGCTGTCATATTTTGATATTTGAAGTTCAACTGTTTGAACATTTTTATTTATGGCCAAGGTACTCTTTTTCCCGCTAATGAAGTTTGCTGTTTCCATTAGTTCCATTTTTAGTTGGTCAAGTTTTGAAGATCCTAAGAAAACGATTTATGTCAGTAAGGTTATATTTCTATTGAAGTAATCGAGAAAATCTCAAAATCACATAGCGCATCAATCAATGGAGTTTTTATGCCGATTAGTTTTTTGCCTTGTAGCTTCGTGTTGATACATAAGAACTAACTATGCTTCATCTAGAAGAATGTTTTATCGTCATGGTAAAACTGGCGCTTAAAGAAGAGAAGAGGGTATTGGAAAACGAATTTTTATAGCGTGCTGGTCGCAAAACCCAATTGTTAACATCATAGTCTAAATACACGCGCAAACATTTATCGTAAGCTAAGTAAGTTTGGGCTTCTTATTACTCTGCAGTTTTTATAGTTAAAAATTTGTAAGTAATTTTACAGCAACTGTTATAAATATTATCAGCGACATCATCATCATTATCATCGATATTGTTACGTGTGAATGGTATCATCTTAGACCAGAATTTCTTAATCATTGGTCGCAAGTATCTCTTGCTTATAATTTATTTGCATGTATATTATGGTGGTAAAAGAAGGAGGAAACTTGGGGGTTGCATTTCCTTCTAAAATTTTATTAAATAGATAAAATAGTCTTTTTCAAAAGTTGATTGCCTCTCACCAAAAAGAAGATCTTTACACATTCTGTACCGAAAGAGAAATAAAGTACTTTGAAAATGCCAACTGTGTTTTTGAGCAATTTCGGGAAGCAGAAAAAAAAGGCTGAGATGCTGCCTTAGGCCTCTGCTCCAACGAGAGAAATTACCAAGATATTTTGAGATATTTTTGGATATAGTTTTGGTGGGGCAGAAAATAAGAAATTTTATTTCAAAATCCGAGAGAATTTGAGAGAAGAAAACAGTAAATTTTTTTTGAAAACTCCCAAAATTATGATGCTATAGTTGGCAATTGAAAATTTAATTTTACAGTGTGCCAAAAATAAGAGGTTAAGGTTTTAATTACTGCCATTAACCTCTTATTTTAGGAGGCAACAACACGATAAATTGTATTTATTGTTAACTTCTAAAAATCATTATTGACTTCTAAAACTGCCTTTCGTGTTCCATATCAACCTTTTCGTAATCTAATCCAAAAGTTTTGGTGTCTTAAACCGTCACCTGCGTTGTGTTTGGTGGTTTAGTTTAGTCACCGTAACTGGTGATTGACCTGGGTTATGTCTCTAATAAGGCTAATTGTCTATAATTATCAGCAAAACGTCAGGTGATAAAGTTTTACGAAAACTATTGCTTTCATTTACAACAGTAGATAAGATCAATTAACGGTATGAGCAATGATAGTTGGAAACGAAGCAGTTCTACTTAAGTAGGTTTTTCAGTAACGAGCTATTTATTTTAATAGTTTCATTTTTTACTACTACTTTTACTAGAGTATATTGAGTAGGAAGTAATGCTACTTGAGAAGTCAAAACTTTTACTCAAGTAAATGCTTTAAACTCATATCTGTTGAACTGAAATGTTGTGTGCTAAAGTAAAACAATTTTGAATTAAAAATTTTATGTTTAGCAAATTCTTCATTGAAGTAAAACATTTTTGGTTCAAATTTTGGAAACCAACTAAGAAGCTTACTACTGTTCACTGGCTCAAAGGTTCTCTGCCCTCACCTAACGACAAAGTTCCAACAACTGCAATTCCAACAATTGCAATTTGGTGGAGTAAATTTGATTTCTCTAATACTTTCTATAGTAACCAGTTGAACTGACATCTGATCAATAAACTTCAACTACACTTAACGAAAATACATTTTTTCACGAATAGAAACGTTATAAAAGACACTAAAAATGGTAACTGGCCATTTTAAAAAATAAAACTAAAATTAGATTAAACATGTTATAGTATCCGGACATGTGATTTGATTTCATACAAACTTTTCAGGAACAATTGGAAGAAAATATTGCCTTGATTCATTTTTTATTGGTGCAGATGGCTCACATCAAAATTTTACATGTTGTTTCTCTTTGGTTTGAGAGATCAATAGATCTTAGAGTAAAGATTATTCTGGCGCGAGACACAACTACACAAAAACTTTCTGACTTGGAGCCATCTACTGTTCAGTTGTGGTAATTTTCTCACTTGCCCATTCATTACTAAAAAACTATTTATAAACCGGGATGATAGTGTTGTTATTAGTCGTTTTACTTTAATAGGCAACACCTCAGCAATTTACGTTTGCTTTTATAATGAAAGGGTTTTTTTAAATGAATCAAGAGACCTGATGATTAGATCTATTCCTAGAGAATGTAGATAACAAGATAAAAATGATAATGTATCAAGAGGATAAATTGGTAAATCTGCCTCTAGGTTTTGCAACTTTCCATTTAATAAAGTAAAAAAACAAAATCAGCTATCAAATGTTGATTGTAAAATCATCTTAACCCCTAAATGAATAAAATTTTTGTAACTTGTCAAGTTGACGGCTGACTTTTGTTTGAGAAGAAACGTTTTAAAAAATAATCTTTCGTTATGTTGTCATTATGACGTCACTAACCCCTTATTGCTGTCACCTTGTGGTAATAATCAATCGTGACGAGTTTCATGTTTTGTTACCACCGCGGCGGTGTAGTGGTTAGAGCGTCCGCTTCGCAGTCTGTAGACCTGGGCTTCATTCCCAAAGTTGAGTCATAACAAAAGACTTCAAAAATTGGTATTCACAGCTTTCCTGCTTGGCGCTCAGCAAAAAAAAAGGGGTAGTGTGGAGAACAAGCCGGCAAGCTTGCTTGTTGTGTTCTTGGGCAAGGCACTTAACGGGACGCCTCCATCTTTATGTAGCAGACAGGTGGGGTACCCGTACTTCACCGAGTTACAATTGTGAAGTTGATCACCCAGCATGTCGTACGAGGCGACTCTTGGGTACCCACCAAAGGCAGTCCGCCTTGTTGGTGGTGAGGCTACCAATCATTCATGACTGGTTCGAAATGGGCTGCCATCTTTTCTCTAGCCTTATTCAATTAAATTAATGGTGTGAACCTGAATTGCCGTTCGTGCCGTACCTACATCCCGTGGAAGAGGAGGGGTAATCACAACGACAATAACAACAGTTTCATTTTCGGACGCCCAGTTGCTTCGAAGGAGTTAACGCTTACGCACGTACAAACAGAACTCTGTTTGTGGTATGCGCAATTTAGAAAAGAGAGGAGGGAGTAAGTTTTAGTACTCTTCGTAACAGATCGCTCGTCTGGTTTATGTTTTCGGGAGCTCAAATAGATATAGAAAGCGAATTTTTAATGATACAATATGGACGTACAAATGTTCATCAAAATTTTTTTCTAAAGAGCTGCTCAGCTCTGTTGGCTCACAATTCTAATGCCAAATGGATTCGATTTTTAAAACATATATACCCACCATACAATTTCAGACGGAATAAACTTTGCTTACTTTTTTCCAAACAACATAATCAGGAAATTTTTGCCTTTCTTCCGGGTTATGCAATTGCAGATATCTGTATAATCAGGTAATCTTTTCGGAAACATAATAAATTTAGAGAGTAATATTTTTTAGATTACAATCTGCCCTTCTTCATGCATATGCCATTGCAGATCTCTGTATGGTCTGGTTATGTTCTCGGAAAACATGAACGTACCTTACAAAACTTCATCAAAAATGTTGTTTCAGGAGGGGCTCAGCAAGTTTTCTTCGTTTACAAGCCAACATCCTGAATTCGCTTTTTAGTGCTTATGTTGCAATCTTATAATTCTTCATATTCTTCTAATCAATATAACTAAAGGGAGGGCTTTAGCCCCCTGGTTGCATTATTTAACACTGGCTGGGGGTCCAAAAAAAGTGATGTTTATAGCTCCGACTTTCATGGAATTTCATGCAAAGTCTCACTTCTCTACACGTTTAGATATAATAATGCTTATTTATTGTTCAATTTTGGAAATTTTGCTGCTCCTCCGTGATCAGGCCCTTGGCATTGCTGTTTCGCTTGAACACGTTATCTATGAGATTACGGTAAGTATGTTGCTAAACACTCCTAAAATTTTGTTTTTTAATTAAGTTACCTAGAGCGACCAACGATCAACTACGAAATTATGCGTATACGTACATATTCTGTTCTACTTTGGTCCATATCAAGGTTTGGCTGTTGGTGCTGCAAACAAGATTTCTTTTGATTCAGTATTCAATTTTGGATAGCATAAGTTATTCAAACGTTCTTGATCAAGCGTTTCTACTTAAATCTAAACATCGTCTACTCGACAGTAACAGACTCAAAGCAAGTTTTAAACTTGCACTCGATCGCTTACGATACTTCTAGTGTCTTAAAAATTATTGTACAAAAATCACTGTAACTCTGTTTATGATTTAAAATTATCTAGGAGCACGATGCCACGCAGAAAAATTGAACTTACTCGTATACGCCTATCCAAATTCAGGTCAGGACATGTTGACATTCATTGACATAATAAAGCACAACACTTGCCTGGTGTATTAGTTGTCTTTGCAACACTCAATTGCCCTGAGGGTGAAGGTTGGTTGACAGTGCCTTCTGTAGCACGAGGTTTGGCTGCGAGGAAATGATTGTTGATATCGCTTTCTGCAAGATAACAGTGTTAATTTCGTTGACTGTTTTTGAATTTTATTCACATTATTTAGGCAAAATGACTTTTTTCCTTCGAATAATGGCTTAATTATATTTCAGACTATTAATCGTCATTTTTTCACATTGTTACGTTTTACAAATTCCATTTGGAGAGTGGGCACTAAGCTCATGTATATCTGAGGTCTTAAAACTTTTTTGAATTTTCCTAATTTTCAAGCAATCCAAAACTCTAGATTTCGTAATTTTATCTCCTACAGATTGTTTGCAGCATAAAATAGTTGTTTCGAAACCAATATTAAACAAAGCAAAACAGTCTAATGCCGAAAAACCGCTTAAAATATTACGAAATATTTTACGAAATAATGAAAGCCAAGTATTGGAAAAGATTGATTATACGAAAAGGTCACTCCACCCAGTAAATATTTTTGAACGTCTTTTGTTCGGTTCTTGAACGTATTTTGCTCTCAAGCATTTTTGTACATGAACTTTCATCCTCTTAGGTGTTTGCATGATGCTTTACAGTATGTTGTTGTCCGCACATTTGATTTAGTACGCTTATACGTACCAAATGCGCATACAT
The DNA here is from genome assembly GCA_963675345.1 of Trididemnum clinides. Classification (NCBI taxonomy): domain Eukaryota; kingdom Metazoa; phylum Chordata; class Ascidiacea; order Aplousobranchia; family Didemnidae; genus Trididemnum; species Trididemnum clinides. Next base: position 13,977,893 of record OY776306.1, on the reverse strand, counting down.
TTTTGGGGATACATACTTTGCAAACAAACAAGATATCCACAGCACGTGGTTGACTGTGCAGCGCCATATAAATTTCACAGCGGATAAAATTGTTTCAATAAAAATGCTTGAAAACAAAACGTACAAAAATTATACTGTGTATAGCCACCTTAAGACTTTACGTGATCCTCCTCGTAAATAACAAAATGAAGCATGAAACGAAGCTTAAAATTAGAAAGCGCTAACGTCATACAGCAAAGAAAACGTTCAACGCAAGGTGGTAAAGAAAATTTTGTTTTTTAGAGCACGACGCTGATACAGTAGTTGAATACCTAGGTCCATAGTAGTGAAGTTGAACATAGAGGGGTCAACCATTAGCAAAACTGGCGTTTTCTTAAGACTGGACCTCAAATGCAAAGCTCTTATCTGCCGCATTTCAGTGAAGATCCGCTGTCATAATGCAGAAAAGCTAGTGTTCTCAAGCCATGTACTAGCTTTGCCTATTTTGCTCAGAACCCATGTTTGTCCAGGAAAACCTAAAACCTGGCTTGTCGGCCGATTTCCGATCAAGTCTCTGAGTGAATGGCTATATGTGAAGAGATTGGTTACAAGACAGTCAACTGCTGCCATCCTAGCCATCACCACCACGTTCATCCCAGTTCCCTCCAATTGCTAGCGATTTCAATTGCCAGCATGCAGTCTGGGGAAACGGTGACATCATTACAGCAGATAAAAACCTGGCTGCATAGCAATCTTTAAATTATTTCGCCATACTGTACGTCGCGTTGCAGTAGAATTTTTGTTCTATTTCAACCTTAATTTTATTCTAAAAATTAAGGCGACAAGTAGTATCGGTCGAATAATTTAGTCTGGCTGCAACTTAATAGCTAGGAAAAGATTGGATTTTACTAAAATACTTTGAACCACAAACTTTTCAATCAAGAACAGAGCAAATATATTCACAAACCACTTTAAAACTTTGAATTCCTTCTCTCATCGAACACAGAAACTAAACCACTGTAATATAACGATCAGAAACCAACAAAACTAAATCCAGTAATTGACTGCTTAAAAGATATCCACAATAAATCACTACAGATCAACACCCTTCTTCCTTTTTTTTCTACTCTCTCTCACTACTCTCTGCCACTCTCTCTCTGTCACAAATAAGGAAATTTGCCTTGCAAGAATTGTTTTTACGTTTGTGTAAAGTGCTGTGTCATTTATTCGATCGGCTATTGATTGATAAAAAAGACCTTTTTTCCTAGCAGTTAGAATTGCCGTAAGCACGCCTCTATTGCGTCACAGTTGTTTATGACATAATACGATTCCAGATTGTTCTAGCGGTTCTAGTTTCTTCGAAGAATTTCGATAACTGATTGTGAAAAAAAGAACCTTTTTTCTCTCGCAAGTGGATTGCTGTGTACGCTTGTATTACGTCACAATCGTTATTGCGACATAGTAAAATTCCAGATTGATCTAGAGATTCTAGCTTCTTCGAAGAATTTCGATAAACGATTACATAACTGGAAATGTTTTTTTTCTCCTTTCACGTGATTTCGTTCTAGCGTTTTCTAGATTGTTTTTGTCGATTAGTATATAAGGCGACAGGATATTTTTAGACAGAGAGTGAGAGAGTGGTAGAGTTGGGGAGAGAGAGCGGAAACCTTGTAGTGAGAAAGAGTGATTAATTGACGGATTAAAGAAAGGCTATTGTTTGTTTGCAATAATTTATTGTGCATTTCGTTGACGTGGAGAATATTGAACAGTGTTTGGTGAAATTAATTTTGGCGGGTTTTCTGATTGTGTGGGGAAGTGAGTAATTTTCGAGATTGCTGAGCGAAGAAGCTTGAAGTCGTGAAGTGCTATTTCTGTGAATATATTATTCTGTTATCAAAGTGGTTTGAGGTGTTTTATTGGAAGCCAATCTTTTCCAAGTTGTTATTAAGTTGCAGTCAGACCTAATTATCCGAGCGATTATCATACGTCGCCTCAATTTTAAAACAAAATTTAAGATTGAGATAGAACCGAAAGTTCTATAATTGATATTATCCATATATTATAACGCGACACTCTCAATGCCTAAAAATCTTGCGGCCATATTTATACGAGTGGAAAATAATCCAAAAATTGCCAGAACAATATCACGTGACATAGAAAAAAAGCACCGCTAATAAATTACGTAATTGCCATTCAAAAATCTTCAAGAAGTAACAAGATTCACTCGATTGCTCTGAAACTTAGTTACATAGTCAACCATTGTGACGTCAGAAGAGACGTGTGAGTTGCAAATGTAAATGCAAAGAAAAAAAAGTCTGCTAAAACAGGCGAGATATAAAACCAGGTTTGGTCTTACAAATTCAGATTTACAATTAAAATGATCACGGCAGAACAAAACGACAAATTACACAAACTATACATACATAAAAATTATTGTTCCAGTGCAAATTGCCATTGTACAACCCTTGATATTTAGCTCGCTTTACTTTCGGCTTTGTGGCAATAGATTTGCAAGTGTAGATTTTCAATAACTGGCTTTTCCATAGACGTCGGAAAGAGGATTTCTAATAGTCTCAGCATCAACTATCACTTATCATGTGTGTGTGTGTGTGTGTGTGTTTACCCCTCCTCTTCCTTGGGATGGAGGTACGGCGTGAACGGTAATTCAGGTTCATGCCGTCAACCTAATTGATATTAGGCTAGGGGAAGATGGCAGCCCATTTCGAACCAGTCTTGAGTGACTGGTAGCCCCACCACCAACAAGGCGGACTGCCACTGGTGGGTGCCCAAGAGTCGTCTGACATGCTGGGTTAGCATCACTTATCATCGCTCCAAAACTCGTTTCGAAATACGAAATAATTATCAATCAATAGAACGACCGTAAGGCCGACTAGAATGGCTTTTTACAGATAACGTAGCAAGGGATCTTATACCTTACAGTAACTCAAATGTAGATAAAGCAAATCAAGAATTCCGTATCACAATCGTGACACTGTTTTAAAACGAAATTCCGCAAGGTTGCAAAGAGAATAACACAGTCGCGCCCAAAAGTTTGAGATCACGCTTGACTTTTCACTGTGTTTGCACTTTTTTTCTTTTTAACTCGTTTTATTATTGTCGTATGCCCTTGACCATTTGTCTATTTATTGATACTTAACCTATCAAACAAATGATAGACCACAAATGTAAGACAGCATCATTTACTTTATTATTTTAATATTTTGTATCGTCTCCTTTGATTTTCACCACGGTAGCCATTCTGCGGGGCATGCTGTTTATGAAATTGCAGCAGTATTCTGATATCATTTTTTGAGTCCACACAATTTTTACTGCTGTCTTTAATAATTCCTTATTGGTAGGATACTGACCAGCTACTTCATTCTTCATCACATGCCATAAATTTTTGATTAGATTTAGATCTGGACTGTTTTCATGCCAATCCAGGATATCAACATTCTTCTCATATAAAAAGTTTTTCACTTACTTTACCTTATGGCATGGAGCGCTATCGTGCATGAAAGTATTGCAATCATGCACGATCATATGAACCTCTAACTTATCCTTGAGTAGATCTAGGTATTTTACGCCATTGTTAGTAGTACCTGGCTGGAGGAAATACAGACCAGCTGTACCATGCGCAGATATTGCTCTCCAAATCATGATGCTTGGAGAGTGTTTTATGGTTTGGATGGTGTAGGGTCTTCATATCTGGCGTCAACTGCTCATCTCACTGGTTGCTTACGAGATGTAGACTGCTGCACTGTTGATTTATCAGAAAATAAAACTTTTCACCAGTTTTCAGTAGTCCAATCCACGAAAGCCTTGGCAAAAGCATATCTTTTAGCTTTCATGAAAGAGGTAAGCCTAGATTTTTGGCGGGTTTGTAAGCTTTTAGCCCAAATTCATCAGTCAAACGACGTTTTATGGTGGTTTTACTGACAACTGTACCTCTGAGCAACAAAGGCGATCTCATTTTTTTGCATGAGCTTCTAGTTGAGTACACTATCATCATCTTCATCAGGTGATCATCCGTTTAGGAGTTTACCCTAGGTCTTCCAGACCAGTACAAATCCTAAAAACTCCGAAAATTTTGAAATCTGACAATTTCCTGATGGGTTTGCTTTTTTGCTAAACTTCAGTTTTTTGATATTTGCCTTTCTGAGTACCCCTCTTCATTAAAAGTAACAATTTTTGCCCTTTTTACAACCGATAACCCTCTTTTAGCCCGTATTTTTTGCATTAAAATTTGAGAAAAACTGAATGTTTTGCTTCCAAAAAAAATTTTCACACAAAATCTCATCATTAAAGCCTTCATCAGAAGCATTTGCTACGTAACAAAGTCCTTAAAACATAAAAGCTAATGTGACATAACATTAGCAAGAGTTTGTTAGTTCGGCATGACATTAGCAAAGTAACACTATCGATTTAATTAATTGATAGTAAGGTATATAGGCTAACTGCAATCAGTTGAATAAAACACCACTTCTATGACCAGTTTCGTTCCTATTAGAACTCGTCAGGTAGACTCAGGTATTGAACCGACGACAACATGAATTGCTTCATGCAGTTTATACCACTCCGCCATCGGTCCTTTCAACCGATGCTGTTAATTTTAAGCTTATGTATGGTTCACGCTCACTACAGCGAGCTTGATGCGATATATGCCTTAATTCCCAGCCAAGCCAGTGCCTTTGTTGCGTTATAATAGGAATTATGGAAGCTGGTGTTAGCCTGTTTAAGATATTAATTTAATTATTTGACATCAAGGCATATAGGCTAACTGCAATCAGTTGAATAAAATACCACTTTCACGACCAGTTTCCGTCCTATTAGAACTCGTCAGGTGGACTCAGGTATTAAGCTCAAGCTCACTGTAGTGAGCGTGCACCATACATAAGCTTAAAATTAACATCATCAGTTGAATGGATCGATGGCGGAGTGGTATAAACCGCATGAAACAATTCATGTGACCGTCAGTTCAATCCCCGAGTCTACCTGAAGAGTTCTAATAGGAACGAAACCTGTCGTGAAAGTGATATTTTATTCAACTGATTGCAGTTAGCCTATATACCTTAATATCAATTAATTAAATTAATATCTTAAACAGGCTATCACCAGCTTCTATAATTCGTAAAGTAATACTAGTTACTTTTCATACAAAAATTCAAATTTTACGTAGGTGGTCTTAAACTTTTGGGCGCCACTGTATGTATCATGCTAAAATGCAGAGTGCGAATACCTGCAAAAAATATACTTGAAAGTTTCCCCAGAACCTGAAACAGTCAGTGCTACCTACTTCATGCCTGTTAGCCCGTCTGGGCCTGCAGAGGCGGAAGCGGTAAGCAGAAGTAATCCAATCTATCAACTATTTTTATTCTAGTTGCAAGATAGAGTGCATTTTATCAACAAACTTATTGGAGATTCAAGGCGTCCGCTTACTGTTGCACCTCCTCAATCATCGTTGCATGAAAGCTTGTGAAAAAATATACAGGATATTTAAAGAGCGTAATGGCAAATCCACGCAATTTGAGCTAACTGAAGTGTCTGACGTTCGAAAGACCAAATAATTTGTGCTCGCAGAAGTGTGGTTTGTAATCTCCATCAAAGAATTTACAGCCAGAAAAAGCTTTCGGTTAAAACTCAAAGTAACCTGAACTTACAACTCATGCCGGTCTTTTTCTGAAATCCTGTTTGAGCTGTTTATATGACTTTTTGTCTCGCTTGTGCCACTTCAAAATCTCAAAAATTGGGATAAGATCCTTGGTTGTCGCGATTCCTAAAACCAACATGTCTCCATCAAACGTTCTAAAAGCAATTGCTCAGTCTCACTCCCTGAATTCTTCTGTATCATCTTAAAAAGTCTGATCTACATCCGAGCCAAAACTGATGTCGAGTCACTGCTGGCTCGAGCAAATGAGTTTTGCTGTCGATGATGTTACTTGACACTTTTCTCAAAATAGGAGTTCTGTGACAGACAGTAAAGCTGCAAAGCCTGAACAACTCACAACAGCCTACAACGGACTATGACACAATGAACTATCTGAAAATTACTCTTGTTACTTTTTGACAGGCATTCAGTCAGAGTAATCATGAAAAAGATTAAGAACCAGATCATTTTCCTCGACGCTACAAATGGCGAACTTTGCAGAATGCGACGCCTTAAAATGGCATTCAAAAGAAATCAATCCTGGCTTCTCTTCATTTTAACATCTACAGTTTACATTCATGATCTATTTATCTGCCACCGCTTTGAAAAAATATTCTTATTTTGTGGATATCTACACCAGGTGGAAACTAATGATCAGCGAGAAAAAGACGGCGTCAGCTGCCTTTTATCACAATACCAAAGAAGCAAATTGTGAACTAAAGCATACCGCGATGCTAAGCTTATGCTATTTTACCCTTCATTTACTTATCTTGAAACATCCTTGTTTAGATAATTCACGTACAGCAGCCACATCGTATCACTGCATAAAAAAACTAAGGCAGCGGATTGTATGCTCCGATTACAATTAAAATCGGGCTGAAGTATTGGTGTCACTAATCTTTGAACATTAGCCCTAGAGTTGGTGGAATTCATTGTTGGACACCGCGTACATGCTTGATGAAGCAGCGCTTACGCTGGCTGGCAGGCTCCACCGTTAATACCACTTGTGCATTGGGATCATATACTTGTAGTCCACACCAATCCCTTACTTGGTAATACTCGCGAGAGTTTAACTTTCTGAAATTCTCCGTAAAGAAGCCATATGTTGTTTGGATTGTCAAGCATTGCTGTATAACCACCTGCTCCACACCAAAACATTGCTTCGACTTCCAGGGGCTCCTTGGTTGTAGTAAAGACGGTAATTTGATTTGAAGCACAAAACCTAATGAAGATCTTAAAACAGCTTGAAAATCAGTATGGCAAGCTGAATGGATGACGTTTGAGATCTGAAATTTTCAAGCTGATTCAACGGTTTTATCTGAAAGCAGTATCACATCACCCAGCGTTCTTGGATGCTTTGATGGGGCTGGCTCCGTCCGCGACCAGAGAGTGCGTTGAAGGGAAACAGATTGTAAATCACATTGTGCTATCCCATTTGAATTTAGTTGACAAATGGTACGGTTGGTCCAAAAAGTTTAAGCTGTGATAAAACTGCATGATAATTTGATAGTCAACCTCCAGCAACTTTGATTAAATAACAACGATGCTCTCAGGCCTTCCTAGCCCAAAGCCAAATCAGCCATTATTTTAGCCCTTGATCAGTAATTATCGCAGGCTTTCGGTAAAACAAAACTGTCTTGAAACTGACGTGGGATGTTCAAAAATAGCATAGCATTGATTGGGGCATTGTCTTGTAAATGTAGTAAAGGATCACAAATTGCAAATCACATGTTGTAGCACTATCTTGCATATAGACAACACAAAAACAAAGATTGCATCTAATTACGCTCGAGCACCATGCAAACGAAATGACGCAATAATTGGAAATTAAACTGTATGTTTGTTTCAAAGATTGAGTCACCACTAGAGGTAGCCATCTTCTTTTTCAAAACTAGCAGCCCTAACGCCACTTACCTAAAATAGTTGCGATGCTACCATTACTTGGTGGAAACAGTAGCGGACGCTACTCGCTACTTTAAGCGCAAATTTTGCAATATCTAAAATGTATGATATTGCACTCGTCATTTTACACAAAATAGGCGCTCCACAATTATTATGCTTGGCCTAAAATCATGATTGTACTTCATTAATTACTTCTTTCAATTCAAAGCGGTTGTTTGGACATAATGAACAACGTTTCTATTTTTGCGTCCTGAATTTCTATTGCTAAAAAGTGAACCTGTTTGAAGGTACAGTAATATAATAATATCACTTTTTTTTAAAGTAGCCTGGGTCGTTCGAATATCACATAAGGACTACATGGCGAGAGAAGAAAAAGGAAATTGTTATATGACAAACTTGCTATTATTAGTAAAAAAATTCAAAGTTTCAATCGTTTGATTGAACAAGCCTTTATAGCAAATCCAAATAATCATTTTACTTGAGTACTTTTTTCTAAGACGCGTCACATAAGGGGAAGAGGGGTTTGCAAAAACGTGATAATGCGTCACACGGAAAAAAGAAAGGGATAAAAAATCGAATAAAAAAGCGCCATGTGACTTCTAAACATCCCTAGTATTTGCAGTAGCACACAACGTCAAGCTACGTGAAGCATAAGTATACCATTTGGTACTACTCATTACCCAGTATCAAAATTTATAGATCTTATTGCTAAGCCACGGAACAAAAATAATAATTCACTATACGATCTAATATTTAAGTTGCATTATCAGTAAATGTTAACAGCAGATTCGATACAGGGCTGACTACTGACACACATTGGGCTAATGCAACGTAGGCTACTCTCTGTTTCCTTTTCTAACAGGACTCGCTGTTAAAAGTCAATTGATCTCACGCTAAAATAAATTCTGATTGAAATAGGTCCAGTTACACATTAATTGCCAAATTTTTCGATAATTTATTTGAAGTTATTAACCTCTTTTGCTTAAAAAGATACTTTGTTGAAATTAACAGCTTAGCAGGACGTAAAAAGTGATAACGGCAAGATTCACTCACGGAAGATTAAGAGTTTTTAAACCATTTCATAGCTGCTCGTGACAACAGAAGCTTTGCTTTGATATAACGAGATGCTGAAATGTTTTATAACATTCTTGCAAGAACCACTTGGCAGTGTTTAACTAAGTTTTGAATAGAAAACAATGGACAATATAGTAGTAAAACTTCGCTGCTAAGTACAGTTTGTTTTCCCACAAACGCTTTTGCATTTTCATTACTTGATAATCAAGTTATCGCAAATCAAACTCTGTAGCAGACTAAAATGAAAAATCGTTTTCAATTATCCGAGTTAGTGAAATGTTGTTAATAGTAGCGGTAGTGACATTACTAATTCTTCAAAAATAGCGACACTACCGCTACCCAGAGAGAGAGAGAGAAAGAGAGAGAGGGAGAGAGAGAGGGAGAGAGAGAGAGAGATCCAGTTTTTTTAAAGCCGGTTTTGTCCGCGTTAAAGCAGGTGACCGGATTCACCTCGTGCTTCTCGACAGTTTGTTAACGCTATTACGCCACTTAACTCCGTCAATGGCGTCCTCCCTTTTTAGTCCAATCTGATTGATATGCTCCTCCACTTGTCTCTTCCAGTCATATTCGATTGCCCACGCTCTCTTCTTCTTGACACTTCAAAATGCAACGCTCTTCTCAAAACATCACCATTATCCCTTCTCAAAACATGCCCATACCATCGCACTCCACTCGCCCTGGCTAGTCTATCCTTTAACCCAGAAAACTCATAAGTTCTTGGCTCCTTCTTTTCTCAATCATCTTAACTCCACACATTGCTCTCATCATGGCTTTTTCAGTTCTTCTCAAAATTGCCATCTCATTCTCCCTTAGACACCACGTCTCGCTCCCATACAGCATTGCGGATCTTATACAACTCTGATAAATCCTTTTATTTATAACGAAAATTTTCTCCCATTAAGCAACTCCCCACATTCTCTAAATTTTATCCATCTAATTCTCGTTCTTGCTGTAACCGCGGCTTCACTTCCGCCACTGGCGTTCAACCGCTACTTGGCAAAAAAAGTAGCGGCGCTACTGCTACTCGATACTAAAACTAGCTGCGCTACCCTTGCTAAGTAGCGCGATAATTTTGCAGCGCGCTGCTGCGCACCTTTGGCCGCCACAAAATGTTTTAGAATATAGAGTAATATTTTTATCAAAGAGTAAAGCAGTTATGCCACGTAGGGTAAGTCATTTGTGAAATTTCAAAATCAATGTAGTTACAGGCGTAGTTTGATGAAATTATAAGCCAAAGTACTGTTACCCAAAACTAAAAACTTTCCATTTCAAAAAATGAAACAATATTATTGAGTTTATTTAGCTCAATAACAAATTGCAACCAATCCAACTCTGTCGGCAACTCTTTAAAAATACAACAATAGTTTCCCATGCTGAAGGTTAACTAAACGCTTAAGATGCTCACTTCTAGCCGATGTAAGAAAGAACCAAAAGCTTTATATACACAGCTTTAAATAAATGATGTAACTTACCTTGGTTGCAATGTTGATAAGAGTATGTTGGGCTTTCAAACTTTCGTTTGTCCTGCAACTGCAAGCCAACGTTTTGTTGGAGATTTATTGTCCCTGAACACAAAAATCATTTGTTTCTACTTCATCTAACCATCTTCTGTAGACCTTCTCACCTTTAGGCTGCTCATAGAAGAGTTGAGATACCGTGATTTACATATTTTTTAGATGAATCATAAAACAAAATCTCAATCGTATCAAAACTTGCTGATCGATAAAACGTATGACAAAAATGTTATGGCAAAGTTGTACGCGCCTCCTTCCCTCTAAATTAGTTTTTTTTCATCCAGTTCAAATATTTCTAGCCGGCGTCTCGTACAGCTGAGGGTAAACCGGTCAGTGAAGTCGGGGTTAAAAATATCACTTTAGCCGGCTGTAACGGCTTTGTCCAAGCGGCAGTTGTGAAGATTCTTCCAAGCGGCAGTTGTGAAGTCCAATTCTCATTTCAAAATCAAGTGTACACTCGAGCCCCGTCAATCCGGATTTCGGTTTATCCGGACAGCGAGTCTGGACGGCCGACAAATGAATTCAAACAACGCGCGCCTCGCGTACTGCCAGAAATGCCAAATAGGTGACTGCCGATGCTCGCAACCACCGTGCTTTTTTGGGTAATTAACTCTAACCGAATCATGGGCAAATATACCTTTACTCGAAACCTAGAGCTGGTGCGAAAAAACAGATGTCATTTTCGGAATCAGCGCCGCAAATATTTCCTTAAACAGGTCTAATAACTGAGGTACAAAAAAAAATTAAACAATTCCTGCATTGAAGGAGACAATTACAGCTGCAATCAGGGAAATATCAAAGTAGGAAAGTGCTCGAGTTGTCGAAAGTTTTGCGCGTTGTGTTTAAGTGTGCTTACAAAAACGAGAGGCACATCTATAGCACATAATGGAAAGACAATAAAACAAAGACCAATTAGCTTCTAAGACTGAAACTCGGCAAGCAAGCCACACACAAGCTTGTGTCCCAGTGCAAAAAATCATACAAATTTTATTATATTTTTCACAGTGGCATTTTTTTTTTTTGAGTTCAATTCATAGCCTGATTTAAGCACTTGAGAAAAAACAAAAATCCCGCCTTTGCAAAATTCTTCAACGAACATTAGTTTATTTTAGTGTTTAACCGCTTTTTTAAACCATAAAGAAAATAAATCGTTTTCGACATTGGTTCAATATTTTAAGGTTCTTTTAGTGTAAAACGTAAAAAAACCAGCCTACCAACAACGATTCTGTTTTTCTTTGCAGTACATTAGAGCGCAAAATACTGAAAAAGACATTCCTATCGATAAGACAATTTTCAAGCGATTTCCGGACAATTATGTAATTACTAATATTTGGCAAACAATTTGAAAACATATTTAAAGGTTAGAGAAAGTGCATGCAGTTTGATGTCAATCAATCTACTACCTCCTTCTTTCACTTAACAACATAATTGAGATCGACCAGTTTTTTTCTATTTGGAGCCCCAAACGGATTGTTTAATAAGCAATTTTATAAGGAAATAATTTGCTTTACACAAACCTTTTGGCAGTGGCATACGCAGAAATCTGTCAGGTAGGTTTTGGTTCTCTCCTTAAAAATACCGAAGGCACGATTATTCTAGATGTGTCTCAGGCATGCCCCCCCGGAAAAATTTAAGACAACTACACCAAAGAATAAATGTTTTCTTGCTTTCTAGAACAAGTTTTAGGCAAATCGTTGCATGAATTTTTATTCAGTTAAAAAATCGTATACTTACTGTACACTGTATTTATGGAGGGGTTTGTCTTCTACGGTTTGGGTAAACCACTGATTTTGGAATTAATCATCCTTTTTAGCACTGTAATCTTCCTAACAATGTGAAATCCCGAAATGACCAAATATTCAAAAGTGTTTGAACTTCTTATACGTTATACGTAGAAAATTTTTTCTGTGAAGTAAATTGGTATGAAAGTCGTTGATTGAAATGTTAATATCTAGGCGTTTAGCAAGATTTTGAGATTTGATCACTTGATCGATTTGATCACTTGATCTAATATCGAAAGCTATAGATTCGCTCATATTGACCTTATAGCCAGATCTTTCCTCAAATGCATTTAAATTGCAAAGCATTTTCATTAAAAAAATAGCGTCATCACTTGTGATCAAGCAATTTTCAAGGATCTGTTTATTTATCGTAATACCTTCATATAGCTTGCTCTGACGTAACATGAGCGCTAAACACTCGATACACAAAATAAAAACTGTTGGAGATAAGAAGTCTTCTTGTCTTGCCTTTTTTCTTACATGAAAAAGCAGCCAAGAAGATTATCATTTGCAACGCAGCATTTGGGGTTTTTGTACAACTCTCTTACACAGTTAAATAAAGAATCACCAAAAGCATAACATATTAACGTAGCAAAAATAAAAAAACAGTTTAGAAAATCAAACGCTTTGTGTAGACTGGTAGATCAACTGATGATACAGAGCCGACAACTTTTCAAGGTTTGCGTAGTCAAAAATATCACCCGGTAAATGAATGCTGTCTCGAATTTTCCTGCCTTTCATGAAGCAATTGTCTCGTTTTTCGATAAATTCATTTAAAAAAGGGTCTGCTCGGTTATTTTAATCTTCATATACAAGGGGAGGCATAAGTAATGCTCTTTTTGATTTTATATCTGATAATGTGTATTTTCTTTATTATTTTGTTAAATTAACTTGCTAAATTTTTATTTTTTCAGATATTTTGAGCAATGACGAGATTAACAAAGCAACAGAGAGTAAATTATTTTCTTTCATTAATAATTTACTAAATCTTCATTTTTTCGAATATTTTATACAACCATGAGATTAAAAAGGAACAGAGAGTAACAGCAATTCAATTATACTCTCAAAGCAATAAAAATGGTGCTTGATTTCATTTGCATTGAACATTTTTAAACCGAATAAGCATTACATTAATTTTATATTAATCTATTAATCTGTGGCGATACATTCATGTTAGAAAAAATAAAGGATAATCAAAGAGGCTTTAATTTTGTTACAGTTAAACAAAAGGCGTTACTCATACCGCATCCTGTATTATCTTATAATCCCAATTTAACAGTGTTAATGGACTGTTATTAGGGATGGATATTTGGGGCGAAGTGTGGCCCCTTTTGTGCCAGGCCGGGATCAGTGTGCATAAGTGCAGGCGCTAAGGCTTGGCCAGATTTGTGAAAAAGATGTGGTGCAAGATACTTGCCAGAAACTTTGAGGGAATATAAAAAGTGAACAACACTCCTGTTCAAAATTGCATCGTATACCGTAAAACAATCGTGCTATTTTGATTGAAAATAGGTTTACCAGGATTGTGACTAAAACTTATGGAGGTAACTATAGCAATCAAATGCTTCTGGCTAAACCTATACAGGGAATAGGGAAAATAAAGCTTACCCAGAAACTTTAGAAAGTTTGGAAAAAATCAAAACAACCGACACTCTATTGTAAAATCGTTATGCAGATATACAATTTTGGCAGATTGCTTGAAATTAGATTAATAGACCTATCGGGATCACAGCTAAACATTTGAGATGATCCATATACCTGTTCGGGCATACATATCTACGCCTAAGAAAGATATAAAATGTAATAAAAGATTTGAAAAATTTTGGCAAAAAAATAAAAAAGACCTCACTTCTGTGTGAAATCGAATTGTATGATGCAAGACATTTTTGCTATTTTGTCAAAGTCTAGCTTATTAGGCCAACCGGTGCCAGGACTAAACATCTGGGACAGGGTATGGCCCCTTCAGCAACCATGACTACGACTATTGCGACACGTAAGGGGTAGTCACGGACTTGAGAAAGTTTTTGGGAAATCAAAAAAAATTGTTTCTGTGTGAATCGCACCACATAAGAAGAAAAATTGTTATTTTGCTTGAAAATATCTTACTTAGCCTTCTGGGTTCAGGGGTAAAACTTGATTTCGAGGCCTCGCGGTTTTGGCTACCGTGGCTACGTTTACATAGAAAACAAGGCGCATAAGGCGAAACTAATTACTTGAAAAAGTTTGAAGGAAAATCAAATAAAAACAAACCCAACAAGTGAAAATGCACCGTATCTTATACGGTAAAACATTTTTGCAATTTCACTTAAAATAGCTTAGGTTAAAGACCTGCTTAAGTCAAGGGTAAAATTTGGAATAAGGCACGGCTCCTTTGGTGTCTCAAGCTATGCTTATACGAGAAATAGAACTCGTAAGGCAAAGCTAGGCAACTCAGTTCGCAAATTTAGCTGCAAAAGGGGCCGCATCAAGAACTGACACTGGCTTACCATTTAATATCCTAGTTGTTTTTTTGCAAACACATTAACTATTTTGGCGCCTTTTTCTTTCTGTCTTTGTGCAACCGTACCATTTGAAAAACACTTAAGAGATCAGAATGATGGGAATAGGGGCTATGCGTATCTCCGCATAATGTTTTTGACTTCATTTCTTTTTCAACTGTACTTGGTTTGGGACGTACAATTTGCTATGTTAAAAAAACCTTAACTCTTTATTACTGTTCTCACCACTACTTCTAGGGCAAAACTAGCTCCGCTGGCTGAACCGACCTTAACACGGACCTCACTGATGGAGGACCAGTGAGCGTTGCCGGCAGAGGCGGCCAGTAAAGTTAAATGCCGGTTACGAGATGGTGATTTACATCTAGAGGTACATTCGATTATTACTAATTCTTTGGATGAAGGCTATGCAATAAATATATTTCTCAAACTAAACATTGAATTAAAAATAACACATTTCTCACCCTTGTTCAAAAAAATGTAAGTTTTTCCACGAGTAGAGGCCAAGCTGCAGTCGGACAATTGATTCTGCAAACCTTCCATGGTTGATGCTGGTAAAATCGCTTGCTGGTTTCTTTCATGGTCGCCAGAAATTAGCTCGACAGCGCTATCATCAGCGCTGTCATTATCATCTGGATTTGACAAAGTATCAAAGTCACGAATATTTTCGTTTGACATTATGAGTTCATAAGTTATAAGAGTTTTTCTTTAGTACAGTAACTTATTAGGGAAACTGAAATAAGTACTAAAGATTAGTTTTAAAGGATTTACTGTTAGTCTAATTTACTTTTCATAATGTACGAGGTCTGTTTAAAAAGTATCCAACTTTTTTGCATAAAGCACACAACGCAATGAATTTCGCAAATTTTATTCAATCTTAATTTAAAATATTCCCCTTGGAGGTCCATACATTAACTCAGCGCTTCTCCCACTTTTGAAAACATTACTTAAACTTCTCCTCCGGAATGTTACCAAGCTCCTCCGTCGATTTTTTCATAATGTTTTCTCGTGACTAAAATCGCCATTCTTTCAGCGTTGGGAAACAACCAAAACCACACGGTGCTAAGTCGGGAGAGTAAGAAGCCTGTCGGACAAGTGGCATGCTGTAATAAGGAGCCTGTTGGGCAAGTGGCATGCTGTAATAAGGAGCCTGTTGGGCAAGTGGCATGCTGTAGTAAGGAGCCTGTCGGAAAAATGGCATGCTGAAGTAAGGAGCCTGTCGGAAAAATGGCATACTGTGGTAGGGAGCCTGTCGGACAGGTGGCATGCTGTTTTTGGCAAGAAAAGCTAGGATCACATGGGCAAAACGATCGGTGTCATTGTCATGGTGAAGCCGAAAATTATATTCTTTGCTGCCTACATATCTGGCGGCCTTCTTTGCACAGCATCACGGAAGCGATGTACCGGTAGAAACTCCTGGTAGTAATCTTGTTGCTTGCCTGGCGTTCTGGAGAGCATTCACGATGTAAGATAGCTTTTTTGGGCTTTGGTGATTCCGTATGCTTTCATTGTGAGAACTGATACTTGGTTTCTAGGTTGTAACCATAAACCCAGGTCTCATCACCAGTTATGATGGTCTTTATGAATTTTGGTTCATGATTTTCAAAATCATGCATGTCTTCGGAAATTTCTTTCCGTAGTTCCTTTTTCTGTTGCTCCGTCAGCAGCTTGGGAACAAATTTAGCCAAAACTCTCCGCAGGTGCAAATCCTCAATTAGGATGGAATGAACTGATCCTATGCTTATTCCCCATGTCTGTGGCAATTTCTTGTACCGTTAAATGACGATCCTCTAGTACTTTTTCACGAACCTTATCCATCAGTTCCTCATTTCGGCTTGCGGATAGCCTCTCCCAGCGGCCTCACTCTCCACTGACACTCGGTCACCTTCAAAGTGTTTAAGCCCATGGTTCTCAAACTGTGCGTCGCGACGCCCCGGTGCGTCGTTTCAATTTTCCAAGGGCGTCGCGGGATAATTTGTTTTTGTGCCATTAAGTCTAGGTTTTATTGCGTCAAAAGAACTCTGATCGTAGATTCCTTTTTTACTTTCTTCTGACATTTTCACAGTAGTGTTTTTAATACACTGTTGCAACGGTTGACTTGTTATTCAAAAATCAAATTGCAGAAGTTTAACTTAATTGGCGAAAAATATATAAAGAATAAAGCATTCAGTTGTATGTTGGACGAAAGCAGGAAAAAAGAGTTACAAACTTAGAAGAGCGTAATTTTACAATCGAAGATGACAGACCAATCCAAAATCTCGGGAGCATCTGCACAGGGGCAGTTATTTATATAGATTATGGGTCACATTTATCTCGCAGTACGGCAAACTAAATCTTAGGATGCTGTTTGGTGCGTCGCAAAGTCTCGCAAGCTTTTTTAAATGCGTCGCATCGCAAAAAGTTTGAGAACCACTGGTTTAAGCCATTGCTTTATCTCAGTTGGGCCTAAGGTCTTATCTCCAAAAACTTGCTAAATCTTCTGATTATTTGAACTTGAGTATCATTAAGCTTTTGACAAAAGTTGATGCAATACATCTATTCGTTGCGTTCTGTCATTGAAATGAAGTTTGCTTGAAAATAAAAAAAAACGGACAAAGACGTTCTACGCCCCTGCACTAAAAGCTTCAAAGAAAAAAAATGCCATGACGAATTGGCTTGAAATGCTTCACGATTACGCATGAATGCATGTGTGTGATGTGTGTGCAGCAACGCTTCGCTCGGGCGATTCGCTTTTACTCTGTTGGCGCGAGAAAAAAGTCGGATACTTTTTGAGCAGACCTTGTACAAATCACAGATCCTAGGCCTCATTCTAAAAACTGTTATAAAAGGAACTATTAGCGTTAGGCCTGATCAAGTTTCGTGCACTCTGCGCTCTTGATTGGTTTTTGTTGAATACGATTTTAAAATAGTATATCAGGGGGGGCCAATAAAATGTTACCGCTTTTTAATCATACACATTTTTTCAAAATATGAATTTATCAGCCCGTTTTGCCGGCGTCGCCCGGCAGAGACCCTTCATCAGTAATGTCTGGGTTTAGTATTTCGGTTCAGCCGGCTTCACCCATCCGGCTCTTGTGTGAGCAATAGCGAAAAGTTAATGAATTTTATGCACTTTCACAATTTTTGTAGACAAAATTGTGATCATCATATTCTCTTAATCATGACTGGCAATGCTCACAAAGAATCTTGCCACAAATTATTATCGTTAATACTTGTAAGGGAGCAGGGACTGCACATAATTAAAACTGATTGTAGCGGCGAAATGGTGGTTCCTTTCACAATTAAAGAAAAAACTTTTTAATTGTAAACCTATTTTGCCAATTGGCGCTGCCGCTTTCCTATTTACATTCTTGATATTACGTTTTTAATTCGGCTGCGCTATTGGTCTTGTTTCCCGCATAGCGACAAAAGCGGCTATTATTTCCTCTATATTCAGTTTTACAAATTGTTATAGTTAACTTTTTGTGTTGAATTTTTCCTAAACTTGGGATTTTATTTCAATGCTGTAGACTATACAGTAGACATAAATGACATAAATACCATAATAGGCAGCGTATCAGCATAAGAAAAATCCTTGTTTTATAGTATAGATACGACGGCGTCATATGAAGAGACCCCGTCAGTAACGTCGGGATTGAGAGTGTCGGTTCTGTCGGCTAAGCCGGCTTTACCTATCAGGTTCTTGTATGAAGAGTAACCAAACGTTAATGTGTTTTCTGCACATAAGATGTTACAGAAACTTCTGGCCTGATGTCCCGCCTAATGCTGTCTTCTAGAATCACGCGTACCACAGGTTCCACACAGAGGTTATAATTGAAATAAATTTAAAACAAAGGGGTTACGAAGTTGCTAGTAGATTGAAGAATTTAGACTAAGATACGATGCGGAACGATGCAGTACGGTTTTCTGTAAAATAATTAACACACATAACTCAACTATACAAACGTAAATTCACTGAAGCACTCACCTACTATAGCTTGACCGGAAATCAGACCCAATAAATGATCGAGCAGTAGATTGTAAGCGTTTTACTAACAGTTGCTCACAATACAATCTAACAGTAATTTACTCAAATTTTAAAACTGACTCCGAGGGCAACAACGGTCAGCTATATTGGGGAGGCAACAGTGATTAATTAAAAGGCAAAGGTTATCGTGGGTAACGCTTAGTAAGAAAAACTATGACGTTATCTAAAGTATATTAATAGGGGACGAGGCGCGCGAGAAACAACGCTAAATAAGGGAACATCGAAACAAAGCAAACATAAGCTATGCGATAAACAAGGGAAACCGGGTTCAAACTTATGACGAATTGAAAAGGCAATACTTGCTGCAACATAAGATGTTTACAACTTTTTGTGCTCCTTTTCCTAATAGAATATCTCATTTCAAGATTCTGGCTATGCCTTAGGTCTATGTACTCTGTTCATTGCTGACACGAACCCAAGGGAGCCTTGCATTTCCCGTAGTTTGGAAATAGGGGTCACATTTCTGGTATTAAGCTATTTGCAATCAAAATAGCAAAAATGTCTTTCGTGTGGTACGATTTGACACAGTGACGCTATTTTCTTTTGATTTCCCCTTAAACTTTCTCAAGTCCTCGCTGGCTCCGCATTACATAGCATGTTCTTTTCTCCTTGCTTGGCGTGCCCTGGGGAGTTTAACACTAGAAGCCCGGACCGGTCATTTTTGACCGGTTTTAAATTTTGACGCTTCGTATTTCTGGCATTTTTGATATTTGATTTTTCATACTATTTGACTTTTCCTAACTTTGGATGATGTTTTGGTAAGTCAAACAATTTTTCTTTTATAGCTTTTGTAAATGGAACATTTTGCGCATATACCTATAAGCCCAAACCGGCCAAAAATGACCGGTTCTTAAAACGGTTATAATTTATCTCTGAGCTGATGAATTAAAGCATAATAGAGCGGTGAGAAAAGTTTGTTTTTCTACAAGCAATGCCTCACGTGACAATAAGATTACGATTGACCACTGCTGCAATGGATAACTGATAAGCAGTAGCTAAAATAATCACTATTCCTGCTGGCTTCATCGAAGTAGAGTGCTGTTCATAATTCAGGAGCCACCCTGCGAAATTTGTCGATATTCTTGTTCCAAGCCATATTTATTCATTTATATGAATTGTGTATCTACATGTTATATATTTTCGTGAAGGGTATGTTGCAGGTAATTTAATAACAGCAATAAATTTTTTCTGAAATTTTTTTGAAAGCCAAGATGCATCTCATAATGTGACGTCATACCGAAAACTGATTTTGTCATTAGTAGCAAAACAGCATAACAATATTATTGTGAATAGCAATAAATGGATAACGATAATTTTTTTGGCAATAAAATACGTTAAAGTCATTTGGCACTTAGTTTGTGATTTTTTTAGTGATTCCATTACGCTGCTCTATTTATGACGTCATAATTTATACCATATTTTGATTTTGCTGTTTATAATTCAGGAGCCACCCTACGAAATTTGCCGATATCAGTCTTTCCTCCATTGTAATAACCTGGGGTCATGTCTCTGGTCACATCATGATCACACCACAATTTGGTGCTTGTTACGTCATAATAGGAGATTATTTTTTGTTATTTTAGGTAGGTTTAGCATTATATTTTAGTCAATTATCATGGGCTTCAAACAGATTAGTGCAGAAGCAAGAGGAGTTACAGTATAATTTTTCTTCAAAATGAAGGAAAATCACAGAGATTCATTGCAAATAAAACTGGTGTATCTCGAAAAGGAGTGCAGGGAGTGTTGAAGCGGTGGATGGAGACAGGAGATTCGAGATGTCAGCCTCGATCAGGAAGAAAGCGAAAGTAAGTAATCAGGTGTGATAGAACTCTGATTAGGATTTCATTGAGAAACAGAAAACTGACTTCTAAAGAGTTGTCCAGGGAGTTGAAGTAGAGCAGTGGAGTTGAATTGTCTGCTCCAACAGTGAGGAGAAGGCTGCTAGAAAATGGTCTTCGAGGGTGCAAAGCTAGAAAGAAGCCGCTGTTGACAGAAAAGCAGAGAAAAAATCGTTTAGAGTGGGCACGTTCTCACGTTAAATGGCCTGTTGAGAAGTGGAGGAAAGTTCTCTTCAGCGATGAGTCAACATTTACCTTAAATAACCATGCTGGAAATAATTATGTGAGAAGAAAACCTGAGGAAGAGTACCGACCATATTGCATCTCACCGACCATCAAGCATCCGCAGTTGATAATGGTATGGGGTTGCATGGCTGCAAGTGGTATTGGCAGGCTCAAACTAGTCTCTGGAATGATGAACGGAACAAAATACATTGATGTGCTGGAAAACCAAATGCTACCCAGTGCACGCTCTTTGTTTTCCGACGATGATTGGATATTCCAGGACGATAATGCACCATGCCATTGTGCTAAGAAAGTGCAACATTGGTATGAAACCCACAAAGTTGAACGAATGGACTGGCCAGCCCAATCTCCTGATTTAAACCCAATTGAAAATTTGTGGAACCGAGTCAGCTGTATTGTCGGTAAAAACAAACCTAAGACTAGAAGAGAGCTTATCGATCAGGTTATTGCTGCTTGGTTTCGAGTAATTACACCCGAAGAACTCAAAAAGCTTGTTGATTCACTTTCTCGCCACTACAAACTAGTCATCGATAACCATGGATGGCCAATAAAATATTAATCCAATTCTTCTCGATTCAAACGGTCCTTTTTAGGGCCCCATAATCTTTATAGAGTGCTGATAATTTGACAAGGCTGTTACATATCCCAGTTTTACAACAAAATGCATTTTTAAAAAATCTTTTGGCAAAATCAAAATATAGTATAAATTATGACGTCATAAATAGAGCAGCGTGATGGAATCACTAAAAAAATCACAAACTAAGTGCCAAATGACTTTAACGTATTTTATTGCCAAAAAAATTATCGTTATCCATTTATTGCTATTCACAATAATATTGTTATGCTGTTTTGCTACTAATGACAAAATCAGTTTTCGGTATGACGTCACATTATGAGATGCATCTTGGCTTTCAAAAAAATTTCAGAAAAAATTTATTGCTGTTATTAAATTACCTGCAACATACCCTTCACGAAAATATATAACATGTAGATACACAATTCATATAAATGAATAAATATGGCTTGGAACAAGAATATCGACAAATTTCGCAGGGTGGCTCCTGAATTATGAACAGCACTGTAAAGTTAAATTTTATTTGCTGTCTCGAACAATGGCTGGTCATTGAAAGTACTAATGTCTTTCTTAGTAGCGTAGAGTTTATCAGTGGTGTGTGCACATAAAATAGATAGTTTATTACAGCGTATTGACAACCTCGTAAAATCTCTCAAGTTTGTCTTACAGATTTGAAGAAATGCATATTGTATAAATGATGTCTTAAGTATAGGAATTTTGTTACGAGTTTGTTATCGATTTTGACAAACTGTTTTTTCTAATCATGAATCGTGGCAACAATTATACTGTCCAGCAAGTACTTCAGCGGTTATAAACTGATCAGCTTAATGACTCCTGTGATGAGAATTAAGAAACTGAATTGCAAGATAAAGAATTTGTTCCTAATTGTTGTGCTGGTGTCGAAAGTTGTGACAGTGATACCTACAGCGGTGAAGACGAACAAAGCTCTGCTGCTGTTTCTATAGATTTTCTTTCTGAAAGTGATCAATCAGTATCTCAAAATACTGCCGGACAGGTGAACGCACGAAACGGAACTGTGTGGAAAAACATAGCAGGTGCTCCAGGTCTGGGAAGAGCATCTTCGTCCAATGTGTTTTAGGAACGTCCTGGCCCAACATCTTATTGTCACAGATCTGTAGTAAACGGTAGCCTTTACAGTTCTTTTCATTTATTTATAGATGAACATATACTCAGGTGTATTCAGAAACACACTATCAACCACGAAAAGAAAGATAATGACGATTTTGATTTACATGTTGATGAGCTGGAAAGTTTTGTAGGTCTTCAAATCGCTCGAGGAATGTTGGTCGGGAAGAATACGCCAGTAAAGCAACTTTGGAGCAAGGAATTGGGACAACTAATCTTTCGAAATACAATGAGCCGTAATAGGTACCAGGAAATCATGAAACATTTGAGGTTTGATGACTTTTTTAATCGGAGGCAAAGGAGAGAAACTGACAAATTTTGCTTAATTTCCGAGGTGTGGAATTACTTCATAGAAAATTGTAAGAAATGCTATGTACCAAACTGCGATTTGACTACTGATGAACAACTTTTCCCATGCAAAACCAGGTGTCCTTTTATACAATATATTAAGAAGCTAACAAGCCAGACAAATTTGGAATTAAGTTCTGGCTTTTGGCTGATGCTCAATAAAAATACTTGTGCAATGGCAAACCATATTTAGGAAGAGATCCTAGCCGAAGCAGATGTAGCGACCTTCCAGGTGATGTGTGTTTGACCCTTTTACAACCTTATTTTAAAAAGGGCTACAATGTCACCACCGACAACTACTTGACCAGCCTAAAGCTAGCGGAAGAACTTAAGCAGAAAAAAACAACAATCCTTAGCACTATACGGGAACAACGACGAGAAGTGCAAAGCACTGAGCTGATAATGAAATACAAGGAATTATATGCTTCTGAAATATTTTCTTCGCCATCCAGTTGCAGCTTGACAATATACAAAGCAAAAAAAAAGAAAGTTGTTTGCATCCTGAGTTCAATGCACAGAAACGTAAATATTGATCAATCCCACAAGAAAAAACTGCCAGAGACAATACAGTATTACAACAAGTCCAAGGTGGGCGTGGATGTACTGGACCAGATGGCTTAATACCAACCAGCAAGAGTTCCACTAGAAGATGGCCTGAGGCTGTATTTTTTAATATTCTCGACTGTGCCTGCATAAATGCTTACATTGTTTACTGCCTTACAACAAAATTGAAATTATCAAGAAGACAGTTTATGCTTGAGCTTATAAAAGAACTTCGCAAACCAAAAGATGGAGTGGGCTCAATGCCTCCTTCTCTAGCAGTGGATCCCATAGTCAGCATTGCATTGCCGGGAACCAGTGGTTTAGCACACCAAGCTCGGAAAAGGAAAGAGTGCCAGTTTGCAGCATGTAGAAACAAATCTAGCTCTTTTTGCCAAACTGTGGGAAAGTATGCTGTGGCAAACACACATCCGAAAAAGTAACAATTGTAAAATGCAAAAATTGTGATGATTGAGTGTCAATGAATTTGTATACCTTGTATTTCTACTTAATTAATTATAATTATAAAAATGTCAAAAAATTAATCATAAAAATGTCAAACACGCAAGAATAGTTCTTTATGCTTTTCATACAGTATATGTCGAAATTAGTGAAAGAGAGAACCTATTAAAACCGATTTACAGACAATCGGTCAAAAATGACCGCATCCGTCCTTATAGGTAGGGAAATAATTCAGGGCTTCTAGTGTTAAAATGTCCTTGCTTTTCCTCAAATGTTTGGTTTGACCCCGGTAGCTCTATAAAGCTATTATAAAGCAAAGTTCCAATAATATGTTCTATGCGGTACGATTTAACACAGTGACGTTTATTTTGATTTCGCCTCAAACTGTCTTAAGTCCCTGCTGTCTACGCATTATCATTCATATTTGTTTTTCCTTGTTTAGGTATGCTCATAGAAGTTAAATAAGTTCTTGCTTTTCCCAAATTTTCAGGTTTGGTTCCGGTAGCTCTATAAAGCTATTATCAAGCAAAATAGAAAACACGTTTCTCCTACGCATGGTGCGATTTTACCCCGCCAGGTCTTACTGTCAGTTAATGCAGCTGCACCAGCTTCACCGTACAAACATTTGTTAGAGCCACAACGAAATGTCTGAGTAAATATATGCTATAGTTTCTGTACATGTAATGGTGATCATGTTGGTTTATTAATGAAGACTGGAGGTATTCAAAAAGAAATAACGATGTCAAAATCTACCATTTGTAATTTTAAAAAAGTAAGGGAGGGGGAGGGGCAACATAGTCAAAATTGATGGCGTCGCCCAAATTGTGGTCGTTTTGACTCATAAAGAAATGAGCTGTTTGGTGGTAGGTATGTTCGACAATTTGGTGGCTCCGCTTTCCAGTTAATATTGATGACATCAAGATTTTTACCTGCGCTGTTGCTTTAATTTGGCCTTAGCATGAAAAGGGGCCCTGTTTTTCCTTTAAGTCATACAACCTATTGCAATAGACGCCTATTACGCTCATTTCAAACAAAAACATTTCCTCATAATCCAGTGTCACAGATTGATGCTATTTTTGTTTGATTTTGATCTTTACTTAAGTGTGGGATTTCATTACATTTAACTTTGCCCCTAATTCAGACCTCCCTACTTTTAAATGAAGTTTGGTGCTTTGTACCGATAGGCCTATCCTTACAATTACATACATCAGTAATGAGCTTTACCATTTATGTTTGCTATCAAAATGATAGTAGATAATTTTGCTGCCTGCTGCTGGTTTTAATAAATAGTGGCAAGCATGGAGATGTCATTTAAGATTATGACCTCACAATGCGTTTTGAGCCATTATTATTAGGATTGCTACTTACCACTCTTTCGTTACTGTAGGCGAATTAATATGAACCAACGTCTCTGACTGCCTGCATGTTTCTTGGCCCTGGCATAAACGCCGCCATGCAAACAGCAAACTAACCCGAAATGAAGCACTCGCAGTTCAGTTATAGCAGTAGCGGGTGCCCCCATCAATAATGTCGAGATTAAGAATATCAAATAAGCTGGCTGCGACAGTCTTGCACAATTTCAAAGGAAATTGCTTCAACATTTAGACCATATGTAATTCGACCGCCTACATTTTGTTGCAAACGATATGAAAGGACCATCTTTACCCTATCGTCTTTTTCTTGGGTGATCACCAAGTGTTTTGTTTGGAGTAGGCTACATGTTAAAACTTGTAGACTTCATTTTTTGATGAGTCTTTTGAATATTTTGATTGATAATGCCAAACATCCATGCTATCAAGAAAGAATAGACAAAATGTACCAAAGTACTTAGTTTTTCTAGAAATTGCAATTTTGTGAACTGCAGGCACTAAAATTTTGTGTGTTTCTAACCGGGAGACTACATTTCCTAAGCATTTGGAGACTTTAGTTATTGATGGATCTTTTTGAAAACGTTAACAGACAATGCAAAAGAACCACGCTTGTGAGAAAAAGTAGTCAAATTGTGCCAAAGAACTAACTTTGGGTTTAACAATTGCAAGTTTGTTTGGTCAAGTAGGATAATTGTACAACTAAAAATGAAACATCATATATGGCAACCACGTTTTGATCAGCCATTATAAACTAATCCTTAGCCTCAAGTAACTGGAGTGACATATTGCTGGAAAGGAAATTTCCCACGCTTTCAAACGACAGTAATTGTTAGTACTTTATGATAAAGTTTTTGTATTAATGTCACCTGTTTTTATTGAACTCACCATTTTTGGGAGTGGTACAAAGTAATACCACAGTTCTTAAAGTTTAGTGTTTTTAGTATAAAAACTAATATTAATTGTACATATTATGCACTATCCGAATTGCATTGAAATAACCATTAATTTGTTGAAAAAAGTTTGAAAATCAGTTGAGAAATGAGGTCACAAATCAGTTTTTTAGTAAACTAATTTTGCAAAAAGAGCTGCAATTTTTGAAAACATGTTCATATCATGATCCGTGGTGGCAAAGATTTGTGTTAATCTACGAGATATATAATGATATCATAGAGTCAGTTTGAGCATGCAAGGGAAAAAGAGAAGAAAAATGCTTAGATGGCCTGAAGTGCTTAAATAAAAAAGTGCTCATAGATTAATCAAATAAATATCAACTGTTGTAAAGTTGTTTTTATCAAAAGTACCTTATTAATATCTCATAAAAGAACGTTCAATCGCGTTTCTGCAATGTGAACTTTTTGAGAAAAAATAAAAAACAGATTGTTCAATGGATCATTGATTGTGATGTCATTTTAGATCCCAAACAAATGAGTTTTTGAAATGTGGTAAGTTGAAAGTTGGTTTTTGTTTGAGCAAAAAGCTGTTGTCCTCTGTCTAGTAATGCAAATTCTAAAAAAATATTTTTGGTTATAAAGTCATGATGACGTCACGAAAACCCTTATGACACTCACCACGGAGTGGTGATCAATCGTGGCAAGTTTGATGTTTGTACCTATAGCAGTTTTAGAGGTGTTAAAACAGACACACAGACAGACAGAATTGCGCTTTATATATTAGATTCAAAATTTTTTTTCAAAGATTTGTAATAGAAACATCAAACTAAAATTTAATATCAATGAATTTCTTCTACTTTGTGTCTTGTTTTCTATAACTTTAATAATTGATGACATGTTCAATCCACTCACTTCTGTGGATTACAGCCGGAACACGGACATTAAAGTTTGCTATGACAGTGTCTCTCATTTCAAGAGGGATTCTTCAAATTTTCTGATGGATATTAGTTTTTAGAGCGTCAATGGTCTATGAGTTGATGTAGTACAACCTCTCCTTCAGGTACCCTCACAAGAAGTAGTCTGCAGGAGAAAGATCAAGTTGTCCGTGCGCTGAATCGTCAATCACGAATCGTCGCTGAGACCGGATTACCGATTTTAATTCAAAATATGCTTCCACGATCTCCACTCTCTCTCCTTTACAGTAGATTGTTCTCAATTCATTGGAATGAGAAATCAATGTTTTGTTGTTGATATTTCTGAAAATAAAAAAAGATTTTTGTCATTTTGGAAATAGCAAGGATTCAAAATGTGGTAACAGTTTTTTGGCCCAGCCTCTATATAACAGAGCGAGACCAAAGCTTAGTTTTATATAGAGTATTTCAAAAAGAATACGCCATCACGCGATATGTCAAAAATGATAAATATTACAAAACTCTAGCTAGGACACACGTGCTGTGCATCTTTTCAAGTTTTATTTCATGTTTTACAATAGCTCAGTGTTGCCACCGCCCTCTGAACGGACAACATTAAGCCGATATGAGAATTCCTCCCAAACGCGCTTCAGCATGTTGCGGTCCAGTGTGTTAATTGCAGCTGTTATTTGATCTTTCATGTCATCGATATTTGTGGGAAGGGGCGGAACATAAACTTTGTCTTCAACATACCCCACAAGAAAAAGTCACACACAGTGAGGTCAGGGGATCTGGCAGGCCAAGTGCACAGAGCGAGGTGTTTAGCACCTCTCCTACCAACCCATCGCTGAGTCGTGTTATTATTCAAATAAGATGGATTGGCCGGAAAGGTACTAAAGACCTCGCTCTCTGCGCTTAGCCTGCCAGGTCTCCAAAATCTTAATTTTGTCTTAATCTGACTCTACAAAAATCAAATGCTGCTCCCAGACCAGGAGTGGTTTGAAAGCTCTAAAGATAAGCACTGCAATCGAGTTTTGACTTTTTTTGTTAGGCCTATATGACCATTCTGATATGCTGAAATATGTTACTTTACTGAACAAAAGTATTTTACCTCAGCTGAGCTGATCTGTGATGGTAGTGATTAAGCAGCTGATTATTTCGTGAGTTTTAGAAAGCACTATGCAAAATTATCATAAGGATTGAAATGGTTTAGCGGTCAAAGTTTAAGGAAATGAGGTTCTATATGGTTATGCGCTAAAATTTTCCAAAATCAAAATTTCATTTCATTAAAATGCTAGCCTCTCTCTATTGGCATAAGGCTATGCTCTTTTATGCAGGTCTACCGTTGGAAACCGCCATCCTCATAATTAATTTCTCATTAACTACTAAAATTTTGAGCTCATTGGCAAGTGCTTTTTGGTTTTGACCTTAAAGACAATACCCAATCATGCTTCTCCTAATTGCATATTGGTATTATTACATGGGTCCCTTTTTACTTCAATTGTTTCTATCTGATATATAAATTTTAATTGAGTTGCACACATTTTAATTTATTTTTCCATTGGCACGTTTTCTTAATTTTAGTTGTTTTACTTGGTGCTATGATTAACTTGTCATGCAAAGTTGTTTTATTTGCTGTTGATATTTAGTAAGAGGAAAATTAACGTTAAGAGTGATTATAAAGATATGGTTTGGAACCAACGGGCTACAGGTGGATAGGATAGGAAGGTAAAAGTGGAAATTATTTATTATTAGACAGAACTTCAGCACCAATTATTTATCGATTTCTGTCTCTTTATTGAAGCTCGGGGCCGTGTTTTGAAATCACAGCCAATAATCGTCTAAAGAGGACGAGATAATATCATCTTGATCGTAGTGGGAAGCTGTTTCAAAGATCGGCTTTTAGGGTTAAGGAATGCTCGAAATACTCATTAGCATAGTTGGAAGCAACTTTTATTGAATAGGGGGAAGAGTGGGATGTGGGCAAAATATATTGTCAATAGTTGAAGGCCGCCTTTTCAACTTTGTCAGATGATCTTTTTGGAAATCAATTTTCAACTCCGATCTGTACATCAATTTTGTTTAATGACTTGTTTGGAAATCGACGATTTGTAGCCGTTAAATTTGAAAATGTCTTCGTTCCTTGATCGGGTTCAAGATATTTAAGGGTCATGGCCCCTGTGCCCTTGCAACGCATATAACTACGCATATACGAAGAGCTTTAATATTTTGTTGTAGTCAAAAATGTATCAAGGTGTTTGCTTGATCTTCGTTTTATGGAAATAAATTATTTTCCTGAATATGCCTCGTGCACGTTGCTTTCCAAAGATAGTCACATCGAAATTGCTCATCGTTTTCTCAGTACACTTCCCGTCAGTTTACACTGACGAAATATAAGAATAAGGTTGAGCTTTTGATGGAAAATGTGAAAGCATAGTAAGTAACACAGCAATCGTTAAGCATAAAAGAATATTCACGAGCAGCAAACTGTTTCGTTTGGGAGGCAAAATTTCAATTCTCGGCCGTGAAATTAGTGGTGAAGCTTGGGTTTTGGCCGCCCTAAGTGGAAGAAGAAACTCCTAAACCATTTTTAATCAAACAATTCATAAATGTTGGGGTTAGAACTTTTTGATCAGACAGAGCTAAAATTTTTTCGCTCTTGATCAAAAATTAACGCCATGTGTCCCTAGCCATGCACCGGCGTGGAATGATCTAATGAGCCCAGCTTCGGTACCGATAGTAGTCTGGTTTGCAATAAAACCACTTTACTTTGGCTTTACATTTCCGCAATCTCAAAAACCTGCTTGTTGCTAAATTGCCGCAAGCCATTGTTCGACCTAAAATTAAGGGACTGGGTACGGTAAGGAACGGTACGGAATTACGATAAATTTTGAAGAAAACTAAGGTGCGAAATTACGTAGGCCTACAGAGTTATTTTTTGAACCTTCTAGAACTTAACATTTTGTGTATATAAAGCGTTGTTACGATTATTTATTATTTCATATGGTAGAATCTACTAGATTCCAGTGAGATTGTACTACTCCAGGAGGGAGTTGCGTTAGTTCAGATTGTAGATTCTAGTTTTGAGTGAAGTTTAAGTGGGATATTCCTAAGAGAATAGTTTTATTTGAAGGGATTTAATTACCCCAAGTGATTAACCATTGTCAGAACTCAGAAGTGCTCAGTGCAGTACTTAGCCTCTCTACCTCTGTTAACATTTACCTCAGCACAGATTTTCTCTAACGTAAAAACAAAAACTCAGCAAAATAATTGATATGGTATTTCCATACGGAAAAAATTCCGTAGGTACTATTATGTACGGTATTTTGTAAAGTACGGAATTCCTGAACGATATTTTTTTGGAAGTACGGAAAATCATTCCGTACCGTATCGTACATAATCCCCTGCCAAAAATGTGAAGATGAAAGCAAGCAAGATTCAATATTCTGTGCATTCCGCTGTGCTGCTGGGTGCACTGGCGTATTAGGATGAAAAATAATACTCACTGTGTATTCACGATGGTAGAAAAAAATGAAACATAAAATGTATTAGAAAACGAATTCTCGGCTTGAAGCCGTTGATCTCCACAATAAAGAGGTCTTCATGCTGTTCTGGAAACTACAATTTTTATTTTTGAAAGATCTCTTTTCCTCAGCGATTCGCCCATTGTAAAACCAATGAGTTCACCTGTTTTATAGGATCTCTTGATAATGACATCAAGCTTACCAATTGTCCCCTACCCCAAAAAAATTGTTTCTAAATGCGCCAGTTGTTACCCATCTTATTTCGCATGACAAATTATTCTTAACTAACTCTAAAAGAAGCTGCTGATGCTCTGCTAACACTGAGGTTACTAATTGTTTAAGCCAACTGCATTAAGGATAAAAATAAGATCATTTTTTAGTGCCATTTTTAAGCCTGAGGTCATCAGCAGAGCTGCTTCTAATAATGGGTCTCAATCAATCAGTAACAAATCTTCTTTTCTTTACTACCAGCTCATAGCGAGCGAAAATACTATATTGTAACTTAATGGTCTGTCGTCAGAGCGACGTAATCAACGAAGAAAAAGAATTACTCAAACAAATCGTTTACAATTGTTAAGGATCGTCACAACTAAAGAAAACGTGCGTAATTTGGTGCGTAAATGTAAATGGGCCTGACGACAAACAAATTAATTTTTATTGACTCAATAACTTTGCTAGAATCAATGCTACAATTGTCAAACTTGGCTTTGACGTTTTTATTGTTATTCACTGTAACCAACAAAATTGACTTTATTGGTCACTAGCCGTCGTCACTCGTAGGGAGACCATCAGTTACGTGGAGGCTGATAATATTGTTTTAGCCAACGGCGTTAACTTCAATTAGTGTGCTGGGGCACCGGAAGCGGGAGCGCAAAGGCTACGATTGCTGTCCCTGCTTTTTGATATTTTTAAGCTTGGGATCATGAAAGTGTTTTAAATGGCATTTTTAAGTCTTTTCAACGTAAAAGAGCCTTTTTTATAGAACATTGATCCCCTCCCAACCAAAAAATTTCCGGCACCATCTTCAGTAGGTAGTCGTGAGAATAGTAATAAAGAGTCGATGTTGTTTTGACAAAGTCAATTTTTGTTCCAAAACAAAAAGTACTGTTTTTTGAAAGGGAATTGAGCCATAAAAGCTATGGGGACTGCGCATAGACGCTATATTTTTCCATGTTTCTGAAGTCCCTGATGGCAACGCATTCTTAGTCCTGCTTCCAACAATTAGGCACTGGACTAACTTGCAATAAAGCAGCCAATAAGTTCTCGATGTTTTATATGTTTATTTCGCAAAAAGCGAGGGAGCATAATTATAAAGTTGTAAGAGGTGGTCCACAAAGTAGGTTTTGTGGACTACCGGTATGTTAGTACCTTATCGTTCTACTTCAACAAGCAGTTATTAGTAGTTTGTTTCCTAAATTAGAGTAAACAATAATTTCGAGTCCAACTGCTGCTCGCCACTGCTTTTACCGCAATTGTACTAGACAGCATAATGATGAAACAACAGCCAACGTCGCCTACAGGGCCTTCGTTAATAACGTCCGGACAAAGAATATCTATCCAGTGAGGTGTGCCGACTTTACATAATAGGTAGTTGTGGAAGCAGCAATAAAAAGTTAATGTGTTTTGACATAGCCGATTCTCGTCTCGAACAAAAAGTGCTGATATTTAAAAGGAAATAGAATCAAAACTGGGTTATTGGGGAAGAGTGGAAAGGGGAAGTTAAGCATTTTCGCTCTATTTTTCCAGTAAGCGTCTAAAGTATTTGGCACCATCTTCTTTGTTCTGTGTCCAGCATACGCTGGCAACAACCTAAAAGCACACTTTGAAACTGGGCATTCTCATGTTTGAAACAGCTTGTAATTTCACAAACTTTAATCCATTCATTTCACTAAGTGTGTATGGAAGCGTGAATTTAAAGCTATGGGAAGCCGTCAAGGTGATTCATAGGCATTTGCAGGCATAGCAGGCTATGGCGCCCAGTGAGACTACCAGTTAGTTATATGTCGGGTTAAAATTATGAGTTCAGCCGACTACGCCGGTTTTACCCAAAGATTATAGGCGACGTTTGAACATAACGAAAATTGTTGTAAATGGAGGCATCGTACCGGTGTCCTTAATGCTGATAATTGCACTTGTAAATTAATGCTGGTGTTAATATTGATTATTTTCTAAAGCGAAACTTCAAGATTATATTTTTCTTGGCAATGTAAGGCTGTAATTTTTTTATTGATTTCATTAAACTGCTTAACAATATTGCAGCATATTAGGTTTTGTTTTCAAATCGTTACAAACGTAAATTAGAAATCTTGCCGATAAAAGCAGCATATTAACTAATTGATGATTAGAATTTTTTCATGTAAACCTGAGAGTGTGTAAAGGTTGGTAGATCTGAGTTGAACCAACGCTAATACAAAATTTTGATGAAGTACAATCGAAGGCAAACTTGCATGAATTAATAAAAGCAACATCAAAGCCATACAACTGTACATTAGTTACAATCGATAGAAAGTTTATTTTGATTTAAAATAACCGCAACTTAGTTTCATTTGCAGCATAGCAGTTGTTTTTCATAAATTTTTTTCATTCAATAGCGTCGGATGGAAGTTGCAGTACTGTATTTGGCATCATTTGACTTGTTGTTTAGCAGGCAATAGCTTAACTTTGTTTCTCAAAAGTTAACACCCGATGCTACTTGAGCTATCAAGTGTTTTCATCGTAGGCGTTCTTGAACTAAACAGATTTTATCGGTTACATCCAGCAAGTGTTTGAAAGCATATCAAAGTTTTGGGAGGGCGCCAAGTTTTTCAAAAAATACTGCAGCAAATTGTGCAAGCTGTAGCGTTGATTGTGTTGTCATCTTTGACTTCAAAGGGATGAAATATTTTGTAAAGTAATAGATTGGAGGGTAGCTTTTGTTTGAGCACAAAGCGGTTTTGCTCTGTCATAAAATGTAAATTTAAAAAAGTTATCTTTGATTCTGACGTCACGATGGTGTCGCGAATATCCTTATGACACTCACCCTGAGGTGGTGATCAATCGTGCCAAGCTTGATGTTTGTACGTCCAGTAGTTTCGGAGGGGTTAAAGCGTACGTGCTTGCACACGTACACACAAAATCGCGCTTTATATCTATATATAGATTTTGATTGAGTTGTTTTATTGGCCTCTAGCAATTTGTCAGGCAAGTAAGTTGATTTATGCACAATTTAGGAAAAAACCAATTCTTTTCGTCCGTAATTTCTTCTAATATCGTGAGACTTCGGGATTACCAAATAATCCGAAGTGTTTGAACTTCTTAAGTTACGAGTATACGTGGAATATTTTCGCTTAAGATTAAATTCTTACAAATGTCGTTGATTGGTACGTTGACATCTAGACATTTAGCGTGATTTTGAGGTAAAAATAAGCCGATGGTGAAAAAAGGTTAAGGCAAGTTTCCTTTACCAAAACAAATATAAAAAGCTATATATTCGTTCATATTGACATTATAGCAACATCTACTTCGAATGCATTTAAGTTGTCAAAGGTACAATTAAATTGCTATGAATGGCCATTGAAAAAATAGCGACATTATTTGTCGTCGGAAATATTTTAAGGGTCTGTTTGTTTATCGTAAATCCTTCGTACAGCTTGCTCTGACGTAACATGATCGCCAAACACTCGACACATAAAATAGAAACATTTGGAGATAAGTGGTCTCCTTGTCTTGCCCCATTTTTACATGAAAGATGGGGCTAAGAAAATCGTTATTTGCAATGCAGCATTTAGAGTTTTTGCGTAAAACTCTGATCCAGTTAATTGAAGAATCGCCAAAACCACAGCATTTTTACATAGCAAAAATATATGACCAGTTTAGAGAATCAAACGCTTTGTGAAGACTTGAAAATCAACTGATGATAGAGCGCCAGCATCTCTTTATGGTTTGTGGAGTCAACAATAATCAAGTGGTAAGCGAATATTATCTCCAATGTTTCTGTCTTTTATGGAGCCATTGTGTTCTTTTTCGATAAGTTCATTTTAAAAAGAGTGTATCCTGTTATTTACATTTATAGATTTTATCTTATAACCACAATTTAACAATGTTAATGACCTGCAGTTGGAAATGGATATTTGAGGGTTTCGCTCTATGCCTGAACCAATGCGCATAGGTGCAAACTTTAAGGTCTGGCCAAGAACTTTATAAAGTTTTGGGGATATGAAAAGTAAACAACACTCCTGTAAAAAAACCGCATCATATAGGGCAAATAATTTTGCTTAAAAATAGGTTTGACTAAAAATTTTGGAGATAACTATAGCCATTAAGTGCTCCTGGCCCGGCTTATGAAGGTAGACTAAGTGGGAAAATAAACCCTATCCAAAGACTTGAGAAGTTTGGGAAAAAATCAAAACAAACATCACTTCATTGCAAAATCTCACCTTGTGCAGATAAATAATTTTGCTATATAGCTTGAAATTAGCTTCATAGACGTATCGGGGTTGCAGCTAAACATTTAAGATGATCCATAAACCTGTTTGCTTCCATAGCTTCGTCCGAGCAGAAATGGAGTGTGGCCTGAGACTCAACAAAGTTTGGGAAAAAATATAAATGACCATTCTTCTGAGTAAAATCGCATTGTGTCCGAGAAAACATTTTTGCTTATTTGCTGAAGTGTAGTTTAATAGGTCTACCGGTGCCGGCGCTAAACTTTCGGGACAGGCCACCCTTCCTTTAGCATACATGGCTACGCTTATGCGGGGCAAATAGGGGCAGTCAGGGGCTTGAGAAAGTTTGTGGCGAATCAAAAAAAGTTTTTCGTGAGATCGCACCGCATGTGAGGAAAAACAGTTGTTTATTTTTCTTGATAATATCTTAATTATCTTGCCGGAATCAGGGGTAAAACTTAGGCGTAAGGCATCGTCATCTTGGCTATGTTTATGCAGAAAACAAGGCACCTAAGACAAAACTAATATTTCAAGGAAAATGAAATGGAAACAACACCGCTGTTTGAAAACGCACTGTAGCCTATACTATAAAACATTTTTGATATTTTATTTGAAATAGCTTTGGTTAAAGCCCTACCTAAGTGATAGTAAAAATTGGGATGAGACATGAATCCTGAAGTGCCCCTAGCTACACCTATACAAGAAATAGAGCTCGTAGGGGAAGGCCAGGTATCTGAGGTCACAAATTTAATCACAAAAGGGCCGCATCAAATAGTGGCTCAGGGATACCACAAAATATTCTACTTTTGGTTCTGCACAAGCTTTACTCTTTTGGCACTCTTATTCTCTTTGTTTTGTGGGTCAACGTGTCATTTGAAAATACACTAAAGAGATCAGAATGAGGAAAATGAGGGCGATGCGTATCCCCACATAATGTATTTTGACTTCATTTCGTTAACTTTTAACTGTACTTGCTTTGAGACATACAATTGGCTGTGCTAAAAATACCTTAACTCTATTATTACAGTTCTCACAACTACTTCGTGGGTAAAGCCGGCTCAGCCGGCTAGTAAAGCTAAATGCCGATCACGAGATAGTGATTTTCATCTAGAAGTACATCCGATTATTATGAAGTAATCCTTTTGATGAAGGCTATGTAACCAACATATTTCTTAAGCTAACTACTTGAATTGAAACTAACATATTTCTCACCAACAAAAATAACTGGTCCCGAAGTTGAGACCAAGCTGCTGGCAGATAGTTGATTTTGCAAACCTTCACCGATTGGAGCTGGTAACATTGCTCGCTGGTTTCTTTCATCGACATTAGAAATTTCCTCCTGTAGTTCGTTGCAGTCATCAGCGCTATCATCAGCTGAATCTGACGAAGTTTCAAACTCACAAATATTTTCATTAGACATCATGAACTAATAAGTTACAAGCTCTTTTTTAAGTATTAAGAGAAACTGAAAAAAATAATCAAAATCATTTATGAAGTTTTTACTATTAGTCTAATTTACTTTACGATAATGTATAAATCAAGATTATAGGCCTCGTTCCAAAAAGTTCGATAAAAAAACAATTATGAGTAGACCTGGTTAGTTTTCATGCATTGTACGCTCTTAACTGATTTCTGTTAAATACGATTTTAAAGCAATTATTGTAGCCAACTGGCAATGTACAAAAATTCCAAGACTGAGTAAATAAAATCCCAAAATAGCTGTTTTTGCGTATAAATTTCCAAATTTGTAAAATGTTTTGTCATTTTGTGTCTTTGGGTTTCGCAACAACTAAAATTTTTCAGCATCAACAAAATTCTTCTTGATGTTGTGTTGATCTCAAGAAAAACAAACCAAGGAAAAGGTCATCACTTTCCAAGGCACACGAATTTCCAGAATTTGTCTTCCAGTATACATAAATTCCCAAAATTTTGCAGAGCCATCTCTAAACAAAACCAAAGTCTTCATTCTTTTGCCAAAATATCCCAAAATATTTCAAAATTCTCAAAATCAATTTCAAAAGTCCCAAGATTTATCCCAAGAAATTTTCACAAAAACATCCCAAGAAAAACCTAAGTGGGCTTTAAAATTACCAAGACATTGAAATAAATTTCCAAAGTGGTATCTATGAAAACAATACATTTTTAATTCAACAACAAACCAAAGCTGTGGGGCAGTAAATTTCGTATTAAACAAAAACAGCTTTGATGTGCAATGAAGCAAGATTAAGTCACAACCTATATGAGCAGCAAATAACAGAGTAAAATGTAAGCTTTTTTATATTGTAAAGACTTTTTGCAAAAAAAGATCTTTCGCAATGTTGCTATCACAAGATTTAAACTAATTTGTTTCAAAAAGTCAAATTCCCAAATCGATGACACAAACCTAACCTAGCAAATTTTGTGCCTCCGCTGTAAAAACATTGCTGTGAATAACTTTGATCAATAGCAGTAAGCAAATGTAAAGTTTTGCAGAATTTTGCAAAATTTCTTTGATTTTGCTACAAAATTTTTACTGTGCGCCGGCCACCGTGAATATAAATCATTATATCCAAGAACTTATTATGTTTCAAGATTGATCTTGCACCCTGTTTTTATTTCAAGTTTGCAGAGACAGAGCTGAATATCAAACGTTTTTCTTGTTTGCTCTTGTAGTGGTCATAGCATCGCTTTTCATCGAGGTGATAAATCATTTTTTCAGTCTAGTCATCTGTTTTTGCAAACTACGCTGACGGATTTACTATCTTTAGCGGGACTTTGTAAATATGCGACATCTTTCACCGACCGACTTCTATGTTAGCTTACAAGATCTGTGTTGGTTCTATTTCGGCTTATGCACTTTTGTGGTGAAGTAGACACATACTGGTATCGGCGTAAAACCAGCTGTTTCTTTGTTTTGAGTCAAACTACATCTTCAAAATTGAAACAGACACTATAGGCTTATTTCAGCAATGGTTTGCAGAAAAGCAGTATTTCCCAAATCCCTGTCCGTGGTACTTTTATTTTGTTTGCTAACTGTATGCTTAAATTCTTGTAAATTAAAAAAGAAAATTGAGTAATGTCAAGGCTAGAGCCGCGCTGAAAAGTCTAGGGCAATTGGATTATGAAAGAGACTTTTAAAAATGACCGACAGCATACTGGCGAAAACGTCAACATTTCAATTGCTTTCGAGTTTGTGTTAGTCCTTAGAAGAGATCCAACCAGATGAAAGATGTTCGTTGCAGCTTGAGCAATAGCACGCTGAATTGGGTTCAACATATGCTCGATGTAGGAAAGATTATCCCAGATGATGATGATGATGATGATGAATTGTTTCTGCAGTCTCAGTAGCTTGGACATTCTAAGATTGCAATCAGTCTATCTGGTTGCTAATAACATGCATTCTCAGCTTCGTCCAATTGGGATTGTGTTTTGCAATGTTTCTGATGTTTCTCAGCTGTTTAGAGGTCTTATGGTTTTCTAGGCCGACCTGTTTGACGTCCGCATGCAGTACTCCCAACAGGTCTGTACAATGACGGCCTTGTGCTGCTTAACGAGTATCGCTTCCTTTAATGACAAAATCCGAATCTTACTGATCAGTAGCGTCAGGTTCCCTCCTGAAAACGTGGCCAAACATGGATCCTCTCAACAGTGGACAGCATTTACATACCTTATACAGGGCTTTGTTCGATTATAAATTAATGGCTTTTGACGTCCGGGAAAGGCACTGCACGTAGGTGTTTCTTGTCAACGATATCGAGACGTTTGAGACATGCCATGGTCACGAAACAGTTGTTGCAGTGGTATGTGAGTATCTAAATGCGAAAGGCATGTCCGTGCAAGATCTGCACAACTTCCGAGCGTGAAATCACTTTGAAACAACCCAGTGCTCTCGTCGACTCTATTTTGTAATCTGTAAAGAAGAAAAATAAATTAAGGCTTTGTTTTTGCCATTCGGGAACACGACAGGTCGCAGATTTTTCGGGAAACTGGCAGGTTTGTTGCTTTGCTTAGGACTATCAAGATGCCTTTACTTATATCTTCGATAATTTTGTATCATTCAAAAGAAGTATTGATTATCTTTGATAATGTTTTGGCGATGATGTTACTCGCGTTTTTAAGTGATTCACTATCAATACTTTCGGGATCTGGAGCCAGTCTACTTTGAAGCCGTGAAATTGTATTTGTCACTTCTTTTGGGGAGATGGATCTTAGTAACGGACTGGGTTTGTCTGTAAATACATCTAATTTCGGATTTTCTTAATCCATAAATTCTTTTTCAAACAATGATTTTATAGCTTCTGCTTTGCCAGAATCGGTGTTTTGAAAGAATTTGTTCTTACCCTGGACTACTTAAAATGGGTTTTGCTTCTCTGCTTTTGCTTCAACATCTTTGTATTATCGTCTGCTGTTTCAAGTTCTATTGAAACAGCAATTACATATTTGTAAATCACATCTTCAAGTTCAAATTTTTAATTTCTTATTAGCGAATTAAAACTACTGTTAATTATATTGAATACACCGAAAGAACTCGCCTTTTCACAACTAATTTAGAAACAGAGGCAAAACAATGAGGTTCCTAGTTGCTAGATAGCAATTTTCAGACGATCTCCTATTGAGAGAGATCTGCCTTCAGCATTACACTAAGCTCAAATAGAAAGAAAATTTTGCTCAATAGTGATCATCAACATCATATGATACCATACAAGCAATCTATTGCATCATGTCAATAACACGCAACCGGTCGCGTATGGTATTGGTAATTATTATTGAGCAAAACTTTCTGTGAAACAGAGGCAATAAATAAAACAATTTGTTTTTAGTTTTTACATTTAGTTTTTCGATTTTGTTGATCAAACATGAACAGAAGCACAGGGGTGGCCAGCAGGAAGCCTGGCCCCCTTCCGATTTAAATTTGCTTGCAAGAGTATTCAGGTTCTTTTTTAAGACAATGCCGATAATTTAATTTTAATTTATTACATTAAATAATAGGCTATATAGTTAGTTGCAATAATAAATATTGTTTTTTTCTGCTGCTCGATTTAGAAAGGAGAAAGAATTAGTGATCAATTGATCTTAAAGAGCGTTTGCTCTTTTGTAAGCGAAAAATGAAATTCCATTAATGGTTTCATTGATATTACGGAAATAGATTTTGCTTGTTTGAGACATGTTAGCGGAATTCGCCGTCAACCTTCAATAGCATTGTTGTTTTTCCGTGGCGGGTCATGCAGCTGTTTCATCTAATGCCGCTACAATCGGATCTCTTTTTGAGTTTTTGTTGACAACACGATTAAAGAAATAGAAGAAAGGTTCAGCGAAGGAAAATTTTTGTTATTATCCTCTTTATAATATTATTCACCTGGTAAAGAAAATTTTTTGTCACCAGAAGCCCTGAAACTGTTTGAGGACCAAATTGAATGCGAAGCAAATATTTTATTTCCAAGTGAATGTCAAGTAACAAAATCGCATATTTTAATACAAATTTATCCTTTACAACTTTTTAATACAACTATTGTTGAGGAAATTTATCGGCTTCGGTATGCAATGTGCAATGCCTTTCAAAGATCTATGAAGTGTATGCATCTGCACTAACATTTGGATCCAGGACAGCAATTCATGGAGCATTGTTTTCAACAATAATGCAAGTTTTGACACCTAACCGGCGATCGATGACCCATACAATAAAGCAAAGTTTGGTCTAATTGGCATTTTGGGAGCCTTGCATCAAAAATATCAATTTTAATATGTTGCTGCGTAAGTTTAGTCGAAAGAGTTGGAAAATTTACCTTTTTTAAATTTTAACCTATTTGTTCCGTGATGCTTAATCTAAGCGCTTTGATCGAATTCTGTTTGTGTTTCTGTTTGTCTTAACTCCTCCGAATCTTCCCTGTGCACAAACATCAAACTTGGCACGATTGATCACCATCTCAAGGTGAGTGTAATAATGGGGTTTGTGACGTTATAATCAAGGATAATTTTTTTGATATTCGCATTTTTGAGTCGAGGAACGCGGTTTTTAGTTTAAACAAAAGCCATTACCCGACTTACCAACTTCAACAAATTTTGTTTCTTTAGCATCTCAAATGACGTCATGTGTAACAATTAATTGTAAAATATGTTTTCTTAATTTACTCAAAAAGTACTCATTGTAGAAACGAGATCAAACGGTTCTTTAGGAGATATAAACAAGACGTTCGTGATAAAAAAACATTTTATAACAATTTAGGATCAATTCACAATGCAACAACAGATTCATTTTTTAAGGATTTTAAGTCTTCTAAGCATGCTTCTTTGCTTTTTTCGGCTCGCTTCAACCTTGCTCCATAATGTCATAATATGTCTGGTACGCTCAACACAGTCTTCCGCAAACATAAATCACGATATGATGATTTTTTTCAAAAATTGCAACATTTTTACAAGGGCGGTTTATTTAAAAATTGATTTGTGACCTCATTTCTCAACCAATTTTCAAACTGATTTTTAACAATTTAAAAGGTATTTGAAGGCAATTCTGATAATTTATTATTTGTACATTTACAATTAGTTTGTACACAAGAAAAACTGAACTTCAACATCTGTAGGGTAATTTTTTAACTGTTCCCAAAAAGTGGTAACCTGAGGAAAACAGATAAGTTTAATACAAATAGGTTATGACAAGGCACTGACAATTAGTGTCGTTTGAAAGCTTGGAAAATTTTCTTTCCAGCAATATGTGAGTAATTAGTTAGGGCTAAGGATTAGTTTAAAAGGACTGATTGAAATTTAGTTGTCATGCATGATTTTTCATTTTTAGTAAAAGCATTTTTCCACTATACCTAAGTAACTAACATTTTTCATAACACGTTAGTTCTTAGGTGCATTTTGACTGTATTCAATCAAAAGCATGGTTCTTCGCTATTATTTATCTTAATTTTCAAATAGATTATCTTAACACGAAGTCTGTAAAAATTTTAAAATATGGCCTACCGCTCAAAAACACTTAAAATTTTGGTGTCTTGGCCTCACAAAATTGCAATTTCTACAAAAACTTAAATTCTTTGATATTTATTGGCTATTCTTCCTTAAAAGCATTGTTCGTTGGCATTATCCATCATAGTTTTCAAAAAGGTATATGTAAATCGCCTCCTGCTCCGCAACATTTAGATTATGCTTTCTTGCACTTCATAAAATGAGCCAACAAAACTTTTTTAAATTGTTGACTGTATCGAATAAACAAATCCACTTCCCAAGTGACAAACAGGGCGAGTAAGACTTAGCCAGAAACTCCAGAAACTCGAGAAAAAATAGAGCGGCTATGCACATCCTTATACAAGTATAATGTTTTTCAGGTTTGATAAATTTTCTATAAAAAACGGTATTTTTCATTTTGGAACAAGAATTCGTTATGTCAAAGAAATATTAACTTGTCATTACTGTTTTCACAATTACTTATGTTCTTAACGACGACATTACTGATGGGGTGCTGCAACTGTAACTGCATCTCTTCGGGTAAGTTTATTTTTTCCATGGCTGCGTTTATGCCAAGATCAGGTAACATGTGCCCGATCAGAGGGTTTAGGTTGTACAAGCAAGCATACAATTACGAAAAAGTAGTAAGTGATGGTAGAGAGTTTCTAAGACCTTTCTTAATTGAAAGCAATCGTACTGCCGTTGGGATTAGGGGGATAGAGGCGATACTTCATTTGCGTCAATTTATCGCTAATGTTCTTAAAAACAATTTGGTTGAAGCCGGCAGAACCGATGTTACTAACGGGAAATAACTGACTGGTAGCCTTGCCCGGCAATGCCGGATAGTTAGTTGATAGCAACAGAGGTCTATATGACAATGATTTTTTTGAGAACGCAAGGCAAATTTTTCCTGCGTATTCCCACTTGCCAGCCTGAGTAGAAGTATGTTAGTTTGTCGGTACCTTTAATTCATAATGAGATTGATATTTAACTTTCGTAAGCTTGAATGCCAAAAAATTTAAATGCAAGCGTAGAACTTTGATTTTCTTGTAGCTTCTCAACAACCTAGAATTATCAAAGTTTTAAGTAGCAACTCTAGCGTTTAAATAGTCCCATACTGCTGAAATTAGTCGTTAGCTATAACTTAAGCTTGGTGGAATGATGAGAAATATTCTTTTACACCAATTTGAGCTGTGGTTTCCTATATTTTTATTCTTTGGTTCTGACAGCTGAGGTAGTTTGCAGTCATTTTAAGCGTTTGAACATGGCTTAAATTGACCTGTCGGTAAAATTTTTGTTAAAGTTAACGTGCTGCCTGAAACAAGGTGGTGCAACCATGCCGACCTTAAACTCTTTCGCTCCCGCGAAGCAGTCGGGTATCAGATGCAAAACAAGACTAATTTGCTAAAAAAAGCGATTAATTATCTTTACTTCTATCACTCAAGGTTTTTTGGCCATTGGCTATTATATCGATTATGTTATATCGCTGAAAAGGAAATTTCATGATAATTTAGAATATGCTGATCTACAAAAAAATTTTTGTTTAAGAATACAATTTACGCAAACTAACCCCTCTTTCTTGGGGGAGTAAATTACTTTCAAAACAAGGTATTGTAGCTTTAAAAAATTCTACAGACTTCATTGTTCGATATATCTTTACGAGAATTTAGTAACATTATGCTAAAGAACCATGCTTTTGAGGAAAAATAGTCAACATGTACCAAGTTGCTTAGTTTTTCTACTAATTTTACTTTTCTGAGAGTCAGAATTACAGATATTTTAAGATTTTTTGGGCCCTAACAAAAAGATGTGTATTGGAACTGCCTTTTTGATTGATCAAAATGAAAAAAGATTAAATAAAAGTAATTAATGTAATATATTTTTGAAAAGAAAACTTCATCCCAATTTGCGTGATGTGTATTTTAAAAACAATATTTTGTTACTCAAAATAAAACAAAAACATCTTTCCCCTCTTCTTTTTTGTTTGGGGAAGCCAATGTTACTCCAAGTTCAAAAGGTATTATAGGGTTTTTGCGTGGATAAATTTTTTTAAAAATGACCGCTAAATGATGTAAAAAAATT
Organism: Trididemnum clinides; assembly: GCA_963675345.1. Classification (NCBI taxonomy): domain Eukaryota; kingdom Metazoa; phylum Chordata; class Ascidiacea; order Aplousobranchia; family Didemnidae; genus Trididemnum; species Trididemnum clinides. The sequence goes on along the minus strand of OY776306.1, from coordinate 13,934,198 downwards.
ATTATACTTTTGAGGAAAAACAGTTCAAAATTACCAAAAAACAAACTTTTTGTACAATTTTTAATTTTTGAAGCCTAGCAGCCAAATTTTGGCGTTTTGGGGGTCCTAAAAGCTATTGCATCTACCCTTTTTACCAATTGTTATAAAATAACTCTTTGCCTCTACCACCCAATATTGCCTATTTTTGAAAAGTTTAGTTTTTCCTGATTCAAATAGTGATCTAAATAGATTATTTTGTTGCTAAAAGCGAAACATAAGCTTCTCTTATCCAAACCCTTTTTGTTGAGAGAGAGCTAGTTTTGATTGATTGTATCGCCCTTCTGTCAATGCCAATAAATTGTGCTTTGCTTGCACTTTCTGAGGACTGGCAAATAAATTTTTTGAAAATTATCTGTCAAACCGCCTGCAATACGTGCGTATAAATAACTCTAGGTCAAAAAAGGAGAAAATTATTTATGGGGTTCCTCAAGGATCGAACCTAGGACCGCTATTGTTCTTGATGTATATAAATGGCTTACCAAAATCTACTTGCTTTAATACCACTATTTTTGCGGATGACACATATCTATCATTAAGTAGCAGTTCGTTGATTCGTTTTAAAACTCAAGTCAATAATGAAATAAATAAAGTAGACAAATGGCTTTGATCCAATAAACTATCCCTAAACTACAAAAAATCTTCTTATTTGGTAATAAACAAATTTCCACAACAGTCCATCGATATTGATCTCGAAATATCCATAAACAATATAAAAATTATTCGCAGTAAACACGTAAAGTATCTCGGTTTGTAACTTGATGATGATTTGAAATTCCATACCCATATTCAGCACTTGGAAACACACTTGGCAAAATATACTGGAATGTTTAACAAATAAGAAGTTACCTAAAAATTGATGCAATGATTACTCTTTTTTACTCCTTTATTTACTCTAAATTACAATATGGCATTTAAACTTGGGGTTCAGCTAAAAAAATGAGCTAGGAGCTTTGTTTACTCGCCTTAATAAAATGATTAAAACTATTACTTTTGCAAAAAAATGCTGTCACGTATCACACATATTCAAAGCGCTTAATCTTTTGAAAATTGATGATATTTACCAATTGGAATTAGGAAAGTTCATGTATCAGATATTTAATGGTAACATCTCACAAAAAATTGACCAGGACTTTATAAAACTCAGTTCTGTACATAAACATTATACCAGCCATACCATTAATAAATTCCACTTACCCCAAGTAAATACTTGCTACGGTCACAGAATGCTGTCATTTGCTGGAGTTATGCTTTGATCCAAACTAGACTCTGATTAAAAAAGTCTTGGCTGGCTATCGTTTAAAAAACATTTCAAAAGAAGACTTTTGCAAAAGTATGATGATTAGAGCTTGCTATCACTTTTGTCTTAAATCTCCTGGTTCGGATAGTTAATTTTATTTCCAGGTTAATTCATTGTTTATTGTTACTGTAGCTGTCTTTTTATATGCTCGAAAGGCTTTAGGTCTCATCCAATAAATATCTTTTTTCTTTGTTTTTGTACATTTTTACCTTTTTTTTTTCTTTTTAATTTTTATTGCCTCTGATGCACATGTCTGCTAACGCTCGTATGGAAGATATTCTCAGGAGATACCTGACTTGACAACTTAGGGGTTTTTTTTGGTATCTCCTGGTCTGCAAATACTTTTGTTTTTGTGTGCGCATTTCACATTTCATTGTTATATTGTATTGCATCCGCGTCTTTACAGACGAACCGAATAATAAACTGAAACTGAAACTTTCTCCTTGGCAACTAAATACAACGAAGTAAGAGATCTTTTTTCGTGAACAATTTGAAAAGTGTAAGGACATATCAAAGTGAATTGTGGTGAGCTCAAATGCTTTTTGTGGTGAAGTTTAAATAGCTTTTTGTGATAAACTCAAATGGGCAAAGAATTGAAAGTGAACACAATTTCTTATAAATTGACTTTGAAACGCTGGATTTCAAAGGCATATAGACCTTTTGATTTGGATATCAACCAAAAAAGAGGTTGAATGAAATAAAAACCAAAGTTATGAATAATTTAATGGCGCTGGTCAATTTAATTATTTTATTTAATTATGATTAATTTAAAAAGTTTGCAAATGATTGTTTATCATAGTTTTTGTGCAAAAAAGAACTTTTAAAAACTGATAAACAAACCTTAGGAAAGTACTTGAACATTGTCTAAGTGACAAACTAAAAATGTTTTTCTCGTTTAAGCAACCTCATTTCTAAGTAACATTCCCTCTTACCACAATCTCTGAATAAAAGCCTCCGTTTCCTTTTTCCTATTAGCCGCTCTTGCATCATTTTTTCAGGGGCAAACAAATACATCATGTCATGAGAGACAGTTCCATTCTCATTTTCACTGGCGTTGGATCTAAACAAATGTGTGACCAAGAGCCTGATATGTTTTGGTAAATTGTGCGTTGGAACAATGGTTTCCGGAGATCAACTCAAAAGCAGTTTTTCTGCCCACTTTGCTCTTGAAACAAAATTGAAGACCTTTTTTGGAGATCGATCTTTTCCAAGTGCTCTCTTCTAGATTTATTGCTCTTGCCATACCATTTAGAAGGGCATTGCCTTTTACCCTTTTTTAAGATACGCCACTGCTCATTCTTTCCCCTCCATTCTGCTATTTTATTCTCTAAGAGAAAACTTTTTGCTACATTTCTGGTCTTACAACTGCATCTAGTGTACATACGCATTAGGGTCGTTATAGGTTACACTTTTTGTTTGGTAGTTTGTTCCACTAGTAAATTGCCTTAGCTTGCTAGTCAGTTTGCTTAGAACTGTATACTTTTAAACACTCTAGCATTGCTCGTTGTTTGCTGAATAAACTTTAGTCATGGCTGGAGCTTAACGTGACAAGTTTGTTTGCTCAAGGCAAGCATACTTTGCATATTTAGGCCTATTTTACGATAAATTAAGATAGCTCACTGGGCTATGCCACTCAGATTCAACGCGGTTTCTATTGTATTCTGTCCTAATACTTGCTTTTTTGTTTGCTCTTTCTCCGACCTTCTTTTAAGTGCGAATTAAATTTAAAGCCATGGGATTGCAGTTTTGAAGCTTTTTGATTATCCACCTTTCCACAAAGGGATTGCAAAACAACTGTCTTGAGCTTTGCGCGAGTTCATGAGCTTAGTCAAGTCTTGGATGGAATACGTACATTGCCTATTCGTAGTAAAGCTAAAACTGAAGTTAAATCACGCCAGAAAGAAACAAAAAATTGAAAGCGGTTTACACGCAGCAAAACAGGGCTGTGAACTCGATCGATTTTTATATCGAGTTTAGCTTGTTTTACGACTTCGAGTTCAACATTTTCATTTTTTCGAGTTCAAGTTCGAGTTCGAGTCCTGTGAAAATTTATCAAGTTTTTTCGAGTTCAAAAATAGTGTTTGACTTAGCCTAAACACGTTTGCAGAAAAGTTGCACGTTCAAACTTATATTTACACATCTGTTATAATAAGCTAATATCCTTGCCATAAATAAGTCAGGCAATATGTATATAGTAAATTTGGATTGAAAGCAAAAATTGAAAAATAACTTACAACTGAATCTTTGTAGGTTCTTCTGTCAAACTACTGAAAAATAAACAAAAAGCAAAAAATAAAATTAAAATGAAATTTAAAAAACACTTGAAAATATGGCGAGTCTTGTGCGTACTTCACCATTTATCTACGAAAATTAGCAGTAGCACTTCATGCAACCGCTGTATAAACGATTAAAGTTTGTTTTGTCGTTGAGCATTGGCACGCAAATACAATACGGCCTCCAGTAACTCTTGTGTCATCGACAATCTTTGATTAATTAAAATGAATTTTATGGAAGAAAACAATCGCTCCACGGATACTTGGGTAACCGGCATGGCACAAAGAATTTTTGCTGCAGTAAGAAGCGGCTCTTCCAATTGTTTAATAACATCCCAAACAGTTTCTCCTATTAAGTCGTCCAATTTCAATCATTTTGTCGATATTTTTGTTTTATTCTTGTGTCATTATATTTAATACGTCGTTGGCATTAGTGCGCATGCTGGATGATTTTCGTTGTTCAGTCAGGTCAAGCTCTCTCTCTAATTCATACTCTTCCGACGTTGGCGATTGATTGTGGCTTGCAACACAATCTGGCGCTTCCTCAGACTCAATGTTTGATAAAGTTGAATTCGATACAGATCTAGAACAGTGATAATTTTTCACAGTAATTCCGTGCATTCCAGTGTTTGCGTTTTCCATTTGCTCTGGGGTCCGCAAAATTCGGTATCTGGAATCGACACACACTCCAGCAAGAAAAAGTTTGTTCCGCAATAAGGCCTCCTCGCATTTTTCATTGATGTGACAATTTCTTGCGCGCATCTTGTTTCTCCTTTGTGCAGGATTTGTTTAAAAGTACACAACTCCTTCAAAATGCTCCAGGCGTTAATGGTTCGGCCTGCAGGTTTACGGCTACAGAATAGGGCATTTCAAGCACGGAGCTCATATCTTCTAAGCTTGACCCCATAGCAAGTGAAAGATTAAATTCTGGAAAAAGCAAACTTAATTCTCCAATGGATTCTTGCTGTTCCAACAAGCGTTTGATCGTCAAATATGTTGAAGCCCATCTTGTGGTCATATCAAGTATCGGCCGTTTTTTTCTCGTTTTTCCAGCAAGGACAAAATATTTGGAGATCGAAGCTTGGAAACTATTTGGCGGTTTTTCGTCAATAATTTATTGCTGTGTGGTAGCTTTAGGCCTTCTTTGATAGCAAGTTGGACGGTGTAAACCGCACAACGCATGTGGTGAATGTTAACGCGCATTGCACAATCGTCTTCTATGCCATCATAGTCTTCAGACTCATCGGCATCTTCATCTTGTGAAGTGTCTAGTTCTGCTTCTGGGTCATCTTCGTTTAAGCATTCTACCGTTTTAGTCATATTGCTGGCATTGTCTACTACCAAACACAAAACGTTTTCTTTCGCAATGCCAAATTGCTGCACTGTTGCAGTGAATAATTAGCACATACGTTGACATGTGTGCCTTTTTTCTGTATTTGCGCCGGTTAACATTTTCAACACTGATTTGCCTTTATTTTTGTCATGATATTGGACGTTGATTCCTAAAAAGCTTCAAAGTAGTCTTGTTGCAGTGTCCATCTTAACATATACAAGCTTGCCCTTTAAATCGTTGATCAAAATTTTTTGCATCTTGTTTGCTGCATCAACTAATATCGGCAAACTGATTTTCTCAAAATGGACATTCCTAGTTTTCGAGCCATTTTGCAGTTTAAAGTTTGAAATCCTGGGCTTTTAAAAAAACGTAGTGCTACACCAGACATAATTAATTGGATTATGCTCCAAATAAACTTATCCTTGTTCATTGCTACAGTTACAGATTGGGGCTGGAATTGGGACACAATCAATGGCTTGTTGCTTGATTCCAACTTCTTTGCTCGGACTTCAAATCGTCGTGTTTATCTGCCTGATTTACTTCACTTTTCAGCGTAAAATCTTTCTAAATGGCGTTTTAGATTGCTACATGGGTTCCACATGCCTACTTTTATAATGCTGCCAGCATTCTTTGCCATTTTTCTATTTTTTGATGCATTGGTAAATTTTATTTTTATCATCAAGTTCAAAACAATCATACACATGAATAGACTGAGCATGTGGGATTTCGCCAAGTTTATACAATAAATAATCAAGATACAAGTTTGGATTAATTTTGTCTAAAACAAAAAGTTGAAATGAAAGAAAACTACCAACTAACCAGCTCAGCAACCTACTAAACTGAGAAATAAACGCATTTGCCAATAAAATTGCTATGTTACGGAAACAGACCTGATGGTCAGTTTTACCTAATTCTTGTTAAATATGCTCTCTCATCTAACTCTGTTTTCAGGGCCGGATTAAGCAATGGGCAAACTGGGCAGTTGCCCGGGGCCCCGCGCTTTTTAGAGCTATCAACTATTGAATTGAATTGAAATAAATTTACAGCCTTATAGCCTTCATTACCAGCAAACTTGAACTGAAGAATCAAATATTTACATGCCGGTACAATTATCATTATTTGTACGAAAAAAATTAAAAACAGACTTTCAATGACAAAGTAACTGTGACGTCACAGTAGAGACTGGTATAATCAGTGCTGTATTGCTAAATAACAAAAAGGTCGACGGTTGGAACTGATTTCAAATCTTATGGTCTGAGAGATATGCGCAACGGCAAACTTCGCTACAGCACAAGGCGGGAAGCATAGACAACATGTAATTGAACTGTTCGCAACAAAGGATATAGTAATTAAAACAAATTTATTTAAAAAAAAAGTATATTTAAAAACATCTTTTAGAAACAATAAAATAAAAAAAATTTGAATATCAATAAAATGTGCCTTCAGTCAAGCGTTTTCTAAAAAAAGTAATTGGACGGCGATCCCCCTGATCCCCTCCCAATACATCCCTGGGTATGATGGCATTCAAATTAATGGCGGCGAACGACTGTCAATGTTAGAGCAGTTATAAGAAATCTTAGACGCCACTACAGCCCTCAAGGAAAATTTTGTTGAGTTATGACAACTGTTACGAGATTTTACGTTGGACGACAATGAAACAAATGAAACCAAATCAGATTCATCATATTGGAAAAAGAGTATAGATACCTTAGAAACAACCATATTATGTGTTTTAGGGCACAAAATCCTTCAAAGATTTCACAGTTCAAGCAAAAGTCTACAGCGTGCTGACATGTCTTTAGGAAGTTGCGTAGCACTTTACAATAGAATCGAGGGTTTTTGCCAGCATTTACGGGATGAATTTGATATAATTGAAATGATTGGTTTGAAACTCACAACCGGTATACAGAAAACCTATGTGTCTCGAAACAAACGCAACCGAAAAACAAAGAAGACTTTTGATTATAAAGGAGAGGACACTGGATGCACTAGAGCTTTAGAAGATGCTCGAGAATCCTTTCGTATTGGAACTTACCTTCTAATCACTAATACCTTAATTGCAGAAGTAAGAACACGAAAATTTGTGTACTGCATATTGCAGCAGAATTTTAATTTTTTGCTGAATCGAACACTTGGGAAATCAGTGATTTAGAAAACGCTGCAAGTAAGATGTTAAAAGTATATGCAAACAATTTGGATAGCGACTTTCCTTTACAAGTTGTGCACTTCGCTTTTCATTTACGTTCATTTCCTGATCTTGGTTCGAAGACAAATACTGCGCAAGCACAGCTGTCATATTTGAAAAAGAACTGCTTAATAGAAACTTTTCCAAATCTGGCTATTATTCTTCATATATATCTGACCTTGCCTGTCGCAAAACGGAAGGTGAACGTCCTTTTTCGGCATTGAAAAGAGTGAAAAACCACTTGTACTCATCCCTGACGCAGGATCACGTCTATGATTTCTGTATTGTAGCCATCGAAAAGAGTTTCACAAAATCTATGAGCTTTGAGGATAGTATTGATAAATTTGCAGCAGCGAAATGCTGAAAACACCAGTTGTCTTAGCTTTTTTTGTGTTGCACTCTCTGTGTTGTTTATTATATTTTCTGTGTTGTTTATATTTGCCCCGTTAATGAAACAGTGCGAAAATTTTTTTCTATATTTAACCTTTTAAAATAAATTTCAAAGTAAATTTTAAACAAAATTAATAAAATGTACTTTTTTTAATAAATCAAAATAACAAATTAGGCTCAACCTTTTTGATTAAAATAATTTTTTTTTTTTAATTTAAATTTCTATCAAACAAAAACACAAATAACGCAAAAAAATCAATTTTTAGTTTAAAATAAATACTGTACAGTTGAATTAACCCGTTAATACTTCACCCATTTTAAATACCAAGGATTACCTCTCGGACACTTTATTCCCGGAAAGTAAGAGCTTATTACGTCTTTTATCAATAAGATCTACTAAATCAGTGGCTCCCAAACTTTTTCGAGCGCGACCCAAATCTAAGTTAGTTGTTTTCGCGTTTCATAATTTAGGGGCCCCACACTCTTATCTGCCCCGGGCCCCGCGATCTCTTAATCCTCCCCTGTCTGTTTTGTTACTTATCCTCTCTTACAAACTCTAGTGCTAACTTTTACTAACTAGTGCAGTATTATTTTTGGCCAAAAAACCTTTGACTACATGGGTGGATTGAGCGGGAGCATTGTTATGGTGAAGCTGCCAGTTCTTCCTTGTCCACATGTCAGGCCGCTTTCTTCGCACAGCATCGCGAAGGCGACGTAAAATCTCCAAGTAGTACTTTTTATTGATTGTTTGGCCCTCTGCTGCGTATTCGTGATGCACTATACCGCGGGAATCGAAGAAACTAGCATACATTTACAAATCAATTTGGCGAACCATCTCAATCACCTTCTCGTTTCGGCTTGTGGATGGCCTGCCTGAGCGTGCCTCACTCTGCATTGACATTCGACCGTTTTTAAAACGATTAAGCCATTCCTTTATTTGTCTGTCAAATTATCAACAGCCTTTTTAAAGGTTTGCATTGCGAAAAGGTTGGCTCCTAAATTTGTTATTAGCAGAATTAAAAATGTTCAAATCAGGCACAGCCCAACTATTAAGTGCGTTTTTCTGACCAATGAAATCTCTGTCATTGATTGAAAGCTAAACGGACTAAAAACACTCTACAGGAAGCAATTGGACATGGTTCAAAAATTGTTGTTGTTTTTTGCTTGAATTAGTTGCTGCAAATATTTGGCTGAAATCGAATTGCGCAAGACAGACCAAATTCTAGCCAAGCACTTTTTCAATTGCAACTGCATGAGCAAGCGACGTTTTGGTGGGGACTGCCCGGGGTAACTGGGACCCTCGGGAAGACCAACAGCCATTTCAACTCAACCCAAACGGGGTCGGAGACCGCGCCACCACGTTGAGGCGGCTGTTAATTGGTGCTTTCAATCTGAGTAAATGTCAGGCCTCCTTCTTATCAGTCGATCCCCACCAAGCTAACCTGCAGCCCAACCTCCTTTCACTCGGCTCCCGCCTCTATTTCAATCCCACTCCAACTTTCTTGGGGTCACCTTAGACCGCACTCTTTCCTTTTCTAAACATGTATCTTCGCTGAAGGCCAAATTTTTCCCACGTTTCAAGGCCTTGCGTTGTATCTCTGCTTTCTTATGGGGTCCCTCTAAGGAGTCCGTCTCTCTTCTGCATAAAGCTTTTCTTCGCCTTTTCTTACATACGCCTCACCCGAATGGCTTCCTTTCCTAAGCGTTACCAATATCACCAAATTGGAGCGCCTCCACCGAGCGGCTAGCCGCGCCATCACCGGCTGCCTCTCGTCCTCCCCAATCACACTTTTACTCTCTGAGGCGCCTCTACCTCCCCTACGAGTCATCGATTCATTTCACTCTTTCATCTTTTGACCAGGCTCTTCGTCTCCCAAAATCCTTTTCCATTTCAGGCTTGGCCAAACATGGAGTGAAACCAAGACTCTGCAGATCGCCCTGGAGAGCTTTTGCATCCACTCACCCGCTCATGCTTCTTTCTACCTCTCCTAAGGAGGCTCTTCTTGCTTGCCCTCTCTGTCCTCCTTGAAACCTGCTCTCCTTAACTGTGGAGTCCACTCTTTCCTCCTCATGTTTTCGCTCTAATCTCCCTCTCTTTTGCCAAGGTACGGCCCTCGATTATTTTGACTCTCTCCCCTCTCATGATCTGGTTCTCTGGACTGACAGCTCTGTTCCTTTTCCTTTTGGCGAGGGCGGCTCTAGCGTTCTTGCCAACTGCTCTCTCTGTGGCAGCAAGGCCACTCTTTCCTTCTCAGCAGGCCCAGTTTGTTCAAGTTTCTCTGCTGAAGCCTGCGCCATTCTGCATGCTCTTTGCTAATCTCGGCAGCACCATCAAGTCTGCCATTTCTCTTCTCTTCTCCTCTTATCTGACTCTCGTTCTGTTCTCACCTCTCTGTCCTCTCCTTCATCTTTCCTTCTACTACAAACTCTTTGGCAGATTAGGCAGGAACTGTCTTCTCTCTCCTATTTCATCAGGCTACAATAGGTCCCTGGACACTCGTTTCTCCCGGGGAACGACGCAGCTGATGAGCTGGCCAGATGGGGAGCGCTACTTGCGCCCTCTGCAATCCCTTGTAGTCTCTCTCTTATCTCTTGTCCTTTCTCGGACCGGAGGCGTAGTGTCTCATCTAAATTCATTGACATACAGGTTCCCTCGATTTCCACCGAGAAACTTGTGCTCTCTCGTCATGCTCGTTGTGTTCCCTCTTGTCTATGCTGCAAGAGACACAGCCTTCTGTTGAGTTTTTGTCTCTCTAGGATTAGCAGAATCGAGAACTTTTCCTGCAGCGCCTGCGAGCACTCGTCCCAGGACACCTCGCATCTCATTCTGCAGTCTCCAGCTATGAACTCTTTGCGCTGCTCACTCTTTGGCAACTCTTTGTCTCTTTACGACCTCCTGTCCAGGCCCTGGGGAGTTGCCAGGCTTCTGGGGTTCCATGGTCTTCCGCCATGCCCTCATTCCTCGGAAGGGGTCGGGTAACAACAACTACAACAGCAACGTTTTGATACAGCAGCTTCCGTAACCGAGAATGGCATTGTAAATCTATCAGGATGCGATCTTTCGGATACTGAGAAATTTGTTTAGGCCCATGTTTGGAATTTTGTCTGCCTCCTTCGAAAATCAACCGGGAAGAAGTTTTTGCTGAATTTGAAGTGCTAATTGTACAATTACTGCACCACACACCGAAATTAAACGAAAACTTTTCTGCTCTCACGGCAAAGTTAAACAACCTGGTTTACTTATTGTGAATCGGCGATTGACTGAACAGAGTTTTAAAGTTCTTAAAGCAACTTACTTTGCTGCATCAGTCCGTCACTTTCACCAATGAGAAGGAAGTCAATGGCAAATTGCCGTTTTTGGATGTTCTTGTAGGAAAAAGTAACTCAAAATTTTCAATTTCTGTTCATCGGAAACCATCATTTACCGGCCAGTACAACTATTGAAATTCGTTTGAGCCTAAAAGCCCAAAAACCAAGCTTATCGGTACTCTTGTACATCGAGCTTTGGCAGTGTATTTGTCTTCAAACTTACCTTAAGAACTAGATTCCACCTGATTGTTTCTTTGCTTCAATTGCTATGCGGAAGATTACCCTAATTCGGGAATAAAAAAGAAACTTGAAGAGTTTACACTACCCGATGAAGAAAGGCCAGAGAAATGTCCAGTTTACCTTAAACTACCATGGGTTGGCAAAGTCTCCACAAAATCAAAAAGCAGTGCAAAACTGCCACCAGCTCATCTTTTGGTGCAATAAAATCATGCGCAGTGTTTTCTACAAGATGTTTCCAACGAAACTCCTGACTAGAGCTTAAGAAACGTTAGAGTTTTCACTCATTCTATTTTACGAGAGTACAATGAAATGGTCGCTCCCAAAAGCTTTACCAAAGAGCATGATAACGAAAGAGCTTTTTAGAAACGTTCAAAAAAAGAAATTAAAAACTTATTGAATCGCCAGTTGCATTGTCAATAAAGCTCAAAATATTTTACAATTTTTTATTGCAAGGAGCTTTTCAATATCACCGGAAAAAGCTTTCAACCACCTTTCTACGCTCAGTATTTTTTGGAAAAATAAAAAATAATCTTTATAATCAATCTTCGTTGGGTCATCATCTAAAATCCTTTAGGGGTAAAACTTTTCAAGCTGGTAGTTGACTTCGGTGTAAGCTCAAAACCGTTTTTTTTTCAAGAAATATCATCATAACGTCACCAATTCCCTTATGATGCTCTTAGGAAACGTTCAGTCGTGCCAAGTTTTATGTTTGTGTGTCCAGTAATTCGATAGAAGTTAAAGTGCACAAACATACGCACGAAAAGAACTCTGCTCATATATAAGATTGGTCGACTCTGCTGGCGGCGCCCCGGAGGGCTACCAGTCAGTTATGCCGGCTTCAAGCTATCCGTTCAGCCGGCTGTAACGGCTTCACCCAACTTGCAATGCTGAGAATGGCAACGATACTTTGATGCAAATGAGGGCAATGCCCCTAATACCGATTGTTGTTGTTGTGATTACCCCTCCTCTTCCTCGGGATGGAGGTACGGCACGAAAGGCAATTTAGGTTCATGCCGTCAACCTAATTGAAATTAGGCTAGGGAAAAGATGGCAGCCCATTTCAAACCAGTCATGAGTGACTGGTAGCCCCACCACCAAAAAGGCGGACTGTCACTGGTGGGATACCGATTGTCGTAGGAGTATTTTCAATTAAGCTTGATCGTGCTCACAAACTCTATTGTTTAGCAAATTTTTACCTATCCATCCAACAAGCATAAAGAAACAAAATCAAAGTTGGAATGGACACCGAAATTGTTTTTGAGTAACTTGTCATGCGAAATGAGATGGGTAACTACTGGCACATTTGGAAACAATTTTTTGGGGGAGAGGAGGCCATTGGTAAGCTTGATGTCATTATCAAGAGATCTTATAAAATAAGTGAGCTCATTGGTTTTACTAAGGGCAAATTAAAATCTTTCAAAAATAAAAATTGTAGTTTCCCAATCAACATGAAAATATGTCTCCGAAACAACAAAAAAAAATAACATGAAAATTTATTTAGTTTTAAAACTAAATAAAAATCTATTTTTTAGCAAATTCTTACCTATCCATCTAACAAGAATAGGAGAAGAAAATTAAAGTTGAAATGAGCGCCGAAATTGTTTTTGTGTTAAGATTACAGAAATAAGCTAATTGGTGGTAGGGTAGGCTTATTTCACGACTTGGTGCAACCCGCTCTTTTGTGAAACCACGTTCTTCGGCTGAATCTATATGCCTGGGACCTTGAATAAAACAAACGAGACAATACCTTTGTAGAAAATCCAGTGAGGGATGTGGTAATAAATCTTTGCCACCAGCTATTTTTAGTCTTGGTTTTATGAATTTATTTGTTGCATTCGTCTCAAAAAAACAAATTAGACTTCAAAAAAATGTCTTTACATTTAATGAAAACGCCTCAAACTGGACTTCTCACTCTTCCTATCAAAGTTGGTGATCCGCTACTACTGTATCTCTTGCATCCAATCACCTGGTTGGTCTTGTAACCTATTTTCAAGAAAAAATTCCCTCCGTAATAACAATTAAATATTTGCTGACCATGATTTCACAAAATGATGTAGACCAACCGAACTATTTTTTTTTTGATTTCCGCTCAAATTAAGTTTTATAAACCATGACCTTCTGGCTCCTTCCTGCCTTAAATACTGTGCCTAAGTGTAATTAGCAAATAGTCTTACCAACTTTCATGGTTTGAGTGCTGGCATAGAGGCATAAATTCAAAGTTTTAGAAGGACGCTGAAGTGATTTATGCATTTACAGGAAATAAGCTATGAAGTAATACCGGTGATGCCCATTTTATTTCGTAATTGTATTTTTTTCGTAATTGTAGTGATAAAACTTAAGGCCGTTAGCTGATCATATGTATTTTTCTGCGGGCATAAAAGGAGCCAATGGAAGACGAACTTACCCAGATCCCAGCATCTTTAGTTGAGCTATTAAAATAAGTATTTGTGCATAAGTCACAGACCAGCTTTTTTTGTGCAAATAAGGAGAGCAAATGTTTTGTACATCCTGCAAGATTTAACAACAACGCATTTCTCTCCACTTTGCTCCACTTGATGAAAATGTCATAAGGGTTAAAGGTACTCGGGCGGGTGACATAACTGTACTTGAAAGGCATTTTAACGTGGTGGTCACTTACAGATCAGTTATTTCAATTTTTGTCCTTGCCATTGTAGTATTACGACACCAGATTTTAACCAGTAAGTATCGCAATATATCATTGTACTTTATCTGTCAGTGAACCTGTTATAGGCTTTACTATTTACGTTTGCTTTCAAAATGAAAATGAATGATAACTACAGCAGCTGCCTGCTGCTGTTTTTACTAAAGAAGCACACGACAGCATTATGACGTCACTTTACATAACGACGAAGCAGTGATTTTTGAAGCGTTGAGGAAAACAACAAAAAGCAGCTTATCATAAAGAAACTCTTCATTGCTTGATTGCTTGATGCATCGTCGACAAAGCTTAAACTGTAAGAGAAGTACTTTTATCGAAACAACTTTTTAATATTTCCCAATAAAACATTCCGCCGCGTTTTAACGGTCAGTGTATTTTGAGAAAATATAAAAAGCAAACTTTGAAATCAACCATTATCTATGACGTCATCTTAGTTCACTTAAGAGAGAAATTTCTTCAAGTTGATAAGTCGGGTGCTGGTTTTAGTTGAAGCAAAATACACTTCTTGGTCGAAAAACAGCAAAAAACAACGCGACTTAAAAAAATTTGTTTTCAATTATGACGCCATCGTGACGATTTCAACTTCTTTATGACACTCATCTTGAAATTGAGAACAATCGTACCATGTTCATGTATGTACGCCCAGTACTTTTGGACACACACACACACACACACACACACACACTCACACACACACACACTCAAATACACAATTCCGCTTTGTAGTATAGATAAATCGCTCTAGCAATAAACATTAAAGATTTTTAACTTGTCTCCGCAATCACGAAATAATTCTTCAACTTTATTCTTTAAGCTTTCGTGACATACAGTCGCAAGCCGTTCCATCTAAACAAAATGACATTATATTACTTTGCGCCTGATGTTGTTACCCGGCGTCTTTCTCGCGATGATGGCATGGCGGAAGATTTTGGAGCCTGGGATGCAGACAACTAACTCGAGGCGTGACCGTATATCGTACTTAAAAAAGGAATCACCAAAGAGCGAGGGGCGCAGAGTCCGTAGCTTGAAAGAACAGAATAAAATGGCAATTGTTTTGAGTCAGATGAGCTCAGGCGCTGCATGAAGAATTATCAGTTCTGCCAAATCTGCAGAGACAAGGATTTAACAGAAGGTTTTTTCCGTTGCAGCTAAGCGAGAGAGGACACAGCGAGGGTGACGAGAAAATAGAAGTTCTTTCATGGATTCTGAGGAAACTTGTGTGTCAAAAAATTTAAATAAGATAGATGGTACGTCTACAGTTTGAAAAAAGAGATGAGAGAATACGAGAGATAAGAGGAGAAAGGCTACAAGGAACTACAGATGGTTCAAGCAGTGCCCCTCCTTTTCTGTCCAGCTTATTCACCGTGCCTTTGAATGAGTGACAGGGCGCTCATTGTGACGTGATAGAAAATAAGAGGAGAGAATAGTAGTTCTTTCGGATATAACAAAAAGAGCGTGATAAATAAACTAATGAACAAAGAAACTGGTGCTGTTACAAAGTGCACATCTTGCAAACAGTCTCACTCTAAAGTTTAAAAAAAATATTGCAAAATATAACTCTTCCGCCGTCACTATAAAACCATTCTCTGACGCAATCCGGTGGAAGCACTCAAGTTAACCAAATGATTGTTGTGAAAAGTGATAATGGCAACTCTGCTTTTCGTCGAATGAGTATTTTTGAAATAATTTTTTTAGTATGCATTTTTTATAATTTTACAAATTATCTGCTCAACTTAGATTAAAAACGACAAAACTTTGCAAAAAAGGCTTCAGCACAATCCCACCTTACGGGTAAAACATATTTAAGCACAAAATGCTCGTTGGTGAAAACCACGCAGAAATCAAACTGATGCAATATGATGCAGAATATGGACTGTGTTACCACTAGCAGTTACTAGATCTACTTATTTAGCGATATGCCTACTTCTGCACCAATCAACAGCCGCATCAACGTAGTGATGCTGTCCTCAATCCCGTTTGGATTGGATTAAAATGGCTGTTGGCTTTAGGAGGGTCCCGGTTATCCCGGACATTTCCCTAGTACAAATCATTTTTTGGCTGTGCTGCCCTTTGAACAACCGCAGAAGGACAGCTCGCAGCCTCTTTTAAAATTGGTCGACTGTTTTTTCTCCTCTCCTGCCTCTCTCTTGACCATCTTCTTATTCTGTTCCTTCTCCTGATAAGCAGCAACGTTAGGTGTTCGCTGGAAATGTGATCTGGAGGATAGGTCGGTGCAATGCTGCACCTGCTACAAATGGGTTCATTTAAGGTGCTCACTACTTTCCTTTTTTGGATTCAAAATTCTAGACAACTCTCACCCCTGGAGTTGTCCTCCTTGCTGCGTCCCTGCTTCTTCTGGAGGTCCCACGCCAACCAACATTATGTCTTTCTGTTCGGACTCCTCCAGCTCGTATACATTCACTGTTCAACCTGGTCCATCTGGACCTCTTAGGTAAAGGAGTGCTACCGCCTCAATCTGGCCTTCAAAACTTCTACCTTCTTTCGGCCCATTTCTTATCTCCTCCCCCTGCAGCTTCCCCTCCTCTCATGTTTCTGGCTGTTATTCTATACCTCCTGCTTCCATGTCCCTCCTCCCCCAGATTCGTTCAGGTTTCTTCAATGGAATACCAGAGGTCTTTAAGCCAGGAGCAGTAAAATGCTTCACTTTATCTCGTCTCATCCTATTGACCTTATGTTATCCAGAAATCCAACCTTAGCTCATCTTCTTCTTTCTGGACCCCTGGATTCTCTGCTCTGCGATGTGATCACACTCACTTGCGGTCTGGCATTCTTTCTCTCGATGACCCGCACGGTAGCGGCAGGGTTATTATTTTTGTCTGGAAGGGCCTATCCTTCTCTAAACTTTCTACCTCCTTTCTCTTTTTGCTTGACTTCTACTCTAATTACGTAGGGGTCAATATCTCACTAAACAACTCCTTTTCGCTCTCTTTCCTTAATGTTCATGCTTCCCCTATTTGCTCTTCTTCGACGTATAGCAGAATTGACACCCTTTTTTTCGCATTTTTCCTCCTCCATAAATCTCTTGATTCTGGTGGACTTCAACTGCCATCACCCTTTCTGGGACTCAAAGGTGCTTCTGACTTCCGTGTATTTGATTGAATTATCTCCTCTTAATGACCCTGAAACGTTAGGGTGACCTGAGGATCCTCATTTCTCTTTATGCTCCTCTTCTCCCACGATGAAGTTTTCGTGGCTGCCACAAACCTCTTCTTGCCCATTGCTACTGGCCCAGAAAAAAGTTGCTTATCCTTACTAAAGTGCCTTTTTCGCTCTGGCTTGGATATTCTCCTGCACAATTTCAATCATTCGTGGTCTTTGCATTCCATTTCTTCCATCTGGATGACATCTTCTATTCATCTCATCCATAAGATCGAAAAGCCTCTCGACTCTTTTACATCCTTTCGGCTCATCTCTTTCCCCTCCTGCGTATCAAAGCTTTTTGATCGCATCATTATATTTTGTCTACTTTTCTTTCTGGGGTCTAACTTCATTCACTCTCCCCGCCAGGCCAGTTTCCACAATGGACGGCCTACTCTTGATCAAATTCTGTTTCTTCCTCACTCCATTTTGGATGGGTTTAACAAACCCAGGCCGGGCTCTCGGACGATTCTTGCTACAATCGACTTCTAGAAAGCTTTCAATTCTTTCTGGCATCCCGCTCTTCTGGGAAAACTTATTTCAGCTAGTCTCCTTCTTTGCTTTGCTCGTTGGAATCAATCTTTTCTTTTTGAAAGGCGCACTTACGTGATTTTTCAAAATTACAAAAGTCGCTCTTTTCAACCCCATCGAGGTGTTTCACAAGAATCCATTCTTGGACCTGTGCTTTTCTTTTTTTCATCAATAATCTTCCTGTTTTTCTGCCTTTTTCTTTCAGCTGCTCTCTTTATGTGGACAATCTGGCCATTTGCTCTTTATCCCTTCGGTCCCGACTGCGGTGGAGGCCACACAAAGAGTGCTGATTCAATTGAAGTGCTGGTCTGAGTATTGGTGTCTCCCCCTAAATCCGAGAAAATGCGAGGTCTCCTTCTTCTCAGTGAATCTCCATTAAGTTAACCTCCAGCCCAACCTCCTCATATTCAACTCTTCCCTCCACTTAAATCCCACATCAACTTTCGAATTGGAATGACCTTCGACCGCACTCTTTTTTTTAAGCACCTAATTTTGCTGAATGCCAAGTTCTTCCTTCATCTCAAGGCTTTACATTGCATCTCTGCTTCTTCATGGGGCCACTCTAGAGAGTCTCTCTTACCTATAAAGCTTTTCTTCCGCAACTTCTTACTAACGCTTCACCCGAATGGCATCCTTTTCTTAGCGTCACCAACTTTACCACATTGGAACGCCTTCACCGAGCGGCTAGTCGTGCGGTCTAGTCGTGCGGTCTAGTCGTGCCGTTACGGCTGCCTCTTGTGCTCCTCTAACGTTTTTCTCCTCTCTGATGCGTCTCTACCTCCTCTAAAAGTCACCCTGACTCATTTCGCCCTGTGATCTTATGAGCGGGCCTTTTGTCTCCCAACCTCCTTTTTCATTTCGAGTTTGGCCAGACTTGGAGTGAAACCAAGACTCTCCAAATCCTCCTGGAAAGCTTTTGCTTCCATTCACCCTCTCATGTTTTCTCCTACTTTTCTTAGGAAGGCTCTCTTTGCTTGTCCTTCGTCACCTTCTTGGAACCTGCTTTCTTTTACGGTTGAGTCCGCTTTTTCCTCTCTATTCTCCCGGTTCGGTCCCCCTCTCTCTCTTGCCAAGATGCGGCTTTTGCTCACTTTGATTCTCTCCCACCTCCTGATCTGGTGATCTGGACAAATGGCTCTGTTCCTTTTCTTTTTGGCAAAGGTGATTCTGGCGTACTTGCCAACTGCTCACTTTGTAGCACTGAGGTCACTCTTTTCCGAAGGCTCAGTATGTTTAAGTTTTTCTCTAAAGCCTAAATTATTCTGCATGCTCTTTGCGGTTTCAGTAGCACCAACAAGTCTGCCATTTTTCTTCTCCTCCTCTCCGATTTTTGCTCTGTCCTTGCCACTTTGCCCTTTTCTCCGTCTTTCCTTTTATCTCAAACTCTCTGGAATAACTGGGAGAAACTGTCTTCTCTCTCCTCCTATGCTATCAGACTACAATGGGTCCCCGGACACTCGTTTCTCCTGGTTAACGACGGGGCTGATGAGCCGACCACACGGGAAATGCTACTTGTGCCCTCTGCAATCCCTCTCCTCATATCCCTCGTATCCACTCTTGTCTTTTCTCGGACTGGAGGCGCATTGTCTCACTTAAAATTCTTTGACACACAGCTCCTTCGGTTTCCACTCAAGAACCTGTGCTCCTCGTCACGCTCGCTGTGTTTTCTCTCGTCTTCGCTGCAACGGACACAGCCATCTGTTAAGTTCTTATCTCACTAAAGTTGGCAAAATCGAGAATCCTTTACGCAGCGCCTGCGGACATCCATCCCATGACACCAGGGATTTCGTCTTATTTCGTGCTGTCCAGCTACGGACTCTTTGCGCCACTCGCTCTTTGCGACTCTCTGTCTCTCCACGATCTCTAATCCAAGTTCTAAGGACCTGCCCGGCTTCTGGGGCTCCATGGTATTCCGTCATGCCCCCATCCCTTGTAAGGGGTCGTGTAACAACAACAACAACAACATAGTTACACAAAATGATTACCATTTATCTGTATCACATATCATTGCATCCAGAAATTGATAATTGCATATATCTCTAGAGTTTGTAACTTTCAAGCTGTTGAAAGCAAGGCTGGCTGGGTGGTTTTAATCCACACTCATACTATGCTGGACTGTGGCTTCTAAAGTGCGACCAAAAAAAGTGCTTTCGTCAAATGATTGTACTAGCAGCTACTGTTTTTCAAATTGTTTCAAACTGATTTTGATTAGATTTTTAATTTAAATCTTTGCGCACAAATTTTGCACAAAGTAATGCGACGCTTGCACAAGCTCATCAATGGCTGATCCGTTTTTCTTGAAAGCCTAAATATTGTCAAGCAAGTTTGCCATCAATTTCATTTCAAAAATGCAGTAAATGACACAATTTAGATTTATGGAACATCGTTGGCTTTTGTGCACACTTCAAATTAAATTTTCACTGCGAAGCAAAAAGAAAATTTCTTGAAAATTTATAGATATTGTAAAACTTCAATCAAAATAAACAATTCATCGGAATGTTGATGGCTTTTGTTAACAGTAATGGTTGCCCTCGTCCTCTAATTGCGTGAACCGATGCAAAAACTTAATTTTATCTGAAAGATTACAAGCATATATTTTTAAAGAATTTGTTTACAACCATACAGTGGCAATACTAGAACATGTGATACTGGGAGTAGACTACAATCATGACACTCAACATTTCCGAATTCATTGATTAAATAAAAAAATATTTTGTAGTTGCTAGAGTGTCACCCCCTGAAACCGTACCACCCTACATGGATCATTTGTAACATCACTGAAACTGTCACTATGAGCATTTTTTCAATTACCATTGTTTATCATTACCGTGCAAGGACGTGTATGTGCAAGATATGGACATGGACATGACGTGCAAGGACATGTATATTATTAAGGACATGTATGACGGAGCGACAACAACTGTGAGAAGTGCAGCAGGATTGACTAAGGAATTCAAGGTAGGTGTTGGACTTCACGAAGGCTCAGCACTCAGCCCATTCCTTTTTGCCATCATCATGGACAAGCTGACAGAGGACATTAGGAAGGACGCACCATGGGATATGCTGTTGGCAGATGACATAGTGCTGTCTAGGCAAAATTGCTGGGAGCTAGAGGATGATCTGGAGATGTAGAGAAATGCACTGGAGAGAAGAGGCCTGAAAGTGAGCCGGAGCAATAAGACAGGTGGGAAAAATGGAAGTTGCAGAGTTGAAAATGGTGAGATGGGCACTGGGAGTGACAAGAAAGGACAAGATAGGAAACGAATACGTGAGAGGGACTGCGAAGATCGCAAAGCTCGGAGACAAACTTATGGAGATGGCGGTGCCAGGTAGAAGGAAAAGAGGAAGGCAAAGGAGAAGGTGGATGGACTTGGCAAGAGAAGACATGGCAAGGGTTGGAGCTAAGGAAGGAGACGAAGTCGACCGGGAGAAGTGGAAAATACTTTCGCGCTGTGGTGACCCCGAATAAGGAGAAGCCGAAAGAAGAAGAAGAATCATTACCGTGCAAGGAAACCTAACCTTCGAAACGTTTACAATTAAATATCAACTGTTTACCAAAACAATGTAAAACATATTTTATTCAATAACGATATTTTTTCAGTCATCTCACCGGGGTTGGTCGATTGCTTATGGCGGATGACAATATCACCCAACCGCAGATTGTGACTTTAGCGGCATACACCTTCAATTCTTCGATTTTGTGGACGCAGGACGCAATGTATTCAATAATTTCATCGTTTATTGGAGTTGACAACAGGAACTTCATCTAAATATCACAATAAATACATCAAATACATGAAACAATTTTTGAACAAGTTAATTCCATTAAGTTCGCACGCATACCAGTGGTGTATGGGTGTGGAAACGTGTAATAATAACGTTCACACACTGTTTCGCAGTAACCTGACTGGACGATATATATTTCTACTCTGTGCGTTCCCACACTAATGACGCGTTTCCTCGCTTCTACTTTTAGCACTGCATCCCTGACGCTTACACAGGTTGAGAGAAACATAATGAGCGAAAGTGTTTCCAAGATAGCTTTTAAAACAATTAGCATGAAATTGTTCGAAAGTAAAGATAGTGCTGGTTGCTAGCTAGCAAACTTCACCTGCCTTCAACATCAACCCATAATGAATTGAAAAATTGCTCAGGAACCATCACCAATATTATGCTAAACAATACTACAATCTATTACATGTCTATAACTCGCGACCGATTTCAACCCTATTGGCTCTCATCAGGCAAATGTAAAAGACACACAACAACAAAAATGCCAAGCCTAAATCACAACAGATTTGCCATTGTGTACAAATTAATGATGCAATACAAAGCAGTGCAATACAGAAATACCTATGTAAATATAGTTTACTTTGGAAATGGATAAAATCTTAATAATGATCTTTATTAGGGCTTACCGATGTGACTTTTTGTCTATATCGTTTCTTGTGTGTGTGTGTGTGTGTGTGTGTGTGTGTGTGTGTGTGTGTGTGTGTGTGTGTGTGTGTGTGTGTGTGTGTATTAATTTGTATACAATGGCATATTATTGTTAGCGACATTGTAGAATTAGCTTGTTTCATGATTTGGGTTTGAACGATAGGCACATTTAAAACTACCGAATAAAAGCTTTCAAACTAAAATCTTCCCAGATTTCGTTTACAACCAACAAGAGGCACAACTAGAGTCGTTGACACTCGGAATGAATTAAAATCACATTACTTAACGTTTAAAAACTTAGCTTCAGCAACCACCAATTACAGAAAAGAAAATTTTTGTGTTTTTTAGAAATTAGTTGCTAGAGTGTAGGCCTGAAATTGTGTCACCCAACACAGACTCCCTTAATGACATCACTGAAACTGTCACAGAATATTTTTCCAATTACTATTGTTCGTCATTACTCTACAAGTAACGCCTTCCAAACATACAACAATTAAATATCAATTATTTACCAAAATAATTTGAACATATTTTATTCAATAACGATGTTTTTTGAGTTAACTCACTGGGATTGTGCGATTGCTTATGGCGGATGATAATATCACCCAACCATGAACTGTGACTTTATTCGCATGAATCATCAGTTCTTCAAATTTGTCAATGCAAGACACAATGCATACAATAACTTCATCGTTTATTGGAGATGATAAATGCAACTTCATCTAAATAAAACAATAAACACATCAAATGCATCAAACAAATTATTGAACAAGTTAATTACAATAAATTCGCACGCTCAAACACGTTGAGAGAAACAAAACCCACGAGAAATATGAAGAAAATAACCATGGTGGTATAGTGCAGTGGTTGGAAAGTGGTACTCTACGCAGCATGTGGATATAAAATGAATTCCCTCGTCGAGTCATATCAAAACTATTTTAAAAATGGTATTCACAAGTTCTCGGCTTGACGCTCAGCACGAAAAGAACAGTACGGAGAACAAGCCGACAAGTTCGCTGGTTGTGCCTTAGGAAAAGCATTTAACCGGATTCGTCCAGTTTCATGTGGCAGACAGTGGTGGTGCCGAGCAGTCTACTTGTCGAGGATGCTCAGTATGACTAAAAATTAGCCAACAGAGCAACAGCTCATATGCAAGAAAAAATAAAAAAATTCTAAGAATAATAGTTTCACTTCATAAAGTAAGTTCGGGCAGTAAACCTACGGTATACAAGGGGCTGTTCATAAATCGCGTGACGCTTTTTTATTTGGTTTTTAATCCCCCTCCGCACATGTAACGCACTATAACATTTTTGTAAAACCCCTCCCTCCCTCACGTGACGCGTCAAATATAAAAAAGTACTCAAGTAAAGTTTAGTTATTAGGATTCGCCAAAAACACATGTTTATTCAAACGATTTAAAACTTTAATTCTTTAAAATGTAATAGCAATGTGTCATACAACAATATCTATTATTTCCTTTTACTCTATGCAACACCAATATAACGGTGTTGCTACTCCTCTTCCCTTCTGAAGGTGTGGTATGATGTTTGAATGAACTCCAACCGCTTTGTAACAAAAACTCCTACAACATTAATTTACGACTGTTCAGTGGCACTCTAAAAATAGTGGCATTTGTGTCGGACTAGAATATTGTCACCTTGTATAACAAACAAAGCTTTCAGCAACCGCTATTAAATGGGAAGGCGTTTCTTATTTCTCAGAGACCAATTGCCTATTGTTGTTTGTTTTTCGCAATCTAATTCGAACACAAGAGAAGCAAATTCAGAAAGATTAGACATATAACAGCACAAAGCTTTATGTGAAATGGTATTAAAAAGCAGAAGTATGACATTGGTGCCACAGAGTCCGTAACACTTGGATTGGACAAACATTATGTCACCCAACATTTCAAAAACTAGCTTTCAGCAATCATTAATCAAAAAAAAACATTTTTACATTTTTTAGAAATCAGTTGCTAGAGTTGTTGCTCCTTGAAATAATGTCACCCAAACAGAACCCCTTAATGACATCCCTGCAACTGTCAGTGAGCACTTTTTTGATTCACTATTGTTTATCATTAATGTGCAGGAAACTTTTAACCTTCCAAACATACGACAATCCAATACTGAAGCATATTTCATTCGATGATGATATATATTTTTTCATCAACTCACCGGTGTTGGTCGATTACTTATGGCGGCTGATAAAATGTTCCAACCATAGACTGAGACGTAATTAGCATCAATTATCAGTTTCTCGATGCTGTCAACGCATAACGCAATGCTTGCAATTTCGTCATCGTTTCTTGATCGTAGTAAGCGCAACATCTTTATCTAAATATCACAATAAACGAATTTAACCCAAAAAAGTTAATAGCAATTCGTAAATTAATGCAGTTTTGGAAATGCAAATGCCACAAATAGCTTGAAAAGAAACAACTTAATAAATTCTCTAGCAACAAAAAATTTGTTCAAACACATCTTTTTTGAAATATATTTTTTGCAGTTCCAAACATAAAGCATAACCAGCGGCCGTGGTTTTACAAATGTGGGTCGCCTGCAATTTTCTGAAAGTCGCATGTGGTTTAAAAAACTTGATCTCCCAACAGGACCTTTAACTTTGCTTTGAAACAAAAAAAAAGTGTTCGCCTATGGTCAGGATCGCGAATACTCACAGAATTAAACTTTTGTTTAAATTGGGGTCGCCTAAAAAAATTTGGAGTCCACTGATCTGCGACACAAACTGGCAGCATTTTAAAAATTAAAACATCCACAAGGTACATAAACAACTATCCAATGGCACTACTAGAACACGTGATACTTTGGGCAAGATAAAACTGCGCTGCATCAACATTTCAAACGACAGCTTTTAGCAACCACTACTAAATGAGAAAGATATTTTTCGTATTTGGAAATCACTCGCTAGGGTTCATTGTCGTATGAGCAACGTCTACGTAAAGAATCAATGGGGCAATGATTTTGATCGGGATTCGGCCATCATGTATGGTTTGGCCTGAATCAAGCTAAATAAGTGTTATTAAAATTTATACAATTTTTTAATCCTGGAATTAAAATTTCTGTTTTGGGGTCTAATTATAAGACAGTCAAATTGTCGTTTCAAAATTAGGAAACAGCACTTCTCACACAGTAAACTTGGGCTATAGGTTAACAGCGTGGCGTCCAACAATACCTTTTGGATAATTTAAAGATCCCTGGCCACGAACTCAATTTCAAAGGGCTCCAAAAGGAGCTGGACCGAGGCTAACATTGTCGTTCCCGGCCGGGACACTGGTCTATCACTTGGTCTAACCTTTGAAACATACAATTAAAAGTTAAATATTTATCAGAATATTGTAAAAACTATTCAATGACAATATTTTTCCGTATATTTTCTCACCGGGATTGGTCGATTGCTTATGGCCGTTGATAATATCACCCAACCACAGATTGTGATATTATTAACATCATATTCTCCAATGTCTAACGTCAGTTCATTAATTTTGTCAACGCAGGACGCAATGCTTTTAATCTCTTCATCGTCAAAAAGTGATAAGTGCAATTTCATCTAAATACAACAATATTCGTATTAACCGAGCTGGGCAATGCACAAGTTTTGTACAAGTTTTTTTAGTTGCGCAGTTCCGAGATTGCGCAACTTTTGTAGCGTTTTTGTGTAAAGTTTTTGGTGCTTGCGCAACTTCCTTTGCGCTTTCACTGTTTATATTTTTCGCTGCATTTTTTCTGCTGCGCTTTCATAAATTTTATTTTTTGCGCAAATAGCGTTGTGGAACTTTATGTTGTTTACTTGCGCGTAACATTTTTCTTCAAATGCGCATTTTCTCTTACCTACTGAAATCTAACTCTCTCTCAACGACGCTCCATTTTGCTAAACCTTTAAAAGTACAAAAAAGTTTTGTAATTTGGGTCATCTCGCTTTTGCCATGACGTTTACAGTAACTGCATTTGCATTGTGAATTGGATGAGAATGATTTTGTAACTAAGTTTTAGCTGCGTAGCCTTATAAAAGTAGTACTTTGTTGTAATACTATTGCGTACATAAATTTTGTTTCTATTGCACTTACAGGCTTTGTGGTGCTCTGTACTTGCAAAAATGTATCAGAGTACTCTCTTATGGTACAGAATTTAAAGATGCATGCTGTTGACATAAATTGTCAAGTAAAAACAATTAACCCATAGACGAATATAATTTTTTCCGGTCGGGTCGCAAAACTCCCCGCCAATTTCATTTCTGATGGAGATCCACATAAACTTTTAGAGGGTTGTCTTCAAACGAAGAACAGTGCACAAAAAGCGGCAAATAACAGCTTTCAAATTTATTTTCGGGCCCTAGTCAGTTTTCAGGCACTTAATGTCACTGACAATATTGCAAATGGTGGCGGCGAAAATATGATAACTACAAAGGATGCAGCCAATCTAATCTCTTTCAGCAATTCAGGGCCTCTATGTGAAAAATGGAATCCAGACCATTTTTGACAAATGTGGTGGCATTCAGCGGGTTCGCGCAAACCAGCTCGTAAAATTTTCTATGCTCACGGAACCGGTTGTTAAAATTGTTTGCGCATGAATTTGGGCATTTAGGGCTCCGAAAAAAGGTGTTCGCCTTGTGTTGTGTGAACATTTGTAAACTTTTTCTCAGATAGAGCCTGGTCTTAAAACTTTTGAATGCCACCACTTCTTGAAGACTTGGCTGGGAAAAAAAGAATAGCAGCCTACTGAACAAGCGGCATGGCTCGCCATATATTCAAACGAGGATAATTACGTTAGACTCTTATTGACAATATATAAATCAATTGTTGTGGTATTAGTCTTGTTTGACTTCAATATGTTATGGATGTATTGGCTACGTTTGGTATGCTGGATTTATTTGGTGAGCACTGATTTGTACTGTGAATAGTATAATTTAGGTCATTGGTGTTCACCCTGCGGCACATGCGTCAAATGCGGTGTGCAACGTAAAATTTTTCGGCCCGACTCCACAAATTGCATTTTCAGGTCGTCTTTTCAGAAATTTAGCAGTGTTGAAGCTGACCTCATACGTTAATCTTGGAAAAAAATTCCAAAAATGTTTCACTCCTACTAATAAAAGCATTTAATACTATTCCAATACCGTCGGGTTGGCAAGCAAACCTCTGGCATCGGAATTAGCAAATACTTTGAGTACTAGCATTTCAATCAAAATAGTGGTATTTTGGCGGATTTTGATAAAATAAAAACCACAATTGACTGTTGCAAAATCAGTTTTCAAATGTTTTTACCAGTTTAGAAGACGTTCACCCCTGCACCCCACCGTGCTTTTTATCAGTAAAATTTCCAAAAATGTTTGCAATCAATTTTCATTTTGAGATGGAAACTCTGTGGTTGTATTTTAACATTAAACATATACCGGTAAATTTAATTGCTCGGCAAAATCTGTCAAAAATCTCACATTTCTTGAATTTGTGTCAAAACTAAAGCCGTGAAGTACGTTTTCTTTCCGAGTGCTGCTTTCGTTTAAGGGGGCACAGCGACTTAATGAGGGACGATAGCCTGGATTGCCATGGTTAATGTTGTACCTGAGGCTATATACAAAACAAAAGCAAATTATGCAGACCGTACTAAAGCGCTGTTTTTGGAGAGACATTAAATTTGATTGGGGCGAAAATTGTTTCCAAGTCTAAAATACCTAGTTTTTTTTCACAAAGTACGGTAATGGCGTTAAATGCGATTACTCCCGGGGAACTGCTTCTGTATGGGGCACAACCACTCAGTTGGGATAGTATGCTTTGAGTTGACTTGACGTAGCATTTAAAGACTAAGATTGTATATAAAACGTTGTTGTAGTCAATCTGGCCAGATAAATGAAAATAATACACAATCGCATCTCCGCACATTACTAACCAATCACATGGATTCGTGAATAAAGTGGCACTTGGAAAACTCGGAGCCATTCTGTGCCCCCAGCCCTAACTTCTTGTGGCTCCTGCGGATACAATACACACTCTTGCTCCCATATTACTTCAAGAATTTTGATTGGTCCCTAGTCTTCCTCTACTGTAAAATTTAGCCGTCTGCAAAAAAGACTGCACATCTCAGGGTTAGGCAATAATTCCTGGTAAGAAAATTAATTTACTTTTACCACCGCTCTCACTAGATATTTCGTTTCAAAATATTTATGGCAACTGCGCTTCAATTAGTTGTTTGTTAATTTTACAAAATTCGGTTACGAAATATGCACTTTCGCTGAAATGCAAAGATTTAAAGTTTTTGAGAGATGCATCTATTGACAGTGCCAACAAAAAGTCTGTCTTCCTAGTATTTGAAAGCCTTTTTTAAAGACCGATTTTTTCGAAGCGGTCATTTTTTACATTTTGTCTGCGGAATAACATAAGATCCCATATTTTGAAGATAAATTATTTTGATAGCAGTCACTTTGTGATGTTTGGTCTCCAAAACAACATAAAAACCTTTTTCAAATGGAGTCATTATCTTACTTTTTCAAAGCGCTGATTTCGACAAATTTTTATGCCGCTGGGATCAAAACGGGCCACGACAGTGTTTCCACGGGCCCCCTTATAAAACATACAAACCTAAGACCGCCCACATGAGGGTGTGCCCTCAAATTAAGAACCTTTGCTATAATGGTTTAAAAAAGCGGTTGCAAAATTTATGATTGCTCTTAGCGGATTTAAAAATTTGGTTGCGTAATTTGCGGTTGCATTTTGCAGGTTTAAAAAATCAGTTGCGAACTTTGCGGTTGCTCTTCATCGTTGTTTTCGTGCACCCAGCTCTGCATATCAAACATATTAAACACCTCATCAATCAAACAGGTCATCGTAAAATCGAAAGCAAAAGCAGAGATAAAATTAAACTGCCTCCGAAAGCTTTTAAAAAACGATTTGTTAATACTTTTTGAAGCTAATTATACCAGTGATTGTTTTTGCCACACGAAGCAAATCTTGTAGAATATCTTGTCTCATTAAATGAGTTCGTACGATAAACCTACAGCTCGTTGCAACTTTACTTCTAAAAAGTTTCATCTAAGTCGTTTACATCTGGCTAGTGGCAGCACTAAAATTCGTGATACTTGGGAGCAGACTAAATTAGTATCACACAAAGCGCCATTTGTTAGTGTTCATCATCACTGTACTGGCAATGTCTGAACTTCCAAATATGCGACAATTAAAAGTCTACTATGAGCAGAATTATACAAGAGCATGCTGTTCTATTCAATAATATTCTATTTTTTCATCAACTCACCGGGGTTGGTCGATTGTTTATGGCAGTGAATAAAATATTCCAACCATGGATTGAAACGTCTCCACGATACAACATCAGTTCCTCAATTTCGTCAACGCATGACGCAATACTTGCAATCCCTTTATCGCATATTTTGGATAAAAGCAATAGTTTTATCTAAATATGACAATAAACAAATCAAACAATTTATCGAAGAAGTTAATTGCAATAATTTTGTACGGTATCGCAAATTGAGAAAAGCATAATGCACTAAATATTTTAAAAAGAAACAATTTATTGAGGGGTTTAGCAGGTATTTATCAGTGATTGTTATTGAACACATTCCTTCTAGAATTAATAATGCGACGTTTCAAACATAAAGTATTACGTTAGTTAGCAATTTTAATTCAAAAAAGTTCCTCAGAATTCATTTACAATTATCCAGTGCAGCCACTAAAATACTTTTTAAGTTTAGACTAAAAAATAGCAGACTAGACAGGTTAAAAAGGGGTCACTTAATCTTCCAAAAATAGCTTTCGGCAACACCTAATTAAAGGCAAAGACGATTTTCAAAATTCCTATTAATTTGTAGCCGGTTCTACCGGTGTGACCTACCATTGATTTTTCCTCATACTTTGTACTTCATAAATTATGGTCCCAGAATCTACCCCCTAACTATCAAACCAAGACTATCCTTACTCACAAACACCTATTTTTTTCTCAAACTTTCATCGGTTCATTTCACTAAATGTATCGGGACATAAATCCAAAGTTGTAAAAAGACGCTGAAGTGATTGATGCGTCTAAAGGGATAAGCTCTTTTGTAATAAGCCTACCATACTACTACCATGCGTCTTCTTTTTGGAGGCCACATCTGCCATTTGCTTAAAAAAATGATCGTCCACTAAGAATAACAAAATATGCTCAAATGTCTTTCATTTTTGGATTAACCCTTGAATTACAGGAACTATTTCTAGACATTAATAAAATGTGAGATTTAGATATGTTGCTCTTTTAGCCTTAAATAAGACTTACCAACCTTTGAAAACAAAATTTTTGCTCATTTTTTATGTTTTCTCTTATGTTCCCAACATGGGAACGTTGGTAACTACTGCCATTTAATATTTGAAATCACGTTAGTAGCGCAACAGCGTGTGAAACAAACACGTAAGCACAAAGATAAATAATTTTCTTTCAATTGATTATCTGGGTTTTGTTTTATAATTAGCGGTTTCAAAAGCGCTAATTAAATGTCTAAGTTTCACACCAATCCATCTTCTAAACCAGGGGTCGGCAAACGTTTCGTACTACTGGGCCAAATCTTCATATATTCGGTAGCGTACGGGCCGCAATACTTTCCGCCTATAAACGCAATACATATCACAATAATGAGACGTGTGTCCGTTTGTTATCAAACACATATTAAAACACAATACATCGATTTATTTACTTATCATCAATGTGAAGGATGATGTTGTTTCTGTGTGATTGCCAAAGTATTAAAATCAACTGGCAGCTTTGTTGATGATATCTGTAGTACGTCGTTCAAATGACGATCTGACAAGCGATTACGAAGTTTATTCTTAGTGTAATTCATTTTTGAAAAAATTTGCTCACAGCAATATGTGCTTCCAAACATGCACATTACACGTTTTGCATTGTCATGCAAATGAAGATAGGTGGATATCGGGACATATTCTTTATAAAAGTTGGCAATTGGAACTGAATCAAATTTGGCCTTTGACATATCGGATGATTGAGGTTCAATTATTTCCATTTGCAGTTCATGTGGCGCAGAATTGACATCAACTGAAAATGGCATGGCAAATAATCGAATTTATCTTTTTGTTTTTTCATATCACCAAATCGAGATTCAAATTGAGTTTTAGTGGAAACGATTACTGATACGTACTTATCAGAGTTGGCAGGTTTACAGAGGCCTAAATTGGGAAAATGAGCAAAGTTGGAATTGATTAGTTGAGTTTCCCAAAGACGTAGCTTGTTTACAAAGGCAGTAATATAATCGCACATCCGATTAATGAATTGCTCTTTTCCTTGCAGTTGCAAGTTAAGCTTGTTCATATGCAACGTGAAGTCAGTGAGAAAGGCTAAATCTGTCAACCAATCTGGATCACCGAGTTCATTAATACCGAAACTTGCATTTTTTTGTTTCAAGAATGTCATTATTTCGTTTCGCAAATCATAAAACCGTTGCAACATAGCACCGCGGCTAAGCCATTTAACCTCGCAAAAATACAACACATCTTGATACTGAGCATTTATTTCTTCAAGTAAACTTTTGAATTGGCGGTGGTTAAGACCTCTTGCCAAAATAAAGTTGATAATTTTAACAACAGTAGGCATTACTCCTGTCATATCCAAATGTGTCACCTTTGATGCCAAAACTTCCTGATGAATTATGCGCTGAAGTTTGATAATGGTGTTGGAAAATCCCAATGAAGCTACATGATTTTGTAAAACAGCAATTGCACCTTTGTGAGAGCCAATCATAGCTGGGGCGCTATCGGTAGTAGCAGAAACAAATTTTAATAGATCAAGCTGCATTCTACCGGTACATTCTAATATTGCTTGAGCTATGTTCTCTCCTCGTGTAGTACCTTTCATCGGAATCAATTCGGCAAACTCCTCAATTACGTCAAAATTGTTCGTGGTACTTCGAATAAAAATGGCTAGCTGCGCAGTATCGCTTGCATTCGCAATTTCATCAAATGCAAGGGAAAAATAATTGAAATCATTACCTTTGTTTTTAAGTTGCAATTTGAGATGTTCAGAGATAATTTCCACTTTGCGAGTAACTGTTCTGGCAGATAACGGAATACTGTCAAACAGGACTTTCTTCTCAGGACAAACTTCGTTAACAATGGCTAATGTGGATTCTTTAATAAAGTTGGCATCACTAAATGGTTTCATTCGTTTAGCGATCAGCGAACTAACAACTAATGCTGCCTTTGTAACTGATTCGCTTTCTTCTTGTTTTTTCTTAAAAAATTAGTTTGCTGTTCAAATCCACTTTTCAAATTCTTTATCTTTAACTTTCTACTTTCTCCCACATATTCTTTGTATTTGCTATGACACGTTTCGTAATGACGTTTCACATTAAATTCCTTCATAACTGCGGTGCTGGTTTGGCATATCAAGCAAACAGCTTTTGAATAATGCTCAACAAAGAAATAATTTTCCGTCCTAGCACTTTGGAATGTTCGACCCTCATCGTAAACTTTTCTACGTTTTCCAGATATTTTAATGCTAAATTTGAAACCTTAACCCTAAAACAAAACTGATAAATACAACTAACCGCAGTGTTTTTGACTAGTAAACGACCTAAGCTATAGCAGACATGTGCTTTCGCTTAGACTACTTACTACAAAAATAAACGCTACACAACAGACATTGTTACGACATAAATTCGTGTGCAGATAATAATTAATTCATTTTAACTTATACCAATGAGACGACATAGAGTCATTTATGATTTTATAAGACTTGTAGATGTCGTTCTGACGTCCCTAAATTAACCGGCATGAACGCAAACTTGTATCGCAATTAGTTTATTAGCAATTTTTCATTTTATGCATTTAAAGTGAGGTTGTTTGAGGGCCACAATAAATTTGTTCGCGGGCCGCAGTTTGCCAATCCCTGTTCTAAACACTTGTATGGCAGTCAGAAAGTTTAATAGGTTTTCGTACTCAGTATAAAACAATAGCTTTGCATTTGGTGAAGTCGAGTAAGTCTGCAGTCGTGAAAGCAAGTTCTTTTTACGGAGCTGGTCGGTCTAGGCCAGAGGTGCTCATTACGTCGATCGCGAAGGAACTGTGGGTAGATCGCATAGGGTTACCATATTTTTGAAAGCGAAAATCGGGACATCGGATGGAAAATTTAAACTCTACGAAATGTTTTGGCCTATTCAACTTCTGTGTTATTACAAGCGGGACGCTGAGATGCGGTCTCAGGTTCGGATGTCGAGGCACGGGTAAAAATTTTGGAAAAAAAAGTTGGGGTGTTTTCCAAAAAAAAAAAAAAAAGGGTCATAACCCTTTGCAAAGCACGTTTCCTGTCGTTTTCAGACCCAGGCATGGCAAAAATTTGCCCTGCAGACAGTGATGACCTTTTTTTTTTTTTTTTTTTTAGACCACCCCAATTTTTTTCAATCTCCAAAAAAAAAGGTCATCACGTACTGAACAGTTACTATTTATTAATAATATGTTTTGCATTTTTAGTAGGTGGTAGATCTCTTTGACTTGATCATGTCATAAGTAGCTCTCAGGCTGGAAAAGTGTGAGCACCCCTGGTCTAGGCCTTGAATAAGATTTCTAGCATCCGCTAAAGACAGTGTTGAATCTCAAGAATCTGATGATTTAGAAATAGTGCTGCTTCCTCCAGAATCGGCTAGTCAGGGAATTGAAAGTGATGAGGAAGGTAGCGATAACATTTAGAATGAAGAATGCTTACCGGATGAAGTTTCCGGAGAAGTTGAAATACACGGAGAAGCTTTCGAAGACGAAATCACAGAAAAAGAATCCAGGCACAGTGTATGGCGTAAAAGTGATGAAGTAAGTCTTTGTGATGCAAAGGAACTGCAGAAATCAGATGAAGTTATAATGCATGGAGAAGAGAGTTTGTACCAAACTTTTTTCTGTTTTTTCTGATTCTATGATTTCTCTACTAGCAGAACAAACAAACTTATATGCTACTTGAGACAAAAATATGCAGACTTTCAAAACTAATGATGCAGAGAGGAGAAAATTTTTGGGTCCATTGCTAATAAGTGGGTACAGTCAACTTCGGATATAAGAGATTCAGATATAAGGGATTTTCGCTTATAAGGGACTACGCAAAAGGTCGCAAATGATTTTCAATATAAACTAATAAGTCGGTTATAAGAGAATTCGGTTATAAGAAACTGATTAAGCTGGTCCCGGCGGATCTCTTATATCCGAAGTTGACTGTACCACAATCTTCCTTTAGAAGCAGACTGCTGGAACACCGGTGAAGATCTGGAAGCTCCTATCTTTTCAAATATTGTGGCGAGAGATCTTTTTCGTGTGGTAAAATCATGTTTGCATATTGCTGACAACCAAAACCTTGCACAATCTAAAGTAGCAAACGTATTGCCCCTATTGGAACTTTTGCGAACTAATTGCCAGCAGTTTGGTGTGTTTCACAAAAACCTCAGTATAGACGAATCCATGATGCCATATCGCGGTCTGCATGGTGCAAAGCAGTATATCAAGGGAAGCCTGTCAAGTTTGGCTACAAGCTATGGATGCTTTGCACCAGGGATGGATATCCATATAACTTCGAAATATATTGTGGCAAAGATGAAAGCAGAACAAACCTTTTAGGAGCTCATGTTGTAGAAAAAATGTTGAGCCCTGTAACAAACCCAAGTCAGCACCTGGTCTTTTTTGATAATTTTTTTACTAGCCATACGCTGCTCACCAATCTTGCTGGAGAAAATGTTAAAGCTAGTGGTACAATAAGGGACAACAGAACAAACCATTGCCCTTTGATCTCTAAAAGAGATTGCAAAAAACAACCCAGAAGGACATTCGATTTTCAAGCTGATGGTTCAGTTGTTTGCGTAAAATGGAACGGCAATTGCCCAGTTACTGTCGCAAGTAATTATTATGGTGTGTACCCGATTGAAAAAGTCGAAAGAAGAGTAAAAAACGAACAAAAGAAAACTGTAGACCAACCCTTTCTTATCAAAATGTACAACAAAGGAATGGGAGGTGTGGATGTTTGTGACAGGTTGTTGTCGTCATACTGACCACGGCTTCGTTCTAGAAAATGGTGGTGGAACATGTTTTCGCATATGCTAAACCTTTCTGTTGTGGCTGCTTACAAGTTCTATAACCATGTAAACTCAAACGGTCTGAGTCATATTCAATTTCGAAGAGAAATAGCAAGAGCCCTGGTAAAAGTGGACTGTCCCAGAAAGCGTCTCGGTGGACCAACTCCTCCGCCAAGCAAAGCAGTAAGGTTCGACGAAAGCAATCACAACCTCAAATCCGTTACCCAAGGAAGATGTGCGCTTTGTCAAAAAAATACCAGATTGTGTTGCGCTAAGTGCGGAAAATGGTTGCATAAGTTGTGCAGCGATCAATATCACAGAAAGTAATTTGCATTCTAATATAAGCAACTGAACATTACCGCAGTGTGCTATTATTTCCGCTAGTGTATTTTGTATGTTCATTAAAAGGTCAAAAACCTTCACATCTGCAAGCATTTCGTCAATTGTGCACTCAAGGTTGTGCATTTTTTATGCAACGTAACTTTGCCTAATAATCACCACAACACTTTTTGCAAAAAAAAGATTTTTTGGACTTATAAGTTACCAACGTTTCCATTTTGGGAACATCGCAGCAAAAACGTTACAAGTGGTAAAATAAACGTACAACCATATATTTCTTAAGTTAAAAGTAGTTAATATGACCAGTTTTTGCTAATGTATAGTGTTAGCATAAAAAAAATTTTTTTAGCTTGTTTATAATAAGCTTACGTGCAATAAACAAAAAGCGAATTTTTGAGTTTATTTTTTCAATTTTTGTCTTTTTTTTTAAATTACGCCCAAAAAACTTTTGAGAGTAAAGATAATACTCTAAAAAAACGTAATAAAACAGAAAAATGTCACAAGCTGGCAATAAAAAATGATTTACATGTTTTTAAAGCTATGCTCCCATTTTGGGAGCATTGGACTCTAAAGGGTTAATTGCATATGTTGAAGTAAAAGGGCAACAAAACATAAGCGTAAAATTTCCTCCTCAACTACCCCGAAAAATCGAAAAATGGAACAAAATATTTGATTAAAAAGTACCAAAAGGTAAAAAAGTTCTTTGAAAAACTTGATCTCCGAAGAATAGCTCTTCACTTTCTTTTGGAGCTGAAAATTACAAAAATTTGCTCTGGAAAACTTGATATCTTGAAATAAGTTCTTCAACTTGGTAGTAGAAGAAAAAAAGCGGTCTACGAGTACAATTTGGGCTCGGATTTCGATTCCAAATCTTGTCCTCTATTCACAAGTTAAAGATATAGTATTCCTAGCCTACTAGTAACGGCTCTTTTGCAAAAACAAGCCTGATATGGAAAGGGTGGCATTAAACAAGCATAGTACATAGTAAACTCAGTGTAGACTATTGCAGGCATGATGCAGAAGTAATAGGCTTATTACAGGCATTTAATGCAAAATTCAGCCATATTACAGTCACAGTAGGCATAGTAGTTAAAATACAGGCACAGAAGTCACAAAATTTTTACGGGCATAATGGGCGTACTTGCCAACAGGCAAAGCTGACACAAAACTCTTTACTAACTCCACATTGTCATAAAATGGTAACTTCTTAATTGCTTTTATTGTTGATTTAATTGTCTTAACGCATCTTTCATAAACAAAAATTTTTGCCAAAGTTGAAGACACTTCTTTTGTTTTCGCGCATCTTCATTGTACCCATTTACCACCTTTCCTGCACAACACCGACTGTGTCATCAACCTCTTGCACTGCACTTTGCACATGAATTGACTTTGCTAATGAATATCTCTCCTTTCAAACCACTCATCATTGTGTTCCCTAAGTCAACCTTTATCTCTTCTTTCCCTCAAATGTATCTTTCCACTCCAAAAACTTTGCTCTGTAAGTCGCCATACTTTCACTTATCAAATCCAAATCATCTGCCTGCAAAATTTACCTCATTAAGCCTTCTCTGGTACACTCCGAAATTGCATCAATCGCAATTGCGGAGACCAATGGATGCAAAGAAAATGCTAGATGGACAACAATTTGCATTTAAAATTGTTCAGGTATTTCTGATCCCATTTTTATTTTCGTGTGATAGAGACTTATCTCAGCTCTTTCAATTACTTTTGGCAAATCTATGAAATGATCGTTATTCCAAAAGAAGTGTATTTTTGTTGTTTTAAAAGAAGTGTCATCAACTCGTACTCCAATTTTAAGGAATTTTTATCGCAGCACATCTGTTAAACGCAGTACAAGTCGTTTGTAATTTTAGTGAATCTTTAAAATAGGTATTTGAAATGTCGACAAGCCTGTTTCGATCGATGCTCTGTTTATTATTTGTTAACATAAACTAGCAAGCAATAAAGAGAAGTAAAGAAACAAAGATAAACAAAAACAAGAACAGTATCACAATAAACAGCAATTTTAGTTCCCAAAAAATAAAATAAACAAATCAACTGGGAATAAGTTGCATTAAGCGAATCCAAAAAAATTTGTAGGTGTTAAAGTAACGTATGCAGTCAAGACACTGATCATTTAGTTAACCGATGAAAGTACACTACAATGACTACATGACAATCAAGACAAAACGATATCTAAACTTAAAGGCATATTTCACTCAAATGTTAAGGTACCAATCCACCAAAAAATATGTAAGTTACTTTATGCGTTTTGTTTATTCATGGTTAATTGCAATTGTCAAACAATAAAGAAAACAAAACAAAGATTTACAAAAGAGGAAAAAATATACAACATTGTTAACAATTAGGGTTTCTGCGAAAAAAATTTAAAGGAAAAATTGCGAATTAGTTACAAATAAGAAGCTGTGCGAAGATAAGTAAAATATTTGTTATATTTTGCTTTTGTCACCAGGCATCCTTTAACTTCTCAATATAGCTCTTCTGGTGTAATCGAAAGTTTAAATGATCTTTGTTTAGATTTAAAATCTACATAAAATTCACAAAAACTCAACGTTTCGAAAAACTAAAATCAGTTTTTCTTCGTCAGGAGTGACTAAAGTTTAAACACAGACAACGGTTACATAGTAATCAACAGGACGATAAGGAGAAAAAATGAAAATTATGGCAATAAACAAGTGCAGCAGCGACAACTGGCGGTCAAAAACTTATAAATTTGTATAATCCGGGATAAAAGCTGTTAATTTTATCGTTAAAAGAAAAATCAGTTTTGTGTATGTAAAATGATTCTAAAAAACGTCTTTTCTTATAGTCACTTTCAGTAGCTAAAATTTCAGAGCTTTCCCAATCAATCCGGTGTCCATTTAAGCAAACGTGTTTCACTAGAGCAGATTTCTTTTTTAATTCCTCATTTGTTAGTTTGGCAATTATATCAGGTTTGACGTTTGGCAATTATATCAGAGAAGTTGTTTCAGATTGTCTGAGGATCGCCGTGTCGGGTGCTTGTGAGACAAGTCAGCTTTAAAGAGCGTAGCGATCCATTCCTTTAGAAGATAGCAATCATCGAGCGACATTTTTCTGTTTCCGTAGTAGGGTTGTCCTCTGGGGATAACTTCTCCTACCGGGAAATAGCAGCAAACAACACGGGGTCTCCCATTAACAGCATGGACTGCCACACGAGAATTTATTTACTTTTAGTTTATTTACGTCTAAAGCCTTACTGACTTAGCTGTATTTTTGTAATCAGATATATAAACACCATTACAGTATCGACGTGTGCTTATTGTTTATTGCACGTAGTTAATAGTTCGTTATTTTATCGTTATGTCTGAATCTGCAGTCATAAAGTATGGTTTCCAAGATCATAAAAAATATTTTGATAGTAAAGTAAATGACAAGAAACATTTGGCAACGTGTAAGTTTTGCCGAAAGAAAATAACGGAAAGCCTGGGTACGACTTCGGCATTTACTCATCATTTAAACTTTATCCACCCTACAAATTACAAGGAATATTTTGAATTAACTTCTCGCTCGGCAGGAAATGAAAATCAAAAAAACATTCATTCATTTTTTACCTCTGCTACTCAATTACCTGAATCTTCTTCATCAAAGTATGGTTTACTACATCCATGAAGAAAATTAATCAATGAATTAGTTGTAAAACGCTTCATGGTAGGTTGCTTACTTCCGCTTTCTATAGTGGAGAACTCACATTTTTGAGAATTTATGGATATTCTCAAACCTAAATATCCTCCAATTGCAAGGTCTACGGTAACATCGACCTTCATGCCTCAGTATATAAAGATGAATTTAAACGACTCAAAACCATTTTGCAAATGAAAGTAACACTACATTTCACTTGTATGTTGGTGAATCATAAGGCAATAGTTTACCACTTGTGCGTTAATTAGACTGTGTGGTTACAAAAAAAAGTGTCTTTTAGTTGACAGCAAAGTGATATTATCAGATAATGTTGAAGGTGAGCAAATGATAAGAGCTCTGTGTACAACTGTGCCAATCAAATTGGTTTTTCTATGGTTCGAATGAATTCCAACGAATATATTGTGCTGTAAATATTGGTTTTTTATAAACCGAAGTTAAAAATTTTGTTTAGCTTTTCTCTACAAGAACATCCAAAAATGGTAATATACCTTCCACTCCCTTCTCATGAGTGAATGTTGTAATAAATTAAGCTAACTTCAAAACATGTCGCAAATCGATTTCTTTTTCAAACATAGCAAAAGTGTCTCCGTATATCAAAAGTACATAATTGTTTCATTGTCGTCATTGAACAGCTTTTCTTCGTAACATCCGACGAATATTATTGACTGGAGCTGGCCCAAGTGGACTGCCAATGGCAACTCCGTCAATTTGTTTGTATACTACGTTGTCAAAACTGAATTCAACCAAGGTAGTTGTTATATTCATCAATGTAACAAAAACATGCCTTTCCATACGAGGAGTATTCGTTGATTTAGCGTCATATAAATAGTCTGCACAGATATGTATAGCTTTGGTTAATGGAATGTTGATAAAAAGACTTGCGGTGTCAAAGGAGCACATAAAAATTTTATATGGCTTATTAACCAACTTTTGTATAGTTTCAGTAAGCGTAAAGAAGGAGAGAAATTAAGGTTTTAAAAAAGGCTTCTGCAAATACAAACATGAGTGAAATGTCATTTCCAAGAGTTTTAACAGTAACATTGATTGTTACGGTTTGTCCTTTTTCGCCAGTTGTCATGCCATCGATCTGAAGCAAGTGTTACCTGAAGTTAGATAATTTTGTTCTTATTGTAAGGTAGAATGTAATGTATAGAGAGTATGCTTTTACGAGTGTGCCTACTACTACACCCACACACACAAACACAATAGCAAAAATGAATGACATTACGTCTAAATATACTATATATACAGTTTTATACCTGCATGTTTAACGCCTTGCTTTGCAATAACTTTTTGGACAATGATAATCCCAGTTTCATCGCAGTTAGCCAATAGATATTTTTTGGATCAAACTGATACTTTTTAATGACCTCAGATATGTTG
Source organism: Trididemnum clinides (assembly GCA_963675345.1). Taxonomy (NCBI): domain Eukaryota; kingdom Metazoa; phylum Chordata; class Ascidiacea; order Aplousobranchia; family Didemnidae; genus Trididemnum; species Trididemnum clinides. Next base: position 13,893,872 of record OY776306.1, on the reverse strand, counting down.
TAAAAGTACTTTTTCGCTTTTGAAGTACCAAATGCAGTAACTCGGCGATAAAAAGTTACTGCATGTGATCTAACGCAAAGTTTGTTTCTATTGAAAAAATTTTTGAGCCACTTTTCAAGATGCCTTTTTAGTTTTTCAGCTGGAAGTAATGTCAAGAGAATGTTTTGTTGCGAATTTAAATGCAAGAGATCGGGCTTTATCTCTTGTTAACTCATAAAAACCATCACAAAATTCTATCAAAAGTTTTGCGAAATCAGTTTCCATTTTTGTTATCATGATTTTTTGATTAGATGAATACCCTACAGTGACAATTGGTCCCTTTTTTAATTTTTTCTTGAGTGTGTCACTCTGTTAATGGAGTGAACTTTTGCTGCAGCAGAAACAGAAACTGTATTCCAGAGAACATTTTTTGCAGCTCGCTGGAAAGTTTGAAGGGGATTTTCCTTTTGCCAGTTTTTCTTCCATTTAGATTTCGCATACCAAAAATATATCTATGGTTAAATTAATGAAATGGTTACCACTATTTTAAGTGAATAAAACCAGGATAAAATCAAGTCAAAAATTCAGCATGTTTTGATAATGAAAGGGTCCATAATGGTGCAGCTGGCACAACTAAGGAACTGCTAATTGCACAACTAAGAAATTGAGTACCCGCCATGTTTATTTAAACCTTGGACAAAAACTACTGTGGGCAGAATCGTACTGCAAGCACTCCAGAAAAGATACCGCAATCTACTCTTCTATTTCCCGAAGCCTATAAGAATCACTTTCTAAATATAAACGCCTTACATAACAGTTGAATCTTTTTATGCTCACATGAACTAAGGATAGATGTTTTACATGAAGAAAATCGCACTCAGCAATTCAACCACTTACAGCCTTATAGCATCGCGTTAAGCCAAAAGACAAAACACACGCTTATTGTTAACCCCATTGTGGGTATGCATTACGGTTGATCAAAAATGCATGCAAAAGCCGAATAATGGTTATGAATAAATAACTGAGGAACCTGCACAGCTATGGAACCTTTCCCTATACTTTGAAGTTATTGCAAAACAAAACGAACGATTGAAACCAAACATAATTCACTCAAACAGCAGCATGTTCGAGCTAATGCGATTCTTGTGCCTGGCGTTTTTCTGCATCACAAATAAAAGCTGGTCGCAAGTTTGTCAGCTTAAGTAGAATTGCGGTGCCCAAGTGTTGTTTATATCAAGACGATTGCAGTATTTATTACGCATGTGCAGTACTTTGCTAAGAACTTGTTTGACAATATAAGTCGTAGGAATGCCAATAGTAATGATTTCACTTTCTCACTCAGTTCCAGAAAATGATCACTGCACTTCATTCAAAAAATTTGTCCACCTATATGTGTTAAAAATGGCACTGGGTTCTTCATCTCTTTGCACATCTATAAAAAGGTTTTGCAGAATAGGACCGGCATGCTAATTGCAAATGGTTTCATAATCCATGGAACACTTCGAGGCCAAGTAGATTGTTAAATCGAACCTGCAAGTCATGTGGAACAGCTTCCATATGCTCAAATAACCGCGCGTTTTGCGGAAGTAGGGTTAGAATGCTACAATTCGAGGCAAGTAGTGGTAACACCACCGCTCTTCTAGATAAGTGAGGGTAGTGGCGCTGCTATCGAAGTAGCTAGGACTCATCACCGTTTAAGCAAATATTTTTAAATACAAAACAATTCAGTTAGCACATCCACCGCTGGGCCAACAGATGAATCACAAAATAAGCGGTTATTTTAATAACCGGTTTTCCTAAACTGCAAGTAAACAGCGCCTGGGGTAAAAATGCAATCAGTTCATTTACTCAGTGTAGAAGGGAATAGGATAGTATAAGGCTTTCAGATCTTGTTCTATCTTGACTTGATTTATTTATTCTGCAATATAGGCTAGAACACTTTGGCTGCAGTATGAAGACTACTTCAGCTGCTACGACAAACTGCTTTAAACAATGGCTGATTTCTAAAACAGCTTGTTTGATTAAATACCATACTTATTTGTTGATACAGAACAAGCAATCGGCTGTTGTTTCTTCACAGTAATGCCATTCTACTGTATCACGTAATAGGCCGCTATTAGTACACAATGAAGAACAATTTGCCTCCTTACGTAATCGAAAGTGAATGTATTTAGCAATAGCCGGGGTTTTTATAATGGGAAATGAATAGGAAAATCCTGTCCCAAACAATTTGGATGTAATAAAACGGCTGGTTGTATTAACAGAATTCAACTGCATCAGTTAATTATATACCACATTCAAATTAATCTTATTATTACTCACTTTAACATTGTCCGGCATGTCTGATATTTGACTCATTAAACGTTCGAAGCTATCTCCAACAAAAGTCGCATCACGGATTATCAATTCCAACAAATCTTGTCTTTTTTGCAGAACATTGCACAAACTACTGATATCATGTGGAAAAATATTGTTACCAGATGATAGTTTCAACTGTGTAGGAAAACGCTGAACAACGTTTTTGGTCAACTCTTCGTCTTGCATTTCGTAGAGTAAACTGCAAATTTCCAAGCATTTCGGAAAATTACTAAGATTTTCCGCCATTTTGCTCACAAATTGTTCAAGAAACAATTTTTTTCCTTTAAAATTTGGGTTGCTAGGAAGTAAAGATGAAGACAAATGAATCAAATGTTTATGAGTGGTTGGGTTACATAATCCAAAAATAAATAGTTTCACAACATCTAAATTCCCGAATCGTTCGTCGTTTACGGATAGCACGTTTTCGAAATCATCGAACGACAGAAACAATATCAACCAAATTGCCGAAAAGAACTCTTGAAGAATCAAATGAGAAAAGTATGTTACTTTTTCAACATGTAGTAAACATAATCGGGTGTTTGCTTTTGTTCGCGTTGTTAAGATTGTGTTCAAACTTTCTTTTTTTAGCCCTGAATGTTCTATTTCGTATTCACTAAACTCATATTTTTTCGAACGTAATCCCTCCCAAGCTAACTGTGATAGCTTTTCCAATTCAAATTCAATTCTTGAAATTCCATGTCTGGCAAAAGTCTCCAGAATGTTTAATATAATGTTTGTTACTGAAGCGAAGCCAACTGTTTGATCAGGATCAATCGATCGTTGGTGTAAATAATAAACTGTAAAAATACAAATTATTGGCACATAACATTGGGCTAACAGCTCAGGATGATTGATTAACTCATCGTGCACCTTTTGACTATCAGCTCCACATATATCTTCACATATCTGACGTTGTGCTTCAAGATTAATACCAAGAACATCCACCATGAAATGTGGTCTGTACTGTTGGTGCAGCTCCAACATTTGACGAGGACGAGATGTGATCAGTTTCTTAGCTTTACGCAAAATGCTACCATTTAAAATGTTTTTTAAAAGTACTTGCGGTGTTGCCACGTCATAAAGTTTAGCATTTGGACATTGTTGTTTTAGTTCTATTGTTGCTTCATCTAAACCGTCAAATATTATCATGACCTTCTCGCTGTCATCAAGCTGTTTCAAAATCTTGTTGTCAGAAACAGAATTGTGTTCCCAGCTTGAATCTAAATTTGTCAGCAAAAACTGTAAAACATTTATTTCTTTATCATAGTTTACTTTTTTCAAAGACACGTAGAACAAAAACTCGATATCATGCACTTGTTTGTTTATCACTTTTTCAACCAGCTGCTTCGTAAGAGTAGTCTTTCCAATTCCTGCTTGTCCTGAAACTGCCACACAGTTTCCGTGAGTAATAATGTACTTTTTCTTTGAAATATCATTACCAGTTTCAGAGCAAGCATCTCTTCTGGCAAGCTCTTCGGCTTGAATGAATATGTCCTCGAGTTTTATGTCCCCATGTCGAGTTTGGTTCCATAAATCAGGATCTAGTCTTCGATTAAAATAATCTGCCTCCGCAATTCTTTTGCTGTCGCTTTTCAATATTTGAAGTTCAACTGTTTGAACATTTTTGTTCATAGCCAAGGTACTGTTTTCCCCGCTGATGAAGTTTGCTGTTTTCATTAGTTCCATTTTTAGTTGGTCAAGGTTTGAAGATCCTAATAAAACGATTAATCACAGTTAGGTTATGTTTCTATTAAAGTAATCAAGCAAATCTCAAAATCACATGGCCCATCAAACAACCGAGCTTTTATGCCGATTAGTTTTTTTGCTTTGCAGCGTTGTTTTGATACATAAGAACTAACTATGCCTAATCTTAAAAAATGTTGTGCCGTCGTAATAAAACTGACACTCACTCAGAGAAGAGGGTTTCGGCAAATGAATTTTAATAGCGTGTTGGTCGCAATACCCAATTGTTAACTTCATCGGCTAAATACGCGAGCAAACATTTTTTGTAAGCTATGTAAGTTTTGGCTTCTCATTCTTATTGCAGTTTTGAAAACTTTGTTAGTAATTTTAAAACAAATGCTATAAATATTATCAGCGACATCATCATCATTATCATCGATAGTGTTACGTGTTAATGGTATGATCTCAGACAAGCATTTTTCAAATGATTGGTCGAAGTATCTCTTGCATAGATAGTGTTCCCTTGCCACTTCGCGATTGAAGTTTCGCGACTTCAGTGCATCGCGGATTTTTCAAAAATATTTATCAAAAAATAAAAATTCACAAATAGCGCCATATTGCTGATTGACTACGCATCATTACACCATTCTCGTTCATGCTGTTGACTGCGTATCTTAGTTTTGTGTTTGCAATTAACTTTTCGTTAAGCCCTTACAATGCCGCCTAAGCGCAGGGCCCTTGCGAAAGATTCCTCTAGTGAGCCCAAGAGAAAGAGGAAAATGATGACCATCAGTGAAAAGATCAAACTTGTGTTCGGATTAAATAAAACAGAAAATATTTTTAATTTTTCGTGTTCTTTTTCCGTCAGTTTTTAAAAAGGAAGTTTTTATGAATATTGGCTCCAAAGGCGCCGGGAATTCTAAATTCCAGACACTTCGCGGTTTTTCACTTATCGCAGTGGGTTCTGATTCCCATTAACTGCGATAAACGAGGAAACCCAGTAATTTATTTGCATGTGTATCATAGACGTAAAAATAGGAGGACCTTGGGGGTTGCATTTCCCCCACAATTTTTTTAAATGGGTAAAATAGTCATTTTTAAAAAATTCATTCTCCCTTCCCAAAAAGAAGACTTTCATATTGTCTAGGCCGAAATAGAAATAAAGCATTTTAAAAAATGACAACTGTGCTTTGAAATAATTTCGGGAAACAGAAAATAGGCTGGCAGATGCTGCTTAGGCTTCGGTTCTACCGAGAGAAATTCCCAAGATATTGTGCGATATTTTTGGACATAGTTTTGATAGAGCAGAATAAAGGAAATTTTGCCTCAAAATCCGAGAGAATTTGTGTGAAAAAAAACATTAAATTTCTCTAAAAGATTTCCAAAATCACGATGCTATACCTGGCAATTGAAAATTTGATATTACAGTGTGTGACTCTTTTAGGTTTTAATTGCTTTAATTAACCTTTTATTTAAGGAGGCAACAACACAATAAATTGTATTCGTTGTTGCTTTTAAAACTACCTTTCTTGTTCCGCATCAAATTTTTCGTGACCTAATCTAAAATTTTTTGTCTCTTAAACCGTCACCTGCGTTGTGTTTGATAACTTAGTTTAGTCCCCGTAACTTGTGATTGAGTTGGGTAATGTCTCTGATGAGGCTGATTGTCTATAATAATCAGCAAGACGTCAGGTGATAAAGTTTTACTAAAACTTTTGCTTTCGTTTACAAAAGTAGATTAGATCAATTGTCGGTATGAGCACTGATAATTAGTAACGAAGCAGTTCTACTTAAGTAGGTTTTTCAGGAACGAGCTATTTATTTGAGTAGTTTCGTTTTTGCTAGTTCTACTTTTGCTTGAGTAGATTGGTTAGGAATAATGCTTCTTGAGAAGTCAAAACTTTTACTCAAATAGATGCTTAAATTCGATGTCTGTTAAACTGAAATGTTGTACAAGAGTAAAACAGCTTTGAATTAGAAATTTTGTTTTGCAAATCCTTCATTGAAGTAAGACATTTTTGGTTCAAATTTTGAAAAGCTACTGGGAACCTTACTAGTGTTTACTGGCTCAAAGGTTCTCTGCCCTCACCCAACCACAATAATTTCAACGACTGAAAATAGGTGGAGTAAATTTGATTTTTCTAATACATTCTGCAGTAACCAGTTCAACTGGCAACTGATCAACAAACTTCAGCTACACTTAACGAAAATCTATTTTTTCCACGAATGAAAACGTTATAAAAGACGCTTGAAACTTGTAACAGGATAATTTAGTAAATTACTGCTGTAACAAAACTCAAATTAGATTAAAAATTTTATGGTATCTGGACAGGTGATTTGATTTCATACGAACTTTTCGGGAACAAAAGGAAAAATATTGTCTTGATTCATTTTTTATTGGTACAGGTGGCTCACATCAAAATTGTGCATGTCATTTCTCTTTGCTTTAAGTGATCAATGCGCCTGCGAGTTAGATTAATTATTCAAGCGCGAGATACAACTATACAAAGACTTTCTAACGTGGATCGAGTGATATACTGCTCAGTTGTCGTAATTTTTTAACTTGCCATTTCAAAATTAAAAAACGGTATTTACACCGGGATGCTAGTATTGTTATTAGTCATTCTACTATAACAGACAACACCTTAGCAATTTACGCTTGCTTTCATTATCAAAGTGAATTTTTTAAACGAATCAAGAGACTTAATAACTAGATCTGCGTGCAGTGAAAGTAGATAATAAGAAAAAAATGTTATTGTATCAAGAAAATAAATAGTTGAATCTGCCTCTAAGTCTTGCAACTCTCCATTTAAGAAAATAAACAAAACGAAGTCATCAATCAAATAATGATCGTAAAATCATCTTAGCCCCTAAAAGAATAAAATTTTTGCCACTTGTTAAGTTGACGACTTGCTTTTGTTTGAGAAAAAATGTTTTAAAAAATTATCTTTTGTTATGATGTCATCGTGACGTCACCAATCCTTTTATTGCAGTCAATTTGCGGAAGTGATCAACCGTGACGACTTTGATGTTTGTACGCCCAGTTGTTTCGGAGGAGTTAATGCGAACGCGCACATTTACACACTTACAAACAGAACTCTGCTTATAGAATACGTAGGGTTGCCAACCGTCCTTTATTTCAAAAAACAGTCCTTTATTTGAACCCCCCGTCCTTGTCCTTTATTAAACTTAGAATTGTCCTTTATTTCTAGAGCTGAAAAAAATTTACTGCAAGAGTGGAAAAAATTTGCAAAAGTACAGTCCAATTGCGGTTGTGTAGCACAACCCATGGAAAACTGGGTGTTGACCTTTCTTTTTTTTTTTTTGGAGGCCACCATGTTCGCGAGCAGTATTTTTACATGGTGGCCTCCAAAAAAAAAAAAAACGTCAACACCTGATTACCCACCCGGACAAGAACAGAGGGTCTCCAATTGAGGATTGTCCTTTAAAATACAGGACGGTTGGCAACTCTAGTCACAGTGTCCTTTATTGAAATTTGTCAAAGTTGGCAACCCTAAGAATACGCTATTAAGAAATGAAAAGGAAGGGGTAAGTTGTAGCACTTATTGTAACAGACCCCTCGTCTGGTTTAAGTTCTTGGGAGCTCAAATAAATTTAGGAAACAAACTTTGAAGGTACAAAAGTTTATCAAAAATTTTTTCTAAAGGGCTGCTCAGCTTTGTTGGTTCACAAGCCTAAATTGGGGATTTGATTTTTAGAACAAATATAGCAATCATACAACTTCAAACGGATTAAATTTTTCTTACATTTTCCAAGCAACATAGTCAGGAAACTTTTGCTCTTCTTCCTGCTTACGTCAGGGCTGCGAACTCGAACTTAAACTCGAACTCGAAAGAACGCGATCTTTTTGCCGAACTCGAACTTGAACTCGAAACTCAAAAGTTTGTGGGACTCGAAACTTGAACTCAAACTCGAAAATATTTAAAGCAAGTTCGAATTAATTTTTATTTGTACTATATCATTACAACTGAATTTAAAAAGAATGACATCTTTTAATTAGAAATTAAGGATTTTATGCAGAAAGTAGGCTTAAGCCAGGCTTTTCCTAAAATTGTCTAAGCCCAACTTAAGTCATCGATTTCGTATTAAGAAAGAAGTTTTAGCGTTAAGCATGGCTGAACTATTTGTTTAAGTCAGCCTTTTATAAGTCACCATTGTAGATGGCTTAAATCGCGACTTATGTACACAATCAGGCAAAACCCTTGTTATTGTATTGCTGTTGCTAAATTTGGGCAATGGGCCTCAGGTAGTTTAAATCAGTAACACGGTTATGTCGCATGCCGTATCACTTACTGTAACCGCCTTAACCAAATCTTTTTGCAAACAACAACTTCCATTTTTATCGCACCACAAAAACGTACAGCGTGTTACCTGCCAACATGACGCCACAAAATATGTTATATTTAACGGAAACCACATAATCCCTTCATAAGCTGGGTTTTCAATAACGGCAACGTCAAAATACATTAAGTCAGGTTTTCAAAAGTCTCGTTTGAGTTTAGTTTCTGCATACCACCAAGCCTCCCATTGTAAGCCCGACTTGCGCAAGCTCGGCTTAGGCTTAAGCTCGACTTAACTAAGCATGCTTTCTGCATTAAACCCTAAATGTTTATTAAGGACACTGAAACATTAAGAACATTAAAAACATTAAGGACACTGAGAAGAACGCTATAATCAGATTTTGCAGTTTTGCAATGTAAACAGTCACAGTAGAGAATGTGTGACCTAATTGACAGTTCACTTTTTCTTGGTAAAGTTTTTAAGTCAATCACTTTATTTTCTGAACCCGAAAAACTTGATAAATTTTCACAGAACTCGAACTCGAACTTGAACTCGCAAAAAATGAAAATGTTGAACTCGAATTTGAACTCGAACTCGAACTTGAAATCGATATACAGATCGACCGAGTTCGCAGCCCTGGCTTACGCCATTGCGGATTTTTGTATAGTTTAGTTATGTTATGGGAAACTTAATGAATTTAGAGGGCAATGTAAGTTACAATATGGACGTATCTTACAAAAAGTTGATCAAAAATGTTATGTCAGGAGTGGGTGTAAAAATTTCCGTTCGCCTTTGTTGTAGATGCGATTCGAACTCCTGTTTTGTTTTCCCTTTTTACTTAGTAGCGCTTGTTTCGTTTGCATAATTAACTCGTGTGCAAAACTTTGCTTTTTGTAACGTAACTAGATAACCGCGGGCTTTAGCAGGCAGACTTGTAGAGCGTTTGCTGTTGTGTGTGTAATAGTTGAAGATGGATTTAGCAATTGAAATAAGAATTTGGTTGGAAGTGATATTTTGTTAATCAGTCTTAGTGTTACTTATTGTTATTATTTAGGGACTGCAATGAATTAACTCGGTGTTTAATTGTTTATTGTGAAGTTGGTAAAGCTTGCACAGGTACGTAAGTGTTTAATTGCGGTAGCTTATATATTATTAATGTTTGTTCTTTTGTGCTTGCAGAGTGCAGACTTTACTCCCGTGACATTACCCCGTTTGTAAGCTCCGTTGTGTTGAGTAACCCGTACCCGACGTAATTGATATCGAACTGTCTGCCTTCGCCTAAAGTCCCGCGGCTCGTGTTATTGGGCTTGGTATTTCATAATTTGGTGAGTTTGGCGCATTATATCGAAATTAGATCGGTTTTTATTTAAAATTATGCATTTATAGGAAACCGCTTCGCTGTACATTTATATTCATCATCAACAACTTTCATCTTTCTTCATCTCAAATAAATTATATTTCGTCAACCAACATGATCGTTTGGAAGTTGTTATTTTGAGTTGCCAGCAAGCGAGTAATCCAAAGTGAACCATCTTGTAACGCCAGCGAGTGCCCAGTCCCACTCAATACGCTGCCGTTACAGTGGGTATCAGCAAGTCCTCTTCGTGGACGAGTCAGCATCCTGAATTTGCTTTTTAGCACGTATATTGCAACCTTAACATCTTTATATTTTTCCAATAAATTTAACTAAAGAAAGGGGTTTGGCCTCCTTCTCCCCTAGTTGTCACTGGCTAGGAATCAACAGAAAGTGATGTTAATAGCTCCGATTTTCATAGAATTTGATGCGTAATCACACTTCTTTACGTTTATGTTTAATAATGCTTATTTATTGCTCTATTTTGCAAAATTTGCTAGTCCCCTCAGTGAACTGTCCCGGCTTGGCTGTCCCGTGACCTGACTTTTGGCATTTCCGTTTGACTATACATTTTATGTACGAGATTACTGTAAGTATGTTGCTAAAAACTTCTGAAATTTTGTTTATTAATGAAGTTACCTAAAGTGACCAACCATCAACTTAAAAATTATAGGTACACATACTTATTCTCTTATACTTTGGTCCATATCACGGTTTGACTGTTGCTGCTGCAAACAAGATTTCTTTCGATTAAGCAACAAATTTTGGATAGCATAAGTTATTCAAACATTCTTAATCCAACGTTTTTATTCAAATCTGAATATCTTCTATTCACGGTAACAGACTCAAAGCAAGCTTTAAACTTGCAGTCGATCAATTGCGATACTACCAGCGTCTCAAAAATTATTGTGAAAAATCACTGTAACTGTTTATCGTTTAAAATTATTTAAGAGCACGATACCATACAAAAAAATTGGACTTAGTCGTTTACGCCTATCAAAATACATTTCAGCATGTTGATATCCGTTGACTTAATAAATCACAGCACTTGCCTGGTGTATTAGTTGTCTTTGTGATACTGAATTGACTTGAGGGTGAAGATTGGTTGGCATTTCCTTTTGTACCATGAGATGGGGCTGTGGAGAAAGGATTGTTGACATCGCTTTCTGCAAGATTACAGTGTTGATTAGGTTGACTGTTTTTGAACTATATTCACAGTATTTGAGCCAAATAACTTTTTTTCTTTTAGATAATAGCTTAATTGTATTTCTTTATGACAATTGTTCATAATTTTTCTCACATTTTCACTTTTATAGTTGTGCTATTTTCAAATTCTATTCGGAAAGTAGGCACTAAGCTCATATAGATCAAAGGTCCCAAAACTTTTTTAAATTTTCCTAATTTTCAAGCAATCGAAATCTTCAGATTTCGTGATTCTATCTCCTACAGATTGTTTGCAGCATAAAATAGTTGTTTTGAAGCCAATATTTGAAAAAGCAAAACCGTCTAATTCTGAAAAACGGCTTAAAATTTCACAGAAGACTTTACAAAATAATGAAATCCAAGTTTTGAAAAAGATTGATCATACGTAAAGGTGGCTCTACACAATAAATATTGCAAATGTTTTTTGTCCTGTTTTTGTACATAAATTTTTATCCGCTTAGATATTTTTATGGTGCCTTACAATATGTTGTTGCCCGAACATTGCATGAACAGCAGACAAAAAATACAAAACTGTTTTTTTGCCAGATCAGTCAATTAGAAATGAGACTTTCAATAACTTAAGTTTATGTTGGCTGGCAATCAAAAAATGCTTTTTGCTTTTCCACATAGTCATTGCAGTCTAGTCTTTGCAGCACACTTGTCCCATCTTGATATTAGATTGTCTATTCCTTTGACGTAGAATTGCGCGGAGCGAGTCTGGAACCAGTTGCTCACAGCAGCCTTCACTTCTTCATCAGCCCAGAAGTGAACTTCCCTCATACTCTCCTTGAGTGGACCGAAGAGATGGAAATCGGACAATGAAAGGTCTGGGTTGTAGAAAAGGTATGTTAAGTTTCCAGCCTAAAATCTTCAATTTTGTCTGGGTTTCTTGCTTCTGTGTGGGGCCTTGCATTGTCCTGAAAAAGAATCACACCTCTCAATTGAAGTCCTCTCCGTTTGCTCTTCATGTCTTTTTTCACTTGCGTTAGCAGCCCACGTTCTCAGGGTTCACAATACTGCCCCTCTCTAAAAAACTGATAGTGATTGATCCATTTCTGTCTCAGAACACCGTGAGTATGACTTTCCACAAACTTTTCTGAGATTTGAACTTCTTCTTCACGAGAGAAGAAACATGCTTCCACTTTATTGATTTTCGTTTCGATTCAGGCTCATAATGAAAGACCCAGGTCTCGTCTGTTGTTACTATTCTTGACGAAAATCATCTCCCTCCTGTCTGCATCTGCGTGGGGATGCTCTGGAAGCCATCATATTCTGCATCTTGTAATCATCTGTTAACATCTTGGGAACTCATCGGCAGCTGATCAAACAAACTGTGTCATGTGACATGTCCAATTTTGTGTCAATTTTATCTGAAGCAACCCTTCTATCATATCTGATCAAGTCTTCGACCACTTGTACTGATTCTGGAGTAGAGACATCTACAGGTCTTCCAATTCTCCAGTCATCAGTTATGCTTTCGCGTCCATCTTTAAATGCTTTCACCTATATATAAGAGCTCTCCTTACACATACAGGAAGAACCATTTTGCTGTTTCATTCTGGAGAGAATCTCGCTTTTACATCCTCATAGTAGAGCCTTTTACATGGTTTTACATCCTCAGCGAACAGAAATTTGTTTATTTCTTTTTGTTAGAAGCATGAGCTGTTTGCTGGCTCAATTTACCGTCACACCTACAATTTACGTTTCAATTTACCGTCACACCTACAATAAGCAAAAATAAGCAAGATTTTTAGTAAATAAGAAGACAACTTCATTCATAATTATCGTAGAAAATTTGATTTCCATAGCCAGGCCTACAAAAGCACAAAAGCGATCCAAAAAGTCCCGTTACTTATTGACTGACCCTCGTACATATTTTGCAGACAAAACAAGATGTCCATACAGCCAGGTATGCAGTGTAGCATTATATAAATGTCGCAGGGGATAAAAATTTTCCAAAACAAATGCTTGGAAACAAAAAACCTACAAAAATTATACTGTGCGCTAACACCTTTAGACTTCACGTAATCCTCTCTGTAAATAACAAATTCAAACGTGAAACGAAGCTTAAAAACAGAAAGCGTTACTGTCATGCAGGCATAAAACGTTTAACGTAAGATGGTGAAAAAACTTCTCTTTTTAGATCACGACGCTGATGCAGCAATCAATTACCTAGGACCACAGTAGTGAAGTTGAACATAGAAGGGCCAACCATCAGTAAAACTGGCGTGTTCTTAAGACTGGCCTGGAAAGGCAAAGCTCTTACCTGCCGTAATTCAGAGAAGATCCGCTGTCATTATGAAAAAAAGCTAGTGTCCCCGAACTATGTACTAGCTGAGCCTATTTTACACAGAATCTAAGATGTAGTCACGTTTGCCCAAGAAAATCGGAGTTGAACTCTAGTCGGCCGATTTCCAATCAAGTCTGTGATTGAATGGCTATATGTAAAGAGTATGATTACAATACAGTCAACCGCTACCCTCCGCGCCATCACCACCACGGTCATCCTAGTTACCTCAAATTGCTAGCGATTTTAATTACCACCATACAGTCTGGGGAAACGGTGGCATCAATACATCAGATACGAATCGTTTGATTTTTTTATAGACGTCGGAAAGAGAAGTTCCCATAGTTTCAACATCAGCTATCACTTATCATCGCGCCACAGATCGTTTGCGAAATAAGAAATGACTTTGGCAATTGATGAAACGCCTGTAAGGCCGACAGGAACGGTAGCGACTTTTCACAAATAAAGTAGCTAGAGATTTTTTATCTTACAGCAACTCAAATGTAAATAGGGCAAACCAAGAATTCGGTATCATCATCGTAACATTTCCTAAAAAAGCAATTCCACGTGGCTGCAAAAAGAATAATATATGTCATGTCTCTATGCAGAGTGCAAATACCTACAAAAATTATACCTGAAAGCTCCCCAGACCCTGAAGCAAGCATTGCTGCCTCATTCCTGTCGGCCCATCTGGGCCTGCAAAGGCGGAAGCGTTAAACACAAGTAATCCAATCTATCAACCATTTTTATTCTAGTCGCTAGGTAGAGAGTATTTTATCAACAAACTCACTGGAGGGTCAAGACGTCCGCTTGCTGTTGCATTTCCTCAATTACTGTTGCATGACAGCTTTTGAGGAAATACACGGGACAGTCAAAGAGCGGAATCCCAATTCCACGCGATTTAAACTAACTGAAGTGTCTGACGTTTGACAGAACAAATAATTTGAGCTCACAGAAGAGTAGTTTGTAACCTCCATCAAAGAATTTACTTTCAGAAAAAGTTTTTGATTTAAACTTAAAGTATCCTGAATTTACAACTCATGCCGGTCTTTTTCTGAAATCCTGTTTGGGCTGTTTATATGACTTTGTGTCTCGCTTGTGTCACTTTAAAATTCCGAAAATTGTGATAAAATCCTTGGTTGTCGCATTCCTAAGACCAACAAATCACCAAGAGTTTTAAAAACAATCGCACGGTCTTACGCCCCTGATTCTTTTGAACGATCTTAGAGAGCCTGATCTATACCCGAGTAGAGCTTAATATCGATTCACTGCTGCCGCTCGAGCAAATTGATTTTGTTGTTGATGATGTTACTTGACACTTTTCTTAAAATTGGAGTATGGCGACAGGACGTAAAGCTGCGAAACCCGAACAACTCACCACAGCCTACAACCAACTATGACAGAATGAACTATCCGAAAATTACTCTTGTTACTTTTTGACAGGCATTCAGTCAGAGTAATCATGAAAAAGATTACAAACCAGATTATTTTCCTCAACCCTGCAAATGACGAACTTTGCAGAATGCGACGCCTCAAAATGGCGTTCCACAGAAATCAATCCTGGCTGCTCTTAATTTTAACATCTACAGTTTACACACATGATCTATTTATCTGCCACCGCCTTCAAAAAATATTCTCATGTTGACGATGGAGCAATTGTCCATCCCTATAGACCACTGATGGAGACTGTAGCCCGAGAAATAGCAACAATATTGTGGATATCTACACAAAATGGAAAGTAAAACTCCGCGAGAAAAAGACGTCAGCTGCCTTTAATCACATTAAAAAAGAAGCAAATTGTGAACTAAAGCATACAGTGATGCCAAGCTTATGCCATTTTACCCTTCATTTGCTTATCTTGGAACAACCTTGTTTAGGAAAGTCACGTACAGCGGCCACATCGTCTCACTGCACAAAAAACTAATGCAACGG
This sequence comes from Trididemnum clinides, assembly GCA_963675345.1. Lineage (NCBI taxonomy): Eukaryota > Metazoa > Chordata > Ascidiacea > Aplousobranchia > Didemnidae > Trididemnum > Trididemnum clinides. Next base: position 13,878,774 of record OY776306.1, on the reverse strand, counting down.
ATTTTATGTTCCAATTGCAATTGAAATCCGGTTGAAGTATTGTTGTCATTAATCTTTGAACATTACCCAAGCCTTGTTAGATTTCATTGATGAATACCACTGGCATGCTTGGTATCGCAGTGCTCACACTCGCTTGGCAGACTCCACCGTTTATGTCACTTGCGCATTGGGATTGGATACTTGCAGCCCACACCAATGCCTTAGTGGGTAATACTCGCAAGAGTTTAACTTTCTGAAATTCTCCATAAAGGAGCTATATTTTGTTTGGATCGTGTAGCATTGGTGTATAACCACCTGTTCCACACCAAAACATTGTTTCTACGAGCAGGGGCTACTTAAATATAGTAAAGACGTCAATTTAATTTGTAGCACAGAACCTAACGAAGGCCTTGAAACAATTTGAAAATCAGTATGGCAAGCTGGATGGATGATGCTTGAAACCTGAAATCTTTAAGCTGACTACACGGTTTTATTTGAAAGCAATATCACACCACCCAGAGTACTGTCATGTTTTGATGGCGCTGGCTCGGTCCGAGGCCACAAAGTGCGTTGCAGGGAAAAAGATTGTTAGCGCTACTACTGATTCCTTAGATAATGATAAAAATTTGGTTATGACAAACAGCTACAATCGTAATGTTGGTATAACGTAATATCCTGTCTCGTGTGTGATTTAGCGGCGGTTATAAATGCGGCAGGTTTAAGTGTACATTGCCTAGTTGCTTATCTGATGTATTCTGGTTAGTTAGGTAGCTGTACACACCAGAGTGTATGATCTGAGTAAATTGTATGTCTCAGCTAGTTATTTGTGTGCTAGTGACTGGCTTAACTAAACCTAGCGACCTTTAACTGTTTGTTTTATTTGCTGGTCGCTCATTGTATCTAGGAATTTGTAATATAATATTTTCAACTTTATTTTGCGAATTTTATGAACTGCTAAGTGCAAAAGTTCCCCCAGCCAGTTTGTTCCCGGTAGAAGTATGAATGAACACATATTGTAAATCACGTTATGGTATCCGATTTCAATTTATTTGACGAATAGTTTTTTTGGTCCTGAAAGTATGAGCGGTGATCAAACTGCATGATAACTTGATAGTCAACATCCAACTTTGATCAAATGACAACGATGCTCTCATCAGACTTTCCTAGCCCAGGCCGAATCAGCCATCATTTTAGCCCTTGATGAGTAATTCTCGCAGGTCTTGGATAAAACGAAACTGTCTTAAAACTGATGTGAGATGTTCAAAAATAGCATAGCATTGATAGGGACATGTCCACCACCGTCTTGTAACTGTAATAAAGGATTACAAACTGCAAATCACATGTTGTAGCACTAGCTTGCATACAGACAACACAACAAAACACACCTTGCATCTAATTACGCTCGAGCACCATGTAAACGAAACGATGCAACAATTGGAATTTCATTCTGGTTAAAACCACAAGTATTTTTTGAAGATTAAGCCGCCATCAGAGGTCGGCATACTCTTTTTCAAACCTAGAGGCCTTACTCGCCACTTATCTAAAATAGAAGCGATGCTACCGCTACTTAGTGAAAACAGTAGAGAACGCTACTCGATACCTTGAGCCCAAGTTTTGCAATATTTAAAATATATAATATTGCAATCGTCATTTCACTCGACATAGGCGCTCCATAATAAATTTGTTTTGCGTTAAATTATGTTAACATTTCATCAATTACTTCTTATAATTCAAAGCGGTTGTACGGACATAATGGACAATGCTTCAATATTTGCATCTTGAATTTCTACTGCTATAAGGAGAGCTTGCTTGAAGGTACAGCAATAAAAAATCAGGTTTTTTCAAAATGAGCTTGGGCCGTTCGAATATTATAAGACGACTACATGGCCGAAGGAGAATATAGGAACTTATTATTTGACACACTTGCTATTATTAGTAAAAAAATTGAAAGTTTCAATCGTTTGATTGAACAGGTTTTTATAGCAAATCCAAATAATCATTTTGCTTGAGTACTTTTTCCTAGGACGCGTCACACGAGAGAGGGAGGGTGGGGTTTACAAAAACGTGATAATGCATCACACGCCAAAAGAGGGTTAAAAATCGGAAAAAAAACGCCTTATAATTTCTGAACAGCCCTAGTATTTACAATAGCACAATGTCAAAGCTGCGTGAAGCACAAGTATACCATTTAGTGCTCGGTATTACCCAGGATTAAAGTATATGGATTTTATTTCTAAGCCACGCCACAGAAATAATAATTCATTATATAATATGACGTTTAAATTCATTATCAGCAAATGTTTACAGCAGATTCTTGGCTATAATAAGTATCCAACTAAACAGGGCTCACTACTGACATACATTGGGCTTATGTAAACGTAGGCTACTCTCTATCTCCTTTCTGTCTCCTCCAACAGGACTCGCTGTCTAAAGACCAATTGATCTCACGCAAAAATAAATGCTGATAGAAATAGGTTCAGTTACACATTTATTGCCAAATTTTTTCTTTCATTCATTTAAAACTATTAACCTCTTTTGTTTAAAAAGACACTTTGATGAAATTAACAGCTTACCAGGACGTAAAAAGTAATAATGGCAAGTTTCGCTCTAAAGAGATTAAGAGTTTTTGACAATTTTATAGCTGCTCGTGATAACAGAAGCTTTGCTTTGACTTATGAGGTGCTGAAAGTGTTTATAACGTTTTTGCAGGAACCATCTGGCAATGTTAAATTATGTTTTGAATCGAAAAAAGTAGACAGCTTAGTAGTAAAACTTTACAGCTAGGTTCAGTTTGTTTTCCCACGAACGCTTTTGCATTTTCACTGCTTGATAATCAAGTTATCGCAAATCAAACTCTATAGCAGACTAAAATAAAAAATCGTTTTCAATATTCAGAGTTAATGAAATGTTGTTGCGGTAGTGAGATAACTAATTCTGCAAAAATAGCGATACTACCGCTACCGCGATGTGGTGAAAAAATTAGCGGCGTTACCCTTGCAAAGTCGGGCGATAATTTTGCAGCGCGCTGCTGCCCACCTCTGGCCGCCACAAAATGTTTTGGAATTTAAAAATAATAGTTTATCAAAGAGTAAAGACAGTTATATTGCGTTGGGTAGGTCATTTGCGAAATCTCAGTGTTATTGTAATTACAGGCGTTATTTGACAAAATCACAAGCCAAACTACTATTACATAAAACTAAAAACTTTCAATTTTAATAAAATGAAGCAATATTATTGAGTACATTTAGCTCAATAACAAATTACATCCAATCCCACTCGGTCTTCAACTGTTTGAAAATACAACTGTAGATTTCCGTGCTGCCGATTATCTAAAAGCTGAAGATGCTTAGCTCTAACCAATGCCAGAGAGAACCAAAAGATTTGCACACAAACCTTTCAATAAACAATGTGACTTACCTTGGTTGCAATGTTGATAAGAGTATGTTGGGCTCTCAAAATTTCGATTGTCCTGCAATTGCAAGTCCACGTTTTGCTGGAAATTCATTGTCCCTGAACACAAAAGCCATTCATTTCTGCTTCGCCTAACCATCTTTTATTGACATTCTCAGCTTTAGGCTGCTCATGGAACAGTTGAGATGCCGTGATTTACATATTTTTTAGATAAATCATAAAATAAATCACAATCGTATCAAAACTTGCAAATCGATAAAACGTATGACAAAGTTGTACGCGCCTCCTTCTCCCAAAATTAATTACAATTTCATCCAGTTCAAACATTTTTAGCCGGCGTCTCGTGCAGGACCCCGATCAGTGACGTAGAGGTCAAAAATATTACTTCAGCCGGCTATAACGGCTTCGTCCAAGTGGCAGTTGTGAAAACAGTAAAAAAAGTTGTTTTTTTAAGCAGCCAATTTTCATTACAAAATCAAGTGTACACTCGACCTTCGTTTTTCCGGACCTCGTTAATCCCGGATTTCGGTTTGTCAGGACAGCTGTCGCTACTATTTTGGTTTATCCCGACAGCTATCGAGTCCGGACGGCCGACAAATGAATTCAAGCAATACACGCCTCGCGTACTGTCAGAAATGCCAGATAGGTGACTGCCAACGCTCGTAAACACCGTGTTTTGTCCGGTACCAGTGAACAATTCTACAGTTCGGTACAAAAACACAACGTGATTGATCGGAAAATTATATTATTTTATGAGGTAACAGTGAAAACATAAACGAAAATTTAATTTATTATGTCACATTACTGAAACAATCGAACACAAAAAGTTAAATATCTCAAAGCATGACATTCGCCGACGTTGTGTGTTTGCATGAAACGGCAGAATTTTGTGCATTTTTCAGTACGAATAGCTTTCTTAAAACTTCTAATTATGCCTTCCAAGTCTACTAAGAGTAAGCGAATGGCCCTATCTGTGACTCAAAAGCTGGAATTAATAAAAAAATTGGAGAAATGAGCCTAGTGTTACGAATGTATTTGAAAAGTATGGTGTGGCCAAGCAAACTGTGTTAGACATTGGAAAGCCGAAAGATAAGAAATTTTAAATATTGTCAATTATTTCATTTTATTTGCATTTCATAAATACATTTGTGTAGTGGCGACTCCAGCTTTTTATGGCTACGCTGGCTAGTCACTGACAGTGTCGCAAAATATTGCAAAAACGATAAATAAAGCACTAAAACTAGTAAGAGAAAAAATAGCAACAATTTATCCAGTCGTTTAACTATTGCAAAACGCTTTTATTTGTACAGTTATAACAAAACGCCTGCTTTTATCATCTGTGTACTGTACACGTGCTTGTAAATTACTCTTTTATCTGCCTTTCTCTGATTTCAGCTCTGGCTATGTCTCGCGGGCCCGAGTTCAACAAAAAAATTAGGTAGAAAAGTGTCTGAAACAACGCAACAAACGCTCGCATTGTAGAGCTTAGACAACTGCATTCACGCCCGAGGTAGATTTGATTCGAAAAAATGCTTAAAAATCGTTTCTCTGTTTTTCTGCAGAGCGTGTCAAGGCTATTTTCCTCCGGCCCGAGCTAAACAAAATGACTGTACACGTGCTTGTACGAGATTACTGCTTGTAAATTACTCTTTTATCTATATTTCTCCACTGCAGCTCTGGCTATTTCTCGCGGGCCTGAGTTCAACAAAAAAATTAGGTAGAAAAGTGTCTGAAACAACTCAATAAACGCTCGCATTTTAGAGCTTAGACAACTACAATTATGCACGAGTAAGATTTGATTCCAAAAAATGATCGAAAAATCGTTTTTCGATTTATTTTTCTACACAGCGTGCCATGCTATTTTCTTCCGGCCCGAGATAGACAAAACGTTGAGCACAAAAAACAACTGCCACCACAAACACCGGTGGTTTATGCGATATTTGGCTTCTTCTTTGGACTTAGGTTTAAAAGTTTTTAACTTAACTTATATACCGTCTAGTCCAAAAAAACGATGGTAGGGTGTACTTTAAAAAAGAATGAAGTCAAAAACACAATAAGGAAGAAAAGCATAGCTTCTGTTCCCATCATCCCGACCTATTTATTCCTTTATATGAGTAGCTTGCGATGAAAGTAGTGGGGTGCCAAGATAGTGATATTTTTTACAAATACGAAAGTGGACACTAAGGAGCCAGCATGTTTTACTACTTGAAGCGTTTCGTTTTGTAATTACATTTGTGACTTCATAAAACAACTTTCAAAACAAGATCTTTATCTTTTGCTATTACGCATAGTGCTCAAAGCAACTTATGTTGAAAGTCATAGCAAAACATTAAAACACCAGAAAGCGTTTAGCAGTAAATTTGAGTTGCAAAGCTCACACTATTCTCTAACTTTTTGAAGAGTAGTGATGAAAACTTTGTGGAGAATGTGATCTAGCCATCTGGTGATATTACCTTGTATAAACTGAACAACAAGCACATTACAAAACTATTTCAAGAAATGAATCAAAATTTACCCTCGGAAAGTACTTGCAAAAAAAACTGTTTTCAAAATTTGGAAGGGACAGAATTCTGCGCGTTAAGACTGCTTTTGATGAAAAAAATTTATCTGATTGTTGATGAAAGCATTTTTTTGTACACCATAATTAAATATTCCAACTAAAAATTTAAAATTACTGTTTTTTCTGTTTTCCTAAATACTTTCGAGAACACAAAAACAAAAACAGAAAATTTAGTATTCATGTATATTCATATTCATATTCGCCGATGATTTGCTTTCACTAGCGCCGCGGTTTGCACCTTTAACACTTTAACGCTGGTCAGTGCGCTATTATGGTTCGTGATACCTCATCGCTTAACCCTGATATCGCTCAAATATTCATTCTTTAGTCAAGCATCGCGTTCACCAGCAGTGCAGGGGGCAACGCTAATTTCTCTAACTCTAAACTCTAAACACACTACGCCCCCTACGGGGCAGCTGCGTTGGGTAGGAAAAGTCCTTGCTGATAAGGCTAAAAGGTCGAAACCTGGGTCCAGGGATGGTCCCGTCTATTTCGCTATAGTAACGTTGTGCGGAGAGTGACTCCTTGTAAAAACTAATTTTTGCCCAGAGATGTGCTTCGTCGTGTTTGGTTCTTGTGAGATTCGAACCCGGGTCTTTTTGCTTTTCGCACGCGCCAGGGCTTGCTGTCATGTAATCACGTGCTGCTATTTATGTTCTAAAGCGCCACATTTACTGTGTAATGTTTGGAAGGTTTTTCTATGCCCAATTACCTCTTGTGTGACCAATTTCATATAAGGAATTTAGTTTTTAGTTTATACTTGCACGGTTACCAGTAACGTCAGAAGGAATCCTGGTTCAAAATTAAACGGTACGTAAGTCGTGTGCTTTGTGTTAGATTGTAAGGGTTTGTTTCATATACAGTCCTATGTAGGATATTGGGCTAGCCAGGAGCCACGTAAAGTATCTTACACTTGGCATGAGACCTAGTGATGACAATGCGTCCCTATTTCCCGTGTTTGAAAGGTGGTCCAACCTATTTTGCCATACTAACGTTGTTCGGATTGTGATTCTTTGTAAAAATTAAAAAAAAATAAATAAATATTGATCATTTTCTAAAGTGAAATTTCAATACGTTACTTTTCTTTGCGATGTAATGTTGTGATTTTTGATTGATTAGATTATACTGTATAGTAGTAATGCAATATATTGGGTTTTGTTTACGAACCTTCAAAATCGTAAATTAGAAGTCTTGCCAATAAAAGCAGCATTTGTTAATTGATAATGAGAATTTTTTCTTGTAAACCAAAGAGTTTGTAACACTTGGCTGTACGAAACTTAATACGAAAATTTGATAAAAATACAATTGACGACGTTATGTCAAAAAGCGTCAGTAATTTTGCATCTACAAAACAAATGTATCAAAGTTTCAGGTTCTTCATGACAAATTGTGCATAAATTATTAGAAGCAATATCAAAGCCATACAATGTGCATTAGCAATTAGCATTAGCAATTAGCATTAGCAAATACTGTACATTAGTGACAATCGAAGTAAAGTTTAATCTAATTTAGAATAACTGCAGCTTAGTTTCATTTTTTCATAACAGTTGTTTTCATAAATTTTTGTCCGATCAGTGGCATTGGATGAAAGTTGCAATATCTCGCACCATTTCAGTTGTTTAACAGGAAACTTGGTAGCTCAAGTAACACCAGGTATTAGTTTTTTAGAAACAAACTTAAAAGAGAAACAATCAGTTGTTTTTGCAGTTTGTTTGAAGTCGGAAAAAGCATGGGAAGGTTCACGTCAGTTCGAGTTTGAATTAGTAATCCAGGTCATTGGTACTGCTGAAATTACTTAAATACGTAGGATAAAGTTCGTGTTATTAGGGATCATATTAAACGCTGACGCTACTTCATTTTAGCAAGATGACCAAATTAAATGCCACTCATGAGAAGATCATTGAGTTTTTATTAATCAAGCTGCTGTTTTTCTTTTTCAGGTTGACGAAAAACAGTCTATGTATAAACGTCTGGAGCAGTGTTTATTGTAAGATATCTTGGCTAGCGGCCAAAAAAATATTTTTGAGGAAACATATTTTGAAACAAATCCCACAGATGTTGTGCAAGCTCGCTTTATTAAACAATTTCAGTGCCGTGATTATCCCGACACGAAATTCATTTATAGGTGGGCCCATAAATTCAGGTGACATAACACAATCTTAAATCTTGATAATGGGCAGCGGAGACACTAAACGGTCCCATTTAGGTCGATCCAAAAGTTCAAGGACCCCACTTAATATCAAGCTGTCAGAAATTCAGTTTTCCGTAGTCCAAGAAAGTCCTTGCGTCGATAAAACCAAAAGCTTGGCATTCCTCGTGAGTTTATGAGAAGGACTCTGTTAAGAATCTGCAGGTGTATTCATACAAGATTCAAATTAAGCATAAACTCACTCAAGCTGACATGAAAAATCGTGTGATTATGAGTGAATGGTTTAGTGACAAAATTGGTATTGATTTAGATTTCTTGAGCCATATGCGGTTTTTGGATGAGACTCATCTTATAATCGCCGGACACGTGAACCCAAAGAATAAGATTTTCTGGAGCAGTTTCTTCGTAAGACTGCCTGCAAAAATCACTTCATATTCCTAAGTCTACAGTGTAGGTGGCAATATGGAAAGCATAGACTCATTGGAACATTCAGATTTGAAGATAAAAATAACGTGCCATCATAGTAAACATTAAGCGTTATCTAGGGGTTCTTCAAAAGTTTTGAACAGTACTTTGCTGATGAAGAGAGTTTGTCAAAAATGAAAAGTGGTTTTAGCAGAATGGTCGACTACTCACCCGTCAAATGACTTTTTGCAATAGCTATTTGGACAGCTATTTGGACGCTTTCAGGATCGCCTTATCAGTCGGAGGGGTGACCCAGAGAGAGCTTCAATTTAACCAAACTTCGACCCTCCGGATTTTTATGTATGAGATTACCTGATATTTCCTACAAGAATAATAATTAAACAATTCCTGAACTGAAGGAGGCAATGACAGCTTCAATCAGGGAAATATCAAAGTAGGAGAGTGCTAGAGTTGTCGAAAATTTTGCGCGTCGTGTTTAAGTGTGCTTGCAAAAACGTGAAGCACATTAAAGCACATTATGGAAAGGAAATAAAACAAAAACCAATCAGCTTGTAGGACTGAAACTTGGCGCGCAAGTCACACACAAACTTGTGTCCCACTGCAAAAAATAACGCAGATTTTATTAATATTTTTATGGGTAGCATTTTTTGAAGATTTTTTAAGTGTAATTCGTATCTTGATTTAAGCAGCTCAGAAAAAACAAAAATCCGCCTTTACAAAATTCTTCAACAAACGTTAGTTGATTTTGATATTAAACCGCTTCTTTGAACCATAAAGATAATAAATCGTTTTCGACATTAGTTGAATGTTTTAGGGTTCTTTCCGAGTAAGTCAAAAACGTAAAAAAATCAGCCTTGCAGCAACCATCCTATTTTTCTTTGCAGTACATTAGAGCGCAAAATACAGAAAAAGATATTCTTATCGATAAACCGATTTTCAATTAACTTCCAGGCAGACATGTAATTATTATCAAAAAGTCGAAAATATATTTAAACGTTACAGAAGGTATATACTGTATGATGTCAATCAATCTACTACCTCCTGTTTTCACATAACGACATAATTGAGATTGACCAGTTTTTTCCATTTGGAGCCCCAAATGAATTGTTTTTAAGCCTCTCTTGCCATTTCATCAGAAAATATTTTCTTTACATACAATTTTTGGTAGTGGCATACGCAGAAATTTGTCATGGGGGTTGTAGCGTCTGTCATTGAGAATGCCAAAAGCACGATTATTCTAAATGTGTCCTGGGGCATGCCTCCGGAAAAATTTAGACAATTACACTAAAAAATAAGCATTTTTTTGCTTTCCAGAACAAGTTATAGGCAAATCGTCGCATGAATTTTTTATTAAGTAAAAAGCTGTATGCCTACTGTATTCATGGAGGGGTTGGTCTCCCTCTCAGTGCGTACGCCAATGATTTTGGTAGTAGCCAAACTTTTTAGTACCGTAATTTTTCTTAACAATGTGAGACCCCGAGATGACCAAATATTCAAAAGTGTTTGAACTTCTTAAGTTACAGGTGGACAATTTTTTCTGAAAAGTAAATCATGAAGGTCATTGATTGGAATGTTAACCTAGGCCAGGGATGGCAAACCTTTTTCATTAAATGGTCAAAAATAGAATTTTACTGAGGAAAAAAGGAAAAGTGGGTTGTAGATTCAAAAATTTGGTGGCTGATACACCAAAAATAAGGTCTTCACTTCTAACTACGCCCGAAATTCCCAATTGCTACGGCTGAGATTCTCGTAAAAAAAAGATTTTCACTTTTATCTGCGCCACATTTTGCAACTGAATCTCTAAACAAAAAACAGGTCCTTACTTGTATCTCACAGTGTAAATTTTAAGAAATTGATACCGTAATTACAGAATCTACAAGTGGGTTACTAAAATACCACTGGTGGGTCACATTGTAACCCGCGGGTCAGTGGTTTACCATTCCTGACCTAGGCATTTAGCAAGATTTTGAAGCCAAGATAAGCCGTTGGTAAAAAAAGGTTAAGGCACATTTTCTTTTCTAGATCCAATATAGAAAGCTATGAATTCGTTCATATTGACCTTACAGCCAGATGTTTCCCGAATGCATTTAAATCGTCACAGGCATAATTAAATTGCAAAGCAGTTCCATTCAAAAAAATCACTTGTGATCAACCAAAATTTAAGGGTCTGTCTATTTATCGTAATACCTTCGTATAGCTTGCTCTGACGTAACATGAGCGCTAAACACTCGATACACAAAATAAAAACTGTTGAAGATAAGGGTCTCCTCGTCTTGCCACCTTTTCTTGCATGAAAAAAGGGATCAAGAAAATTATTATTTGCACTGCAGCATTTAGGGTTTTTGTATAACTCTCCTATACATTTAAATAAAGAATCACTTAAAGAATAGCATTTTAACATAGCAAAAATAAAAAAAAACACTTTTAGAGAATCAAACGCTTTGTCTGTCTGTATCGTGTCTTCAGATGGCTGATTGCCACAATTTCACGCATTTCTTTGCGGTGTTGTTAAATGTGCTCAAATCGTCACGAGAGCAAGGCGTTTTGAGCAGTGGGCATTGCGGTAGGTTTTCCATCGTTTGCGTCTCTGTGCCACAATCACACAAGGTGTTGCCAGTATGGTATCCCCATTTGATTAAATTTGCCTTGGTACGGCCTACGCCAGATCTATGCCGATTAAGTGTTTTCCGTGTTGGCCAGGGTGCATTGCTTCTTGGGGGAAGACTCTCAGATGGTTAAATTCCCATATCGACAGAGGGTGGGTTGGATTTTGACCTATCGATCCATCGTTCCATGTTTGTCTCTGCTTTGGGCTGGACAAGGAGCTGGACATGGCTCAGAAAAGATCTTCTTGATTTTAATCTCGTCGGTGCTGGCTCAGATCAAAATAGTGGGTGCCTTGGGTCAGTAGATTGGCGTAGTCTTTCCGCTCTGCTGGCTGTCTCTCTTCTAATTTCGGGTGGTGCGATACCAGCAAGTAGGTGTAGGTTGCTGGTGTTAGTAGGTTTGAGACAGCCTGTAATGGTCCAACAAGCATTGTTTAGGGCTGGATCTAATTTGCCGGCATGTACGGATCTTGACCATACAGGACATGTATATTCAGCAGCTGTATAGCACAAGGGTTGATGTTCTGAGGGTATGAGGCGTGCATTCCCATTTTGAGTTGGTCAATTTCCTCAAAATGTTGTTCCTGGTGTTGACCTTGGTCTTAGTGCTCAGAATATGGCTTCTATAGCTGAGTGTGCGATCGAGTTTGACTCCCAGATATAAAGGCTTTGGGTGGTAGTCCAATGATGTTCCGGACCAAGTAACTCTGAGTGGTTGGTTTGCTTCTCTATTTCTGAGATGGAATGCACACACCTGAGTCTTTGATGCATTTGGTTTGAGATGGTTCTTTGCATAGTACTCAGTCAGCAGAGTAAGAGAGTCTCTTAGATTTCGTTCAACAGCTTCAAAGGAACTTTCTTGGGATGTAATGCACAGATCGTCTGTATAAATAAAACGAGATGTTATTTCGTCCGTGGGTTGATCATTGTGTAGATGTTATACAACAATGGGGCTAAAACACTGCCTTGAGGGAGGCCATTTTGTTGTTGCCGCCATCGACTTTTCTTCTGATTCAGAGCCACATAAAACATCCTGTTCTTTAGAAGAGTACCCAGGAGTGTTGTCATTGCTTTATCATCGGTCATCTCGTAGATTTTAGTCATCAAGATACAGTGATTCACTGTATCTTATGCAGCAGATAGGTCGACGAAAACAGCACCCGTCACTAATCTCTTCTCGAAACCATTTTCAATATGCTGCGTGAGGTTAAGCAATTGGCCAATTGTCGATTAACCTTCGCGAAAACCAGCCTGTTGTGGAATGATCTTTGTGTAAACGCTTTGTGTAAAACGGTGAATCAAACTGATGATACAGAGCCGGCATATTTTCATGGTTTGAGTGGTCAATAATATCAAGTGGTAGATGAATGTTACGAGGTATCTCCAATCTTTCTGCCTTTTATCAAACAATTGTTATTTTTCCATAAATTTATTTAAAAGAGGGTCTCTTCTAATGTTTAAATCTTCATACATTATCTTATAATTCCAGTTTAATTGTGTTAATGAACTGTAATTGGAGACGAATATGTAGGACGAAGTGTGATCCCTTTTGCTCTAGGCCGGGACCAGTGCGCATAAGTGCAGGCGGTAAGGCTAGGCCAAGTAATTAAAAAAGATACGGTGCAAGATACTTGCCAGAAACTTTGGGAGATGTAAAAAGTAAACAACACTACTGTTCAAAATCGCATCGTATACCGCAAAACAATCGTGCTATTTTTGATTGACAATTGGTCTATCAGGATCGTGACTAAAACTTCTGGAGGTAACTATAGCAATTAAATATTTCTGGCTAAACCTATACAGGAAACAGGGAAAATAAAGCTTACCCAGAAACTTTAGAAAGTTTGGAAAAAAATCAAAACAACCTACACTCTATTGTAAAATCGTTATGCAGATATACAATATTGGTAGATTGCTTGAAAATAGGTTAATAGACCTATCGGGTTCACGGCTAAACATTTGAGATGATCCATATCCTTTATTTGCGCATATATACCTACGCCTGAGCAAGAAATAAGATGTGGTCATAGACTTGAGAAATTTTGGCAAAAAATATAAAAGACCACACTTCTGTGTGAAATCGCACTGGAGGATGGAACATGCTTTTGATAATTTGTCAAAGTCTAGCGTAATAGGCCGACCGGGGCCAGGACTAAGCATCTGGGACAGGGCATGACCCCTTCAGCAACCATGGCTACGACTATGGCGACACATAAGGGGTAGTCACGGACTTCAGAAAGTTTTTGGAAAATCAAAAAAAAATTTTTCTGTGTGAATCGCACCACATAAGGAGAAAAATTGTTATTTTGCTTGAAAATATCTTACTTAGCCTTCTGGGTTCAAGGGTAAAACTTGAGCCTGAGGCTAGCGTATTGACTATCCTGGCTACGTTTACATAGAAAACAAAACACATTAGGCAAAACTAATAACTTGAAAATATTTGAAGGAAAATCAAATAAAAATAACACCATTGAGTGAAAACGCACCGCACTTTATACGGTGAAACATTTTTGCTATTTCGCTTGAAATAGCTTAGATTAAAGACCTGCTTAAGTCCAGGGTAAAATTTGAAATGAGGCATGGCTCCTTTAATGCCTCAAGCTACGCCTATACAAGAAACAGAGCTCGTAAGGCAAGGCCAGGTAGCTGAGTCCACAAATTTAGTTACAAAAGGGGCCGCATTAAGCCCTAATACCGGCTTACCACTTAATATCCTAGTTTTGTTTTTTCAAACACATTAACTATTTTGGCGCCTTCTCCTTTTTGTCTTTGTGCAATCGTACCATTTAAATAACACTAAAGAGATCAGAATGAGGGGATTAGGGGCTATGCATATCTCAGCATAATGTTTTTTGACTCCATGCACTTTTCAACTATACTTGGTTTGGGAAGTATAATGGGTTATGTTAAAAAAACCTTAACTCTTTACTACTGTTCTCACCACTACTTTTAGGGCAAAACTAGCTCAGCTGGCTGAACCGACTTTCTTTACACGGACGTCACTGATGGAGGACCAATGAGCGATGCCGAGAGAGGTGGCTAGTAAAGTTAAATGCCGGTCACGAGATGGTGATCTACATCTAGAGATACATTCAATTATTATTAATTCTTTTGATGAAAGCTATGCCATAAATATATTTTTGAAACTAAATATTAAATTAAAAATAACACATTTCTTACCCTTGTTCAAAACAACCAAAGTTGTTCCGTGAGTGGAGGCCAAGCTGCAGTCGGACAATTGATTTTGCAAACCTTCCATGGTTGATGCTGGTAAAATCGCTTGCTGGTTTCTTTCATGGTCGTCAGAAATTAGCTCGATAGCGCTATCATCAGCGCTGTCATTATCATCTGGATTTGACGAAGTTTCAAATTCATGAACATTTTCGTTTGACATTATGAGTTAATAAGTTACAGGGTTTTTTCTTCGGTAACTTATTAGGCGAAACTGAAATAAGTATTCAAGATTAATTTTGAAGGATTTACTGTTAGTGTAATTTACTTTTCATAATGAACGAGTTCTGTTTAAAAAGTAACCGCCTTTTTCGCATAAAGCACACGACACAATGAATTTAGCAAATTTTATTCAATCTAATTCAAAATATTCCCCTTGGAGGTCCACACATTTTTCTCAGCGCTTCCCAAACTTCTGAAAAGACCTTTTAAACTTCTTCTCCGAAATGCTACAAAACTCTTTCGTCGATTTTTTTATAATTTCCGCTCGTGATTAAAATTGCCGTCCTTTCAGAGTTGGGAGACCACCATAAATCACACGGTGCCAAAACGGGAGAGTAAGGAGCCTGTCGAACAAGTGGCATGCTGTAGTAAGGAGCCTGTCGAACAAGTGGCATGCTGTAGTAAGGAGCCTGTCGGACAAGTGGCATGCTGTAGTAAGGAGCCTGTCGGACAAGTGGCATGTTGTTTTTGGCAAGAAAAGCTTGGGTCACATGGGCAGAATGAGCGGGGTCATTGTCATGGTGGAATATCTGAAAATTAAATTCTTTGCTGCCCACATATCTGGCCGCCTTCTTCTCACAGCAGCATGGAAGCGACAAACCGGTAGAAACTCCTGGTTGTAATTTTGTTGATTGCCTGGCCTTCTGGAGCGCATTCATGGTGCACGATACCGGGGTAATCATAGAAACAGGATAGCATCACTTTCCAATTGCTGCGAACTTGTCGAGCTTTTTTGGGCCTAGGTGATTTCGTACCTTCCATTGTAAGGATTGAAACTCGGTTTCTGGGTCGTAATCACAAACCAGGTCTCATCATTAGTTATGATCGTCTTCATAAATTCTGGGTCATGATTTTCAAAATCATGAATGTTCTTGGAAATTTCTTTCCGTAGTTTCTTCTGTTGCTTCGTCAGCAGCTTGGGAACAAATTTAGCCAACACTCTCAGCAGGCGCAAATCCTCAGTTAGAATGGAACAAACTGATTCTATGCTTATTCTCATGTCTGTGGCAGTTTCTTGTACCGTTAAACGACCATCTTCTAGCACTTTTTCACGAACCGTATCCATCAGTTCCTTGTTTCGGCTTGCGGATGGCCTCTTCGAGCAGGCTCACTCTCCACTGACACTTGGCCATCTTCAAAGCGTTTAAACCGTTGCTATATTTCAGTTGAGCTGAAAGCGTGATCTCCAAAAACTTGCTGAATCTTTCGGATTGTTTTAACTTGAGTATCGCCAGGCTTTTGACAAAAGTTGATGCAATACCTCTGTTTGATGGCGTTTTGCCATTGAAATAAAATTTGCTTGAAAATAAAAAACCGACAAAAACATGTTACGCCCCTGCACTAAACCCTTCACAGAGAAAGAATACCATCACGAATAAGATATAAAAGAAACTTATTAGAGGTAGGCCTGATTAGTTTTTGTGCATTGTGCGCTCTTCATTGGTTTCTGTTGAAAACGGTTTCAAAACAATATCTATAACCAAGCAAGACCATAGCTTAGTTTGATAAAGGGCGTTTCAAAAAGAATACGCCAAAATTATCACGCGATATGCCAAAAACCAAAAGCATTACAAAACTTTAGCTTGGACACGTATGCTGTACATACATTCAAGATCTATTTTATATTTTACAATAGCTATGTAAATCACCACCGGCTGAACGGACAACATCAAGCCGATTTGAGAATTCCTCCCAAACGCGCTTCAGCATGGTGCAGTCTACCATGTTTATTGCAATTGATAATTGGTCTTTCATGTCATCGATATTTGCTGGAACTGGCGGAACATAAACTTTGTCTTTAATATACCTCCACAAGAAAAAGTCACACGCAGTGAAGTTTGGGAATCTGGCAGGCCAAGCGCAGAGAGCAAGGCCTTTCTTACCAACCCATCGTTGAGTCGCGTTTTTATTCAAATAAGATGCATTGACAAGAGAGGTGCTAAAGAACTCGCTCTCTGCGCTAGGCCTGAGAGATCCCCGGAATCTTAATCTTATCTTAATATGATCCTATAAAAACCAAATGCTGCTCCCAGAAGAGGAGTGTTTTGAAAGCTTTAAAGAAAAGCACTGCAATCGAGTTTTGGCTTTTTATGTTCGGCCTAAACGGCCATTCTGATCCGCCAAAATACGTCACGTAACTGAATAAAAGCGTTTTACCCCAGCTGAGCAGATCTGTGGCGATAATGATTATGCTGCTAATGTATTTCATGAACTTTAAAATGCACTATGCAAGATCACATAACGATTGAAATGTTTTAGCTGATAAAGTGAAAAGGAAATAGGTTTTTTGAGGTAAAGTGCCAAAACTTTTCAAAAATTAAACCTATTTTATTAAAATGCTAGCGTCTCTTTACTGGCATAAGGCTCTGCTATCTTATGCAGGTCTACACTTAGAAATCCCACTGTGATAATTAATTTTTCATTGGCATGTACTTTTTGGTTTCGATCCCAAGAAAACCCCCACTTATGCTTCTCCTAATTGCATGTTCGTATTTTTTCATGGGTGGCTTTTTACTTCAGTTGTTTCTGCATAAACTTTTTAATGGAGTTGCACAAATTTTAATTTATTTTTCCATTGGCACGGTTTCTTACTTTTAGGTGTTTTACGTGGTGCTGTGATTAACTTGTCATGCAAAGTTGTTCTATTTGCTCTTGCTGTTAAGTAAGAGGAAAATTAACGTTAAGGGTAAACATAAAGATATGATTTGGCACAAACAGGCCACAGGTGGGTAGGACAGGGAGGTAAAAATGGAATTTATTTTAAAGCAGCAAATTGCTTGGTTTGGGAGAAAATAAATTCTTAGCCGTGAAATCAGTGGCGAAGCTTGGGTTTCGGCCGCACTGTGTGGAAGAAGAAACTGCCGCCGCATTTTGAATCAAACAATTCATTAATGTTTGGGTTAGAATTTTTTGATCAGACACAGCTAAAAATTTTTTCGCTCTTGATCAAAAATTTCTGCCCTATGCGAACCACACGCCCCTAGCTACGCACCTGCTTGAAATGATCTGATGGGCCCAGCTTCGGTACCGATAGTAGCCTGGTTTGCAATGAAACCACTTTACTGATTTCCGGAACCCCAAAAACCTGCTTATTAATAAATCGCTGCAAGTCATTGTTCGACCTAAAATCAAGGGGCTGGTTACGACAATGAACGACAGGGAATTACGATTAAATTTTGAAGAAAAGCAAGGCATGAAATTACGTACGGAGCTTTTTGGCATTTTACGGTACGGTAAGGAAATACGGTGTTGTTTTTGCTGTACCGTGTCGTGCTCTTAACGGAGACCTAATCTAAAGTTTCTTAGTAGCTTGCTTTGTTGAAAACAAAAGCCAAACAAAATTCCTTCTTCACAGCTGTTAACAAAACTTGCATCATGTGTTTATGACGTAAAGTTCAATTAATCGCTGCAAGTTTGACGATACTTGAGTATGTTGACCTAGAACAGTGGTTCCCAAACTTTTTTGTCTGCCGGCACAAGAAATCAGTTGAACAAACTTCGCGGCACACCAGCCACTGGAATCTGTTCCAATTGTGTCGAGTGGCATCACAGGCGACAGTGAGAATGGTTATGAACCTTTTTTTTATTTGGAGATCACCACTTTTCTGGGTAACACCTCAGGAAATCGTGTGATGCAGCCCTAAATGGTGCTGATTTCCAAAAAAAAGGTCATTTCTTTTCTCGCCGTGACTTGAAATGGCAGCATTTCCTCAATTTTGGCAGAAAAATTGTGACAACAAAAAGCACTTTGAAAGGACTCGCCACACACCTGCAAATTTTCCACGGCACACAGTTTGGGAACACTGACCTAAAACTTGCTTGAACTCTGCATTTTATGACGTAACAGTCATGTTTTGAAGTACGATAACTCTGTAAAATTATCTGGTAGAGTCGTTCTCTGATACAACACTTGTCTTTTGAAATAGCATAATAATCATGTGATAGTCTTTGTTAGTTTTATTTGAAATCACTGGAATTATTTTTTGAACCTTTTAGAACTTAACGTTTTGTATATATATAGAGCGTTGTTATGACTGTTAATTATTTTAGATCGTAGATCCCAGTGAGATTGTGTTACTCCAGAGGGAGTTGTATTATTTTAGATTATAGATTCTAGTTTCGAGTGAGGTTCAAGTGAGAAATTAGGATAGGGCTAAGAGAATAGTTTTATTTGAAGGGATTTAGTTATTTCAAGAGTGAGTGATCAACTATTGTCAGAACCGAGAAGTATTTAGTGCAGTACTTAGCCTCTCTACTTCTGCGGATATTTTTCTCAGCACACATTTGCTGTTATGTAAGAACAAAAATTCAGCTAAATAACTGGTACGAAAAGGTGCGGTATTACGACATGGAAAAAACTCCGTACCGTACTCTTACGTACGGTATGTTAGTGAAGTACGGAATTGCGATGCGATATTTTTTGGAAGTACGGAGTGCGGAAAACTATTCCATACCGTATCGTACCTAATCCCCTGCCTAAAATGTTAGCTGGAAAGCAAGCAAGATTCAATGTTCTGTGCATCACGCTGTGCTGCTGGGCGCAGTGGCGTATTAGGATACAAGGTGACACTCACGATGTGACTTAAGAAAAAAATGAAACATAAATAGTAGGCTTATTTAAAAACGAATTTTCGGCTTGAAGCCGTTGATCTCCACAAAAAAAGAGATTTTCATGTTGTTTTGGAAACTACACTTTTTATTTTTACAGATTTCTCTTTCTCAGTGTTTCGCCCTTTAGAAAAACCAATGAGCTCACTTATTTTATAAGATCTCTCGATAATAACATCAAGCTTCCTTAATGCCCGCTTTCCCCCAAAAAAATTGTTTCTGAATGCGCCAGTAGTTACTCATCTTATTTCGCATGACAAATTATTCCTAACTAACCCTAAAAGAAGTGGTTGATGCTGTGCTAACACTGAGGTTACTAATCCTTTAAGCTGACTGAATTAACGTTAGAAATAAGATTATTTTCTGTTGCCATGTTTAAGCCTGGGGTAACGGTCTCAATCTTTTTATTTACTATCAGCTCATTGCGAGCGAAAATAATTTATTGTAACTTGATAGTCTGTCGTCATAGCGACGTAATCAACGAAGCAAATAACTACACAAACAAATCATTTACAATTGTTAAGGGTGTCACTACTCAAGAAAATGTGCGTAATTTGGTGCGTAAACGTAAATTGACCTGACGACAAACAAATTAATTTTTATTGACCCTGTAACTTTGCTAGAATTAGTGCTACAATTGTCACACTTGGCTTTGACATTTTTGTTGTCATTCACTGCAACCAACAAAATCGACTTTGTCGGTGACTAACCGTCGTCATTCGCAGCGCACCCATCAGCTTCGTGGAGGCTGATAATATCGTTTCAGCCAACGGCTTTGGTTTCAACCAGTGGGCTGGGGCACCGAAAGCGGGAGTGCAAAGGCTGCAATTGCTCCCCCTGCTTTTTGACATTTTTTAACATGGTGTTATGAAAGCGTTTTTTGAAAGGCATTTTTAAGTTTTTTTCTGCATAAAAGTGCTTTGTTATAAAATTTTAACCCGCCTCCTACCAAAAAATTTCCAGCGCTCTCTCCAGTAGGTAGTCGTGAGAATAGTAATCAAAAATCAATGTTGTTCTGACAAAGCTAATTTTTGTTCCAAAACAAAAAGTACCGTTTTTTTGAAAGGGAATTGAGTCATAAAAACTACGGGGGGACTGCGCAAAGGCGCTATAATTTTCCAATGTTTCTGAAGACCCTGATGGCAACGCATTGCTAGTTCTGCTTCCTACACTTAGGCACTGAAATTGCTCACAGTTGAAGCAGCCAATCGAAGTTTTATGTGTTTATTTCACCAAGAGCAATTGATCACTAAGTTTCCGAGTACTTTTTTTTTATTTACCATATTTATCCTCCATTTACGAGAAAGCGAATTGTATCGCCGTGCTTTGGACGGTGAGTCCGCACTCGCTTGGGAGTTGCTATTTCCGAGGTGTCTGGGCCACCTGTCTTCCACATAAAGGTGGGGGCGTCCCGTTAAGTGTCTTGCCCAAAGACACAACAATCAAACTTGCCGGCTGGTTCTCCACAACCTCCCATAAATTCCGAGCGCCAAGCTGGGAATTTATAAATACCATTTTTTACCGACTGCAGAGCGGACGCTCTAACCACTACGCCAGTCATAGTAAGTTATAGTAAAGTTGTAAAAAGCTATAGTAACCTTTACCAGTTATAGCAAAGTTGTAAAAAGGCGTCTACAAAGTAGGTTTGTGAACTATCGGTATGTTAGTGCTGTATTGTTCTACTTCAACAAGTGGCTTGTCAGTAGTTGGTTTTCTAAATTACAGTGGATACTAATTTCAAGACCAGCTGCTGCTCGCCACTGCTTTCACTGCAATTGTACCAGACAGCATTACGACGAAACAAAGCCAACGTTGCCCCCAGGGTCTCCGTTAATAACGTCGGCGTTAAGAATATCTATCCAGTAAGCTGTGCCAGCTTTACATAATAGGTAGTTGTGAAAACAGCAATAAAAAGTTAATGTGTTTTGACATCGCCAATTCTCGTTTCGAACAAAAAGTACCAATATTTAAAAGGAAATGGAATCAAAACAGGGTTATTGGGGGAAGAGCGGAAAGGGAAGTCACACATTGTCGCTATATTTCTCCTATAAGCTTCTAAAGTATTTGGCAACGCCTTATTTATCCTGTTTCCAGCGTACGCTGGAAACAGCCCCAAAGTACACTTTGATATTGGATGTTTTTATGTGTGAAATAGCCTATAATTTCACAAACTTTAATCCATTTATTTCACTAAGTGTGTATGGAAGCGTGAATTTAAAGCTATGGGAAGCCGCCAAAGTGATTCATATGTGTTTACAGGCATAGCAGGTTGTGACGTCCCATGAGGCTTCCAGTTAGTTATACGTTGGGTTAAAATTAAATATCAGTTCAATCGACTATGCCGGCTTTACCCAAAGATTATAAGTTAAAGCAGAACGAAAGATTGTTATTAATGGAGGCATCGTACCTGCTCCTAATGCTGATAATTGCACTTTTAAATTAATACTGGTTTTAACAACAAACTCTTTATCACTTTATAAATTTTATACGATCTTTTCATGAAGTATAGACACTCAAAGCAAAAGTTAGGGATGGGCGCCGTAATTGTTTTTGTTTTTGTTTTACCATTTTCATTTCAGAAATGAGTTGTTTAGTGGTAGGATCATTTCATGACTTGGTGCTACCCCACTCAAAAGAATGGCTCAAGTTGCGCCCTCAACTTCGTTATTTGGCTGCATCTATGTAACTTGGCCCGGCATAAGGAAAAGGGGGTTATACTCCCCTAAATGCCTTGCATTCAATCACCCGGTAGGCCTAGTAACTCATTTACAAGTAAAAAGTTTTCTTCCATAGATGCGATTTTACACAGTGGTGTAGACCTACAAAATTTGGTAACAAATAGAATATGCTTCTAATACCGACCTTTTTACTCTTAAAGTAATATTGCGCTGACTCACCAGCAGCCAATAATTTCAAAAATTATTTTACGTTAATTTTAGTAAGGAGATGGGGGCATAAATACAAAATTGTGGAAAGTTGCTAAAGTAATTTGTATGTTTTGAAATATAAACTATCGAGTGTTAGGCTTACTACTTACATAAATTTTGTAATTCAAGGCATTAGTTTCGGCATAAATGTGTGTAAGGTAAGGTAAAGTGACCGGAAATCCAGCACATACAATTCAGTCCTTACGACAAGTGTTTAGGCGTCGTCAACCTTTTCAACGCAGTGTGCCATCTTAAGATTACGTGGAAATGTTACTGGCTTCGTGTGCCAAACATTTTTGCGAACTGCGTTAGCATGTGTGATCTACCTAGTTCGCACAACTGTGCGTGCAATGGTTTTGTACAGTCATATTGCTGATTTGAATAGTGAACGGATCACAGATGGATTTAGTTAGTTATTTGATAATGTCAAATTCAGTCACCGGTTTAAATAAGATTTTTGTTTTTACTTCTGCGTTGCTCAGCTCAGCAATGTTTGGACTATACTTGGATACTTTCCGTTGGGCACCTGCTTCAGAATGTTCTAATGTAAAATAATCGCCTGCAATTGTGACCAAGAATGAACTTTATGTGAGAAAATATTTGTTCTCATGCATAGTTTAATCCAAATGCGGACAAACAAAGCTGTTGCCATCTTCTCCAGACAACTACATCTCTTTGGTAAAGATTCCCAACATTTTCAGATAACGGTCTCAAGTTTGTTTTCAATCGTTTACGGTGATTTCCACGAATCGACGACTTTAGATTTTCACAAACTCTTTCGCTCCCACAGAACAGTCTTCAGATCCTTTGTAGCATATAAAGAGTAGGCTAATTTGCATAAAAAGCGATCGATTATCTTTACTTTTATCATTTCATGATTTTAGGCCATTGGCTAGTATATCGATTATGTTATATCGCTGAAAAAAAAATTTCATTGTAATTTATTGTAATATGCTGACCTCAAAAAAAAATTTTTTGTCCAAGAATTCGATTTATGCAAATTATTCTCCTCCTTTTTGGGAAGTGAATTGCCTTCAAAATGAGGTACCGTAACTTTAAAAAATTTTAGAGACTTCATTTTTTGATGTTCTTTTCGAAAATTTAGACTCATCATGCTAAAGAACCATGATTTTGAGCAAAAATAGTCAAAATATACCAAATTACTTAATTTTTCTACAATTTTTACTTTTCTGAGATCCAGAATTACAGATATTTTAAAACTTTTTGGGCCAGAACAAAATGTGTATTGGAACTGTGTTTTTGATCGATCAAAATTAAATGAAAATAAATCAAACTCTGTAGTGTAATATATTTTTGGAAAGGGAATTTCATCCCAATTTTCTTGATATGTATTCCAAAACAATATTTTGTAACTCAAAATAAACAGAAGCATCTTTACATTCTTCTTTTTGGTTTGAGGGAACCAATATTGCCCCGTGTTCAAAAGGTATTACAGGCCTCGTGTGTAGATAATTTTTTTTTAAAATAACCTTTAGATGATATAGAAAAATGATCATGCTTTTGAGAAAGCCACTAAAGGACTAACATTTTGTACAATTTTAATTTTTTGAAGCCTACCAGCAAAATTTTTGGCGTTTTGGAGGGTACCGGAAACGACGGCGTATACTCTTTTTATCAATTGTTATAAAATAACTCTTTTTCTATGCCACCTAATGTCGCTTATGCTTGAAAAATTGGTTCTTCCTGATTCGAATGGTATGCAGTTCAAATAGATTATTTTGTTATTTATGGGAAACGTAAGCCACCTTCACCTACCCTTTTTTGTTGGAAGAGAGCTAACTTTGATTAATAATAGCCTGCCTGTCGAAGTCAACAAAAAGTGTTTTGTTTGCATTTTTGCCTTGGTAATTTGATACAACGCGAGAAGAGAGTGAAGTAAGCGTGTAAAAGTCTCTTAAAAATTTTAAAGGGTGCACTTTTTTTATAATTTGCATTTTTGAAAGACCCAGCACTAAAATTTGAAGTGTTTTGGCCCGTACTGCAGATAATTTTGAGTTTACGTGTACGCTAGCTTATTTATCAATCAAAACCCAGCCTAAAATATGTAATAAGTAGGGCCATTTTTTATTTGACCTAAAAAAATATATTTTTGACTTTACTTTAGCAAAATTTTGACTTTATTTTGACCTAACCGCTTTCGCCTATTATTTATGCCTTGTTGCACTTTTTTGATTGAAAATGTTTTATAACCCGCAATTTACATAAGTTTTTAAAGAAGAAGATAGTTTACTTTAAACATTTTCTCAACCACTCAGTCTTGAAGCCAATGCAACAAAGCGATGCATGACGTCAAAACCTAGGATAACGAGCCATTGTGTGTACCGGTATCAATTAGTGTGTAATACAAAAATTGCGTTGTTATCGCAGCTGTACTGTACATTAACAGTCTGTCTATGATGTTTTTAACGAAAGCCACACAGTGTAATTACCAGGACTTTTTATTGTAATAGAGCATCATATATTTTTACGTTCTCAACATCAAAATTTGTGTCTTTTCTCAGTAATTTACTGAGCATAGAAAACGACCTCTCAACAGCAGCAGAGGTTGGCTAAGCTTTTTGCAATAGTGCGTAGCTTGTTGGGTCAATTGTCAAGTTGGTACAGTTTATTATTGTTTCTAAATCAGAGTTGGATAGTCGTTTTTTAACGTAATTTTTAATTGCGCACGGACCATTATCGAATTGCGTATTCTTCAGCAGTCCGTATGCTTCGGTTATCGTGCAGGCACTTCCTTCTAAGAACTCTAGTTTGGCTGCTAGAGTCCGGTATTGATTTATTTTAACCAAGTCCGGCATCAAATCTTTCACATTGATAGCGTCTTTTGCACTGCTGACTAAGAGGCCTGCACTTGTCCAATTGTTGACAATGGTACGAACAGCTGGAAGGTTCTTACTGTAATAGAAGGCAGCTCTAAGCCAAGTTTCCCATCTTGTAATTACAGGGTCAGGAGGAGATGGCACACCAGCATCACGAAAATTTTTCTTGCGATCTTTGTTTTTGATTGTTGCTGCCTTGATCGTTGCTATTATTTCATCAATATCTTTAAAATGAGCACGCACACGCATAGCGTAGTTATGTAGTAAGTGCGCAATGCAGGTGACATGCATCAAAGAAGGGTATAATTCCTTTAATGTCTTTCCAGCCAAAGACATGTACCGAGCAGCATCAGTCAAGAACAATAAAAAATTCTCGCGTTTTATTTCAAGTTGTCGCAATATGTCATCCACAGTGTGCAGAATAATACTGCTATTAACAATGCTACCGCTGTCAAGTGGATGACAATCAACGAGGAATGTCTGATTTGGGGCATCTAAGCTGCCCACAAGCACACTAATATACTTTTGTTTAGCAATCTCTGCTTCATCTACAATTATAAAAATTTGTTTGTCACGAAGTAATTCTTGAATTTGTTCTTCTTTTTGGGATGCCAATTTAGCAACACATGCCCGGGCTGCAGTCTCCGAATGCAATACTTTTCCCATTGTAGTAAACAGAGACTTTAAAGAAGGATGGTTCAGTTTATGAAGTGGGATATCTGCAGCTAAGAATGAAGAAACAACCTGTTCCTTGAAGTTTAATTGATCGAGTTGTAAAAAGGTTTGCTTACTTTGGGATTTGCTCTTCGTTTCCAATTTTCTTTGGTGTTGCTTACTTTTTCGGTGGCTTTCCACAAAAAACTTTTTGTCGCATTTTACTAACACGTCGCAGAGGTTGCATCGCAAGTCGCGGGCAGGAGTTGCCGAAAACTCATCCGGATATTCGTGGCAAATTTGCCTAACTTTCGCTGTAGAAGATTTGGCTTGTTTAGGCATTCTTTGCTTTGCAAGCTACGACTTTAAAAAGACCACGTGTAAAGAGCGCAAAGGTTTTATAGGAATTGATTAATTGTCTAACAATTATGCATCAGCAATGACGATTTGATACATAATAAGTGCTATTTCCTTCTCAACTACCGCACGCATTTTTACCATTGCAACTATTTGAGAAGTTTAAAATCAAATAAAACTGCGCATAAAATTTTAATAGCAGCTCAAAAATTCAAAAAAATATAAAAAAAAATCTAAATTTGTTTGTTTTTGTAAGGAAATTTTTGATGAAGACAATTTTGACAATTTTTGACTTTATGCAAAATTTTGACTTTATTTTGACTTATAAAATCTACCAAAACAGACTCCTGAACACCTGAAACAAACGTTAGTAGACGTTTGATCATGTAACAAGGTCCTGAAAAAATTTTGACTTTAGCGGGCCCTAGTAATAAGATATATTTTTGAAAAGAAAAATTCTTCAACTTTTAGATGATACGCACCTTGAAACTGATATTTTATTGATAAAGACGAAACAGGACCATCTCACACCCCTCTTTTTTGTTGGGGTTACCAGATTCTCACCTGGAGCATCCTACCTTTTAAAATCTATAAAAAGCGTTTAACATATACCAGTTCTGTTAAAACTTGATACATCGCGAGGAAAAGAGTTGTGTAAAGGCATAAAAGTAATTTCAAATTTGGAAAAGGAGTACTTTTTCTGTAATTTGCATTTTCTGAGGTGCAGCTCTAACTTTGAGTGTTTTGGGTCAGTACTAAAGATGACTACAGGTACTATGTTTCATCAGTCATTGTAGAATAACTCTTAGCCGAAACCAAGCAGCAATATATGTTTGTGAATAAAAAAATTCTTCAACATGAAGATGGTATGTAGTAAGAAAGGAATATTTTGGCACTAAAAATGATACAGAACCATGCTTACTGCCCTACCTTTTTTGTAGGGGATCACCAATTTTTTGCTTACAATATTATTAGGTTCGGCTATTTTTCAATAGTTTTAAAGACTTTATTTTTGATGAATCTTTTTGAAAATTTAGATAGAGAATGCTAAATAACTATGTTTTAGGAAAAAATAAGGGAAAGTAGTCAAAAATTACCAGAGAAATTAATTTTTTTAAGAAATGCAATTTTGTGAAGACCAGCTATCTAAATTTTGAGTATTTTTGTCTGGTATTGAATACAATTTAGGCCTGCGAAATCTACCAATTTCATCAGTCATTAAAGAATAACTCTTAGCCTAAATCTTGTAACGATATATATTTTTGGAAAGGAAATTTCTTCAACATTCAGATGATAGGTAGTTTTTTAACATTTAGATTAGAAAGGAAATCTTTTTTTTGTAGGAAGGCTATTAATTTTTGCCTGGTGTCGGCTATCTTTCAAAAATTCTAGAGACTTCATATTTGGATAAATTTTTTTGAAAATTTAAATACAGACTGCTAAACAACCATACTTTTGAGAAAAAATAGTCAAAATTTACCAAAGAAATTAGTTTTTTTACAAATTGCAACTTTCTCAAATACAGTTGGAAAATGAAAAATTATGTTTGCCAACCAATTTTTGATCGGTCATTATAAAGTAATCCTACGCCTCAACTATTTAGAGTTATATATTGATGGAAAGCTAATTTCCTAAGCTTTTTAAAGATATTAATAGTTGGCGGGTTATTATGTTGTTTTATGCATTAAATTTACCTGTTTATACTTAGGTTGACACATTTTAGGGGAAGGGTAAAAAATTCGACTACAGATAATAAAGTTTTATTTTTTCGGTTTAAAACCAAACAGTAAAACACAAGTCAAATATTATTGAAATTTCCTTAAAATAATCTATAATTAAAAAAATTTGTTAAAATCGGTTAAGAAATAAAGTCACAAATCAAATTGTAAGGAAACTGATTTTTTAAACTTTTGAAAAAATCATCATATGATGATCTCGCAAAGCGAAAGAGTCTAGCCTTCGCTATTGTGCTGGCTGGCGAAAACACTGTGCTGGCAAAAACAGGCATATTCTTAATCTTTAAGACAGTGGTTCTCAAACTTTTTACAGTCTGGGCGCACTTACGATACTACAAATAATTCTGGGCACACTTTATATAAAAATGCACCAGAATGTCATAATTAAATCAAATACATACCACTTAAAAATAACGAAAATATCTTGTTGTTAATGGGAAACATGTGCTTGATAAGCCTGTACGATTTTCTCAATGTTCGGTCTTATGTTTGAAAGGCAAACTCTCATTTCCTCATCGATGCATTGCAGATTTGCTCTCTTTTTACACTTAATTGTGGCGAGGGTAGAAAAGCCAAGTTCACATAAATATGACGTTGAAAATTGCAATAAAACAGTCAGTGCTTTTTTAGATATCGCGACATGTTCTTTTCTGATAGAAATCCAAAAAGCTTCAAGAGACAACTCTTTGTATTTCATCATCAATCCACGATCTGTGGACACAGCTGCAAGTTCTTCTTCTTCTGTCAGTGTTAAACTATATTCAGAGGTACTTTCTAAAAAAGGATTTCTTATCCAGTCATATTGCGCAGTATTAAGTGATGGAAAGTAAAAATTCATTTTTTCTTCTAAAGTTGATAAATGTTCAACTACAAGTGGAAGGATTTCAGTTTTGCAAGTATTAGTTACCAATGGGAACATTTCTAAACTACCTTTAATCGCTGTACTTTTCCAAATGTGTATTTTTTTCTGAAACGCTTTTATCTTGTCAGTGGATGTAAGAACGTTTTCCCCTTTCCCTTGCATACTGGTGTTTAAAATATTGAGATGCTAAAAAATATCTGCCAAATATTGTAATTTAGCAATCCAAAATTTACACTGCAGGAGGTCACAAAAATGTGATTGCTTCATTGCTTCAAAAAATGCAAGAAGTTCTTGTCGTAACTCGTGTACACGAGTAACCACTTTGCCTCTTGATAGCCACCTCACATCGGTATGTAAAAGTAATCGTTTGTGTTGAGAATCCATATTGGTACAGATTTTTTCAAATAGCCGCGATTTTGCAGGTCTTACTTTTATAAAGTTTACCATCTTAACAACTTCATCTAAGACCTCTCTTAAATTCTCTCCTAAGGTTTTTGACATCAAGGCCTCTCTATGCAGAAAGCAGTGAGTTACAATAACATTCTCGTTTTTCTTCTTTATAAAAGATACAAGTCCCTTGATACAACCTACCATAGAAGGTGCTCCATCTGTGCAAATGTCTACACACGATTTCCACGATAACTGCCACTTATCAAGGTAGTCATTCAGAATGTTAAAAACGTCCTCACCTTTAGTAGTCACACTTAATTCTTTGCAAAAAAGAAACTGGTTTGCTACTTCGTTTTCGTTAATAAAACGAACGAATGCTATGAGTTGTGCCTGGTTGGTAATGTCCGTAGACTCATCAACTTGCAGAGCAAAATCTGAAGACTGGAGTTTATTACCACTTACATTTTTCTCAATATCAGAAGACATTTCCAGAATACGCTTGCGAACGGTGTCGTCGGACAGAGGTATCTTGCTTATTTTTAATGCTGCTTCGTTTCCTAACATCGTACAGACAATCTTTTTGCAAGCAGGCAAAATAATTGACTCACCTAAAGTATGAGCTTTCATATTTTGAGCAATCAGTTCAGAGACTTGGTAAGAAGCAATTTGAGCTTTATCAGAAACAGTCACTATACTCTTAAAGGAGCTTGCTGTTTTTTGTTGTTACTCAGACATTCTCTGAAAATAGCTTGTGGTAGGGTTACCATACGTCCCGATTTAGGCGGGACAATCCCACTTTTTGAGGCCTTGTCCCGCTTTAGCCATGGAAAGTCCCGCTTTATCCTGCAGTGAACCCGATAAGGTGACGAATTTGGACTAAAAAAAAAATTTGGGGCAATCCCAAAAAAAAAAAAAGGTCAGAACTTTACTGGCCGGAAGAATTGGGTAGATTTTGGCCTGAAAGAGGCGCAAAATGTGCAACCAAACAACTCATGACCTTTTTTTTTTTTTTTTATTTTGGAGAACACCACTTTTTTTCTTAATTTTTCGTAAAATGAACCTTTGTCCCGGCAATCTAGTCTAGAACTGCATTCCAGCGTCCCGCTTTTGTTACAGGAAAATTTGAATGGCCCATAAATTTCGTCTCGTCAAAAGTCGCCATCCATTGTCCCGATTTTTGCTTTTCCAAATATGGTAACCCTACATAGATATTCTAACTTGCCATCGCATTACCAAAAAACATGTTCTACCTTAACAGTCAGCTTATTTGTTTTTTGCTTTTTAGACGACAGTGGATGATAACTTTAAGCGCAGCTGTTGCCTGCTTCTGTTTTTACTGTAATGGTATCAGAAAGCACGATAACGAAAGAGCTTTTTCGAAGCGTTTAAAAATAAAATTGAATGCTTTCTCAAAACATTGCTTAAATACTGCATTGCTTGTTGCATCGTCGATAAAGCTCAAATAACGTTACGATTTCTTTGTTGCAAGCAGCCTTTTAATATCATCGGAAAAGGTTTTCAACTTCGTTTCTACGGTCAGTATTTTTTGGAAAAATGAAAAAAACAATCTTTATATTGTTTGTAATGACGTCGTCTAAAACCAGCCTTTATGAGATAAAACTTATGTGAGTTTGTGAGCTGGTGGCTGGCTTTGGTCTAAGCTCAAAACCGTTTTCCTCCGTCAAGAAATGTCATTATGACGTCACCAATCCCGTATGATACTTCAAGGAAACCATTAGTCGTGTCAAGTTTCATATTTGTGCGCCCAGTACTTTCGTAGAAGGTAAAGCGCACGTTCATACGCATGCAGGAAAAGAGCTCTGCTTCATAGATTAGCCGACTCTGCCCCGCAGGGCTACTAGTTTTGTTTTTTTTTTGTTTTATTTGCCATTTTTATCCTCCATTCACGAGAAAGCGAATTGTATCGCTATACTTTGGACGGGAAGTCCGCACTCGCTTGGGAGTTGCCTTTTTCGAGATTTATGGGCCACCTGTCTTCCACATAAAGGTGGGGCGTCCCGCTAAGTGCCTTGCCCAAGGACACAACAAGCGAACTTGCCGGCTTGTTCTCCACAACCTCCCATAAATGCCGAGCGCCAAGCAGGGAAGCTATAGATACCATTTTTTAAAGTCTTTTGGTATGACTCGACAAGGGGAATGAACCCCAGGTCTACCGACTGCGAAGCGGACGCTCTAACCACTACGCCATCGCGTAGTCAGTTATATCGGCTTAGAACTATCGATTTAGCGGCTCGTAACGGCTTCACCCAATTTACACTGATGAGAGCAACAACAATACGCTGATACAAATGAGGGTAATGCCCCTAATGCCAATCGTCGTACCGGTATTTTTAATTAAGATGGGTCGTGCTTACAAACTCTCTGTTATTTGGCAAATGCTATCCGTTTCATCCAACAAGCATAAGGGAACAAAATCAAAGTTGGAATGGGCGCCATAATTGTTTTACGATTACAGAAATGACTTATTGAGTTTTAGGCTTATTTTATGATTTGGTGCAATCCCCTCGTAATGATATTTGTGACACTAAGTTCTTTGGCTGCACCTATGTGCTTAGACGCCGAAATGGAACAAGCAAGACAATACCTTAGTGCAGTGGTTCTCAAACTGTGCGTCGCGACGCCCCGTGCGTCGTTTCAGTTTTCCAAGGGCGTCGCGGGATAATTTGGTTTTGTGCCAATAAGTCTAGGTTCTATTGCGTCAAAAGAACTCTGATCGTAGATTCCTTTTTATTTTCTTCTGACATTAATAATCAATTGTATTTTCACAATAGTGTTTTTAATGCACTGTTGTTATTGTTGACTTGTTATTCAAGAATCAAATTGCAAAAATTTAGCTTAATTGGCAAAAAATATATAAAGAATAAAGCATTCAGTTATATGTTGGACGAAAACAGGAAAGATGAGTTATAAACTTAGAAGAGCGCAATTTTACAATTGAAGATGACAGACCAGTCCAAAATCTCGGGAGCATAAGGACAGTTATATGTGTAGATTATGGGTCACATTTATCTCGCAGTACGGCAAACTAAATCTTTGGATGTTGTCTGGTGCGTCACAAATTCTGGCAAGCTTTTTTAAATGCGTCGCATCGATAAAAGTTTGAGAAGCACTGCCTTAGTGGCAGATCCAGTGTGGGACGTGGAAATAAATCTCTGCCACCAGCTATTTTTAGTCTTGATTTTATGAGCTTGTTTGTTTGCATTTGTCTCAACAAAAAATTTGTTAAAAAATTGGACTTCAAAAAAATGTCTCAACATTCAATGATAATGTGTCAATATAGACTTTTCACTCTCTCCATCAAAGTTAGCCTACTAGACCAGCTACTACTGCACTTCTTGCATCCGATTACCCGGTTGGTCTTATAACCTATTTTCAAGAAAATATTTTCTTCCGCAGGAGCGATTAAATATTTGTTGACCGTGATTTCACAAAGTGGTGCTGACCTATTGACCCATATTTCTGTCGATTTTCCCTCAAACTTTCGGTTTTATAAACTATGACTTCCCTGCTAATAAATTAAGACTTTTCTTACTTACAATCAGCGAGTAATCTCACACAAACTTTCATGGGTTCAATTCAGTTCTCGCATAGGGGCATAAATTCAAAGTTTTAGGACAATGAAATGATTGATGTATTTACAGGAATTAAACTATGAAGTAATACCCATGCTGCTTCCTACTTTTTCTTAATTGTAGACCTAGTGATAAAACTTTAGGCCTTTGGCTGGTCGTGTGTTTTTCTCCCGTCATGATGGCAGCCATTGAAAGGCGAGCTAACCCGGAGCTCAGAGTAAAGCATTTTCAGCTGAGTTGTTACAATAAGTAGTGTTATGGCTTACGTGCTTTAGTCATATATCAGCTTTCGGTGTTAATGGGAACAAATTTTTTCTGCCTTCTGGAAGATTTAACAACAAGCCATTTTGCTCCACCTTGCTACACGTGATAAAAATATCTTAAGGGTTAGAAGTACTCATGCGCGTGACATGGCAGTACTTAAAAGGTATTTTAACAAGGAGTCTGCCTACAGTTCAATTATTGTAATTTTCGTCCTGGCCATTGCATTATTATGACACCAGATCTTAACTACGAAGTACCGCAATATATCGTTGTACTTCAACAGTTACTCTGTCAGTTATAGGCTTTATTATTTACGTTTGCTTTCACAGTGACAATGGATAGTAACTACAGCTGCTGTCTGCTGCTTTTTCCACTGACAGCATTATGATGTCATTTAACATTTTGACGAAACAGTGCTTTTTTGAAGAGTTGAGGAAAACAACGAAAAACAGCTTATTATAAAAACTCTTAATTGCTTCATAAAAAACTCTTACCGCATATACTCATGTGTAAGTCGAATTTCTGGGAGACGATTTTAAAGTAAAATTTTTGGGGTTGACTTATACATGAGTAATGTTTATGGACATGTTGCTGCCGAGACAAACAGAATGTGAATATAAAAAGAAAACTCTGTTATTATACATGCAATATACACACCGCGGTATGAAGCCTTAACAAACGCTCATAATAATAGTGTTTCACCATATAAATGTGAAAGTTACTTCACAGAATTATCGGCATCAAATATAAGTAAAAATACAGTATGTATTACCAGTAAACAAGCTTACGACGGCACGCTCAATCATAACATGGCAGCTGCCATTGTTCCAGAATATTCTAGAATAGCGGATGATTTGGTTTACTAGTGCCTTTTTTGTTTAATCTTTTTTTTAATGATTTTGCGTGCTTGCCCGTATCTAAAATAAGGAATTAATCCGGTTTGCGTAGTTTGCCTCGCGCATCTCGCACTACAATCTATTTTAAATCTCCTTTGTTGCAGTAGCAGTAGTAGTTTGTTCTTTGTTAAGGAAGCTGGGCACCTGTTAGAATTACTTAGTTTTCGGATAGCATGTAGCTTTAGTTAGAATTTGTTTGATTAACAACATTTTTATTTGATCTAGACTTGTGTAGCTATTACTTATGTTTGTAACCGAACCTGTCTCTGGAATCTATTTCGGCTCGCCACTTTTGTAAGTAATTAGTTTGTTAATTGATTTATGAGCACATTGTTTGTTATTTTTTGTTTTAGGGTTACGAGAGAGAGAGAGAAAATACATCTACGTAAACCAAGCGAGTGTTTGAAACAGAGGCACGTGGTGTTCCCCCAAATCAGTGGAATTGACTTATACATGAGTAATACCTATAATAATGCAATTTTTTGTCTTAAAATACCGATCGACTTATGCATGAGATGGACGTATACATGAGTATATTCGGTAATTGCTTAATTGCTTGCTGCATCGTCGATAAAGCTTAAATTGTAAGAAAAGTAGTTTTATTGGAAGCAGCTTGTTAATATCTCACAAAAAAGCATTCAATCGCGTTTTTAGGCCAGCATCTTTTGATAAAATGAAGAAAAAATATGCTTTACAATTAACCATTATATACAATGTCATCTTAGTTCCTAAAAGAGTAAAATTTCTCGAAGTTGATAAGTCGGGTGCTGGTTTTAGATTAAGCAAAAAACCATTCCTCCATCAAAAAGCAGCAAAAAGACAACGCAAATTAAAAGAATTGTTTTCAATTACAACGTCATTGTGACAATTTCAACTTCTTTATGACACACATCTTGAAGTTGAAATCAAGTGCACCAAGTTTCAAGTATGTACGTCCAGTAGTTTTGGATACACACACACACACACACACACACACACACACACACACACACACACACACACAAAGAATTTCGCTTTGTAATACAGATGAATCGCTCTAGCAATAAACATTAAAGTTCTTTAACTTGTCTCCGCAATCGCGTAGTAATTCTTCAACTTTGTCTTTTAAGCCTTCGTCACATGCACTCGTAAGCCATTCCACCTAAACAAAATGACGTCATTTACTTTCCACCTGTTGTTGTCACCCGATCTCTTTCTCGCAATAGGGGCATGGCGGAAGACCTTGGAGTCCAAGAGCCAGACAACTACTCGAAGCGTAAACAAAATATCGTACATAGAAAAGAAGTCACAAAAGAGCGAGGGGCACAAAGAGTCCATAGCTTGACAGTGCAGAATGAAATGACAATTGTTCTGAGTCGGATGACCGCAGGCTCTGAATTATTAGTTCTGCCAGTTCTGGGAAGACAACAATTTAACAAAAAGCTCTGTCCGTTGCAGCTAAAGCGGGAGAAGACACAGCAAGCGTGACGAGGAAGTAGAAGTTCTTTGGTAGATTCTGGGGGAACTTGCGTGTCAAAACCAATTTAGATAAGATGTCTACAGTCCGAAACAAGAGATGAGTGGATACGAGAGATAATAGGAGGAAGGCTACAAGAAACTACAGATAGATCGAGCAGCGCACCTCGTCAGGCCAGCTCATTCACCGTGCCATTAACCGGAAGAAATGAATGACCGGGCACCTTTTGTGTCATGAAAGAAAAGAAGGGAAAAAAATGGGTAGTTCCTTCAGATGTGACAAAAAGAGTGCGATAGACAAACTGATGAGCAAATAAACTGATGCTGTTGCGAAGCCCATAACTCGCAATCAGTTTCATTCTGAAATCAAGAAAAAATGTTGCAAAATATAACTCTTCTGCTGACTCGATAAGACTGTTCTCAGATGCGAGTCAGTGGAAGCACTTAAGTTAACCAAATGATTGTAGCGAAAAGTAATTGCCTCCATTCATAATGACAACTCTATGCTTTTCATCAAATAAGTATTCTCGAATTGCTTTTTTCATTATGCATTTTTAAAAATTTTATAAATCATCTGCTCAACTTAGATTAGACGATGATAAAACTCTACAAAAAAGGCTGCAGCATGATCGCCATCATACGCGTTCAAACATATTTAAGCATAAAATGCTTGTTGCTGAAAACCACCTAGAAATCAAACAAACTCTGATGCAACATGGTGCAGAGTAGGCTATAGAGTGTGCTATTACTAGAAGTGACTAAATCTACTCATCTAGCGATATGCTTGGTTATACAAAGTGATTACGATTTACATGTATCACTCATCATTACACCTTTTTATTATTGCTACCAGCAATACACCGTTGTGCATAGTAATGAAAATATATTTAACAAATTCAAAGGTTTTCGGCGTTACATATCGCCCTCGTCAAGATTTAACATTGTAAATATTCGTATATAGATCCTGACCAGAGCGCAATATAACGCCGAAAACGTTTGGATTTGTTAAATATCTTTTCATTACTATGTACAACCGTGTATTGCTAGTAGCAGTAATAACAACGTGGATTTTAAAAGTAACCTCTCTACCAAAATTGTGCGTATTATTGCATCAAAAAATCTTATAATTGCATATATTTCTAGATTTTGTAACTCAAAAGCAAGGCTGCTTGGGGGATTCGGATTCAAATTAATGCCATGCATGGTCTTTGGCTTTTAAAGTATAACTAAGAAAATGCTTTCGTCGAATGATTCTACAAGAAGTCACTGCTTTTTAATTTGTCTCAATTTGGTTTTGATTACATTTTTAATTCAAAATTTGCACACAATTTTTGGCCAGAGTAATGCGACTCTTGTACAAAGTCATCAATGGCGGATCCGTTTTGCTTGAAAGCCTAAATATTGTTTTGCAAGCTTGCAATTAATTTCATTTTAAAAATGCAGAAAATGACACAATTTAGTTTTATAGAAAATAGTGGTGGACATTTTAAAAAAACTTTTCTGTTGTTTTGATAAAAATAGGTGCTTTTGAATAATTTATTGTTGCTGATTTCCAATCTGCAGTCAAAATTTTGGATCACATAAAAATTTTTTTCAAATTGAAAAAATGTAAATCCAAGGAAGCATATTAAAAATAAATGTAAAGTTAAAGGCGTGCAGTTAATGAACTAAACGTCGAAAATTACGTAAAAAGTCGCACTATTTTGTTACGGCGTAAATTTCCTCATTCCTGCTTTTCTTCTGGGTCTGACCAGAAATAGTCAGCCATCATATAACAATCCGACTTTCCTTGGTACCCAATCTCCATATTTTTTAAATCCTGATAAAAACGTCCACCTTGTTCCTTACTCATGTTGCTTAAAGTTGCAGGAAAAAATCCAGATGAGAGTGTAACTAATAAATCTTTACACTCCTTCAACAACCAAGCTTTTGAAAATTCTTCAGGGTTTCACCAACAATGCTTTTGCAAAATGGGTTTTTTCTATTTCCAAGAAATTTCGATACCACTTCTTTAAAGAACTCCCATGTATTCCTCTTCATTTCTTTTATTGTTGTCTGAAATAGCTCATCGGTCATAAGCCTTCTAATTTGTGGACTAACAAATGTTTCCTCTTCAACTTTTTATGCTCTCAGATTTGCAAACTTTTCGGTTATATATTTGAAGCAAGTGTGTTGTTTGTCCAGAGCTGTCACGAACTGTTTCATGAAGCTTAGTTTGATATGTAGAGGTGAAAGTATTATATTATAAGATTCTACAAAAGCAGGATTGATTAAATTTTTTTGACCAGGCGTTCGAGGTACTCTTGCAGGCCAATCACGCTGGACCTAATGGTTTTGTTGATCTCAGCTGTCCCATTCACATAACAAGCAAAAAAGTTGGTATATCCGGGACTGTTGTGCTTGCAGTATATTAAGGGCTTTAATATCAAGACATATTTTCCATGCCTGATCGCAATACTTCAATTCGATGAACAAAAGTGCCATGTTTTCAAACGAATCTCGCTACATGGCTCTTACGCTCCCTCCATACCATCGGAACACCGAATACCATCGACATTTGCTTTCCCTTGCTCCATCGTCGCAACCACTCAACGCAGCAACGACAAACTTTGTGTGGAGCCCATATTTTGTTCTGGTCCCCTAGCTTAACTCTTAAAGTACACACTAGTAAATGTTTTTAACAAATCTTGTAATGTTTTGACGTTGAGAATTTGCAACAAAATTTCCACAGATATAGCAAAAGATCATATATACAGCCTCTTAATTTTGATAACATCCTGGCGGTAGGCTACATAAACGAGATAATCTAAAACATTTATTTTTTCTAAAAATATCGAAAAACACAACTTACTAATATGAGCAATCACAAACTTTCATAGCTGGCATCTTTTTGCACAAAACAAACTAATCATCCAGCTTAACTTAAACAGCACACCTAACTTGTAGTGCTAGTAGCTGAAAGGGTTGTTGAAATGTGACGTCACTATAAGATAACAAGCATCTGGTAATGCATTACTATACTAAAACGAATATAATAACAGTATTTTATAAAAAACTAGAAAAGCAAATGCAAAAGTTCCTGACGTGGTAGGTCAAAGTGGTGTTTGGATTTGGAATCGGCTTTCCAAAATTGGCCAGAAAACGTCGTCTTTTTTATTAAAACAACAAAACTCATGTTCATCAGTAAAATCTTTGGCTTTTCTTCACACTGTCTGCAAAATTTCACTGAGAAACAATAAGAAATTTAACAGAGAGGTAAAGCATTTTAAAATCCACACTGTTGATATAGCAAGTAACTTTAATAAATTAAAAATCATTTTAATTCGTATAACATCTTAAATTCGAACGTTTTCGACTTTCATAAAGCCCTTTTCAAGAATTAAATCTGTAAATGTGACGTAATAAATTAAAATAATCAACGATAATTTCAAATAATACACATTATAAAGATATAGTACTTCTAATGGCTGTAAAAACGTAGCCAACTTTAAAATAAATAACAGCTGGGAGAGATTGGATGCAAAAACTTTTAAGCTCATCAAAACCAGGATCAAAGTCTTCCAGAAATGGCAAGATTCCCAAAATTATGCGAAAATCCAATATGGAATGTCATGTTACGATTACGTGCAGTAAGTAAAGTTGTTGTAAAATTCTGCTAATATATGTTTAGCAAAAAAGAAGCTCCACTTGCATAGCATTGTTTATTAAGGCTAGGGCTATGCCGTTTTATAAGCAAAGCTTCATGAATTTTTGCTTCATAATCTGAGTTACATTTTTTCAATATAGTGAAAGAATTAATATTATATT
This sequence comes from Trididemnum clinides, assembly GCA_963675345.1. Classification (NCBI taxonomy): domain Eukaryota; kingdom Metazoa; phylum Chordata; class Ascidiacea; order Aplousobranchia; family Didemnidae; genus Trididemnum; species Trididemnum clinides. The sequence continues at coordinate 13,839,804 of OY776306.1, read as the reverse complement.
GTAGATTAGAGCAGGTGGGGCATGACAAAATGTGGTCCTTAATTGCGCTTTTTCTTGAATCTGCTAAATTTAGATGCTCCTTCACTCTGGTGATCAAATGTCGGGAAGACATACCAATGTATGTCAAGTTCGTATCACACGAACAAGTAAATTTATAAACGACATTTGAGCATAGAGGCAAAGGCGTCTCTGATTTCAATTGAAAATACTGTCCTACTTTATTTGTGCGATAGAGAGGAAGCAGCCTTACATCAAAATGTTTTGAACATAATCGAGAGAGAGCTTTCACAAGGCTTTTGTTACGATTGCATAAACCGATGTAAAAACTTAAATTTATCTGAGAGATCACAAGCACATATTTTCAAAGATTTTGTTTACAACCATACAGTGGCATTACTAGAAATAGTGGAAATAGACTACAATCATGTCATTCAACATTTCCGAAATCGCTATTAAGAAAAAGAAAACATTTTTATAATTTTTTAGAAATTAGTTGCTGGAGTGTCATCCTTTAAAATTGTGTCATCCAACACTGATCACTTAGTGAAATTATTGCAACTGTTACCGAGAATTTTTTCCATTACCATTGTTCATCATTACTGTACAAGCAACCCTAACTTTCCTAACGTTTGGCAATTAAACTACAGTAATACAATTTTTTTTTCAATAACGATAGTTTTTCAAGTCAACTCACCGGGGTTGGTCGATTGCTTATGGCGGATGACAATATCAGCCAACCACAGACTGTGACGTTAACAGCACGCATCTTCAATTCTTCAATTTTGTGGACGCAGGACGCAATGCATTCAATAACTTCATCGTTTATTGGAGATGTTAAATGCAACTTCATCTAAATATGATATTAAATGCATCAAATACATCAAACAATTTATTGAACAAGTTTATTACATTAAATTCGCACGCGTGCCAGAGGTGTATTGATGTGGAAACGTGTAATAACGGCGTTCCCACACTGTTTCGCATTAACCTAACTGGACGATGCATAATTCTAATAAACTTACACTGTATTTGTAAACACATGTATTGGAAATTGATAACGTCTTAAAAATGATCCAACACACCTATTAGAGCTTACCAATGTGACCTTTTGTCCATATCATGTGTGTGTCCTTAAATGAGACCTCTTTGGTATAGGTATTGCTGTATTGTAGTGCTTTGAATTGCATCATAAATTTGCACACAATGGCAAATCTGTTGTGATTTAGGCTTAGCATTTTTGTTGTTGTATGCCTGATGAGACCTAATTAAGTCAAAATCCGTCGCAGCGTTATTAACATATGATAGATTTCAGTATTTTGCGGTATGAAGTTGGTGATTGGTTTTGAGTAATTTTCCTATTATCTTCATATAATTGCCAGGCGTTGTTTTGAGACATGTTCCTTGCAAATTATTGTTAGTGACATTTTGAACATAAAAAAAAGTAGAATTAGCTTGTCTTGTCATTTGTGTTTGAACGGTAGGCAAATTTAAAACTACAGAATAGAAGCTTTCAAACTAAAATCTTTCCAGATTTCGTTTACAACTCACAAGAGGCACTGTTAAAATCACTGACACTCGGAGTGAACTAAAATCATATCAGTCAACATTTCAAAAATTAGCTTTTAGCAATCAGTATTTAAAAAAAAAACATTTTTGTATTTTTTTTTAAATTAGTTGCTACAGCGTCGCCCCCTAAAATTGTGTCACCCAACACAAACTCCCTTAATCACATCACTGCAACTGCCACTGAACATTTTTTTAATCACTATTGTTTATCATTACTATACAAGGAACGTCTTCCAAACATACAACAATTGAATATCAATTATTTACCAGAATAATTTAAAGATATTTTATTCAATAACAGTATTGTTCTCAGTCAACTCACCGGGGTTGGTCGATTACTTATGGCAATTGATAATATCAGCCAACCATGAACTGTGACTTTACCAGCACGCATCTTCAGTTCTTCGATTTTGTCAACGCAGGATGCAATGCATTCAATATCTTCATCGTTTATCGGACTTGACAATAGCAACTTCATCTAAATACAAGGTGTTTCAAAAATAACATACCGAAAGTATATCTCATATTAATAAATAGAATACAAGCTACATAGATTCTATAACATTTATTCATCAAAGATAACATGACAGAGAACCAAAATGCGGAATACATACCATATACATAGGCATATTCTATGAATATTTGCTACATTAACTAGTCAGAACAGTTGCTGGAAATGTGAGTCATCTTCTTGGAGACAGAGCTCGATTCTCCGACCCAGGCTGCTGAAGACTTGGTGCAGTTCCTCACATCTGATATCGGCAATGACTGTCTGATATTATGTTTAAGATCATCGATTGAACGAGGATTGTCAGCATAAACAAGTCCCTTCAATTTCCCCCAAAGGTAAAAATCTGGTGACGTCAAGTCTGGTGAGCGAGGTGGCCATAAATCTCGTGAAATGAACGCGTTTACCGAATGCCTTACGGACAACTACAGGTGCCAGGTATTCATGTTGCCATGGTGTACTATTATGACGTCAAAAAGTGACACTCCACCACATTTGAAATAAAAACTGTTTTTGCAATTATAACAATATATCTTGCGGCAATAAATTTAAGCATTATTCCCTGTAGATATACAATTATTGTCATAATGTATTTCAGTAATATAGTGGTATGTTACTTTTGAAACACCCTGTATAACATTGATGTATTAAATGCATCAACCAATTTATTGAACAAGTTAATTACATTAAGTTCGCACGCTCACACAGGTTGAGAGAAACAAAATGCACGAGAAGTATGAAGAAAATAATCGTGGCGGTATGCTAGAGTGGTTAGAAAGTATGCCGCTTCGCTACCGGTAGATATGGGTTTAATTCCATTGTCAAATCATATCAAAAGTCTTTTAAAAATGGCATTCACAAGTTTTCAGCTTGACGCTCAGCGCAAAAAGGACAGTACGGAGTACAAGCCGACAAGTTCGCTGATTATTTCCGTGGGAAAAGCATTTAACTGGATTCCTCTAGCTTCTTTTGGCAGACAGCGGTGGTGCCGAGCAGTCTACCTGTCGAGGAAGCTCAGTATGACTAAAAATTAGCAAACAGAGCAACAGCTCATATGCAAGAAAGAATAAAAAAATTCTAAAAATAATAGTTTATTCAAATATTTAGCAGCTAAATTTTAGTGGTTGCTTTTAAACGATTATTGGCATTGCATAGGCATTGCTTGAAGTATTTTAACTGGTAAAAAGTTTGTGAAATAACTTCTCTCATAAAGTAAGTTCGTACGGTAAATCTACGGTACACAAGGTTGTTCATAAATCATGCGACGGTTTTTTATTTGATTTTTAATTTTTCCTTCCCATGTGACTCATTATAAGGTCTTTGTAAAACTCCTCCCGCCCTCTTGTGACGTGTCAAGTAAAAAAAGTACTCAAGCAAACTTTAGTTCAGTGCTTTTCAACCAGGGTTCCGTCAGTACAGTCCAGGGGTTCCGCCAGAAGTTACACAAATGCTATGGTTTGTGCAGATATATGCAGATATTTTAATAATAACTGTAGATGAAGAATAAAATTGCATGTTTACATGTACAATTTTTTACAGTTAGTAGATAAGTCTAAACATGAATATTTATATTTTATTTTATTGATTAATTTAAATGCTGTTTTTTGCATAAAACAAATGAATGATTGCACAGAGATTTCTCGAGCCACTAAAATGTTTCCTTGGGGTTCCGATTCAGCAAAAAGGTTAAAAACTACTGCTTTATTTATTAGGATTCGCCTCAAAAACATGCTTAATCCAACGATTAAAAACTTTAATTCTTTTAGATATAATAGCAAGTGTGTCATACAACGATATCTATTATTCCTTCTCATGCCATGTAACACCAATAGAACGGTTTTGCTACTCCATTCCCAATCTGAAGGTGTCGTAACTGTTTGAACGGCCCTTAGCCACTTTTAAACAAAAACTCCCTGAATATTCATTTAGAACTGTTCAGTGTCACCATAAGATTAGTTGCATTTGTGTCGGATTACAACTTGTTCTTGTTACTTTGTATTAAAAACAAAGCTTTCAGCAACCGTTATTAAAGGAGGGGGCGTTTTTTACTTTTTAGAGACCAGTGCTTATTTTTCGGAATGTTATATTTTGTTTATTGCTTATTTTTCTGAATCTAATTCGAAGACAAGAGAAACAAATGCAGAAAGATTAGACATATATCAGCACAAACGTTATGTAAAATGCTATCAAAAAGCAGAAGCACAACAATTGTTCCACCCGAACTCGTAACACTCGGAATGGACTAACATTGTGTCACCCAACATTTCGAAATTAGCTTCCAGCAACCAATAATGAAGGAAAAAAACATTTTTACTTTTTTTTAGAAATCAGTTGCGAGAGTTGTTGCCTCTTGAAATAATGTCACCCAAAACAAACCCCCTTAATGACATCACTGCAACTGGAAGTGAGCACCTTTTTTATTCTCTATTGTTGATTATTATTGCACTGGCAACAAACACAAACACACAAATTGGCAACAAACACAACAAACACACAAAGCATAATCCTACAAACACACGACAATCAAATATCAATTATTTATTAAAATAACATAAGGGCATAATTTATTTGATAATGATATATAGTTTTTCATGAACTCACCGGTGTTGGTCGATTGCTTATAGCGGTTGATAAAATGTTCCAACCATGAGTTGTGCCAGCATCAACATCAAATAGCAGTTTCTCGATGCTGTCAACGCACAACGCAATGCTTGCAATTTCTTCATCGTTTCTTGATCCCAGTAAACGCAACATCTTTATCTAAATATGACAATAAGCATTGTTAAACCCAAAAAAGTTAGTAGCAATAAATTTGTACGGTAACGCAGTTTTCGAAAAGAAAATACCACAAATAGTTTGAAAACAAACAACTTCATAAATTTTCTGTTGTTGTTGTTGGTTTATCCGACCCCTTCCGAGGGATGGGGGCATGGCGGAAGACCATGGAGCCCCAGAAGCCGAGCAACTCCCCAGTGTCTGGACCAGAGGTCGTAGAGAGACAGAGAGTCGCCAAAGAGTGAGCGCCGCAAAGAGTCCTAGCTGGACAATGCAGAATGAGATGAGAGGTGTCCTGGGACAAGTGTCCACAGGCGCCGCAGGAAGGATTCTCAGTTCTGCTAATCCTAGAGAGACAAGAACCTAAAAGAAGCTGTGTCCGTTGCAGCCAAGACGAGAGAGGAACAGCGAGCATGACGAGGGAGCACAAGTTCCTCGGTGGCAATTGAGGGAACCTGAGTGTCAAAAAATTTAGATGAGACAGTACGCCTCCAGTCCGAGATAAGACGAGAGTGGATACGAGAGATAAGAGGAGAGAGACTACAAGGGATAGCGGAGGGCGCAAGTAGCTCTCCCGTCTGGCTAGCTCATCAGCCGCGTTGTTCCCCGGTAGAAACGAGTGTCCGGGGACCCATTGTAGCCTGATAGAACAGGAGAGAGAAGACAGTTCCTGCCAGATCTGCCACAGAGTTTGAGATAGAAGAATGATGGAGGAGAGGACAGGGTGGCGAGGACAGAACGAGAGTCAGATAATAGGAGAAGAGAAGAGAAATGGCAGACTTGTTAGTGCTGCCGAGACCAGCAAAGAGCGTGCAGAATGGCGCAGGCTTCAGCGGAAAAACTTGAGCATACTGGGCCTGCCGAAAAGGAAAGAGTGGCCTCAGTGCCACAGAGAGAGCAGTTGGCAAGAACGCCGGAGCCGCCCTTACCAAAAGGAAAAGGAACAGAGCCGTCTGTCCAAAGCACCAGATCATGAGGGGGAAGAGAGTGAAGGTGAGCGAGAGCCGCACCTTGGCGAGAGTGAGGGGGATCAGAGTGAGAGCATGGAGTGGAAAGGGTGGACTCCACCGTGAACGAAAGAAGATTCCAAGGAGGATAGGGAGGGCAAGCAAGGAGAGCCTCCCTAGGAGAGGTAAAAGGAAGCATGAGCGGGTGAGTGGACGCAAAAGCTCTCCAGGACGATCTGCAGAGTCTTGGTTTCACTCCAAGTCTGGCCAAACCTGAAATAGGAAACGAGGTTGGGAGACGAAGAACCCGCTTATAAGAAAAAAGGGTAAAATGAGTCAGGGTGACTCGTAGGGGAGGTAGAGAAGCCTCGGTGAGAAGTAGAGGGATAGGGGACGACGAGAGGCAGCCGGTGATGGCGCGACTGGCCGCTCGGTAGAGGCGTTCCAATTTGGTAACATTGGTAGCGCTTAGGAAAGGAAACCATCCGGGTGAAGCGTAAGTGAGAAGGGACCGAAGAAAAGATTTATACAGAACAGAGAGGGACTCCTTAGAGGGGCCCCAAGAGGAAGCACAGATACAGCGTAAGGCCTTGAGACGTGGGAAAAACTTGGCCTTCAGCGAAAATACATGTTTAGAAAAGGAAAGAGTGCGGTCGAAGGTGACCCCAAGAAAAGTTGGAGTTGGATTGAAACAGAGGCGGAGCCGAGTGGGAGAAGGTTGGGCTGGAGGTTAGCTTGATGGGGATCCACTGAGAAGAAGGAGGCCTTACATTTGCTCGGATTGAGAGGAAGACACCAGTGCTCAGACCAGCGCTCCAATCGAGACAGAGCTCCTTGTGTGGCCTCCACCGCAGTGGGGACCGAGGGGGAGGAGGACCAAATGGCCAGATCGTTAGCGTAAAGAGAGCAGCTGACGGAAGAAGACAGAGAGGCCGGAAGATCATTAATGAAGAGAGAGAAAAGTACAGGGCCAAGAACGGATGCTTGCAGAACACCTCGACGGACTCGAAAGGAACGACTTTTGTGATTTTGAAAGACCACAGAAGCGCGCCTATCAGAAAGGAAAGACTGAGTCCATCGAGCAAAGCAAGGAGGGAGGCCAGCCGAAATGAGTTTGTGGAAAAGGGCAGGATGCCAAACAGAGTCAAAAGCTTTCGAGAAATCGATAGTAGACAGGATCGTCCGAGAGCCCGGCCTGGGTTTGTTAAACCCATCCGAAATGGACTGAGAAAGGTACAGAATTTGATCGAGTGTAGACCGTCCAGGGCGGAAATCGGCCTGGCGGGGAGAGAGAATGGAATTAGATTCCAGAAAGAAGAGAAAACGGGATAGAATGATGCGTTCAAACAGCTTTGATACGCAGGAGGTGAGAGAGATAGGCCGGAAGGAAGCAAGAGAGTCGAAAGGCTTTCCCATCTTGTGTATGGGAATAATGGAAGATGTCTTCCAGATGGAAGGAAAGGAATGCGAAGACCAGGAGAGATTGAAGATGTGAAGAAGAAAATCCATGCCAGAGCGAGGAAGGTGCTTTGTCTGGGATAGGCAACTTTGTCTGGACCAGTGGCGGAGGACGAGGAGAGGTTGGAGGCAGCCGCAAGAAATTCAGCAAATGAGAAAGGAGGGCAAAAGGACGAGTGAGGCTCCTCCGAGCACGTGGCTCGGCGGAGCTCAGTGAGATAGCCTCTGGCTCTGCGCAGCAGAGCCTTTGGCTGCGAAACGAGAAAGTGAGATCTCAGGTAGGCGACATAGACCGAAGCCGATTCCCTGGGAGAGGAACAGTTAGGAAAGTTAGGAGAGGAGGAAGACGAGGAAGGAGAGCCAGCGATAGAGCGAAGGAGAGAGTGTACAGATTTAGGGTTAGACTTAGGTGAGAGAGAAGAGCAAGTCGTCTGCCATGCCTCAGCATTGGCCTTGGCGATAACTGACGAGGCACGTCGAGAGGCAGAGATGTAAGCATGGCGATCTTCATCACTTCTGTGAGCGGCAGTGAAAGCCTTGTGTCTTTCACTAACCGCTTCTTCCACCTCAGCAGACCTCCAGGCTTTAGGAGGACGTTTGATGCGGCCGAAAGGAATGGAAGATTTGGCCGCATTCAGTGCCAGAGAGGTAAAGAGAGCAGCAGCAGAGGAAAGAGAAAGAGACGAGTATTCCTCTGCTGAAAGACAGTGAGAGTCAAAGTAAGAGGCAAAGCCATCCCAGCAAGCTTTCTGAAAATTGAAGGAAGGGGGACGCTCGTTGGGGCGAAAGACCGGAGAGAGAGGGATAGATAGAAGAATTGGTAGATGGTCAGAACCAAGTTCCTGTAGCACCTCCCAGGAGCAGGAAAGAGCAAGAGAGGAGGGAGCAAAGGAGATGTCAGGAGAGAAGCGACTGCCAGAGGAGCGATGGAGTAGGGTGTGTGTGTCAGGGTCATTGAGGGGGAGGAGGTCAGAGGGGATGACTCAGTCAAATACTTCTTCCCTGCGGGGGTCAGAGGTACCTCTTGAGTCCCAGAGGGGGTGATGGCAATTGAAGTCCCCCAAGAATCAAGAGGTTTCTGGAGGAGGGAAGGATGAAGGGAGAAAAGGAGTCGGTTCTGCCATCCGTTGGGCAGGAGCGAATAGGGGGGCATACACATTGAGAAAAGAGAGCGAGGAGGAGTTGTTAAGAGAGATGTTGATCCCTACATAATCAGAGTAAGGATCAAGCGAAGAAAGAGAGAAGGTGGAAAGTTCAGAAAAGGATAGGCCCTGCCTGACGAAAATTACAACGCCGCCGCTAGCGTGCGTAATATCGGAGGAGAGAATGCCAGACCGGGAGTGGGTGCGATCAGAGCGCAGAGCAGAGAACCCAGGAATCCGGAAAAAGGAAGATGAGTTAAGATTGGATTCCTGAATGCAGATAAGGTCGACAGGATGGGACGAAAGAAAGTGAAGTAGTTCAGTGCTCCTGGCTCGAAGACCTCCAGCATTCCATTGAAGAACCCTGAGAGAGTCGGGGGGGGAGTGGAGGCAGGAGGTGCAGAAGAAGAGCCGTGAGCAAGGGACAGTGGTGGAGAGGCAGAGGGAGAAGATATAGAATCGGCAGATGGGGGATAAGAAGTTTGGAGACGAGGGTGGAGAGAGAGGGCAGTATTAGCAGAGGCGGGGCTAGATTGCACAGTGGAGGTATACATGTCGGAGGAGTCCGAAAAGGAAGTCACAGTGATTCGGCAGGGGGGACAGCTCCAAGAGTGAGAGCTTTTAAGATCTCTGAATTGGGATAAGGAAAGTTGTGAGCACCTTAGATGGACCCATTTGGATCAAGCGCAGCATTGCACTGACTTGCCCCGCCAGGTCACATTTCCAGCGCACACAGAGCAGGGAAAGATGGGGCCAGGGTTGGGATGAACGTTACCGCTCATCAAGAAAAGGAGGAGAATGAAGAGACGAGGAAGGGAAAGAGAGGGGCAGGAGAAATGAAAGAGAAGAAGAGAAAACAGGCGACCGATTTTAAAGATGCTGTGTGCTGCCCTTCTGTGGTCGTTCAGGGGGCAGCATAGCAAAAAAATAAAGGGGAGTGCCCGGGGTAACTGGGACCCTCGGGAAGGCCAACAGCCATTTCGACCCAACCCAATCGGGGCCGGGGACCGCACCACCACGTTGAAGCGGCTGTTGATTGGTGCAGAATAAATTCTCTCGCAATGAAATATTTGTTTAAACACATTTTTTCTGAAATATATTTTCTGCAAGTCTAAACATAAAGCATAACCTGAGGCCGTGGTTTTGCAATTTTCTGGAGGTCGCATGTGGTTTAAAAAACCTAATCTCCCAAAAAGATCTTCGCTTCCGTGATCATCATACAATAATCTTTTGTTTTAGGGTTTCCCTCAAATTTTTTTCCGCCGAAGTTACAAAATCAGTTTACTAAAAAATGGATTTGTGACTTTATTTCTTAACCGATATGTTTGATTGCTCACGCATCGGAAGATGAAAAATTTGTGCCTTAATTTTTTGATTTTCTTACCCAAAATGTATTAAAACGACCAAGAACCCAGTTGCTGACGACAAAAATTGCGAAAATGTTCATCAGACATGTGCAAAAGCCAACTACCTTAGAATCTAATTACAATATACATGTTTACCAGGAAACCAAAGGTTTTATCATTAACACAGTCAGTAAAATACTCTCTTGTTGTGTCTTTTGACGAAATTTTAAACAATATTAAAAAAATTTGCTTATTAAAATTTATAAATTATTTAGGGGTCTCAAAACAACCTTAAAAATTTGTAAAGTAAGTAAAAAAAGTAGATTTGGAGTAAAAAATATGATATGCTGCTAGATAGCGGTCTCATTCGAAAGCTTAGAAAATTTGCTTTCCATCAATATCTAACTTTAAATAGTTTAGGCTAACCGGTATGTGATGTTTACTGATTAAAAGTGGGTACCATACATCATATCAGTTTAAAAACCCTAAAAATTTTTCAACTTACCTTCACTAAATTATAATTTTTGAAAAAACTACACACTTTAAAAAGATAAAATAAATTGCAAACATTTTACCACTGAAGTCGCTGTTTTGTATCAAGCTTCCAAGAAGATAGAGCCCAAAATACAAGTCTAAAAGCTAGCAGAAGTTTGGCTTTTCTAAATTAAAATTAGCTGTATCCCCCAAGTTCCACAGCAAATGAGAGGGGTGTAAAAAAGCTTCGGTTTTATTTTTAGTGACAAAATATTCTATGTGAAATCAATATCTGCTAAATCGTTAAAAAATTTCCTTTTCAAAAATACATAATGTTACATGGTTTAAGCTAAACTCTAGCACAGGGATTCTTAAACTGGGGGCGTGAAAGCTTGACAAGGGGGGCGCGAGCATGACAGTGACATATTGATGAAAAGCAGCTCCGAACTACAGTCAAATCTCGTTACCACCTCGTTACTAATCCATTACATTAGAATCTGTGACCTAGTTTTAAAAAACAATTTTGTCTGGACTTTAATTAGTTACTGTTTTAATTTCCGCTGTCTTATTTACATCGACACATCGTTATATGCTTCGCCTTCCTTTCTCCGCGGGAGATGTCACTTAGCACATCGATTTTGCACTTTTTCATTTATTCGTTCTTTTCTCTCCCACGCCGTTAAATCGTATTTTCCAAACTTTTTGAAGGTTCACGAGCGAGATTCATTGTTAACGTTGTTGTGGAGTCGACAGTACCTGGTTGTTTTCAGTTAAAATTCTTTGCTAGAATTTATTAGTAATTTTCTTAGTGTTGTGACTTTTGTTTTCTTTTTTTAAGAACTGATGATGCTTTCTTAAAGCGAAATATATTTTCTATTTGTTTTTTTATTTTGAGGTTAATTAATTTTAACTTTTTTAACTTGTTAATCCCCCATAATTTACAAATTTTAGACCTTTGAAAAATAAGTGGTATTTAATTTAGCTGCGGTGATAAAAATGAGTGCAAAAAAAAGGAAGTACAATGAAGAATATCTGCAGTATGGTTTTACTGATGCAGCAGTGAATGGTCAAGTTGTACCACAGTGCGTTATATGTTTCGAAAAGTTGAGCAATGATGCTTTGAGGCCAAATCGCTTGAAGCGTCATCTTCAAACAAAACATCCTCTTCATCAAACGAAACCCTTAGCTTTCTTTCAAAGCAAGAAGGATTCTTTTAAAAAAATAAAAATCGCCTGTGAGGAGAATTTTAGCCAATTATCATCTGCGGAGCTGGTAGAAGCATCTTTTGAAATTGCTCAAATGATAGCTCAAGCGAAAAAACCTCATAATATTGGCGAAACTTTGATAAAGCCATGCATGTTGAAAGCAAGTAGCCTTGTTTTGGGGGAAAGCAACAGCAAGAAGTTAGCAAAGATTTCTCTTTCAGATTCCACTATTAAGACACCAATCGATGAGCTTGCAAATGATATTGAATATCAAGTTCTTCAAAAGATACACGCATCACCTTATTTTGCCATTCAGTGCGACGAAACGACTGACGTAGCTCAATTGTCACAGTTGATGGTCTATGTTCGTTTTGTTGGATCTGCTACAATTGAGGAAGAAATGCTACTCTGCAAATCGCTTGAAACGACCACTAAGGCAGAAGATGTGTTCAGAGTTGTTGATGCATACTTTCACAAAAACGGCATGAAATGGGAGAAACTTGTTGGCGTCTGCACTGATGGTGCACCAGCGATGCTTGGGTGTCGGAGTGGGTTTATTACCAGGGTAAAGCAAAAACATCCGGACGCAGTCGGAACTCACTGCGTAATCCATCGAGAGGCTTTGGCCTCCAAGACTTTACCTGCTGCAATGAAGAAAAAGCTTGCCATAATTATACGAATTGTTAACTTTATCAAATCAAGTGCTGTCAATTCCCGGTTATTTTCCCAGCTATGTAAACACATGGATTCCAATCATGAAAATCTGTTGTTTCATACAAATGTTCGATGGCTGTCAAAAGATAATATGTTAGCTCGCGTTTACGGTTTGAAAGATGAAGTAAGTATATTTCTTGAATCTCAGGGAAAACAAGATCTCCTGTTACCATTCCAATCATAAGAGTTTCAACTGGCAATGGCATACCTTGTTGACATTTTCGAAGCTCTCAATTGCCTCAATCTACTGTTGCAAGGAAAGAACACGAACCGTATGAAGGATTACGATGAGATACGGACATTCATAGAAAGCTGGGGTTGTGGCATCGCCGAGTTCAACGGGGAAATGCAGCCTCATTTCCTACCTTGGACATAGCACTTGAGAACAGCAAAGCCAAACTGGAAGGTGAACTTAAGGTAGAAGTGGAATCTCACCTCCAAATTTTGAAAGAAGAATATGAGTGCTATTTTCCCGACTTGGGTAATGTTGAACTATCGGAGTGGAAGATGACGAGAAATCCCTTTCCAATCAAAGAAGATATTCTTTCGGAAGAACTGCAGGAAGAGTTTTTGGAGATGATGTGCAACTCCACTGCTAAAGATGATTTTGAAGCAATGTCTCTTAACAATTTCTGGGCTAAATATTTCCATATACAGTATATAAGAATGTGCAGTGTGACGATACGTACCCTTCTTCCATTTTCATCGACATATTTATGTGAAAGTGGATTTTCAGCACTTGTGAGTATGAAGACAAAATTTCGTAACAAACTGGAATGCGAAGCAGATCTTCGATGCGCGTTGTCTTCAACAAAGCCTCGAATTAAACGACTAGTTTCCCAAAAACAGTTGCATCCTTCACACTAAGCAGGATAGTGGCAAATAAATTATTGTTCTATTTTTCGTGAATTTGATTTTTGAGGCTAGGTGAGGCGTGAGCATGAATGACAAATGTCAAGGGGGGCGCGACTGAAAAAGTTTAAGAACCACTGCTCTAGCAGATAATGATTGATCATATTTTAGGTCTAAATCGAACTACAGTAACAAAATTTAGTACCGGTCAACAATAAGCTCATGGACCTCAGAAAGTTGCAAATTGCAGAATAACAAAGCTTTTAGGCAAGTTTTGATTGATATACCTTGAAAGATTATTTTCTTGGCATCACTAGCGACCATTTCTAAAAAAATTGGTAGAAAAATAAAATTTGTATTTATGTTTGAGAAAAGGGTACTCAAATTTCTAAGACAACTCAACACCTATGAGTAAACTGTTAGCAAAAAATTTGCATAATCAAAAAAATTTGTAAATGAAATCCTCAAGAAATAGAGATTTTAACTATATATAACAATCGATGTAGAAGTAAATGGATGAGTAATAATTTACAAACTTCGCGAACTTTATGATGACTATGACAAATTATGACAGTCTTTGCTCTGCCACCTCGCAGACATTTTTTCACAAGTTACACAGGAGCGAAAGAGCTTTGCTTTGAAACAAAAAAAGTGTTACGCCTATGGTCAGGATTTATCGATTTATGGAGTTTTAAAGGCAATCTACGTGCTTTATATGCATGTCCACACGAATGACGTGGTTATTTCACAAAGTAATAGTATTGCAAATAATAAAAGCCTCCCTCGCATAATTTGACGAGACCATCCCTGGATGCGTTTCGTCCTTTTGGACTCATCAGTAGGGCCTGTCCTGTCATCACCAAAAACTAAAACCCCATATTTTCAATAATATGAAAATGTAGTATCATCCTATTACAAATTCCTTCGCACACATCACGCACGCAGCGTATGCTATCACTTGGTACGGGGATCCCATTCGTATCGAAGATGCAGTGTACCACTCAAAGAATTTATAGTAAGCGAGATCTATTTAAAACGTTTGGTGATGACGGGACAGGTTATGCTGATGAGTCCAAAAGGACGAAAGGCGTCCAGGGATGGTCTCGTCAAATTATGGGAAGGAGGCTTTTATTATTTGCAATACTATTACTTTGTGAAATAACCACGTCACTCGTGTGAACATGCATATAAAGCACGTAGATTGCCTTTAAAACTCAATAAATCGATATATGATGATATGATACGACTATGGTGATCATGTGCTATGTTCATAGAGGTAAGAGTTTTAAATAGATTTCGCTTACTATAAACTCTTTGAGTGGTACACTGCCTATGGTCAGGATCGCGAATATTTGCAGACTTAGACTTTTCTTAAAATAGGGGAATTTAAACACAAATTTTAGACTTTACGGATCTGCAGCACACACTGGCAGCAACTTAAAAACTTCCACATAAACATAAACAACTGTCCAATGGCACTGCCAGAATACGTGATACTTTGGGCAAGATGAAACTGCGCTGCACCAACATTTCAAAAGACAGCTTTTAGCAACCGCTACTAAATGAGCAAAAATATTTTTCGTATCTTTAGAAATCATTCGCCAGAGTTCATTGTCGTATAAGCAACGTCGATGTAAAGAATGAGCAGGGCAAGAATTTTGATCGGGGTCAGGCTATCATGTATGGTTTGATCTGAATCAAGCTAAAAATGTGTTAATGAAGTTTATACAATTTTTGATCCTGGAATTAGAATTTCTGTTTTTGGGTCTACTTATGAGACAGTCAAATTGTCGTCTCAAAATTTTGAAGCAGCACTTATCACACAGTAAAATTGAGCTATAGACTAGTAGCGTTGAACGTCCAACTACATTTTTTGGATAATTTGAAGATTCCCGGCCACGACATCAAAATTTAAAGGACTCCAAAAGAAGTCGGACCGGGGCAAATATTGTAATGCCCGGCCAGGACCCAGGTCTATCACTAGGTCTAAGCTTTCAAGCATACAAATAAAAATTAACTATTTATCAGAATATTGTAAAAACTATTCTATGACAATATTTTTTTCGTATATTTTCTCACTGGGGATAGTCGATTGCTTATGGCCGTTGATAATATCACCCAACCACAGATTGTGATGTCGTTAGCAACATCGTCATCAATGTACAACGTCAGTTCATCAATTTTGTCAATGCAGAACGCAATGCTTTTAATCTCTTCATCGTCAAAAGGTGATAATCGCAACTTCATCTAAATACAGAAATACTCATAACAACAGAGCTGGACAATGAATAAGTTTTGCGCAAGTTTTTCAAGTTACGGAATTTCGTAATATATTCTGCTGCGCTTTCAAAAATTTTTATTTCCATTACGCAAATACCGTTGTGGAACTGTACGTTTTTTAACTTGCGCTTAACATCTTTTCTTAAATATGCATTTTTTCTTACTAAAATCTAAATCTCTAAATAATGCACCTTTAAAAATACAAAAACGTTTTGTAGTTACGATCCAATGATTTGAGTCATCTCGCTTTTGCGGTGGCGTTTACACTAATTCCATTTGCATTGTGGATTGGATAAGAACGATTTTGTAACAAAGAGTTTTAGCTGTGTAACTTTATGAAGGCAGTATATTTTGTTAAAATACTTTTGCGAACATAAATTTTGTTGGTACTGCACTTACAGGCTTTGTGGTGCTTCTGTACTTGCACAAATGTATCAGAGTACCCTATTATGGTACAGAATTAAAAGGTGTATGCTGTTGCCATAAATTGTCATATAAAAACAATAAACGGCAAACGAATGTAATTTTTTCCGGTTGGGTCGGGTCGCAAAAATCGCCACCAGTTCCATCTTCGATTGAGATCCACATGATTTTTCAGAGGGTTATTTCCAAACAGAGAAAAGGGCACAAAAAGCGGGAAATAACAGCCTTCAAATTTGTTTTCGTGCCATAGTCAGTCTCTTAATACATCTGACAATATCATAATTGGGGGAGGAAATATGATAACTACAAAGGATGCGGCCAATCTATTTTTTTTATCACCTCAGGGCATCGATGTAAAAAATAGAATCCAAACTATACTTGAGGACAGCGGTGGCATTCAGGCGGTTTGCGCAAACCGGTTCTTAAAATTGTCTAAACTCACGGAACCGGTTGCTAAAAATATTTTGGCATGAATTTCCGCTTTGGGCATTTAGCGCTCCGAAAAAAGGTCTTCGCCTTGTATTGTGTGAACATTTGTGAACTTTTTTCGAATAGAGCTCGATCTTACAACTTTTGAATGCCACCACTTCTTGAAGACATAACTGGAAAAAAACAAAAAGCAGCTAATTGAACAAGCAGCATGGCTCGCCATATATTCAAACGACGACAATTACATTAAACCTTTGTAGGCAATATTTAAATTAATTGTTTTGTGTTTAGTTTTGTTTAACTTCAATATGCTATGGATGTATAGGCTGCGTTCGGTATGTTGGCTTAAACTACAAATTTAATTGTTTGGTAAAATTGGTCCAAAATCTTACATTCTTTGAATTTATACCAAAAATAAAGCTGTGAAATACGACTCCATTCCAAGCGCTGCTTTAGTTTAAAGAGGCACAGCGACTCATAAAGGGGAAGACAACCTATGTTGCCATGATTATTGTTAAACTTGAGGCTACATACAAAACAAAAGTAGGTTATGCAGACGGTACTAAAGTGCTGTATTTGGAGGTACATTAAATTTGATTGGAGTGAAAATTGTTTCCAACTTTAAAAATTCTTTATTTTTTCCACAAAATACTGACGTTAATTGCGATTACTTCCGGGGCATTCCTTCTGTATGGGGACACAACTACTCAGTTGGAATGGTATGCTTTGAGTTAAATCGGCGTGGCGTTTTGGGACTAAGACTATAAGTGAAACGCTGTCGTAGTGAATGTGGCCAGATAAATGGAAATAATACACAACCGCACCTCCGTACATTACAAAGTAATCACATGGATTCGTGAATAAAATGGGCACTCGGAAATCTTGGGGCGTCCAGTCTCCCCAGCCCTAACTTCTTGTTGCTCCTGCAGAAATAATATGCGGTCTTATTCCAATATCACTCCAAGAATTTTGACTGGCCCACAAAATCTTCCACTACTGTAAAATTGACCCGCCTCCAAAAAAGACTGCACATCTCAGGTTTAGGCAATAATTCCTGGTAAGAAAATTAATTTACTTTTACCACCGCTGTTACTAAACATTTCGTTTCAAAATATATATGGCAACTGCGCTTCAATTAGTTGTTTGTTTATTTTACAAAATTCGGTTACGAAATATGCACTTTCGCTGAAATGCAAAGATTTAAAGTTTTTGGCATGTGCTTTCTTAACAGTGCCAACAAAAAGTCTGCGTCTCCCTAGTACTTGAAAGTCTTTTTTGGAGACCGATTTTTTCAAAGCGATAATTTTTCCACATTTTGTCTGCAAAATAGCATAAAATCCCGTATTTTAAAGATAAATTTTTTTTAATAGCAGTCACTTTGTCATGTTTGGTCTCCAAAACAACATCAAAACCTTTTTTGGAAAGAATCAATTTCAAACTTTTTCAAAGCGCTGATTTTGACAAATTTTTATGCCGCTGAGATCAAAACGAACCATGACAACGTGGCCACTGGCCTCCTTATAAACCCTTCACGCCTACATGGGAGTGCGCTCCAAAATTAAGAACCTTTGCTTTAATGAGTTTGAAAAAAATTGATGCAAAATTTGTGATTGCCCTTTGCGGATTTAAAAATGTGGTTGCGTAATTTACGGTTGCATTTTGCAAGTTTAAAGAATCAGTTGCGAACTTTGCGGTTGCGCTTCATCGGTTTTTTCGTGTACCCAGCTCTGCATATTGAACACATTAAACACCTCATCAATCAAGCAGGTCATCATAAAATCGAAAGCGAAAGTAGAGATAAAATTAAACTGCCTTCAAAAGCTTTTACGAAAACGATCTATTGAAACTTTTTGAAGCTAATTATTAGTGATTGATTTTTGCGCATGAAGCAAAACATATAAAATATCTTGTCTCCTTAATTGAGTTTGTACAATAAACCCACAGCTCGTTGCAACTTCTAAAAAGTTTCCTTTAATTCGTTTACATCTGGCTAGTGGCAACACTAAAATTCGTGATACTTGGGAGCAGACTAAATTAGTATCACACAAAGCGCCATTTGTTAGTGTTCATCATCACTGTACTGGCAACGTCTGATCTTCCAAATATGCGACAATTAAAAGTCTACTATGAGCAGAATTATACAAAAGCATGCTGTTCTATTCAATAATATTCTATTTTTTCATCAACTCACCGGTGTTGGTCGATTGCTTATAGCAGTGTATAAAATATTCAAAACATCGACTGGGACGTAATCATAATCACGATACAACATCAGCCCTTTGATTTTGTTAACGCATAAGGCAATGCTCGCAATCTCTTCATCACATATTTTATGTAAACATAATTGTTTTATCTAAATATGACAGTAAACACATCAAACAATTTATCGAACAAGCTAATTGCAACAACTTCGCACGGTATTGCAAATTGAGAAAAGCATAATTCACTAAATACTTTGAAAAGAAACAATTTATTGAGAGGTTTAGCAGTTATTTATCAGTGATTGTTTTTAAACACATTCCTTCTAAAATTAATAGTACGACGTTTCAAACATAAAGCATTACCTACGGTATATACAGATAGCAATTTTAATACAAACAGTTTTGCAGAATTCATTTACAATTATCCAGTGTAGCTACTAGAATACGACAAGGGGAATAAACCTTCGGTCTACCGACTGTGAAGCGCATGCTCAAATCACTCCACCAATGTGCAAAGGCACAAAGCAAAGCAGGGCGTTGGCGCCGCAATTGTGGTTGTTTTATCATTTCAGGAATAAAGTACAGGGTGGGCCATAAGTTTCCATACATATTGTATTTTTTTTGTTTTCCAGATATATAGTGTATTTGTTTTTGTTATAATACATACATAGTGTATTTTTTTGTTTTCTTTGTTTTTTTTGTATTTGGTGGTAGGCTTATTTCACAACTTGATGCGACCACTCTCGTAATGATATTTGTGACGTCGGTTCCTTAACTGCATATATGTGCATTGGTTCCGACATAGAGAAAAAGAAACTATGTTTCTCCCAACAGGTTTTGCCTCCGGTCATCCGGTAGGTTCAATACTCATTTTCAGGCAGAAAGTTTTCCTCTGCAGTTGTGATTTTCATTGATTTTTTCTTATACTTTAAATTTCATAAAGTATTCTTCCGGAGTCAACCTCCTTACTATCAAATTAAGACTACACTTGCTCACAACCTGCTATTTATTTCACAAAAATATATCTGTTCATTTGATTAAGTGTATGGGGACATAAATCCAAAGTTGTGAAAAGGCGCTGAAGTGATTGATGTGTCTAAAGAGATAAGCTCTTTAGTGAGATAAAGCCTAATAGTACTACCCTGCGTTCTCTTTTTAGAGGTCACGTCCGCCATTTGCTTAAAAAAAATGATCGTTCACTGAAAATAACAAAATATGCTCAAATATTCTTCATTTTCGCATTAATTGCATGTGTTAAAATAAAGGCCAACAAAACATAAGCGTAGAATTTCCCCCTCGGCTATTCTGAGAAAATCTAGAAATGGGACAAAAAGCTTGATAAAAAATACCAAAAGGCGAAAAAAATTCTCTGAAAAAGTTGATCCTCGAAAGAAAGCTCTTCACTTTGTTTTGGAGCTGAAAATCGCAAAAAACTTTCTCTGGATAACTTGTTATCCCTAAAAAAGTTCTTCAACCTGGAAGTTGAAGAAAAAGAAGCGGTCTACAAGTATAATTTGGGCTCGAATTTTCATTCTAAAATCTTTTCCTCTATTTACAAGTTAAAAATATGGTATTTTTAGCCTCCTACTGACTGCTTTTTCGAAAAACAAGCCTGAATTGGAAAGGGTGGCATCAAACAAGCATAGTACACACGTAGTAAACATAGTGTAGGCTATTATAGGCATGATACGGGCGGGGCAGGCTTCTTACAGGCATATTATGCATAATTAAGCCACAGTACAGTCACAGTAGACATAGCAGTAGTTAAAATACAGGCATAGCAGTCACAATAAGCATATTACAGGCATGATGGACGTACTAGTCAACAAGCCAAGTTGACACAAAACTCTTCACCAACTCCATCTGACCATAAAATGGTAACTTCTTAATTGGTTCCATTATTCATTTAATTCTCTCAACGCATCTTTCATAAACAAAAATTTTTGCCAAAGTTCAAGATACTTCCTTTGTTTTCGCTCATCTTCTTTGTACCATTTACTACATTTCTTGCACAACACCGACTTTGTCGTCAGCCTCTTACTACACTTTGCGCATGAACCAACTTTGCTGATGAATATCTTTTCCTTCAAACCACTCACCATTACTTTTGTCTTACTTTATCTTCTTTCCCTCAAATGCGTCTTTCCACTTCAAAAACTTTGCTCTCAAAGTCGCCATGCTTTTACTCATCAAATCCAAATCACCTGCCGGCAAAATTTAACTCATTAAGCCTTTTCTGATACACTCCGTAATTACATCAATCGTAACTGCTAAGACCAATAGATGCAAATAAAATGCTAGATGGAACAATTTGCATCCAAAATTGTTCAGGTATTCCTTAACCCATTCTTACTTTCGTGTGATAGAGACTCATCACCGCTCTTCCAATTACATTTGGTAAACCTATGAAATGATTGTTATTCTAAAAGAAATGTATTTTTGTTGTTTTAAAAGAAGTGCCATCGACTCGTACCCAATTTAAAGAAATTTTTATCACAGCGCATGTGTTAAACACAGTGCAATCGTCTATAATCTTAATAAATGTTTGAAACAGGTATTTCAAGTGCCGAGAGACCTGCTTCGATCGATGTTTTGTTTATCATTCGTTAACATCAATTTACAAACAATAAAGAAAAGTAAAGAAACAAAGATAAACAAAAATAAAAACAGTGGGCAAAATAAACAACAGTTTTACTTCCCAAAAAATAATGTAAAGAAATCAATTGGGAGTAAGTTGCGTTTAAGCGTAGACAAATAAATTTGTAGGTGTCAAAGCAAAGTATGCAGTCAAAGCACTGATCATTCAGTTTATTGGTGATAACGCACTACGTGACAATCAAGACAAAACGATAAATAAAACTTGGAAGGCATATTTCACTCAAATCTTAAGGTTCCAATTCATCAAAAAAAATGTAAGTTGATTTATGTGTCGGTCAACCTGCATTGTTTCGTATATTATTGGTTAATTGCAATTGTCAAATAGTAATGGAAACAAAGCAAAGGTTATCAAAAGAGGAAAACGACCTGCAATGATATCAACAACTTGGGTTTCTGCGAAAATTTTTAAAGGAAAAATTGCGAATTAGTTACAAATAAGAAGCTTTTGCGAAGAGAAGTGAAATATTTGTTGGCGCAAAAGCGAGTAAATTTATGTAAGCAACAATATCTAGCAAAACGTGCATTAGCATTCACTGACCAAAATTTTCTCGTATCCCAAATTGATCTTTTGATTAATGTTTTGAAACATTTAAACATAAAAACATCTAGGAGCTGGCAACCAGTGGCGTATTTAGGAGGGGGATGTTGAGTGATATGGCAACCCCCAAACGGTATGAGAGTAGCAAAAAGTCTGAAACGACAAATGTTTTCATGTCGGTTTGGAGAGCTAAATGGGCTAATTCTCGCTTTGAAAAATTCAACTTCGAGAAAAGGTCTTTACGGCTATTTAAAGATCAGATTGGACAAAAATCTTGGTTTCAAGAAGTTGCTCTTCAAAAAAAGGCTTTGATTTAACAAATGCTCCGCCCATCAAAAATTTATATTTAGATACGCGAGTGTTTTTTATAGAAATAGTGAGGGGAAAAATTACAGTAGGTAGTATGATTTAGTTCAGCACAATTAATCATGCACTCCTCAATGTAAAAGTTTGTCCTTTTGCTTTCCAGCAAGCTGGAACATGGTTTACCCCAGCTGGTTTGTAAGTCTGCATGCACAGATCAAACTACGCGATTTCACAAAAAATTTTAGACAAATTTTTGACGTACATAACCATTTCATCTTCAATATGACAGGAAAGAGTATTGGCTGAGAAATAGCAAATTACTGGTTTTTTATTGATAAGCAGTCACACGTCGCTCAAGATAGCAATAACTGGTTCCAAAATTTTTCTCTACTTTTCTCAAATTGTTTCCATTTGGTTCATAATGAAAGGCAGAATTAATCAGAGCGTTAGCACAAAGGCCTCGGTTAGTTTTGCGTTTGTACATCCCTGGTTGCATTGTCTTTACTTAAACATGCGATACAAATACAAACTAAAAAGTATAAAATATGCTTGTAGTTGGGTAATATTGTCTCATATGTAGCAAAACGCTAAATAGCAGTTTTCTTATATGATTTCAAAATGGCAAATGAAGCAACTGTTTTAACTCTTTAATATTTTGTGCAAAAGAGCCTTAATAATTCCCTAAAAACAAGGTGCATCGAGGTGGATTTGTACAGTATAGGTTTTTGAACGTTTTCATCCAGTTTTGTCCGCATTTTTTCTCATGCACTGTTCGCACGAAAGTTGTCATCCGCATGGCATGAACTCCCTATACGCACGTCCGCGTTTTTGAAGAATGGACGAAAACGTATTGGTATTTTTTGTACGCAAGTGAGTAGAATAGTATCCTACTAATGACCATACAACTACATAACTTAAAATTCATGATGGATTGTGATGTCATCACGCTAAACTGTGTATATTACAATCTTGTCAAATCACCCTCTGTGCTCTTGAAGAAAAATATGTCAGCGATAAAATCCTACTTCTTTTCTTGAAAAACAAATGTATACCCAACCTTAGATAACTTAAAATAGCATCTGCTGTGAGAGTCGATGGCCAAGTGAGCTAAGGAGCATCTTTAACGACCAACGTGTTCATGAGATTACAGGTTTGATAACTGGGTCCCTTTGCTCAAATCTAACAGAGACAAAATCAGTCATGGAAGTGATACTTTTAACAGATTACTTCTTTAACGTGCCTACACTTCAATCCCCCTCAGCCTATAAGAATAACTTACTAAATCTAAACACCTCACAAAACAGTTGAATTTTTTGTGCTCACAACTAAAGGCAGTTGCTGCACATGAAAAAAATCGCATTCAGCAATTCAAACGCTTACAGCATCGCGTTACGTTAAAAGACAAACACACGCTTATTGTAACGGTCACTGTGGGTATGCATTACGCTTGTTCAACCATGCATGTGTAAGCGGGATAATGGCTATAAACAACTAAGGAACCTGCACAGCTATGGACGCTTTTCCATTCACTTTGAAATTATCACAAAACAAAACGAACGATTAAAAGCAAACATAATTTACTCAAATATTAATAGTAGCATGTTCGTACTAATCGTATTCTTGTGCCTGGCGTTTATCTGCATGATTAATAAAAGCTGGTCGCAAGTTAGTTAGCTTATGTAGAATTGCGTTCCCCAAGTGTTGTTTATAGCAAGACGATTGCAATATTTATTGTGCCTGTGCAGTACTTTGCAAAGACCTTGCTCGACAATATCAGTCGTAAATAATGCCAATAGTAATAATTTCATTTTCTCACATAGTTACGGCAAAACGATCGTTGCACTTGATCCAAAAAATTTCTCCACCTGTATGTGAACAGTAAAAATGGCACTGGTTTTTTCATCACTTTGCACATCTACAAAAAGGTTCTGCATAATAGGATCTCATTAAGTGACCGGCATGCTAATAGCAAATGGTTCCAAAAACCATGGAAAAACTCAAGTAGATCTTTAAATCGAGTTTGCATGTCATGTGGAGCAGCTTTCATACGTTCAACATAACTGCGCGTTTCACGAAGGTAGAGCTAGCATGCTACAATTCTAGGTAAATAGCAAGTATGTGGTAACGCCGCTGCTCTTTTAGATAAGTGGGGGCAGTGGTGCTGCTATTGAAGTAGCGAGGACCCACCACCGTTTAAGCAGATATTTTTCAATACAAAACAATTCAGTTAGCACATCCACCGATGACAAACAGATGTGTGATGAAATAAGCGGTTATTTAAAATTTAAATAATAGATTTTCCTAAACTGTCAGTAAACAACCTCTAGGGTAGAAACACAATCAATTTATTTACTCAGCATAAAAAGGAGTTAGGATAGCATAAATTGAAGCTTTGAGCTCTTGTTCTATCTTCACTAGATTTATTTATTCTGCAATGTAGGCTAGAACACTTTGGCTGTAGTATGAAGACTAATTCAGCTGCTACGACAAACTGCTTTAAACAATGGCTGATTTCTAAAACAGTCCGTTTGATTACATACCATACTTATTCTTTGATGCAGAACAAGCAATCGGCTGCTGTTTCTTCACAGTAATACCATTCTACTGTACTGACATAATAGGCCGCTATTAGTACACAATGAAGAACAATTTGCCTGCATACGTAATCGAAAGTGATTGTATCTAGCAATAGCCGGGGTTTTTATCTATATATATATAACTCAATGTGTGTCTGTCTGTCTGTCCGCTATAGAAATAAAACTGGAGACATTTAGATACAAACAAACATATGAATCTTATATAACTTTTTCCAGGGAAGCCAAGTACGGTATTTTGATTTCGATCAGAATCATCTATGGGGGGCTACGAGCCTATATTTATTCAACCTATATTTTAAGGTTAATTCAATATAAAAATTTAATCACTCTTTACATTTTACCCGATCAACGACGGGTAAATCTGCTATAACTTTTTCAAGGGAAGCCAAGTACGGTATTTTTATTTCGATCAGAATCGTCTATGGGGGGCTACGAGCCTATATTTATTCAACCTATATTAAAATATGGTTATTCAATGTAAAAATTTAATCACTCTTTACATTTTACCCGATAAACGACGGGTAAATCTGCGGTATTTTGATTTCGATCAGAATCGTCTATGGGGGGCTACGAGCCTATATTTATTTTCCTTCTCTTTACATTTTACCCGATCAACGACGGGTAAATCTATATTTATTTTCCTTCTCTTTACATTTTACCCGATCAACGACGGGTGGAAATCTGCTAGTGGGGAGTGAATAGGAAAATCTTTTCCCAAGCAATTTGGATGTAATAAAACGGCTGGTTGTATTAACAGAATTCTACTGCATCAGTTGATTATATACCACATTCAAATTAATTTTATCATTACTCACTTTAACGTTGTCCGGCATTTTTGATATTTGACTCATAAGACGTTCGAAGCTATCTCCAACAAAAGTCGCGTCATCAATTATCAATTCCAACAAATCTTGTCTTTTTTGCAGAACATTGCACAAACTACTGATATCATGTGGAAAAATATTGTCACCAGATGATAGTTTCAACTGTGTAGGAAAACGCTGAACAACGTTTCTGGTCAACTCTTCGTCTTGCATTTCGTAGAGCAAACTGCAAATTTCCAAGCATTTCCGAAAATTTTGTGTTGAAAAATTTCCCGCCATTTTGCTCACCAATTGTTCGAGAAACAATTTTTTTCGGTCGAAATTTGCGTTATTAGGAAGTAAAGTTGAAGGCAAGTGAATCAAATGTTCATGAGTGGTTGGGTTACATAATCCAAAAATAAATAGTTTCACAACATCTAAATTCCCGAATCGTTCGTCGTTTACATACAGCACGTTTTCGAAATCATCGAACGGCAGAAACAATATTAACCAGACTGCCGAAAAGAACTCTTGAAGAATCAAATGAGAAAAGTATGATATTTTTTCAACATGTAGTAAACATAATCGGGTGTTTGCTTTTGTTCGCGTTGTTAAGACTGTGTTCAAACTTTCTTTTTTCAGCCCCGAATGTTCTATTTCGTATTCACTGAACTCATATCTTTTCCCACGTAATCCCTCCCAAGCTAATTGCGATAGTTTTTCCAATTCAAATTCAATTCTTGAAATCCCATGTCTGGCAAAAGTCTCCAGAATGTTTAATATAATGTTTGTTACTGAAGCGAAGCCAACTGTCTGATCAGGATCAATCGATCGTTGGTGTAAATAATAAACAGTAAAAATACAAATTATTGGCACATAACATTGGGCCAACAGCTCAGGATGATTGATTAACTCATTGTGCACTTTTTGACTGTCAGCTCCACATATATCTTCACATATCTGACGTTGTGCTTCAATATTAATACCAAGAACATCCACCATGAAATGTGGCCTGTACTGTTGGTGCAGCTCCAACATCTGACGAGGGCGAGATGTGATCAGTTTCTTGACTTTGCGAAAAATGTTACCATTTAAAATGTTTTTTAAAAGTACTTCCGGTGTTGCCACGTCATAAAGTTTAGCATTTGGACATTGTCTTTTTAGTTCTATTGTTGCTTCATCTAAACCAGTGATTCCCAACCTTTACACCTTGGAGGAACCCCTGTAATAATTTTTCATATTCCAAGGAACCCCTATATATAGTATTCTAATTTATATAATATTTTTACGAAAAGTACTTGAGCAATATAATTCATATAAAATCTAATATTACATCAAATGAGAGTTCACACTAATAAGTCAGTAATGTTATGACTTACCTTGAGTGTGACACTTGGGCTTGTTTCTCTCTGCGTATCTGTGAAATTCTTGGCCGAATTTTTGACAGACACACGCGCAGTTCTTCCTCGACAGACAGAAGACGATTTCTTGATTTGCTTTTAATGATGGTCAGGCATGAGAATGCTTGTTCACAGAGGTAAGAAGTTGAAAACTGGAGTAAAACATTCAGTGCTTTTACGGAGATGACAGGGTACTCTCGCTTTGCTGAAATCCAAAACTTGTCAAGTAGTACTTCATTAAATTTCGTTTTCAAGGTTCGATCGCACTGTAATTCACTCAGTTCTTCTTCTTGCAGACTAAGTAGGTTTTCTGTACTTGGTGAGAACTCAGTGAAGGGGTTTCTCACCCAGTCATACATATCTGATGACAAGGAGGGGAAATACTTATGAAGCTTTTCTGACAGTGATCCCAAATGACTTGTAATTAATGGGATGACATATTCATATTTAGTCTGAGTTTGAACTTGAAGTAGGAGTGGAAACATTTCGACGTTTCCTCTTGAAAGGTGCTTTTTCCAAACAGAGAGTTTATTCTTAAATGCAAGAAGTTTGTCTGTGGAAGTCAGAATGTTATCCTTTGCACCCTGCATGCTGGTGTTCAAGTTATTTAAATGCTGATAAATATCTGCTAAATATGCTAATTTCATTTGCCAGTTTGTAGATTCAAGACACTCACAGAAACTGGCTTTATTATTCTCTTTGAAGAAAAGCAGCTGTTCCTGTCGCAGCTCAAATACCCTTGACAAAACTTTACCTCTCGATAGCCATCGAGCCTCTGTGTGCAGGAGAAGCGTCACGTGGTCTTTTTGCATGTTTTCACACAGCCTTGCAAACATGCGAGACTTCAGAGGGCGCTGCTTTATAAAGTTGACCATGTTCACAGTTATATCAAGAACTTGTTTTAAATCATTCCCAATACTTTTTGAAACCAGAACTTCTCGGTGGAGAAAACAGTGAGTTGTTATGACTTCAGAGTTTTTTTCTTTCACGCGTGATACAAAGTCTTGTACTGAACCAATCATTGAGGGAGCACCATCAGTGCAGATTCCAACGCACTGGTTCCATGACAAATTATAAGATTCCAGGTAAGATGACAAGATGTTGAAAATGTCGTGGCCTTTGGTAGTTTCTGGCAGTTCTTTACAGCATAAAAAATTTTCCATTATTTCACCTTCATTTTCAAATCGTACAAATGCCAGCAGCTGAGCTTTACCAGTTATATCAGTTGTCTCATCTACTTGGAGAGCAAAGTTGTTATTCTGCAGTATTTCTGACAAAATACCAGAAATATTGTTGGACAGGTCATCCACACGCCTAGTAATTGTATTATCAGAAACAGGAACCTTGCTTACTTCACATTCAGCTTCTTCACCTAGCATTGTTCTCACAATTATTTTACAAGAGGGCATTATTAGACTTTCTGCGATAGTGTGACTTTTCATTTTCTTGGCTACTAGCTCAGCCCTAAATAGCTTGCTTCTTGGGCCTTATCACTGATGGTTACCTTCCTTTTAAAAACTTTTCTTTGTTTCTGCTGTGAATCCAAGAGTCTTCGAAAATAATCCACGGTTTTGTTTGACAAGTGGCTGTGATTAGTACTGAAGTGTCGCTTTAACTTGGCTGGGACCATAGCTGTGTTAGCGAGCTTTTTTCCACAAACAATACACAAGGGAAGTGGACACTTTTCTTCTCCAGTCCATGTAAAGCCAATGGCCAGATAACTGTCATTGTAAAGGCGATTTTTTTTAGCATCGCTCACTTTTCCTTTACTCGTACTTGGCTGTGGTATTTGTGACTCATCGTCACTGTCCTCCTCTCCACTGCCATGCTTTCTTTTCAAACATTTCAACATGCCGCAGTCTTCTAAATCAGTATCAAACTAATATTAACTGATGAGATTAATTAACACAACGTTTCACTCGGTTGCGCTGCTCAAAACTGACTGAAGGAAGAGGTGTGAACGGCTGGGCTGGGGGTCGTGACACGTATGATACTCGTACGGGGTTGCGTCACCCTCCTACCGACCCGTCACCAAACTAGCGGAGTAGGAATGAAGGGCGTATCCCGCACCGGTAATAACACTTTTTTTCCCTTAATTCTATGCATAGCATTTGCTCTCATTACTGGTATATACATTGTACTGACTGACACGTACGAGTATGTTGGTGTCTGGAGACTGTTTGTGACGTGTTGTTGAGTAGGAGTTACGAATTATGAATTAAGATCACTGTCATATTGGAATAGCACATAATTATTTTACAGTTTCTCGCGGAACCCCTGGTGATGGTCGGCGGAACCCCGGTTGGGAATCACTGATCTAAACCGTCAAATATTATCATGACCTTCTCGCTGTCTTCAAGCTGTTTCAAAATCTCGTTGTCAGAAGTAGAATTGTGTTCCCAGCTTGAATTTAAATTTGTTAGTAAAAACTGTAAAACATTTATTTCTTTGTCATAGTTTACTTTTTTCAAAGACACATAGAACAAAAACTCGATATCATGCACTTGTTTGTTTATCACTTTTTCAACCAGCTGCTTGGTAAGAGTAGTCTTTCCAATTCCTGCTTGCCCTGAAACTGCCACACAGTTTCCATGAGTAATAACGTACTTCTTCTTTGAAATATCATTACCAGTTTCAGAGCAAGCATCTTTTCTGGCAAGCTCTTCTGCTTGAATGAATAAGTCGTCGAGTTTTATGTCCCCGTGACGAGTTTGGTTCCATAAATCAGGATTTAGTTTTCGTTTAAAATAATCTGCCTCCACAATTCTTCTGCTGCCTTTTTTCGATATTTGAAGTTCAACTGTTTGAACATTTTTATTAATAGCCAAGGTACTCTTTTCCCCGCTGATGAAGTTTGCTGTTTCCATTAGTTCCATTTTTAGTTGGTCAAGTTTTGAAGATCCTAAGAAAACGATTAGTCACACTAACGTTACATTTCTACTAAAGTAATCAAGCAAATCTCAAAATCACATAACGCATCAATCAATCAGTGCATTTTTATGCCGATTAGTTTTTTGTTTTGCAGCTTTGTTTTGATACGTAAGAACTAAGTATGCCTAATCTTGAAGAATGTTTTGCCGTCGTAGTATAACCGGCACTTAATCATAGAAGAGGGTTTTGGCAAATGAATTTTAATAGCGTGCTGGTCTCACTACCCAATTGTTAACTTATTCGGCTGAATACACGCGCAAACATTTCTTGCAAGCTAAGTAAGTTTTGGTTTCTCATTACTTATTGCAGCTTTCATAGCAAAAACTTTGTTAGTAATTTTACAACAACTGTCATAAATATTATCAGCGACATCATTATCATTATTGTCGATATTGTTACGTGTTAATGGTATCACCTTGGACCAGCATTTTTCAAATCATTGATCGCAAGCATCTCTTCCATACAAACTATTTGCATGTATATTACAGACATAAAAATAAGGGGACCTTAGGGGTTGCATTTCCCCCACAATTTTTTTAGATGGGTAAAATAGTCATTTTTAAAAAGTTTATCGACACTCACCAAAAAGATCTTTATATATTCTGGGTCGAAACAGAAATTTATCACTTTTAAAAATGGTAACGGTAACAACATACGGTAATAAAGATTAACGGTAATAAAAAATACGGTAATAACACTGTGTGTTATTACCGTATTTACTCACTTATAAGACGGGGATTTTGGGCTCAAATTGGGGACCCGTCTTATAGGCGAGTTCTACAGAGATAGAAAATAGTTCACTCAGAACTGTGCAGATATTTCACAGTTTCTGAGGCCTGTCTTTTAAGCAAATTGTCTTATAAGCGAATAAATATAATATAATATAACCCGTCTTATAAGCGAGTAAATACGGTAAATAATTTCGGTAAATAGAAAAGAAGTTGGCAGATGCTGCCCAAGGCCTCGGCTCCACCAAGAGAAATTCCCAAGATATTGTACAATATTTATGGACGTAGTTTTGATACAGCAAAATATAGGAAATTTTGTCTCTAAATTTTGATGCTTAGCGATGCTATACCTGGCAATTTAAAAGTTAACTTTACAGTGAAAAAACCTTTAGCTTTTAATTATTTTAGTTAACCTCTTATTTTAGGAGGCAACAACACAATAAATTGTATTCATTGTTGCCTTCCAAAACTGTCTTTCTTGTTCCGCATCAACTTTTTTGTGATCTAACCCAAAATGTTTGTTATTTAAACCGTCACCTGCGTTGTATTTGGTAACTTAGTTTAGTCACCGTATCTTGCGATTGAGCTGGGTTATGTCTCTGATGAAGCTGATTGTCTATAGCAGAGGTTCCCAAACTAGGGTCCGCGGACCCTTGAGGGTCCTCCGTGGCTTCGTTGCGGCCAGTCAACGAATCAACCTTGGTCCTACGTAAAAAAAAGTCCCAGAAACTCGCTTCAGCAAAATTGTGACAAGTGGCCCTGGTCTAACGATGAATTGGTGCGAAAGCGACACAACCACGGCAGTAGTGCACGGGCTGACCTTTTTTTTGAAGATCAGCTCAATCTCTTTTCGTACTCGTATTGTAACAATTGTTGAGTTGAGCGGCAAAAGTGATTTCGCATACAATTGAAGTCCGCAAAATAGCAGATTCGCGAACCAATAGCTCCGCAAAGAAGGGGTCCGTGAAGCATCCGGTTCGCAAAGAAGGGGTCCTCAAAGCCAAAAGTTTGGAAACCTCTGGTCTATAATAATCAGCAAAGCGTTAGGTGATTAAATTTACAAAAACTATTGCTTTCGTTTACCACAGTAGGTTAGATCAATTAACGGTATGAACCGAAGTAGTTGGTAGAGAAGCAGTTCTACTTTAGTAGGTTTTCAGTAACGAGTTATTTGCTTGAGTAGTTTCATTTTTGCTACTTCTACTTGTACTTGAGTAGATTGATTAGGAAGTAATGCTGCTTGAAAAGTCAAAACTTGTACTCAATTAGATGCTTTGAATTCGATGTCTGTTAAAGTGAGATGTTGTATGCCAGAGTAAAACAGCTTTGAATTAAAAATTTTATGTTTTGCAAATCCTTCATTGAAGTAAGACATTTTTGGTTCAAATTTTGAAAACCAACTAGGAAACCTACTACTGTTTACTGGCTCAAATGTTCTCTACCCTCAGCCAACGATAAAGATTCCAACGACTGATAATAGGTGGAGTAAATTTGATTTCTCTAATACATTTTATAGTAACCAGTTCAACTGGCAACTGATCAATAAACTTCAACTACACTTAAGAAAAAAATTTTTTTGACAAATAAAAACGTTATAAAGACACTTGAATCTTGTAACAGGACAATTTAGGAAATTACAGCTGCATCAAAATTGAAATTAGATTAAATATTTTATGGCATCGGGATATGTGATTTGATTTCATACAAACTTTTCAGGAACAAACAGAAAAAAATATTGCCTTGATTTATTTTGTATTAATACAATGCTCACATCAAAATTTTACTTGTTGTTTCTCTTTGCTCTAAGAGATCAATAGATCTTAGAGTTAAGATTATTCAGGCGCGAGACCAGCTTTCCAAAGGCTTCCTAGCGTGGATCGAGTCATCTACTGTTCAGTTGTCGTAATTTTCTTACTTGTCATTTCATTATTACAACGGTATGCTAGTATTGTTATTACCGTAAATACCCGCGTATAGGACGATACCATGTATAGGACGCAGTGGATATTTGACCCTAAAAACAATGGAAAAAATTAAAAAAGAAAACTTAAAAAAATATCCATGGATAAGACGCACCTGAGTTTTTAGGTCAACTTCTTAAGAAAAAAAATGCGTGCTATACGCGGGTATTTACGGTAGTCGTTCTACTCTAGCAGGCAACACTTCGGGGATTTACGTTTGCTTTCACAATCAAGGTATTTTTTTAAATGAATCAAGAGACCTAATAATTAGATCTACTTCTAGTGAAAGCAGATAATAAGATAAAAATGGTAATGTATCAAATGGATAAATAATTGAATCTGCTTCTCGGTTTTGCAACTCTCCATTTAAGAAAAAATAAAACAAAATCAGCTATTAAATGTTGATGATAAAATCATCTCAACCCCTAAAAGAATAAAATTTTTGCCACTTGTTAAGTTGACGGTTGACTTTTGTTTGAAAAAAAACGTTTCAAAAAACTATGTCATGTTATGATGTCATCATGACGTCACCAACTCCCTTATGACAGTCACTTTGCGGCAGTGATCAATCGTGACGGGTTTGATATTTGTACGCTCAGTTGTTTCGGAAGAGTAAATGCGAACGTGCACATTTACAGACGTACAAACAGAACTCTGCGTATAGTAGGCCTATACGTTATGCGGAAAAGAAAGGAGGGGGCAAGTTTCAGCTCTCATAGTAACAGCCTGCTCGTCTGGTATATGTTTTCGGGAGCTTAAATTAATTCAGAAAGCAAATTTTTAAATGTACAATATAGACTTGCAAAACTTCATCGAAATTTTTTCTAAAGGGGTGGCCAGCTCCTTTGGTTCACAAGCCTAAATTCCGGATTTGATTTTCAGAACATATATAGCAACCATAAAATTTCAGACGGATTAAAACTTGCTTACTTTTTTCCAAACAACATAGTCAGGAAACTTGCTTCCTTCTTCCTGCTTACGCCATTGCAGATCTCTGTATAGTCTGGTAGTGTTCTCGGGAACTTAACAAATTTACAGGCCAATTCTTTTTTAGGTTACAATATGGAGGTACTTTGCAAAAAGTTGATCAAAATTGTTATTTCAGGAGTGGGCCAAAGCAAGTTCTCTTTGTTTACGAGTCAACATCCTGAATTCGCTTTTTAGCGCGTATGTTACAACCTCCTAATTCTTCATATTTTTCCAATTAATATAACTAAAGAGAAGGCTTTAGCCTTCTTCGCCTCCTGGTTGCGCCATGCGCCACTGACTGAGGCTCCATAGAAAGTGATGTTTGTAGCTCCGACTTTAATCAAATTTGGTGCAAAGTCTCACTTCTCTACGTTTATGTGTAATAATGCTTATTTAGAGGGTAATACTTTTTTAGGTTAAAATATGAACGTATCTAACAAAAAGTTCATCAAAAATGTTATTTCAGGAGTGGGTTTCAGCAAGTCCTCGTTATTGACGGGTCAACATCCTGAATTCGCTTTTTAGCGCGTATTTTGCAACCATGCAATTCTTCAAATCTTTCCACTGAATACAACTAAAAGCGCTCACACTCGCTTGACAGGCTCCATTGTTTATGTCACCTGTGCATTGGAATCGTATACTTGCAGCCCACACCAATGCCTTACTTGGTAATAATTGCCAGGGTTTGACTTTTTTAAATTCTTTGCAAAGGAGCTATATTTCATTTAGATCTTTAAGCACTGGTATATAACCACCTGCTCCATACCAAAACATTGCTTCGACCACTAGGGGCTTCTTAGATATAGTAAAGACGTCAATTTGATTTGTAGCACAGGATCTAATAAAGATCTTAAAACAGTTTGAAAATCAGTATGGCAAGCTGGATGGATGACGCTTGACACTGAAATCTTTAAGCTGACTGCACGGCTTTATGTGAAGGCAATATCACACTACCCAGCGTTCTTGTATGCTTTGATGGGGCTGGCTCCGTCCGAGGCCAGAGAATGCTTTCCAAGGAAACAGATTGTAAATCACGTTATGGAATCCCGTTTCCATTTAATTGACAAATGGTACTTTTGGTCCCGAAAATTTGAGCGGTATTCAAACCGCCATGATAATTTGATAGTCAACGTTCAGCAACTTTGATCAAATAACAATTATGCTCTCAAGCTTTTCTTGCCCAAGCCCAATCAGCCATTACTATTGTCAACTCAATTATTCCTGCTGGCTTTGGGTAAAGCAAAACCGTCTTGAAACTGACGTGGATATTCAAAAATAGCGTAGCATTGATAGGGACATGTCCACCACCATCTTGTCAGTGTAATAAAGGATCACAAACTGCAAATCTTATGTTATATCATCATCTTGCATACGAACAACATAAAAAAAAACCTTGCATCTAATTACGCTCGAGCACCATGCCAACGAAACGACGCAACAACTGGAACTTCCTTCTGGTTAAAACCGTAAATTTTTTAAAGATTGAGCCGCAACCAGGGTTGGGCATCCGCTTTTTAAAAAGTAGCGACCTTACCGCTACTTGTTTAAAATAGTAGCGACGTTACCGCTACCTCTACTTAGAGAAAATAGTATTGGCGCTACTCGCTACTTTAAACCCAAATTTTGCAAAATTTAAAATGCATGATAATTGTAATCGTCACTTTACTCGAAATAGGCGCTCCATAATAGATATTCTTCGCCTAAGATTATGATGATACTTTATCAAATGTTAATAGCAGACTCTAGGCTATAATAAGTAGCCATATATACAGGGCTAAGTTACTGACATACATTGCGCTTATGCAAAGTAGACTACATTCTGTTTCCTTTTCCAAAACTACTCGCTGTCTAAAGACAAATTGATCTCACGCTGAAATAAATCCTGGTAGAAATAGGAACAGTTACACATTTATTACCTACTTTTTTCTAATTCATTTAAAACTATTAATCCCTTTGGCTTAAAAATGACAATTCAATCAAATTAACAGCATAACAGGACCTAAAAAGTAATAATTGCAACTATTATTCTCGGAGGTTGGGAGTTTTTTGAACCATTTTATAGCAGCTCGTGATATCAGAAGCTTCGCTTTGATCTAAAAAGATGCTGAAATTTTTTAAAGTATTCTTGTAATAACCATCTGGCAATTTTTAATCACACTTTGAATAGAAAAGAGTGAAAAAGAGAGTCGTAAAATTTACTGCTATGAGTATTTTGTTTTCCCACGAACGCTTCAGCATTTTCACTACCTCATAATCAAGTTATTGCAAAGTGAGCTCAACAGCAGGCTAAAATGAAAAATCGTTTTCAATATTTTGAGTTAATGAAATATTGCTAACAGATGCGGTAGCGACATTATTAATTCTGCAAAAGTAGTGGCGCTACTGCTACTCAATACTAAAATCCAAAAGTAACAGCCCTACCGTTACCGCTACTTCCCACCTCTGGTCACCAGAAATGTTTTAGAATTAAGGGTAATATTTTTATCTAAGAGTAAAGGCAGTTATACTATGTCTTGAAGGCATTTGTGAATGTATTTTTACAGGCGTTGTTTGACAAAATCATAAGCCAAATCACTATTACACAAAACTAAAAACTTTAAATATCAATAAAATGAAACAATATTATTGAGTTCATTCAGCTCAATAACAAATTACAACTAATGGAACTCTGTCTTCAACTCTTTAAAAATACAGAAGTAGTTTCCCATGCTGACGGTCAACTAAACGCTTAAGTTGCTTACTTCCAACCGATGTAAGAAAGAACCAAAAGCTTTATAAACACTCCTTTGAATAAATGATGTAACTTACCTTGGTTGCAATGTTGATAAGAGTGCGTTGAGTTCTCAAACTTTCGATTGTCCTGCAATTGCAAGCCCACACTTTGCTGGAGATTCATTGTCCCTGTACACAAAAACCATTCATTTCTACTTCATCTAACCGTCTTTTATAGACATTCTAAGCTTTAGGCTGCCCATAGGAAAGTTCAGGTACTGTGATTTACATATTTTTTTGACAAATCATAAAATAAACCACAATTGTATCAAAACTACTTAATCGAAAAAGATATGACAAAAGCGTTATGGCAAAGTTGTACGCACATTCTTCATCCTAATTGAGTTACAATTTCATCCAGTTCAAATATTTCTAGCCTGCGTCTCGCGCAGGGTCCCGGTCCATTGATGTTGGGGTAAAAAATATCATTTTAACCGACTTTACTGGCTTCGTCCAAGCGGCAGTTGTGAAAACGGTAATGAAAAGTTGGTTTTTCTAAGCAGCCAATTCTCATTTCAAAACCAAGTGCACTTAAAAACAGAGTGGAGTCAAAAACATAATGAGAAAAATAAGCATAGACCCTGTTCCATCATCCCGACCTCTTTATTCCTTTAAATGAGTACCTTACGATGAAAGTAGAGGAGCGCCATATTAGTGATTGTTTTCACAAATACGAAGTAAGACATTAAGGTGGAAGCCTGTTTTACTCCTTCGAGCGTTTCCTTTTGTAATTCTTTTTGTGACTTAATAAAACACCGTTCATAACAAGATCGTTTTTTATTGCTATTACTGCAATGCGCTCAAAGCGGCTTATGGTTGAAAGTCATAGCAAGACATTAAAACACCAGAAAAGTGTTTAGCAGTAAATTTGAGTCGCAAAGCTCACACTATTCTCAAACTTTTTTAAGAGTAGTGATTAAAACTTTGTGAAGAAGGTGACCAAGGCATTTGCTGATATTCCCTTGTATAAACTGAACAACAAGCACATTACAAACCTATTTCATAAAATGAGTCAAAGTTTATCCTCAGAAAGTACTTGTAAAAAAACTGTGCTTAAATTTGGAAAAGACAGAATTTTGCGCGTTAAAACTGCTGTGGAAGAAAAAAATTTTTCTGATTGTGATGAAAGTATTTTATTTGGTGCACCATAATTAAATATTCTAATTGAAAACTTATAATTACCGCTTTTTTTTGTTTTTGCAAATACAATTTCAAGAACACAAAAATAAAAACAGAAACAAAAGCATTTTTATAATCTATGCCAGCGTTTCCCAACCTTTTTTGTGCCGCGTGCCACTTAAATAAAACTATAATGTAATATTTTAAAATGTCAGTAACATAAGCCAAAGAAATACATAAAATAAGTAAAATAGGAAATCAATGTACTATAGGGCAAAAAGTACTTTATATTTCTCCGTTGTTTATTACGTAGTAATAAGTTTATAATATGAATAAAAATTTACTGAATATATTTGCGGCCCACCAGTTGGAAAACACTTATCTGCACTATAAACCGCAAATCTGTTTGTCTGTCTGTGAGTCTGTTTTAACTCCTCTAAAACTGCTAGAGGTACAAACATCAAACTTGGCACGATTAATCACCAGCCCCTGGTGAGTGTCATAAGGGTGTTCTTGACGTCATCGTGACGTCATAATCATTTTTTAAAATTTGCATTACCTGACAGAGGACAACCGCTTTTTGCTCAAATGAAAACCAGCTTCCGACTTACCACATCACAAAAACTTTTATTTGTTTGGGGGTCTAAAATGACGTCACAATCAACGTTTCATTGCACGATCTGTTTTTTGTTCTTTCTCAAATACTATTGATCGCAGAAACGCGATTAAACATTTTTTCAGGAGATATTAATAAGGTGCTTTCGATAAAAAAATTTTTTAACAATTATTGCCTATTTTACTATGCTACGAGTAATTCTGTATTTAAGCACTTTAACCATACAAGGGATAATGTAACACATATGTTATATGATTGTTATGGTTATATCGTTGTGACGTAATAACCATTTTTCTAAAATTCATTATGATTTTGTTGTTGCCTAACAATTAAGGAATTGTCTCAAACTTTATGAATTGGAATTATATCATTCTTAAAGGGTTTGGCCCTCTTAGTATTTTTCTTCTCTATTTTCCTTGCATGGTTAAAAATGGCTCTATGATGTCATAATATGTCTCGGTCGATAAACACAAATCTTTGGCTACCATAGATCTTAACATGAAGATTTTATCAAAAATTGCAACTTTTTTGCAAAATCAGTTTACTAAAAAACTCATTTGTGACCTCATCTCTCAACCAATTTTCAAACTTTTCTCAACAAATTAACGGCTATTTCAAGGCGATTTCGATAGTGTGTAATATGTACAATTAATATTTGTTTTTGCACTGAAAAAACTGAACTTTAACACCTGCGGTGTAACTTTTTAACTCTCCCAAGTAGTGGGAAGCTCAGTAAAAACAGGTAACTTTAATACAAAAACCTTATAGTCAGGTACTAACAATTAGTGTCCTTTAATAGCTTAGGTATTTTGCTTTCCAGTAATATGAAACTTCAATTACATATGGTTGAGGATTAGTTCTTAATGGCTGATCAAAACTTGGTTGCCATACATCATGTTTCATTTTTAGTTGAACAATTATCCTACTTGATCTGACACACTTGCAATTGTCAAACAAAGTTAGTTCTTTGGTACATTTTGACTACTTTTCCTCACAAGCATTGTTCTTTGGCATTATCTGTCGATGTTTCCAAAAACATTCATCAAAAATTGAAGTCTCTAAATGTTTATGAAATGTAGTCTACCAGTAAAAATACGTAAAATTTTGGTGCCTGCACTTCAAAAAATTGCAATTTCTAGAAAAAACTTAGTTCTTTAGTATATCTTGTGTATTTTTTTTTGGTGGCAAGGATCTTTGAAATTATCCATCAAAATATTCAAAAAAATTTATCGACAAATGAAGTCTAGGAATTTTAATATATAGCCAATTCCAAGCAAAACACTTGGTGATCACTCGAGAAAAAGACAAGGGAGTAAAGATAATCCTTTCTTATCGTTTGCAACAAAATGTAAGTGTCGACCTACATATAATCAAAATGTTGAAGCAATTTTCTTTGCAATTGGGCGTGGCTGACTCAGCCAGCTAATTTGATATCCTTAACCTCGACATTATGAATGGGGGCACCCGCTATTGCTATAGCTTAACTGTGAGTGCTTCATTTCGAGTTAATTTGCTCTTTGCATGGCGGCGTTTATGCCAGGGCCAAGGAACATGCACGTTAGTTCAGATACGTTACTCCATATTAATTCGTCGACAGTAACGAAAAAGTGGTAATGCAGTGTACTACTCGAAGAGTTAATAGTAAGCGAGATCTATTTAAAGCTCTTACTTCTATGAAGATAGTACGTGATCACCATAACCGTATCATACATCGATTTATTGAGTTGTAAAGGTAATCTATGCGTTTTATATGCATGTTCACACGAATGACGTGTTATTTCACAAACTAGTAGTATTGCAGATAATAAAAGACCCTTCCCATAACTTGAAGAGACCATCCCTGGACGCGTTTCGTCCTTTTGGACTCATCAGCATGGCCTGTCCCGTCATCACCAAAAAACAAAACTGGGAAGGCTTTTTAATTATTTGGTATGCTATTACTTTGTGAAATAACCGCGTCATTCGTGTGAACATGCACATAAAGCGCGTAGATTGCCTTTATAACTCAATAAATCGATGTATGATACGGTTATGGTGATTACATACTATGTTCACAGAGGTAAGGGCTTTAAATAGATATCGCTTGCTATTACAGTGCCGGCAGAAAAAATTTTTACATTTGCTTGACAAAAAAAACTTTACATAAAAAACAAGCACGTGTATTTAACTTACTGTTTGCCTTAAAAGCATTGTATATCACAATAACTCTTATACTGATGTCATAAGCTACTATTTGGGTATACTTCACCGCATAGCCATTGTTCTGCGAGCTTCGTGCAGTTTTACAGCTAGGTGAATAGTAGGTCGGGTAAAACTGGACAATTTTTTTTATTTTCTTGAAATTTTGAGCTCTTGCAAAATTTATCTCAGACACTAAAATGGGTCAAAAGAAAATGCAAATGGCAGAAAAATCTCGTATCTTGACATTGTTAGAGAAGGGGGATTCTGTGATTGCTGTTGCCAGAGATATTGGAGTTTCAAGAGAGGCAATTTATCAATTTAAAAGGTCGGCTGCGTTATTACCCCTGGGAGGGTACCAAAAAGAAGTCGGGCTCTGGCGCACCTAAGAAGACCTCACCATGAACGGATAAGCTTTTGAATCGTGAAGTAACATCATATCCATCTATAACTGCGGTTGAATGAAAAAACTAGCACCCTAAGCTTCTCCACAATGTCTCAACAAGGACAATTCGTCATCGACTCCAGAAGGATCTTGGTCTACCGTGTCGCCGTGCAGCCAAGAAGCCCATGCTCACTGCAGCAATGAAGAACAAAAGGCTCAACTTTTGCCAGAAATATCGACATTGGACAGCTGCAGAATGGAAAAAAGTCATGTTTAGTGATGAGAGCACTTTTACGCTGGTGAGAGGAGTCCCAAAGATGGTGCGTCGTCCGAGTAGTGCATCTCGGCATGACCCAAAATTTACGGTTAAAACCATGAAGCACCCCGTCAGTGTAATGGTGTGGGGAGCTTTCAGTGGAAATCTGGGCCGGGTTGGTTTGTACTTTCTTCCTAAAAATGTAACAATAAAAGGAAGCATTTATATCAACATTTTAAAGTAGCATCTTCTCACATTCTGGAGAATTCATCAGTGTGATCATTTCATGCATGATGATGCCCCAGCTCACAAGGCAAAGATTGTGACAAAATTTCTTAACAGCCATAATATCCATGTTTTCGAGTGGCCTGGTAATTCACCAGACCTAAATCCAATTGAAAATGCCTGGAATTTCTTAAAAGACAAAATTCAAGAGAGGCAACCATGTAACGTCATTGAATTGCAACAGGAACTGAAAAAACTCTGGGTAACACTGGACTCCAACTACTTTGCCGCCCTTGCCGATTCCATGATCAAAAGACTTCAAATGGTCATCAAATCTAAGGGTGAGATGACAAAATACTGATTGACTTTATATTTTATCAGCAATAAAAAGCGTGAATTCTAAAATCTTTTCGTTTGATTTCTTTGCGGAGATATTTAGTCAATGTAAAGATTTTTTTGCCGGCACTGTAACTCTTCGAGTAGTGCACTGCATCTTCGATACGGATGGGATCCCCGTATCAAAGTGATAGCATGCGCCGCGCGCGAGATGTGAGCAAAGGAATTTGTAATAGAAAGATACGACATTTTTCATATTATTGCAAATGTAGGGTTTTGTTTTTTGGTGATGACGGGACAGGCCATGCTGATGAGTCCAAAAGGACGAAACGCGTCCAGGGATGGTCTCTTCAAGTTATGGGAGAGGTCTTTTATTATCTGCAATACTACTAGTTTGTGAAATAACACGTCATTCGTGTGAACATGAATATAAAACGCATAGATTACCTTTACAACTCAATAAATCGAAAAAGTGATAAGTAGCGATCCTAATATTCAATGGCTTAAAACGGACTGTTAGGTCATAATCTTAAATGACATCACAACGCTTGCCAGTATATAGTAAAAACAGCAGCAGGCAGCAAAATTATCCACTATCGTTTTGATAGCGAATATAAATGGTAAAGCCTATTATTGATATTTGTAATTGCAAGGATATCGGTACAAAACACTAATCTTCATTTAACTGTAGGGAGATCTGAATTAGGGGCAAAGTTTATTGTAATAAAATCCCAAGTTTAAGAAAAGATCAAAATTAAACAATAATAGCATCAATCTGTGACACTGGATTAAGAGGAAATGTTTTTGTTTGAAAAGAGATTAATAGGTGTCTATTGCAATACGTTATACGACTTAAGGGAAAGGCATGACATCTTTTTGTGCTATGGCTGAATTAAACCAAAGCAGCGCAGGCTAAAATCTTAATGTCACAAATATTAATACGAAAGAGGGCCCACCAAGTCGTCAAATACGCCTACCACTAAGTAGTTAATTTCTTTAATTGTCGAAACGACCAAATTTGGGAAACATCAACAACTTAAACTATGTTTCACTTTCCTCACACCTTGAAATATTACAAATGTTAGTTTGTGACATTTTTTCTTTTTGAATGCTTCCAGTCTTGATTAATAGACCAACATGATCATCATTACATGTACAGGAACTATAGCTTATATTTAGTAAAACATTTCGTTGTTGCTCTCACAAATGTTTTTTACGGTGAAGCTGGCGTAGCTGCATTAATTGATACGTTTTGTGTCGGCACGGGTGATGGTATGCCCAGCCGGGATAAAATGACAGCATTTTTTGGAGAAACATGTTTTCTATTTTGCTTGATAATAGCTTTATTGAGCTACCGGAATCAAACCTGAAAATTTGGGAAAAGCAAGGACTTTTTTAAACTTATCGGAGTATACCGAAGGAAGAAAAAACAAATATGAATAATGATGGGCAGCGAGCAGGGTCTTGAGATAGTTTGAGGGGAAATCAAAATTACCTACGTCACTGGGTTAAATCGCACCACATGAAATATATCATTGGTATTTTACTTTATAATCGCACCACATAGAATATATTATTGGTATTTTGCTTTCCAATAGCTTTATAGAGCTACCGGGGCCAAACCAAACATTTGAGGAAAAGCAAAAACTCTTTTCTCTTTCCAGGTCACGTCAAGCAGAGAGATAAGAACATGCTACATAATGCGTAGCCACTGAGAACTCGAGAAAGTTTAAAGTGAAATTAAAAGAAAACAGCGTCACTGAGTGAAATCGCACAACACAAAAGACATTTTTGCTATTTTGATGGCAAGTAGCTTAATATGAGAAAAGTGCCTCTTATTTTCAAACTATGGGAAACGCAAGGCTCCCTTGCGTTCGTGTCCGTAATGAACAAAGCACATAGACCTAAGGCATAGCCAAAATTTTGAAATGAGATATTTTATTTAGAAAAAAAGCACAAAAATCGTAAAAATCTTATGTGCAGAAAACACATAAACGTTTAGTAACTATTCACACAAGAGCCTGATATGTAAAGCCGGCTTGGCCGGCTGAACCAACATTCTCAATTCCGACGTTACTGATGGGCTCTTCGGGTGACGTCGTCGTATATACTATATAGCAAGGATTTTTTCTTTTGCTGTTATGCTGCCTGTTAAGGTATTGATGTCTATACTCTGGAGCATTGTAATAAAATCCCAAGTTTCTGAAAACCGTAACCCTAACCATAACAATTTGTAAAACTGAATTTAGAGAAAACATTTATTTGAGAACAACTCGGCCTGATGTGCGCCCACTAAAATATGGTGAATGATCTTGGGGAAGCCAAAGCCGCTTTGTCGCTATGCCGGCAACAAAACAAACAGCGCTGCCAAGATAACTTAATACCACAAATATAAATGGGAAAAAGACAACACCACATCGTAAAATATGCTTACCACTAAATAATTTACCGTATTTGCCGGTGTATAAGTCGACCTTTTTCGATCAAAAATCGACCTAAAAAAATCGACCTCGACTTATACACCGAGTCATGAAATTCAACTTTGTATTCATCGCTTCAAATGTGATGGTAATTACTACACTTCACAAAAAGTTATAAGCCAGTAAAAGCAGAATAATGTGGTTGCCCTTACAAGGGCGCGTAATATCACAGGGTTACAAAGTAAATAGTATTCAAAATGGCGTATAGATTTCGTCAATAAATTTCGCATATTTCTGGTTGAATTTTAAAGTTTAAGATAATGAAACAATTGAGCTCGACTTATACAAAGGATATATCATAAAATCGTAAATTTCCGTCGAATTTTAGGGGGTCGACTTATACAACGAGTCGACATATACACCGGCAAATACGGTATTTGTGTAACTATAAAAGCAACCACCATTCGGCCACTACAATCAGTTTTGATTGTGCTTCAATCCCTTCTCCCTCACAAGTATCAACGATAATTTGTGGCAAGATTCTTTGTGAGCATTACCAGTCATGATTAAAAGAATATGATGATCACAATTTCGTGTACAAGAATTATGAAAGTGCACAAATATCAATATTTTTACAAGCGACTTTTTTGATATAATTTATAGTCTGATTAACGCAGCTAAAAAAACAACAAAAATTCCGCTTTGCAAATTTCTTCGCAAACATTGATATATTTTGGTATTCAGTCACCTTGATGAACCATAAAAAATTTGAACTATTTTTGACATTGGATCAATGTTTTAAGGTTCTTACGGAATAAGTGTATATAGAGCAATAAAACCTAGCGTACCAACAACCATTCAATTTTTCTTTACAGAATATTAGAGCGCAATATACCGAAAAAAACTTTCTCTTCAATAAAGCAATTTTCAAGCGACTTCCATGCAGATATGCAATAATTA
The DNA here is from genome assembly GCA_963675345.1 of Trididemnum clinides. Classification (NCBI taxonomy): domain Eukaryota; kingdom Metazoa; phylum Chordata; class Ascidiacea; order Aplousobranchia; family Didemnidae; genus Trididemnum; species Trididemnum clinides. The sequence goes on along the minus strand of OY776306.1, from coordinate 13,795,326 downwards.
ATTATCAAACAGTTTGAAAATGTATTTAAACCTTAGAGAAAGCACGTACTACTTCATGTCCATCATTTTACCACCTTCTTCTTTCACACAACATAAACGAAATTGACCGGTTTTTTCCATTTGGAGCTTCAAATAAATTTATGCATAACCTGCCGGCTGTGCCGGAGTCGCCCGCGCAGCCCCCAATCAGTAATGTTGGAATTAAAAATGTCGGTTCAGCCGACTGCGCTGACTTCACCCATCGTGCACTTGTATGAACAGAAACGATAAAATTGTGTTTTTTATGCACATTCAAGATTGCTTTACACGTAATGATGAGCATCTTATACTCCTAATCAAGACTGGTAAAACTCACTAGCAAAGAATATAGCAACAAACTACCATTAACACTTTCAAAACATGTGAGTGGGGAGGGGTTGAAACAGAGTCAAAAATTATGGTGGCGGCCAAATGGTGCTCGTTTTCATAATTACAGAAATAAACTATTTAATGATAAGCCTATTTTTCGATTTGGTGCGGTCCCTTTCTTATTTATATTTGTGGTATTAATTTCTTTGGCTGCGCTATTTGCCTAATTTTCGGCATAGCGACAAAAGCGGCTATGGCTTTCCCAAAATCATTCACCATATTCTAGTAGGAGCCTATCAGACCAAGCTATTTTGAAACAAAATATTCTCTGTAAATTTAGTTTTACCAATTGTTAGGTTTTAAATTTTATTGTAGTTTTTACTTAACTTGGGATGTTATTACATTGTTGTATAGTCTACAGCAGCGGTTGTCAATTCGGGGTACGAGAAGGGACTTCTTGGGGTGCGAGTTTTAATTCTCTGATTATTGATATCAGCAATGGTAATACAAAAAACATTACATTAAATGGTGCAAGGGGTGCAAAAATGATTTTTCCTTTAGGACGGGGTGCGGGCTTCAAAATGAATTGAGAACCGCTGGTTTACAGGGAGCATATCAGCAAAAAAGTATTCTTGAGGCATAAAAATGGAATTTATTCGCAATTCCTAGTAAAAAGAATAAAACCAAAATGCTGGTAAACATTTTATTAAAACGTTTTGATTTTACACTAAAAACATCATCAGTTAAATAAATAGTTTCCAAAGTGGCAGTAGCTGTTTTGGCCTAGTCTTAGGTAACCATTTATCTAAGTGATGATGCTTTTAGTGTAAAAGCAAAACGTTTTAATAAAATGCTTACCAGCATTTTGGCTTTATTCTTTTTACTTAAAATATCCTTGATTTATAGTTTATGTCAATGTTGCTCTCAGGCCTCCCATCAGTAACGTCGGGATTGAGAATGTCGGTTAAGCCGGCTTCACCCATTGAGCACTTGAGTGAACTGTAACGAAAATTTCATGTTTTTTCTGTACATGAGATTTTCATTACTTGGTACGATCTTTTCCTATTGCAAGATTTTGGATTTCAAGGTTCTGGCTATGCCTTAGGTCTATGTGCTCTGTTTATACCCTGCATGAACGCAAGGGGGCATTACATTTTCCTTAATTTGGAACACATTTCTGAGATTACGCTATTTGCAAGCAAAAAAGCAAAAATGTCTTTCATGTGGTGCAATTTTACTCAGGGACATGTTTTTTTTATTTTTTCTTAAACTTTCTCGAGTCCTTGCTGGCTACCCATTATGTTGCATGTTCCTCTCTCCCTGCTTGGCGTGCCTAAGGGAGTTAAAAGAGTCTTTGCTTTTCCCAAAACTGTTAGGTTTGATCCCAGTAGCTGCATAAAGTTATTATAAAGCAAAATACCAATGATATCTTCCATGTGAGGCGATTTCACACAGTGACATTGTTTTATTTTAATTTCCCTTCATCTCCATCTTTAATTAATTTAATTAATCTTTATGTCCATCTTTATCATTAATTTTTAGATTTGACCCTGATTGCTCTATAAAGCTATTATCAAGTAAAATAGAAAAAATGTTTCTCCCTAGTATGGTGCGATTTTGTCCCTGCAGATCATGCTATCACCCGTGCCGAGTTAAAACGTAAGAAATAAGGCAGTTGCGCCGGCATCACCGTACAAACATTTGTGAGAGCAGCAACGAAAAGTGACAGTAAATATAGGATACAGCTCCTGTATACGTATAGTGATCATGTTGGTCTATTAATCAATACTGGAAGTACTGAAAATGAAAAAATGATGTCACAACCTCTTATTCGTACTTTTTAAAGCTTTAGCTGGGGAGGGGAGTGAAACATAGCCTAGTCAATAATGATGGTAGTGGCCAAATGGTGGTCGTTTTGACAATTAAATAAATGAGCTATTAAGTGGTAGGTAGGCCTATTTGACGATTTGGTGAGCCTCCTTCCGTATTTATGTTTGTGATACGAAGTTCTTTGGCCTCGTTGTTTGCTTTGATTCCGTCATAGCATGAAAAATGGCTATGCCTTTTATCAAAGACATATGATCCATACCAAGTAGTGCCTATTAAGCTCTTTTCAAGCAAACGTTCCCTCTAATCCAAATTTTTCAAATTGAAGCTACTTTTGTTTAATTTTGATCATTTTTAAACGTGGCATTTTATTACATTTAACTTTGCCTCTAATCCAGACCTCCCTACTTTTAAATGAAAGTAAGTGTTTCTTATCATTACAAAAAGCCTATGAATCCTCAATATCAGTGATGGGCTTTGCTGTTTGCTATCGAAATGATAGTGGATAATTTTACCACCCGCTGCTGTTCTCACAATATAATGGCAAGCATCGTTCTGTCATTAAAGAGCATGACGTAACCTAGCTTAGGAAAAGTATTCAAGGCAGAAGAAAAAAAGCATGCTTAAAAACGCTTAAATAAATATGTAATCGTTTGTTGCATCTTGATACAGCGTAAGATGTTGTGAAATTACCTTTAGCAAAAATTAACGTTTGAATAAACGCAGTCGATTAAAAAACACATCGAGGGTGGGTGTGCATAGCCGCTACATGTCTCCCAAGTTTATCGCTTGTTGGCAATGTCTTATTTGCTGTTTTTACCATAGGCGTTCTTGAACTGAACAGACTTTTATCTGTTACATCCAGCAAGTGCTTGAAAGCATACCAAAGTTGTGGGAGGGCGCCAAGATAATTGATGTGTATTTTCAGGATTCAGCCATTAAATGTTAGGCTCGCTACTTTGGGGAAAGTTGTGCAAGCTAGACTCTCGTGTAAATTGGTACCCAACTGTTTTGAGACTAATTTCAAGGTTTGATGCGGAAATAGTCACATGTTTTGAAACATCTCGGTAAGGGTTAGAAAAGCTTCAATATTTGTTGGCAAAGTATTGAGGAAATAGGCAATTCATGACAAGAACGAAATGAAGGGTGTTTAATCTTATTTCATGTCCTATGTTATTGACATAAAGTAGAAAGGCTGGAAAAGATATGAGTTCAACCGAAACATTACTCATACGCGTAAACATTCCTGAACACTACCAGAACCAAGTTTGAGTGCTAGGTTGAGGAACGATGAAAAGTAATTAAAAAGGTATCATACTAAGTTAGTATAAAATGAACCTCAACACATCGCGAAAAATGGACCCGGGGTTCAATATACACAGTAGAAGACATTTATCTCGCCTAACAATGAAAAAGGTGTAGGGCATTTTCTTATATTATACATACTTTGCATAGCACTGAACGCTAACAAGGCTTTAATTTTTTGTTGTATTTTGCACATTTGCAAGTGACTATAATATTAATTATCGCTGTTCAAATGTCGACTCGAGCTGCATGAAAAACGAAATGAGCAGATGGAAATAATTGTGCATGTCGTTTTATATGTCTTTTGCTATTGCTATGAATAAATTCCAGCGATTTTCTTTGCATGATCAGTTTACAGGCATTTTATTCGGCTAGGACCACAGTACAACTACGAACTCCTACCCAGAATATGTACTATTTCATCACTAAATAGTAAATTTTAACCTTACATAACATTGCAGCTTGTTGAACTGTATTAAGACTGACTAAAATTCTTGCATTTTGACTGTTTATCAAAAAGGCTCTTTCACATGCATGTCTTGTAAATTGGACCAGTTCGATAAAAAAAATAAATATTAGTTTTGCATCTAAACGAGTGAACACAAAAGCTTGATGCTACATCACAATATGCTTTTCATCCATGATGCACTAAGTGGGAAAGGAATCGGAGCTAAACTGTTGCTTTTATTGCAATTCTTGCTTAAGAGGTCCAAATTACGCAACTTTCCCCTATTACTTTGTTGCTTCTTTAGGCGCATTTGTATGAGCCTAACGCCTCTGACTGCGCGCATGTTGCTTGGTCTTGGCATAAACGCATCCATGTGAAAAGTAAACCAACCGGAAGTGAAGCACTCATAGTCAAGTTATTGCAATAGCAGGGCTCCCATTAATAATGTCAAGGTTAAGAATATCAAATCAGCTGGCTGAGACGGCCTCACCCATTTGCAAAGGAAATGGCTTTAACATTTAAATTATATGCCGCTCGACACTAATATTTTGTTGCAAAACATTTAACAGAACCATTTGTATTCCCTCTCCTCTTTTTCTCGGGGGATCACCAAGTGTTTTACTTGGAGATGGCTTCATATTGAAATTTTTAAAGACTTTATTTTTAGATAAACGTTTTTGAATATTTCGATGGATAATGCCAAAGATCCATGCAATGGAGAAAGAATAGACAAAATGTCCCAAAGTAGTTAGGTTTTGTAGAAATTGCAATTTTATGGAATACAGGCAACACAATTTTGAGTGTTTTTATTTGGTAGACTACATTTCATAAACGCTTAGATACTTCATGTTATGATGACTGTTTTTGAAAACGTTGACAGGTAGTGCCGAAGAACAATGCTTGTGAGCAAAAACGTAGTCAAAAACTAAGGTTGTCTAACAATTGCAAGTTTGTTAAATCAGGTAAGATAATTAATTGTTCAACTAAAAATGAAACTTGATGTATGGCAACCGATTGTTGATCAGCCATAGTAAAGTAATCCTTAGCCCTTGCTAATTAGAGTCACATACTGCTGGAAAGCAAATTTCCTAAACTTTTTAACGGCAGAAATTGTTAGTATCTCATTATAATAGTCGTATTAAACTTACCGTATATACTCGCCTATAGGTCGCACCACCGTGTAGGTCGCACCATGAATTTTGTGTTAAAAAAGTTGAATTTGGGGTTGACTCGCAGATAAGTCGCACTGGAAATTTTGGGACTTAAAAGGCCCTTTCCCTAGCTTTTTTGTACAGATAACCAGTACATTCAGACCCCTAACCCTGTTTGAGAAATGTCAAAAATATATACATACATAATTACGTAAGCAGAAATTACTGGTGCATGACCTTGTGCTATTGGTTGTTTTGGTATGTGCGTGCACGAGTGCATGCACGCAATAGCCGATAAGTTTCGCTTTTGTTCCGACTTGGTGGAAATTTTCACTCAGGTATGACCACCGTATAGGTCGCACCCTAGTTTTTGGACGAAAAATATGAGAAAAAAGTTGCGACCTATACGTGAGTATATACGGTACCTGTTTTTACTCAGCTTACCACTTTTTGGGAGAGGTAGGAAGTTACACTACCGGCGTTAAAGTTCAGAATTTTTAGTATCATGGCTCATATTAAAGATCCATGTCATACACTATCAGAATCGCCTCGAAATAACCTTTGATTTGTTGAATAAAGTTCGAAAATTGGTTGAGAAATGAGGTCACAAACCAGTTTTTAAGTAAACTGATTTTGTAAAAATGTTGCCATCATATGATGATCTCTGTTAGCAAAAAACTTTCTTAATTGTACCAGACGGTATTACGATATCATAGAGCAAGTTTTAAGCCTGCGAGAGAAAAAGCATGGTTCCCAAGAGCATTGGTTCCCAAACTTTTTTGCCTGCCGGCACCGGAAATCAGTTAAACAAATTTCGCGGCACATTAGCCTTGGAATCTAATCCAATTGATGTCGAGTAGCATCACAGGCGACAGCCAGAATGGTAATGACCTTTTTTTAATTTTTTTGAAAATCACCACTTTTCTAAGCCACGACCTCCGAAAATCGAGTGATGCAGCCCCATATGGTGCTGATTTTAAAAAAAAAGGTCATTAATTCTCTCGCCGTGACTTGTAATGGCAGCATTTTCTCGATTTTGGGGGAAAATATGTAACAGCAAAAAGCATTTTGAAAGGACTCGCGGCACACCTGCAAATCTTCAACGGCACACCAGTGAGCCGCGGCACACAGTTTGGGAAACACTGACTAAGAGGTTTAAAATGCTTACATGCAGTAAAAAAACTCCTCATTGCATTGCCACATGATCTTAAATTGTTGTAGAGTTGTATTTATCAAAATCACCTTATTAATGTCTGCTGAAAGTGCGTTTAATTGCGTTTTTAAGACGAGTAGTTTTACAGCTAATAAACTATGTAAACAAGCATTGATTGTGACGACATCTTAGACTCCAAAAGGACAAAATATTTTGTGAAGTGATAGGTTGGGTGCTAGCTTTCGTTTGAGCACAAAACGGTTTTGCTCTGTCATAAAATGTTAATTTAAAAAAAGTTGTCTTTGATTATGACGTCATAGTGGCGTCACCAATAAACACTCAATCCGAGGTGGTGATCAATCGTGTCAAGTTTGATTTTTTACGTCCAGTAGTTCTGGAGGAGTTAAAGCGCAAGTACGAGCGTACATACGTACACAGTTGGGGACTAAATCGCGCTATATATATATTTTTTTTGCTGGTTCCAAGTAGTTACGATCGATAGTGAGCGTCTTATAAGCGAGAAACAAAACAACAAAGCGAGTCCTACAGGCGCGAGGCTTCCGAAGGAAGCAATGCTATTGAGAGATATATTTAAATTTACAAATCCATCCCTGGACGCGTTTCGTCCTTTTGGACTCATCAGCAGGGCTTGCCAAGGGCCGAGAGGTCCCCTCAATAGCATCAACGTTGACCACTATAAAACAGACTTAACACAAAACACAAGACTTACGTGCCGTTTACTATTGAGCGAGGTTCGTTTTGACGTACTGCTAGCCGCTCGACCATGGAGTGATACTGATATCCTTATGCGAACTTGATCACACAAGCAGTGATTATGCATGAAAGGTCTTCCAAAGGTTACAAACCAAATGCGGTGCCTCAAGGCATAGCTGGCAGCACGCGGTGCATGGCAGCAAAAAACCGGCGCGCGAGGAGGCCAGATCCAAAGGCGCAGGTTCGAATCCCTCAGGCGCGTCGCCCCAGCGCCAACCCTCAAGAACGCAATGCACGCGCAACGTGAAAAGGGCGCCGAACTAATTTCAGTGGGTCCCAAATGACTGCACCGCGGCTTATATAATGCACGGCCGCCAAGAGGTCAGCCACTTCGCCTATTCCACTCCGAGCGTAGCTACAGATTCCGACAACTAGCCCACCGCACGGGCAATAACTAGTGTGTTACATAGCGTAGCCCGATCAGCGACGCAACTAGCGCCAGATACCACTTAACAATCACACGCGGAGATTCCCCCACACAGTTCTTCGACAGGGTTTGCGCGATCACAGTGCTCGAGCTACTAACAGGGCCCCCGCACCACAGGAGCACACCGGAACGGGCGCTTCACCGAACGATGAACTTGTTAACATGAACGGTCCCAATGCCCCGGGCCTGGGTATTAAGCTTGGGGGATGCATACATAGCGAGCGATATATGTTGAGTCTGTTGCAATTTTTCAAGCAAATAAGTTGGCTTGAGCACAATTTTGGGAATAGCCAATTGTTTTGCTCCTGACATCTTCTATTTTTTTCTAATATGAGACCTCGAGATTATCAAATATTCAAAAGTGCTTCAACTTCTTTAGTTATATGTGGAATATTTGCGCTGAAGATCATATTGCTACGAAAGTCGTTGATTGGTATGGTAACATCCAGACATTTAGTGTCATTTTGAGGCAAAAACAAGACGTTGGTGAAAAAGGTTAGGATATATTTCCTTTACCAAAACAAATATATTCGTTCATATTGACATTATAGCAACATCTTATTTCGAATGCATTTAAGTTGTCAAAGGCGTAATTAAATTTCAAACCATGTCCATTCAAAAAATAGCGACATTAACTGCCATCGAGAATATTTTAATGGTCTGTCTGTTTATCGTAATTCCTTCGTACAGCTTGCTCTGGCGTAACATGAGCGAAAACACTCGATGCATAAAATAAAAACATTTGGAGATAAAAAGTCTCCTTGTCTTGCCCCATTTTTATATGAAAGAAGAGGCTAAGAAAACCATCATTTGCAATGCAGCAGGGTTTTGTGTAAAACTCTTATCCAGTTAATTGAAAAATTGCTAAAACCACAGTGTATTTTTACAAAGCAAAAAGAAAAGACCAGCTTAGAGAATCAAACTCTTTGTGTTGACTCGTAGATCAACTTATGATAAAGCGCCGACATCTTTTTTGTGGCTTGCATAGTCAACAACAATCAAGCAGTAAACAAATGTCATCTTCAATGTTACTGTCTTTTATGAAGCCATTTTGTTCTTTTTCGATAAGTTTATTTCATAAAGAGTCTATCCTGTTATTTACATCTTCAGAAATTGTCTTATAATCACAATTTAACAATGCTAATAGCCTGTTGTTGGAGATGGATATTTAAGGGTTTGCTCTATGCCTGGACCAGTGCGCATAAATGCAAACTTTAAGGTCTGGCCAGGGACTTGATAAAGTTTTGGGGGATATTAAAAGTAAACAACACTTCTGTAAAAAACCGCATCATATACGGCAAACAATTTTGCTTGAAAATAGGTCTACCGGGGGGGCATGACTAAAACTTCTGAAGATAACTATGGCCATTAAGTGCTCCTGGCTAGGCTTATGAAGGTAGGCTAACTGAAAAAATAAAGCCTACCGGAGACTTGAGAAAGTTTGGGGAAAAATCAAAACAAACATCACTTCATTGCAAAATCTCACCTTATGGCAGATAAATAATTTTTCTGTGTAGCTTGAAATTAGCTTAATAGACATATCAGGGTCGCAGCTAAACATTTAAGATGGTCCATGGCCCTGCTTGCTTCCATAGCTTTGCCCGAGCAGAAATAGGGTGTGGCCTTAGACTCAACAAAATTTGGAAAAAATAAAAAAGACCACTCTTTTGAGTAAAATTGCACTGTATCCGGGAAAAGATTTTTGCTAATTTGCTAAAGTCTTGGTTAATAGATCTACCGGTGCCAGGGCTAAACTTTTGGAACGGGACACGTCCCTTTTAGCATCCATGGCTACGCCTATGCGGGGCAAATAAGGGGCAGCCAGGGACTTGAGAAAGTTTGTGGAAAATCCAAAAAAAGTTCTTTGTGAGATCGCACCGCTTGCGGGGAAAATTAGTTATTAATTTTTTTGAAAATATTCAAAATAGCTTGCCGGGATCGGGGATAAAGCTTGGGCGTAAGGCATCGCTATCTTGGCTACGTTTATGTAGAGAACAACGCGCACGAGACAAAACCAATAATTTGAAAATATTTGAAAGAAAATCAAATGAAAACAACATCCCTGTTTGAAAACGCACCGTAGCCTATACTATAAAACATTTTTGCTATTTCACTTAAAACGGCTTTGGTTAAAGCCCTACTACCTAAGTGAGAGTAAAAATTGGGATGAAGCATGGATCCTTAGGTGTCCCTAGCTACACCTATACAAGAAACAGAGCTCGTAGGACAAGGCCAGGTAACTGAGGTCGCAAATTTAATCACAAAAGGGCCTCATCAAATAGTGGCTCAGGCATACCACAAAATATTCTATTTTTGTTTCTGCGAAAACATTAGCTATTTCAGCCTCTTCTCCTCTTTGTATGTGGGCCACCGTACCGTTTAAAGAAGCACTACAGAGATCAGAACGAGAGGAATGGTAGCCATGCGTATCCCCGCATAATGTATTTTGACTCCACTTCTCTTTTAACTATACTTCCCTTGAGACATACAATTGGCTGCGCTGAAAAAACCTTAACTTTATATTACTTTTAATTAATGGATGTTAAGGCATATAGGCTAACTGCAATCAGTTGAATAAAATACCACTTCCACGACCGGTTTCGTTCCTATTAGAACTCGTCAGGTGGACTCAGGTATTGAACCGACGGTCACATGAATTGCTTCATGCGGTTTATGCCACTCCGCCATCGGTCCTTTCAACTGATGCTGTTAATTTTAAGCTTATATATGGTGCACGCTCACTACAATGAGCTTGATGCGATATATGCTTTAATGGCATAAACCGCATGAAGCAATTCATGTGACCGTCGGTTCAATACCTGAGTCCACCTGACGAGTTCTAATAGGAACGAAACCGGTCGTGGAAGTGGTATTTTATTCAACTGATTGCAGTTAGCCTATATGCCTTAACATCCATTAATTAAAAGTAATATCTTAAACAGGCTAACACCAGCTCCTATGATTCTTAATTTTATAATTACAGTTCTCACAACTACTTCGTGGGTAAATCCGGTTCAGCCGGCTAGTAAAGTTAAATGCCGATCACGAGATGACGATTTTCATCTAGAAGTACATCCGATTATTATGAAGTAGTTCTTTTGATGAAGGCTATGCAATTAACATATTTCTCAAACTAACTACTTGAACTGAAATTAAGATATTTCTCACCAACGAAAATAACTGGCCCCGAAGTTGAGGCCAAGCTGCTGGTAGATAGTTGATTTTGCAAACCTTCACCGATTGGAGCTGGTAAAATTGCTCGCTGGTTTCTTTCATCAACATCAGAAATCACCTGCTGTAGTTCGTTGCAATCATCAGCTGAATTTGACGTGGTTTCGCACTCATGAACATTTTCATTTGACATCATGAACTAGTAAGTTACAAACTCTTTTTCTAAGTATTAGGAAAAACTGAAATATATAATCAAGATTACTTACGAAGTTTTTACTGCTAGTGTAATTTACTTTGCCATAATCTATAAATTAAGATTATAGACCTCGTTCCAAAATGGACAGTAAAAGGAACAATTAGGGGTAGACCTGGTTAGTTTCCGTGCATTGTGCGTTCTTAACTGGTTTCTGTTGAATACGATTTTAAAACACTATAGTAGAAAACTGGCAATGTGCAAAAATCTCAAGACTGGGTAAATAAAATCCCAAAATGGCTATTTTTGCTTTTAAATTCCCAAGTTTGTGAAATGTGTCATTTTGTGTCTTTGGGTTTTGCCACAACTAAAATTTTTTCAACATCAACAAAAATTCTTCTTGATGTTGTGTTGATCTCAAAAACAAACAAAACAAGGAAAAAGTTATCACTTTCCGAGACACACAAATTTCAACAATTTGACGTTCCAATCTACATGAATTCCCATAACTTTGCAGAGCAATCTCTAAACAAAAATAAAATCTTCATTCTTTCGCCAAAAAATCCCAAGATTTTCCAAAATTGTCAAAATCGATTTCAAAAGTCCCAAAATTTATCCCCAAAAATTTTTACAAAAAAATCTCAAGAAAAACCTGACTGGCCTTCAAAATTCCAAAGTTCTTGGAATAAATTTCCCAAATTGGCTACTATGAAGACAATATATTTTTTAATTGAACAACAAGCCAAAGCTGTGGAGCAGTAAATCTCGTATTAAACAAAAACAGCTTTGATGTACGATAAAACAAGACCAAGCCACAACCCATGTGAACAGCAAATAACAGAGCAAGATGTAAGCTTTCTTTTTATATTGCAAACACTTTTTGCAAAACAAGATCTTTCGCAATGTTGTTATCACTAGATTTAAACTAACTTATTTCCAAAAATCGAATTCCCAAATCGATAACATAAACCTGACCTCGCAAATGTTGTGCCTGCGCTGAAAAACATTCCTGTAAATAACTTTGATCAACAGCAGTAAGCAAATATGAAGTTTTGCAGAATATTGCAAAATTTCTTTGATTTTACTACAAAATTTTTACTGTGCGCCGGTCACCGTAAATACAAATCACTATATCCACGAACTTATCATGTTTTAAGGTTGAACTTGCATCCTGTTTTTATGCCTTGTTTACGGAGACAGTGCTGAGAATTACACGTTTTCTTGTTCGCTCTTGTGGTCAAAGCATGGCTTTTTATCAAGATGATAAATCATTTTTATAGTCTAGTCATCTGTTTTTGCAAACTACGCTGAGGAATTCACTATCTTTAGCGAGACTTTGTAAGTCCGCGACATCTTTTACCAACTAACTTCCATGTTAGCCTACAAGAGCGATGTTGGTTATGTTTCGGCTTATGCACTTTTGGCGATCGTTTTTTTTTAAACCAGCTGTGGATCTTTTGTAGAAAGCCCCGCCAATTGCAATTGGCGCCTATTAAGTGTACACTGGAGGGGGAGGCCCGGTATGTGAATGTACAGTGGAGTGTACACTGGGAGTGCAATTATCAGGAATTGCTTGCCTTACTGAAAAACCCCTCCAGTGTACACTCAATAAGCCCCTATTGCAAGTGGCGGGGGCTTTCTACAAAAGATCCCCAGCTGTTTCTATATATTAAGCCAAACTACATCTTCCAAAATGAAACAGGCACTATAGGCATATTTCACCAATGGTTTGTAAAAGAGCAGTATTTCTCAACCCCATGTCCGTGGTACTTTCTTCCAGTTAGCTAACTTTACGCAAAAATTCTTGTAAATTAAAAAAGAAACTTGAGTAATGTCAAGGCTTGAGCCGCGCTGAAACATCTAGGGCAATTGGTTTGTGAAAAAGACTTTCAAAACTGACCGACAGCATGCTGGCGAAAACGTCAACATTTTAATTGCGATTTAGTTTGCTTTGGTCCTTACAAAAGATACAGCCAGATGAAAGATGTTCGTTGCAGCTTGAGCGATACCACGCTGGATTGGGCTCAACATAAGTTCGATGTAGGAAAGATTATCCCTGCTGATGATGAACTGTTTCTGCAGTATCAGTAGCTTCGACATTGCAAGATTGCAACCAGTCCGACTGGTTGCTGATAAGATGCATTTCCAGCTTCGTTCAATTGAGGCTTCGTTTCGCAATATCTCTGTTGTTTCTCAGTCGTTTAAAGGTCTTGAGATTTCCTAGGCCGACATGTTTGAGGTCCGCATACAGTATTCCCAAGAGGTCTGTACAATAACGGTGATATTTAATGAGTACGCTTCCTTTGATGACAAAATCCGAAGCTTAGTGAACAGCAGGAACATCAGGTTCCCTCCTGAAAAAGTGGCCAAGCATGGACCTTCTCAACAGTGGACAGCATTTACAAACCTTATACAGGGCTTTGTTTGATATCAAATTAATTGGCTATCGACGTTCGTGATGGCACTGCACAAAGGTGTTTCCTGTCAACAGTATCGAGACGTTTGAGACATGCCATGGTCACGGAAGAGCAGCTGTAATTGTATGAGAGTATCTAAATGCAAAAGCCATGCCGGTGCAAGGTTTGCACAACTTCTTTCGAGCCTAAAACCACTTTAAAATAACCCAGTTCTCTCGTCAATTCCATGATGTAATCTGTAGAGAATGGTAATAAATTAAGGACTTGTTTTTGCCGTTCGGGAGCACGATAGGTCGCAGATCTGATGGGGAGCGGGCACGTTTTTTGCTTTGTTCAGGGCTATCAAGATGCCTTTACTCACAGCTTCGATGATTTTGTGTTATTCAAAGGAAGTATTGATTATCTATGATAATAGTTTGGTGATGATGTTACTTGCGCTTTTAAGTAGTTTACTGTCAATACTTTCGGGACCTGGGGCTCGTCTATTTTGAAGACGTGAGATTGCATTTGTCACTTCTTTCTGAGAAATGAATCTTAGTAACGGACTGGGGTTGTCTGTAAATACATCTAGTTTTGGATTTTCGTAATCGGTAAATTGTTTTTCAAACAATGATTTTATAGCTTCTGGTTTGCCAGAGTCGATGCAAAGAAAGAATTTGTCCTTGTCCTGACTATTCAAGATGGGTTGTGCTTTTGCTTGAACATCTTTGTACTATAGTCTGCCGTTCCAATTTCTGTTGCAAGTACCTTTGCACTACATACAGCGATTACTTATTTGTAAATCACATTTTCGAGTTGAAATTCCTAATTTTTTTGGCAAATTAAAACTACTGTCAATTATATTGAATACACCTGAGGAACTTGCCTTTTCACAACTAATTTAGAGACAGAGGCAAAATATAGAAGTTTCTAGTTGCTAGGTAGAAATTTTCAGTTGATCTCCTATTAAAAGGGATCTGCCTCCAGCATCACACTTAGGTAAAATAGAAAATTTTGCTCAATAATGATCACCAAAATCATACAGCAATTTAATTTCATCATGTCTGTATCCCGAAACCGGTCACGTATGATGTTGGTAATCATTATTGAGCAAAATTCTCTATGAGACAGAGACAATAAATAAAACAGTTGGTTTTTTAGTTTTTACATTTACTTTTTTGATCAAACATGAACAGAAGCAGAGGCGTAGCCAACGGAGAAGCCTGGCCCTTCCCTCCAATTAAAATTTGCTTGCTAAAGCATTTAGGTTCTTTTTTAGTACAATACAGATAATTTAATTTATTACATTGAATAATAGTCTATATAGTTAGTTGCAACAATAAATATTGTTCTTTTTCTGCTGCTCGATTTAGAAAGGAGAAAGATTTAGTGTTCAATTTATTTTAAAGAGCATTTGTTCTTTTATAAACAAACCATAAAATTCCATTAATGGTTTTATTGTTATGGTGGAAATAGATTTTGCTTGTTTGAGAGATTTTACGTCACAATGCTAGTAGTTGGCAGAATATTAGGCTGGCAGATATGACAGCAAGTAGCAGCGAAAACAAGAAACTGAATTAAATTTTTGAATACACTTTGTTTAAAGTTGAAATACTTCAAAGAGCTTTTGCAAGCTACCGAAAAATCCTTCTCACACATCGGCAATGATGCGAAACAAAACGGTCGAAGTCTCTAAAGAATATTTCAATCAGATCACTTCGTTCTTTCGACAAATTTTCTATTCAAATTTAACGTTTCGCTCCCCTTAGTTACCGGGGAGCTTCTTCAGAACACGGTAGATGTTAATAATGTGACATACAAACTGTACAACATAAAATTACAAAGACTACCTGTATTACTAAACACTAAAAATTATTTATCAACAGGGCAGGCAATCACGTAATAACAAAAACATTGTTACATCACAGATACAGGAGTGGCCAAGTGAAAAGTGTTGTGAGAAACATAAGACATTACTTATTGGAAACGAACACACTATAAACAGTCGGAAAATTCGCACCATCATTGCGATTAATAACATTACATGAACAAGCCTTTTGATTTATCAAAAAACTTTCCGCAACGCGACGTCTGTATGCATGTGATTCTGACTTCAGAATTTTGACATTATCCCAATCTATTCTATGATCGAATTCCATAACATGTTGACTCAGCGCTGACTTTTTAGTGTTAAAAGTCTTGACCGCATCAACATGTTCCCGTTTTCTGGTTCTAACACTACGTCCTGTTTCACCTACATACGTACACAGCATTGCAATCCCGGCAAGAAATTTGATACACCAAACCACGCTTTTGTTCAAAATTAATAACATCTTTAGGTTTGCGAAACAACGAAGACAACGTGTGATGTGGTTTTAAAGCCACTCCGATACCAACTTGAGTCAAAATTCGGCTAATAGGTTCGGAGACACCTTGCACGTAGGGAATCGAAGTGAACCGTTGCAGTTTTTCTGTTTTTCTAAAATTATGATTTTTCAAGTACTTCTTGAAACTACATTTGTTACTGGGAAATCCGTTATTTTTTAAGGTTTTTGTTATGTGATGAAACTCTTCAATCTTTTTTTTTCTTTTCTTTTTTTTTTCTTTTTTTTTTTCTCTCTAAAGAAACTGTATTGGAAAAGCGCTATTCGATATTAATGCATCGGATGTAAATGTTTTCACTTTTAAAGCCGATGGTACGCACGATCCTACAAATGCAGAGAACGTTTCGGTTGTCATTAGATTTGTTTAAGAGGGAAAAGTTCACGAATCGTTAATTGGACTGCCACATACAAACAAATTTGATGCTGATACAATAACATCGGTGTTCTTAGCTTACATGAGGCTAATAGTTGTGGTATCGATCCTAAGAAAATGATATTGCAGTGCTATGCTGATGGTCTTGCAGTTATGGCGGGAAGATATGGCTAGGCCCAAAAACAGATACAAAAGAAACTAAAAAATGCATTCTCTATGTGCATCACTTTAATCGCCGATTGTATTTGATGGTTGTTCATACGTTGAAAGTAATAATTAAAGATATAAAAGGTTTTTTTGACACTTGCAGCACTCTTGATAATTTTGTTTGTCGTCCCAAATTTCTCTTATCTATACCGGAGCCCAGTTGAAACGGTTAAAAGAACAACGTTGAAGTGGATACTACCTCTGCAATATTGGCCAACTATCATGACATAATTGATGTTTTGCATATCTTCGAAACTAATGGAATTGAAGCTTTTTTGAAGTATTGAAGCTGATATTATGTAATTAAAGCTGCTGGGCTGCTCCCGCAACTGAGCAGCAAAAAGTGTTTGTTCATTGTATTTACAATGCAAAGTTCTTTTAGTTTTATTTTACGCCATTAAGGCATTGCATAATGAGGCTAGCGGCGCAAAAAACGCTTTTTCATTGGTGAATACAACGACTACTAAACGAAAAAACATGCGAAGAGATATAGATGGCTCTTACTGATAAATTTCTTCTGCAGAAAATGACCTCACCTAGAACCAGAAGAAAATGAGGAATCTGCAGAAAATCCTAACAAGTAGCAGCAGAATCCGCTGTCAATCTTTGATGGCTTTCATGTTTTTCTGTGGTGGGTCATGCAGTTGTTTCATCTAATGCCGCTACAAATCCGATCTCTTTTCGCGTTCTGATTGACAACACAATTGGAAAAATAGAAGAAAGGTTTAGCAAAGGCAAAATTTTGGTATTCTCCTCTCAATAATATTAGTCACCCGGTAAAGAAAAATTTTTGTCACCTAAAGCCCTGAAACCGATTGAGGATCTAATTGAAGGCGAAGCAGGTGCTTCGTTTATAAATGAATGCGAAGTAACAAAATCGCACATTTGAAGACAAATTTACCCTTCACAACCTTCTAATTCAACTATTGTTGAGGAAATTTATCGGCTTCGGTATCCAATTTGCAATGCCTTCCAAAGATCTATCAAGTATATGCATCTGCAATAATATTTAAATCCAGGACAGCAATTCAAGGAGCATTGTTTTCAACACAAACGCGAGTTTTGACACTTAACCGGCGACCGATGACCCATACACTAAAGCAAAGTTTGATCTAATTGGATTTTGGGAACCTTACAACAAAAATATCGATTTTAATATTGTCACGAATAAGTAAATTTGCGTTGAAAGAATAGTTTTTACGTAAGTATAGTTGCTGTAATCTGTTGTTTTATTTTGCAATGATTATTTTATTTGTGAATCTGAATTGTCTGAAACCCTAAACCTGCTAAACTGTTCTCGAAAAAAGACCTTTTTTCTTTCGCATTTATTTATAGATTTGTAACTCACAAACCTTTTCTGACGTCACAATGGTTGACTACGTGATCAAGTTCCAGTGAATTCTAGTGATTCTTGTTTCTTCTGGGAAACTTTTCTCTTTTTTTTATTATTACCGATTACGTAATTTATTGACGGTGTTTTTCTTATGTCACGTGATGTTCTAGCAATTTCTAGATTATTTTTCAGTTGTATTTATAAGGTGGCGAGATTTTATTCATTCAGAGTGTAGTTTAGTAGAGGTAGTAGAGTGTAGGCAAAAGGCGTTGTTCTGTGGTGATTTTTGTAACAGGAATCAAGCGATTATTTTGGTGGTTTTAGTTTTGGTTAGCCTGATATTTATATAGTAAAGTACTTTATAGTAATACAAGAGGCTAGCAATGCACTTAGCAAACTGCTGACAGTGACACTTAGCAAAACTGCTGACGAAACAATGTCACTGTCAGCAGTTTGCTAAGTGCATTGCTAGCCTCTTGCATTACTATAAATGCCTGTGATCACTCGGCTGTGACAGCACTATTGTTCTAGCAGTTGGTACACTTAGTGCACCGGCGACAACCGCCACTCATTTGCGAGTGACACGGCTTCGCAGAACTTGACAGACCATCCACTACAGTGGACCCAGCATTAGGTCCCAGAAGTGTGACGGTTTAAGTTTGAGCCTCCAGCTTCTTATGGGTCACCAACTGCACAAAAGAGACCTGATAGGTCGAAACAGTGTCACTGACTGCAGTTTGCAAAGTGCTTTAGTTTCTGTATTTGACAAGCGAAGGAATTCGAAGTTTTAAAGTGATTTGTGAATATATTTGTTCTGTTCCTGACCAATAAGTGCATGGGTTAAAGTATTTTAGTGGAAGCCAATTTTTTCCTAGCTATTAAGTGCAAACAGACTTAATTATTCAAGCGATACTATACGTCGTCTCAATTTTAAGAAGCAAATCAGAATTGAAATAGAATCAAAAAATTTCTATTAAAACGCGACAAATATGTTGTTGCGTAAGTTTGTTACCATACATGATTTTTCATTTTCAGTTAAAACATTTTCCTACTATACTTAAGTAACTAGCAATTTTTATAAAAAAAATAGTTCTTAGGTACATTTTAACTATTTTCCACCAAAAGTATGGCTCTTCGCTATTACAGTAGAACGTCAATTATCCAAACGTCGATTACCCGAAACGTCGATTAACTGAACACTAGTTTAACAAGAGTCATTAAAGCGTGACGTCTACAAGGAGAAGCATATGATAACAAATTGCGTAGCATATGATAACAAACAAAGAGAAGCGAGACGGTAGACGGTAGTCAGTAGACCTGGGGTTCATTTCTTAAGTCGAGTCATTTCAAAAGACTTTAAAAAATGGTATTTACAGCTTCCCTGCTTGGCGCTCAGCATATAAAAGGGATAGTGTGGAGAACAAGCCGGCAAGCTTGCTTGTTGTGTCCTTGGGCAAGGCACTTAACGGGACGCCTCCACCTTTATGTGGCAGACAGGTGGCCCTCCAGTACTTCACCGGATTACAATTGTGAAGTTGCTAACCCAGCATGTCAGACGACTCTTAAGTACACTACAGTGGCAGTCCGCCTTGTTGGTGGTGGGTATACCAGTCACTCAAGACTGGTTCGAAATGGGCTGCCATCTTTCCCCTAGCCTAATTTCAATTAGGTTGACGGCATGAATTCATGCAGTACCTCCATCCTGAGGAAGAGGAGGGATAAACAAAAAAACAAACAAACAAAGATTTCTGAAAGCAAAAAGAGTAACAAACATAAAACATAAAAATGAGTGATTACTATACTGATCATAGTGTACAATAAATTACCTTATTCGGTATATGTTGTTTTATTGTAAGATTGTATTTGTTCGATTATTCGAAAAAAATTGCTTATCCTAACCACCCCTAATCCCAATTAGTTCGGACAATCGACGTTCTATAGTATTTATCTTAATTTTCAAATAGATCATCTCAACACGAATTCTGTAAAAACTTTAAAATATTGCCTACCGGCAAAAACACTCAAAATTTTGGTATCTTGGCCGTACAATATTGCAAGTTCTTTGGTACTTATTGACTATTCTTCCTCAAAAGCATGGTTCGGAAGCAATTCCCACAGAAGCGTGCCGCATAAAAAGCAAGGTAGATCCGGACTAGAGACAACTAAACGGGTTTGACCTTCAGATATTAGGTCTTGAATGTAACCGATTATAAATAGTAAATCCAGCATGTATTTGGTGCAGTTAACAAGCAGGGTACTGAATCTCTCTGGATATTTACTACAAGTCTACAAAAATTGCAGCTGCCGATAGCAAGTTTTTGGGGAGGCTGGTAATTTTGAGGGATAGACATATCTGAAGCAGGCCGAACGTTTTTTTTTTATCACCTACTTCAGTTGCGATTGTCAGCTCGCAATCCTTGACGATATTCAGTAACACAGTTGTCACCATTAAGTAAATTTGCATTAAAAGAATAGTTTTTATAAAAGGATAGTAATATGTAATATCATTTTTAACCCGGATTTTGTGGCGCGCTGTGGCGCGCTACGTCATTTCCGAACGTGACTTCCGAACGTGCTGATACGTCATTTCCAAACGTGCGGCTACGTCATTTCCGAACGTGTTGATACATGAACTTGAAGTACATTGTAACAGCTTGTAAATACAACGTGTAACAACTTGTAACAATTTGAAAACAAACGTCAAGACAACTTGAAAACAAATGGTAATACAACTTAAACAAATATATCTGTTTTTAGGAATGGTTTTATTTGTTTGAGTTCTTTTTAGGAATGCTTTGAAAATGTTCTTGTTTTAGGAATGATTATATTTGTTTTTGGAAATGATTTTATTTGTTTGATTTGTTTTTGAAAATGTTGTTTCTTGTATTTAGGAATGATTAGGTATATTTGTTTGAGTTCTTTTTAGGAATGCTTTGAAAATGTTACTTGTTTTTGGAAATGCTTTTATTTCTTTTTGGAAATGATTTCATTTATTTTTGAAAATGTCCTAATTGGTTGTACCCTCGCTTCAGAATACCCCCACTTCAAAAGTTTTCCAATTGATTTCACTTTTCAACTCGTTTACGATTTTTTGTCTTATTCTAAACACAACTGCAGTAAAACGGAAACATTGTCTTTAGGTCGTGACTGCAGCCTTTGATATTAAATCATAACTACTTCCTTTCGAAGCGTAAGCATTAATCGCGCGTAATCATTCACATCTTGAAATTGCTTATAAAACCTCTGATCGATTTCTCCTTTTGATTCTCTAGAATGTTGTTTCTTTACTCTTCTAGATGTGTTTATTGGAGGTATTTTCCTTTACTCGTGATATTTCTGCAGTTGGTTGGAATTAATTTACATCTATTTCAGTAGAACTAGGCAGGTAATGGATTCAGTCTTATTACAATACAATCTTGGAGGAATATAGACGTAGTTACTGGTGTCATGAAAGACAGATGTTTAAGGGAAAAATTTTGCGTGTCTATCACTAGCTGAAAACGTACATAAGAAAATAATTTGAAAGCACAACCAACAGTTTTGAACTAGTCGCAGATACAATGTTGGGGAGTATAGATTTCAAAACTAGGGTCAGACACAATCTTGGACGAGTATAGATTTCATTACTAGCCGCAGATAAATCTTGGAATAGTATAGATTTTAAAACTAGTCGCAGATACAATGTTGGGGAGTATAGATTTTAGAACTAGTGGCAGATACAATGTTGGACGAGTATAGATTTCAAAACTAGAGTCAGATACAATGTTGGGGAGTATAGATTTTAAAACTAGGGCAGATACAATGTTGGAGGAGTATAGGTTTTAGAACTAGTGACAGATACAATGTTGGAAGAGCATAGATTTCAAAACTAGAGTCAGATACAATGTTGGGGAGTATAGATTTCAAAACTAGGGCAGATAAATTTTGGAGGAGTATAGGTTTTAGAACTAGTGACAGATACAATGTTGGAAGAGTTTAGATTTTAGAACTAGTGGCAGTTACAATGTCGGGAAGTATAGATTTCAAAACTAGGGCAGATAAATTTTGGAGGAGTATAGGTTTTAGAACAAGCGACAGATACAATGTTGGGGAGCATAGATGTAGCTACCAGTATAACGAAAGACAGATGTTGAAGGAGAAAAATCTGCTCGTTCATCACTTATTGTAGGCTTACAGAAGAAGATAATATACAGTTTTTCTAGATCATACAGGTATTTCAATCAAAACATTTACCTTTATTACAGCTAGTCGTTAGTTTCAGAGGAAAATAGCCAACAGTTTTCTAGATTATCAGGTTTGCTGGGGAAAATCACAGGCAGCGACGTTGCTTCCAGAAGAGTGCGGTGGAAGAAACAATTTCAAATAAATCTTTATCGTTACTTTTATACTTTTAGATTAAAATTTCAGTAGCTTGACCAGATCTTTGAGTGAAATGTAGATTTGCTTCACATATGACAGTGAGGTAGTTACATTTTTATGTTAGCTTCACGCTTTCTTGGAAGAAAACTTCAGTACATTGACCAGACCTTTGAGTGAAATGTAGAGTTGCTTCACATATGACAGTGAGGTAGTTGAAGTACAGTGGTAGAAACATTTTGAAAAGATCACAACAAAGAAGCTTGTTCAAATTCAGCAGTTTTTAATCACTACTAAATATTATTAAACCAAGAAGGTTGAACCTTTGCTGTGTTTGGAGACTACTTCAATAATTGTTAAACTTTTACTTGTAAACATTCACCAAGCATCTAATTTACAATATCTTTTCATACAACTAGAAAACAACATTGTATCCTATTATAACACTGTTTTAAGTAAAAACTATCAAATTCTTAAGCCACCAACATAAAATTCATATATTTCAAAATCAGCTAAGCTTACTATCAACAAAAATCTGATGCAAGCGGAAACATCAACATCACGTCAACAAACCTTCAACCAATCACAAGTCGATGTAAAAATTCAAAAATGGTTTACTATCAACCCTCTGTTCTTTAGTTTTTCTGTCAACAACTTTCTGACCGCACATGGTTTTCACCCTAACTCTCTCTGTTCTCCCTAAAATTGCGTCTTCATTTTCTTTTAAGCACCATACCTCACTTAAATCACTACTGTTTACATCGTAAAACCGAAAAGATTTATCTTTAATTGCGCAAATCATAAAACATTCACCTCAAATTTACATTCATTTTTCATACAGCTAGAAGCCAAAATTGTATCCTATCATCACACTGTTTTAAGATTTTTTCCGAAATTTAGCAACTTTTAAACTTATTAACACGAAATTTCACTACCTTTCAAAGTCTACTCAACTCACCTACATAGAAATAAGTCAAACTTTTCACATTATTTGTAGGACATTACCATAAAATTCATGGTTTTCACAGTCTACTTAGCCCATCTACATAGCAATAAGCACAACTTTTGACATTATTCGTAGGATATTACCATAAAATTCATGGTTTTCACAATTTACCTAGCTCATCTACATAGCAATAAGCACAACTTTTGACATTATTCGTGGGACATTACCATAAAATTCATGGTTTTCACAGTTTACCTAGCTCATCTGCATAGCAATAAGCACAACTCTTAGCATTTTTGTAGAACATCAGTAAAACAAAACACAAAAATTATGCTTTATTTTTATCAAACTCAGTGTTTTCCATCTACTGCATTTTTGATGAATGAAGAATCAACTGTATCCATTTCTTTAACTTTTCATTGTTTGCTAAAAACCACAAATAGAAAGCTTCAAAACCAATCTGACTCTGTGCTATCACCAATCTAAAACTCATTGCTTTTAACCAAAATTTTCAACTTAACCGTTAATTCGTAAGCACTTGAACAAACATACTTATGCATTGTGACAAGTCGTCTTAGCTGATCAAAGACTTTTGTTTCGTACAATTAAACTCTTGCACTAAGTTTTGATCTATTTGAAACCATTATTTGTAATTCACAACTTTCAACTCGCAGCATATTATCTCCCGCATAGATAAATCAAAAATTTTACCTAAATCCTCGCAAAACTATATTAAGTGATATCCATTATACACTTGTTATACGTAATCACTGCTACACACGTTTGCAATTGCACATTTTCAAATACGCCAAGTTGATTCATTACAAAATCTCTTACTATCTATTATCAAACAACTTCAATGCTACTGTATTAGGTATAACCCACACGTCATAAATTAGTTACAAAATGTAAAATCTGAGCTTACAAAACCAACTGCTAAACGTTTTTCTACTAGCTTTCTCAAATCTAATATTCTGTTAGAAGCCAACAAACTCTCATAGTAGCATCCAACATAAACTTACAGTTGTCTTTCTCAGTGACCTGTGCTGTGACCAACACACACACAAAAGTTTTGAATGCGGTTTTGCGATAGTCTTGACTAACTTTCTGACAAGCCATTTTCCATCCTTAAAACATACAATTTTCCTCACAATCAACTGCTTCAATGCTTTTAACACCTCAAAATCTAAACGTATAAGATATTTTCTGAACTTTACCTTCATATCTTCACCGAGTATTGACTCGCATAAAAAATCTGAACTCACGATCCACTATTTTCAAATTTCATTCACGTTTTTAATCAACAAACACCAAACTCGCAATTTGATAACTTCTAAACTCATTCATTTGCACAACAAACCTTTCAAACTTATCGTTTATTTTCAAGAAGCACAATTTCTGATATTGCTATACATGACTCTGAAGCGTAAATAATTCTTATTTCTCAACCTATCAAAATTATATAGCCTCGTTCTGATCGATTCGTTTTTGGTTTATTGTTTTGCTCTTACTTATTTCATCATGTTGATATTGATTTATTTAACAAAATATTTGCCATTAATCGCTGTAAAAGTTTTATCTCTTCACCTCCAGCCAAGATTGAACTTGCACCATTTCAAAGTAAAGCTTTTCATGATCTACCGACAAGAAAAACTCAGACTAATCACTGCCAACAGACATACACTCCGCACATACTAACATATTTACATCGAATTACTTTAAAAATTACCAGTTTAGGTACAAATCTGCACAGCACGGTTTATTCTTTCCAATCAAAATTACTTTTTGTAACACTATTTCGTTGTGATTAAGATAAAAGTGCAATCCATATAAATTTCTTTACCAACATGCAACTTTAAAGCTATTTTCATTACATCCACCAAGCTTCAAGTTTAAATTTCTAACACTGTTATATGTAATTGATATGCAAAATATCTAAGTTATATTCAATCATCATTTTACTTTCTCATCGAATTTACTTTTACCCTACATCTCATTGTGCGACAAAAGAATTTAATTTCGCCTAATTTACACCAAC
Organism: Trididemnum clinides; assembly: GCA_963675345.1. NCBI lineage: Eukaryota > Metazoa > Chordata > Ascidiacea > Aplousobranchia > Didemnidae > Trididemnum > Trididemnum clinides. Next base: position 13,770,496 of record OY776306.1, on the reverse strand, counting down.
GTCAATACACGTGAATTCATATCAAAATTTTATAAATCTACCTATATTCTTCGGTTGAAAATGTGGTTGGAGACTTTAAAATTTCTAATAACTTTTTAGATTTATTCACTTGTTAAGATTCTCACCAAAAATTAAACTCGCAACGTTGGGATAATTGAACAATAAAAGATTTTTTATCTGATGTCTTCATGAAATATTGAAGTTGAAGACCGCTTGCAACAAACCAAAACCATAATGCTTCAGTTAATGTCATCACCACACTCATACAAAATAAATGCCCAGACCCGGGATTGAACTGGGGACCTTTAGATCTTCAGTCTAACGCTCTTCCAACTGAGCTATCGAGGCAGTAATGACCAGTACAGGGCTCGAACCCGCGACATTAACACGACACTATAACCGACTGAGCTAACTGGCCACTTGTTAAAGACCCAGAAATTTCTCTATTAAGTGAAGCAACTGTCTTTGATGTTATGAAGAATTCTGCATTTAACGTCTGTAAAAAATAATGATTTAAAAATTTTTTTTTGAAAATGTATTGCAGATTTACCCAATTACAGTGCTTCACAACAAGTCTCCAATTTCAAAATCACAACCAAAACATTTCGCTGCTTTCTTACTGTATTTTCACTCAGATTTTCTAGAGAGTTCACTGACTAATACTTTTTAGTTAAAAATGTTCATGTAGTTGGAGACTTTAACATTTCTTTTAGATTTATTCACTTGTTAAAATCTTCACCAAATGTTAACACGTTGAGACAGCAAAATATTTTTATCTGAAACTCTCATGAAATATTTGAGATGAAGACCACTAAACTACATTTTGTGCGATCAATGTATTGTTTTCTAATTTTAAGTTATCATCACAACTCAGTTCAATGGTAAACGAGTAGTCTAATGTTTTTCAACCATCACGTGTTTTTTGCACCATGTAATAAATCTAATATTTTGTGTTGCATATCAATTTAAATCAAAAAACCCTATCTTACAGTGTAAAGCATTTTCAAACTTATGTCAAATTTTCTTACCGCACACTCACCTCACCACATTTTTCACCTCTGTACATAACTGTAAATTGAATTTACCTCAAAACTCTTAAAAGTTTATGTATCAAGCCTCATATTTGTAACTTTCGACACACATATCACCGAAACAAAGCAATTTTTTGATTACCTTACAAGTTATTTTATGTAACTAAAAGTCAAACTTATGACGATTGCAACCTTTTCTCAATTATCAAACGAACAAATATGGTGGTTAGAGCGTATTAGACTTGGGTTCAATTTCCTTGTCAAAGACTTTTAAATGATTGCAGCTTAGTGCTCAATATGAAAGGTTTGTTTGGAGAAAGACTATTTTCATTCAAAAAGTGTGTTTTCCACTACAGATAGGTGATGGGTTCGGTATACCAACTGCAAACTTATAGAAGTGAACGAAACTAACATTGCCACTACACACAATTTCAAAAGCCACCTGTTTCCAATCCACACCTAAATCATTTTATTGCTTCTCATCTCCTTTTCGTTTGCCGATTTTCATTTGTTTGCAGTAGAGATTGGTATCTTTCCAGTCATTTTCTCTAGCATATTGTTGCATAACATCCTGGTTACATCAATTTTGTGTATTTAACAACTTCCTGGTTTACAATTCGTTGCCATTAATCTAAGAGTAATAACTTTACCTTGACAGATATTGTTCTTACAGCGGAGAAAGTAACTTTTCACTAAACTTTTTGAGATCATACTACAAATTTGAGATGTGGAATAAGTTGGGGTTATCACATGATGTATGTTTGCTAAAAAGAGCTTAAAACTGTTGTTATTGCAAGTGACTTAATAAATAATAAACATCTACAATTTCAAATGTTTTTACTTTTGCAAAGACCTTTTCAAGAATTAAAATCTGTAAATGCGATGTAATAATTTCAAATAATCCCCATAAGATATACAATGTGTCCAAAAAGTTGGTACCATTCAAAAATTTTATGTATTTTTTATTATTTTTTTCACAAAAAGTCACCACCATTCAAATTTTTTCAATTTTAAATTCTTAATGTAGAAATAAATTTCAATGTTATTTGCATTACTATTTATTGAGCCAGTGTGATGAGTGTTTTTCTAGATTCATTGTCTAGATATTTAACATTTTTAATTTACAACAATTTCTCATTTCCCGTGTATATAATTGATATATTGCAAAAATTAATGTATTATTTTGGAATATCAAACTCATTGGATAATCTCATCACTGAATTGTTTGAATCATCGCTGACATCTTTCTGCACATCATTGATCACATCTCCCACTCAGTTGGTCTTCCACTCCTCAGTTTGTCACACAAGCTACCAATCTCCAGTGACTTATTACTCCAAACCTTCATTATGCAATGTTATTCCAAAATAATACATTAATTTTTGCAATATATCAATTATATACACGGGAAATGAGAAATTGTTGTAAATTAAAAATGTTAAATATCTAGACAATGAATCTAGAAAAACACTCATCACACTGGCTCAATAAATAGTAATGCAAATAACATTGAAATTTATTTCTACATTAAGAATTTAAAATTGAAAAAATTTGAATGGTGGTGACTTTTTGTGAAAAAAATAATAAAAAATACATAAAATTTTTGAATGGTACCAACTTTTTGGACACATTGTATATCTTATGGGGATTATTTGAAATTATTACATCGCATTTACAGATTTTAATTCTTGAAAAGGTCTTTGCAAAAGTAAAAACATTTGAAATTGTAGATGTTTATTATTTATTAAGTCACTTGCAATAACAACAGTTTTAAGCTCTTTTTAGCAAACATACATCATGTGATAACCCCAACTTATTCCACATCTCAAATTTGTAGTATGATCTCAAAAAGTTTAGTGAAAAGTTACTTTCTCCGCTGTAAGAACAATATCTGTCAAGGTAAAGTTATTACTCTTAGATTAATGGCAACGAATTGTAAACCAGGAAGTTGTTAAATACACAAAATTGATGTAACCAGGATGTTATGCAACAATATGCTAGAGAAAATGACTGGAAAGATACCAATCTCTACTGCAAACAAATGAAAATCGGCAAACGAAAAGGAGATGAGAAGCAATAAAATGATTTAGGTGTGGATTGGAAACAGGTGGCTTTTGAAATTGTGTGTAGTGGCAATGTTAGTTTCGTTCACTTCTATAAGTTTGCAGTTGGTATACCGAACCCATCACCTATCTGTAGTGGAAAACACACTTTTTGAATGAAAATAGTCTTTCTCCAAACAAACCTTTCATATTGAGCACTAAGCTGCAATCATTTAAAAGTCTTTGACAAGGAAATTGAACCCAAGTCTAATACGCTCTAACCACCATATTTGTTCGTTTGATAATTGAGAAAAGGTTGCAATCGTCATAAGTTTGACTTTTAGTTACATAAAATAACTTGTAAGGTAATCAAAAAATTGCTTTGTTTCGGTGATATGTGTGTCGAAAGTTACAAATATGAGGCTTGATACATAAACTTTTAAGAGTTTTGAGGTAAATTCAATTTACAGTTATGTACAGAGGTGAAAAATGTGGTGAGGTGAGTGTGCGGTAAGAAAATTTGACATAAGTTTGAAAATGCTTTACACTGTAAGATAGGGTTTTTTGATTTAAATTGATATGCAACACAAAATATTAGATTTATTACATGGTGCAAAAAACACGTGATGGTTGAAAAACATTAGACTACTCGTTTACCATTGAACTGAGTTGTGATGATAACTTAAAATTAGAAAACAATACATTGATCGCACAAAATGTAGTTTAGTGGTCTTCATCTCAAATATTTCATGAGAGTTTCAGATAAAAATATTTTGCTGTCTCAACGTGTTAACATTTGGTGAAGATTTTAACAAGTGAATAAATCTAAAAGAAATGTTAAAGTCTCCAACTACATGAACATTTTTAACTAAAAAGTATTAGTCAGTGAACTCTCTAGAAAATCTGAGTGAAAATACAGTAAGAAAGCAGCGAAATGTTTTGGTTGTGATTTTGAAATTGGAGACTTGTTGTGAAGCACTGTAATTGGGTAAATCTGCAATACATTTTCAAAAAAAAATTTTTAAATCATTATTTTTTACAGACGTTAAATGCAGAATTCTTCATAACATCAAAGACAGTTGCTTCACTTAATAGAGAAATTTCTGGGTCTTTAACAAGTGGCCAGTTAGCTCAGTCGGTTATAGTGTCGTGTTAATGTCGCGGGTTCGAGCCCTGTACTGGTCATTACTGCCTCGATAGCTCAGTTGGAAGAGCGTTAGACTGAAGATCTAAAGGTCCCCAGTTCAATCCCGGGTCTGGGCATTTATTTTGTATGAGTGTGGTGATGACATTAACTGAAGCATTATGGTTTTGGTTTGTTGCAAGCGGTCTTCAACTTCAATATTTCATGAAGACATCAGATAAAAAATCTTTTATTGTTCAATTATCCCAACGTTGCGAGTTTAATTTTTGGTGAGAATCTTAACAAGTGAATAAATCTAAAAAGTTATTAGAAATTTTAAAGTCTCCAACCACATTTTCAACCGAAGAATATAGGTAGATTTATAAAATTTTGATATGAATTCACGTGTATTGACGTTGGTGTAAATTAGGCGAAATTAAATTCTTTTGTCGCACAATGAGATGTAGGGTAAAAGTAAATTCGATGAGAAAGTAAAATGATGATTGAATATAACTTAGATATTTTGCATATCAATTACATATAACAGTGTTAGAAATTTAAACTTGAAGCTTGGTGGATGTAATGAAAATAGCTTTAAAGTTGCATGTTGGTAAAGAAATTTATATGGATTGCACTTTTATCTTAATCACAACGAAATAGTGTTACAAAAAGTAATTTTGATTGGAAAGAATAAACCGTGCTGTGCAGATTTGTACCTAAACTGGTAATTTTTAAAGTAATTCGATGTAAATATGTTAGTATGTGCGGAGTGTATGTCTGTTGCAGTGATTAGTCTGAGTTTTTCTTGTCGGTAGATCATGAAAAGCTTTACTTTGAAATGGTGCAAGTTCAATCTTGGCTGGAGGTGAAGAGATAAAACTTTTACAGCGATTAATGGCAAATATTTTGTTAAATAAATCAATATCAACATGATGAAATAAGTAAGAGCAAAACAATAAACCAAAAACGAATCGATCAGAACGAGGCTATATAATTTTGATAGGTTGAGAAATAAGAATTATTTACGCTTCAGAGTCATGTATAGCAATATCAGAAATTGTGCTTCTTGAAAATAAACGATAAGTTTGAAAGGTTTGTTGTGCAAATGAATGAGTTTAGAAGTTATCAAATTGCGAGTTTGGTGTTTGTTGATTAAAAACGTGAATGAAATTTGAAAATAGTGGATCGTGAGTTCAGATTTTTTATGCGAGTCAATACTCGGTGAAGATATGAAGGTAAAGTTCAGAAAATATCTTATACGTTTAGATTTGAGGTGTTAAAAGCATTGAAGCAGTTGATTGTGAGGAAAATTGTATGTTTAAGGATGGAAAATGGCTTGTCAGAAAGTTAGTCAAGACTATCGCAAAACCGCATTCAAAACTTTTGTGTGTGTGTTGGTCACAGCACAGGTCACTGAGAAAGACAACTGTAAGTTTATGTTGGATGCTACTATGAGAGTTTGTTGGCTTCTACAGAATATTAGATTTGAGAAAGCTAGTAGAAAAACGTTTAGCAGTTGGTTTTGTAAGCTCAGATTTTACATTTGTAACTAATTTATGACGTGTGGGTTTATACCTAATACAGTAGCATTAAGTTGTTTGATAATAGATAGTAAGAGATTTTGTAATGAATCAACTTGGCGTATTTGAAAATGTGCAATTGCAAACGTGTGTAGCAGTGATT